>CM050165.1:130686147-131408647 GCA_027410445.1 Discoglossus pictus | reverse complement strand
TTGAAAAGACTATCAGTCTTATTAAATTGCGATTCGGTAAATTTAAAAGGGCTCTATTTAAGCACACAGCATATTTTATTTACAGAAGTTTTTAGTTAGTGAACTTCTATCCAAAAGCAAGGTCTTCACTAACTAAAAACTTTTGTAAATAAAATATGCTGTGTGTTTAAATAGAGCCCTTTTAAATTTACCGAATTGCAATTTAATGAGGCTGTTTGTTGCTAATTCCTTATTCAAGTATTCTTTTATATTACTTAAAAGTTCAGTAATATTTTGTTCCAGTTATCTAGTTCATCTAGCAGCACATTATATTTCTTATTTCAATCCCATTGTAAATAATATGTCTTGTGTCAAAAGTGCCATCTAAATATAACTTTATACATATTGTATTTGAGAGTTACATACTGAAGGCCTGTTAGCCAATCTCAAATGTATATTCTCTTGCATCTTAGTTCATATTCTATTCCTGTCTTGTTCCCATTTATTTCTAAATATATTTAGCTTTATTTTCTTCCCACTCATTTGCATACAAAAATGAGTATTATATGGAAATGAAGCCCTTTGCTTGTTCCTCTTCTGGTGATATAATTGTTCAAAAGAGCTTGTGTTTTTGGTGTAATGTTTACCACACCTATTTATCAGTGAGACCGTTTTTTTTTTTTTTTTTAATTTATTTATTTATTTTGATTGAGAATCCAATGACATTTTTTTTTTATCATTCCTTCCCAAAGCCTTGTAAATCTAATTTTCTAATTTGATCCATGGATTAAAGTCCATGCTGCTACCATGTATGTCTAGAGATCTGGAACCCTTAAAGATATATCCAAGTTTTCTTGTTTTTACCTTATTCTAATCTAACCCATGATGCTTATATCAGACACACACAATACATGGAGTCATTCTATACACATACAGACTTATTTTATTTAGAAATAAAACTTGTTTTCCACACCCCATAGCTGCTTACATAGGCACGGTGTACTTACCAATAGAAACACTGTATGATGATATGGATTTTAACCATTTACTAACCTTCAAGCCAGCAGCAGCACAATACAAAAATCTACAGAGCTGTTTCTGTCTCATCCTGCTTCCTTCTACAGGGATACTACACATCCCAAGATTTTGCAAACATCAGGGTGAGTTTGTTAATGTTTATTTTGGGATCTTTTCATGCAAAAAAAATGTTTTCATACGCTACAGATTCTCCTCTGTCCAATACATTAAAAATCCAGGAAACATAGATATGCCTTTGAAAGTTTGCATTGATCTTAGATTGCCAGTGAGTGTCATTTATGTATTATTAAGTCATGAAGTTGAATGTTTTCCTGTTTTATTTTTTCTGTATATATTTTTAGGTGAAATAGTATTTTGCTTATCTGATTATGTTGCTCCATATATTTTGTAGTATTGGGAATTTATACGGTGAGTTTAAAAATATGCAAGCATACTTAATTATATAAAAAAGTAAAAAAATGTAGTTAAAAAGTATCTGTCCACTTTAGTGGTAATGAGCTAGATTTTGGTTAGAATGCTAGATTTATGTCAATGTTTTAAAATTCTACAGTTCAGGTATGTTGCTGCTTAGAGGATCATTGCATCTGACTTCACATAGAAAGCCAATGTTAAATTATGGAAAAGCACTGTGTAAATTGGGTATTTTTAATAAGTTGACAATCACTATTTCAAAATGAGATAAATTCAGAAATGTTGGCACATAACAAGGATGCTCCCTGCCACCATTTTTAAACAAGTTGAGCTCGGGCTATAAATCTTGTCAGAAATGGTCTAACACTTCATCCGTCTCTGTAGGCTTGAAATACGTCATATATTTTTCCACTTACCTGGTGCCCTAAGTTGCATCATTATAAATGATTAATTTATTGGCCAACAAGTTCTCTACTTTTTACTTAGAATTGACCTCCATTTTAAAAGTGTGTCTACTGTTTTGGATATGTCTCTAAAATGCTAGTTTCTGTTTTCTAGTGCTTGATGTCACTAGAAAAAACAAACCTATTTGCAGTCCTTTAATAGTCACCTTGCTCAGTGTCTGCAGATACATTGATGCACTTTAATGTGAAAACACACCGTTAATTAATCTTTATGAAACGTATTAAAGCCATATTTAAGTTTCACAGATTATGCATGCATCTGATCTAAACATAAATTGGTTGCAGTTGTCCTTTTATATCTAATCTGATTTATACTGTTGTTACTATTCTATATACGTGACTTTATTGCATCTTATTCTATTTTCTCAATTAGAAAGTAATGTGTGAAGACATCTTTTGCATGGAAAAAATACCAAAATAAACATTATTAAACTTACCCTAAAGTTAGCTAAATCTCTTGAATTTACTAACAGTTGATTCTGAGATTTAAGACCCCTAGAAAATACAAGCTAAATTATCATAAAATTCATAATTCGTTCTGGACAATTGCAGGCAGCTATAACATTGTTTCAATCGGTGAGTGCGACAAACCCTCATAGGATGTGTAGTCTTGTTCTTCCCCTGCACAAGGAAGCAGGGAGGAGCCCAGACATTTCTCTGTGGATTTCTGCATTATTTTGCTGTTGGCTTGAAGCTTAATATAGGGTTAAAAACCGTACCCAAATGCAGTGTTTCTATTGGTAGGTACACTGTGCATATGTAGGCAGTGTAAGGGTGTGTAAACCAAATTTTATTTTTAAATAAAATATATCTATATGGATATAGAATTACTTAATGTAATGTCTGTTTGTGATATAAGAAGCATATTTTAGATTATTTAAAATAATAATTACGGTTAAACTTAGATACTCCTTTAATCATCTTTGCTAAAAGAGTTTAATCTTCTATTTGGACCCCACACATTGAATATCGTCGGCATCTTTGTATCTACAGAGAATAAAAATGTATTGTAGTATGAAATATGAATTTCCCGAAACCAACCCAACTAGCATATTTAGCATAAATATTACTTTTTTTTTTATTACGCACCTCATAGCTTGATAATAGAGATAGATAGTTGCTATTGAGGTTCTTTCTATTGCATTTTCATGATAACATGCATGTTTTTGCATATTTTATTCATATAATAAAGTATTCAAAGTTGGAAAATCTAATGCAGTTTGCTGCTTTAACCTGTAACCACTCTCTTTTTCTGTAAAAAATCCAACTAGACAGGCTCCTGAGAGAGTACAGTACTCCCAGATCATCTTGAACAGATTAATAAACAGTACCTTCCTCATTGAGATAATTATGAACATGTGCCGTCCTATGTTTGTTTTGTTTTCCTATTTGATTTCCATGGCTGTGTGGGATACACTAACTGAAACATGTGCCACTGCTTAAATATATACACTTCCAAGGTGTTAAAACCAACCACCCTTTTGGCTTGGCATCAACAGCTGTGGAGTATCTGTATATCTTTGGCCGCACACCCTGTCATGAACCCTCTAATGAGCATTTGAACCAAATTAGCTGGATGACATCGCTCCCCGTGTCTGAACCAGACTGGGCAAACACGCCGTGTGCATCTAATTGAATTAATAAATCACCCTAGATAAAATAACACGGAGTGTCATAAACTGTGTTTATACCCAATGTCTCCTCACGCTTCTCAGACTTTACCTTTTCTGTGAGGTTCTTATTAGGCTGGAGAACATCGCACTTACCCGTTGGGTGGTGAGGCAAATATAAATAGTAATTGAGGTTTCTTGTCCGCATAGCGCAGTAAATGCTCACATACTTTAATGCTCACCATTTTCTATCTTAACAGAAAAGTCTCTGTTTTATACAGGTGTTTTTCTAACTGTGTCTAAAAAGTGGTGATGAAGTGATATATTGAAAGGAACTATAATGCACAAGGCCTTTATTTTACATAAATATGTATAACTATCTGTCTATGTAACATCATGTCGTATTTTGGTATGTGCAAAAATGGCTACCAGCAAAAAGACCGAAACTCGAATTAACAGCCTTAAAGGTATATCTATGTTTCCCTGTTTTGAACACATGTTGCTTATATCAGACACACACATTACATTGACTCATTCTATACACACAGATTTATTTTATTTAAAAAACAAAAACTTGTGTTACACCCGCCAGGGCTTCTTACATAGGCACAGTGAACCTGCCAATAGAAAGACTGCATTTGGGTACAGTTTGTAACCCTATACTAAGCTTCAAGCCAACAACAGCACAATGCAGAGACACACAGAGCAATTTCTGAGCTCCTCCTCGCTTCCTTGTGCAGTGGAAAGTAATACTACATATCCTATGATGCTTTTCTGCACAAACTGCCATTACAGATTACAACAATGTATTTGGTGCCTGTGATTGGCCAAAGCGAATTATGCATTTTATGCTAATATTAGTGGGGATTTCCAGAGGTGTTAAATGTGAAAATGAACTGCGAGATTTATCAAACTTTAGTGTAAGTTTAATCATTTTTATTTTTGTTATTTTTTCATGATTTTTTTTTTTTTTCATTCACTACTGTTTTTCCTCTATCAGATGTGTTCATTATCCCTGAAACCTAAATATGCCTTTAATGGTACCTGCATTTGCTTAGAATAATTCTCACTGACAAATCCTCTTCAAAGTATTATAATAATTAAACAGTTACATTATGTGATCAATATGAGCACCTCAAAAATTACTTGTTACTTAATGTAATTAATGTAACCATTACATAAATTACTCAAAACAGATTTTTATTGCTTTCAATGTCTGGTTGTATAAATATATAATTTCAATTACAAGTGTGGTTACTTCCCATTGCTAAAAATCTAAATAATGTAAAACAATGTTATTATAGATTAAAAAAAAATATTGAAGTACTTTGAGAAAAGAAAACAATCACAGAGATATTTTCAGAAACCCAGTTCCAAATGAGATCGCTCTTCAAATAGCCAAATGCTTTGAGAATGATACTAAGTGAATAGAAATAGAGGGGAAGGAAATAATTGTTGCTGTTTATTAACACCTTCACATCACTTCTCATTCATTGTTGTGATTAAGCCAATATTCCTATTGTGGAAGGTGGACCAAAGTGAACTCTTTATTTCCTCTGTGCCTCCATTTTTCACCTCTTCTTATTGATGCCTTTACATATTTTGATATGTACCCATATATTTTAGATTTATATATATTAGATTAACATTCAAATGAACCGTACAGTAATTTTGACTCCTACATGGCTTACATAGCAAAATAGTAACTGTATTCCTGAAAGGTTAATTAATTGGGAATAATTGTGAGTGGAAATGTGTTGCGATATGTTAAATGCATGGGCAGAATATGGACAGTGTTATGTAAAAGAACATGCTTTCCCATTGCTTCTCCCTTAGTATTTAGTGAAAAGAGCAGTCTTGACAGTCTTTGGGCCCTATTCTATTGCCCAATGTAAAATCACTCTTATTGACCCAGATTATATTAGCTACTCGCAATCCGATTATGAGTTACCCCCAATCACTACGGGCCATCCAAGGCTGCAAATTTGGCCTTAGAACTCCATTGGTTTTAGCACAGCTATAAATAATTAAAGTTACACAAAATCGATATTCTATTAGACCTGTAGCTCTAGTTCACAAATAAAGTCTGACCCACAACTGCAAAAAGTATCACGTTTCTGTCAAAAATATTATGAGTACTAAATACGACTCACAAGGACTTTTTCAAACACTTATTAGAGCTGTAGCAGCAAATAAACACACAATAGTGTGGTTTAAAAGCATGGAAAGACATTAAAATTGACAGAACAGTCTCAACCCCACAAATATGCAATTCAAAAATATAATTTTTTACTGTTATTTCTGAGTAATATCGATCCCGGACTCTAGGGGTTAATGCATATCGTGAAACCCACATGGAATAAAACAGATGCTCTAATGCATTTTATAGATTGCTTGATTGCAAGCCCGATCAGCAAATAATACTTATTGGCACTAATTCATTTGTAGTCTCCGATTGAAGTTTACGTTTAACTTCCATGTTTTACTGACACCATGATGATGGTCTCATTTACTTTTTGGCTGTGTCTAAGAAGTAAATTATGGGCTTGCTTAAATATTGTCAGATCATATGATCATGTCTCCTTAAATCCTACTTAAAAAGACAGTGTTCATTGGTTTAGGCTTAAGGAGATAAATTGTGGTCTCAAGTCAATAGAATACATCTAAACATTTAGAAAAAAAACACCTGCAGCCAAAATTACGGGTTAGAGGCATTTGTGAGCTTCCAACAGAATTCGGCTCTTTGTTTTTACATTTACCTATATATAATTATCCTCTATAATTAATTTATAAAAATAACGCCATGAAGACAGAGAATCTAAGTATTTACACATTTTCCTAATTTTGTGTTGTTACAACCTATGAACGAAAAATTGGGATTTTATGTCACTGATCTAGACAAATTAGTCCATAATGTTAGAGTGAAAAATAAATCAAGCCTATTATTTAAAAAAATATTTACAAATAAAAAAAACTGAAAACCACTTTAGTGCACCATTTCTGGGAAGACTCTAAATAATCTCTGATGGTCTTCAGAAGGAGAAATATTATTTGAATGGAGACCACCTGTGTGCAATTAAAGTGTCACATGATCTCAGAATGAATACACCTATTTATGGAAGGCCACAGAGGGTTTTAAATACTATATCCAAACAAGCAGCACCATGAAGACCAAGTAGCTATCAAAACAAATCTGGAATGAACGAAACACAAAGCAGAGATGGGTTTAAAAAAGTCCCACCCACTAGAGCACAGATAAATCCATTATTAAAAAATGGAAAGGAGATGGCACAAGCCATACTCTGCCTAGAGAAGGCCGTCCACTAAAACGCAGTAAGAGAGTAAGGAGGATATTAGTCCGTTAAGCAACCAAATGGCCAGTCATAACTCTGATGTAGCTGAAGCTTTATTGGAGTGTGGTGAGCCATTGATGAAACCCCTCCATAGAATTAGAGTTTTCCAAAAGGCAAATGAGAGACAAAGCAAACATGTAAAAATGTTCTCTTATACAATGAGACCCAAATTGAACCGTTTCAAAATGTAACCTTTCCTTAGCACAAAGATGCTGTCACTTCTCTTCAGTCTGAGAACAGCATCCCAATGGTGAATCATGTTCTGATTATGGGAAACTGATCAGGATTGAGGCAAATGTGGTTGAGTCAAATTCAGAGTAACCCTAGTTTAAAACCAGTTCCAGCCTGTAAGAAACCTGATTTGTTTTCCAGCAGAACAATGACCCTAAGAAAATAGCCAAAACTACCCTGGCTGTGGTTTAAAACCAAGAACCTGAAAATTTTACATTTGCCAAGTCAAAGCCCAGAACTCAATCCAATTGGGAATCGGTGGCAAGACTTGAAAATTACTTCTTCCCAGCCATCCCCACCCAACAGAGAGTATGAGCAAGAATAATAGGTAACAATTACAGAATATAGATGTTCAAAGTGGATATAGATTTATCCCGAAAGATTCACTTTAAGGCTCAGCTGTAATTGCAGCCAAAAGTGGTTTTAGCGAGTGTTTACCTGGGGATGAATACGTATGCAACCCAAAATATATTCTATGTCTTCAATGTGTTGAGTGTATTGCACAAATTCCAGTTAAATCATTTTGCTTCCATGTTGTAACATTTATAGATGGCACTGTATGCAACCTACTTGTTAGTGCTTTTAATATAAAGTCTAAAAAATTTGCTTTAGGTAGCCTTTTAACTTGTGTCCTATAACTTTTCCATTCCTCCTAACCTTTATTTGTCTCATTGGGTTTGTTATACAGAACAGTACAATGCTGTTGAACATACTTGAGTTTGAAAGCTTTGCGTCTTAATCCAAAAAGCAACTCATGCAAAACAGGCTCTTTTACTTCATGTAAGAATGTTTTTAATTTGCTTTTTCAGTTTTTGTATTATGATTGCCATTATGTCCAAGCGAAACTCCTGGATATAAGAGGGAATATGTATTGTTTAGATAGCCATTATGTCCAAGCAAAACCTCCTGCATATAAGACGTAATATGTATAGTTTAGATGACCATCATGTACAAGCGAAATCTCCTGGATATAAGACGTTATATGTACTGTTTAGATGACCATTATGTCCAAGCTAAACCTCCTGGATATAAGAGGGAATATGTATTGTTTAGAGGGCCATTATTATTATTGGGGGGTGCAACCTTTAAAATAGTTTGAATTTGAATGCATTGATTTGCTCTATTATTGCTTGATTCTTTTGTAAACACAAGTATTTACTACTTTCTCAAAATCATTATATACCGTATTGGTCCGAATATAAGCCGCACCCGCATATAAGCCGCACCCGCATATAAGCCGCACCCGCATATAAGCCGCACCTGTAAAATGCAAGGGGAAAAAACAGAAAAAAGATAGTACTCACATATAAGCCGCACCCGTGAAATTGGAGAGAAAAAGACAAAAGTTAAGTAGATTTAGGGAATAAATAGTGATTTTATTTTAACTTATACTGTACCATATATGGTATCCAGTATTTGGAAAACATTATACTGTAACTCTTTAGGCAGGTTGTCAATATTATGGTAACATCAACAGAAAGTTCAGGTAACATGAAACATAAGGTAACAAGGAAACTTTTTACTATTCACAGTCATCACTGGTGTCACTACTGATTTCGTCACCAGTATTCACTTCATCACTGTCACTGTTATCTTCATTCTCCTCCCATAGCAAGTTGTCCTCGCTACCATCGAATGCATTGGACACGCAGCATTTTTTGATCCCCCTGATGATGGAGTTAGATGAAATACTTGACCATGAATTTATAATCCATTGGCACAGGAGTGTCACTGACGGCTTCTTAATCTTGCCAGATGGTGTAAGAGCATGATCCCCTTCCCGAAGCCAATCTGAATACTGCTTGCGTAGGTCTGTCTTCTGTGCAGCAACTTTAGTCTTCACTTCAGGAGGGAGATGACCCTTGAAAGCATCCAAGACTAGCATGGCTCTCTTAGTGAGCAGTGCTCCAGGTCTGCAGTTCCAAACTACAGACAACCAGTCGACCATCAGCTCAGTTGTCATCCAGCCTTTTTCCTGGCAACGAATCACTAAGCCCTCAGGAATGCTTTCTTTGGGCAAAGTTTTTCGCTTCAGAATAACATAGGGGGGTAACTTTCCTCCATCAGCAGTAACAGCTAACATCACCGTTATTCTGAGTTTTTCCTTGCCAGTTGTTCTTAAAATTACTCTTTTTGCCCCTCTCTGGTCTACTGTTGTATTGCTTGGCATGCCAAAAAATACAAGGGTCTCGTCAGCATTGCCCATCTGGTCTAATGGGTATGAGTGACGCTGCCGCAATTGGATGACATACCGCTGGAAGCTAGTCAGTTTCTCCTCAAAATCTGCCGGCAGTTTCTGTGCCAATGAAGTGCTTCGTCGAAGAGCGAGACCCTTTCTCTGCATAAAACGACGGCACCAACCAATGCTTGCACGAAATTCCCTCTTATTTATTTTTAAGGTCTTTGCAAGTTCTAAAGCTTTCAGCTGGATTACTTCACGAGAAATTGGCATCCCATCTTTTGTCATATCTTGAATGTAGGAATAAACCCCAGCTTCAAGTTCTGGATATTTGCCATGTTTTGGTCCCCTGAAAGATTTTCTGGTGGAAACTGAATTTTTCAATTTCTCCTCTGAGGCAACCCAACGTCGCACATTAGATTCATCAAATCCATATTTTTTTCCAGTTTTTCTGTTGCTTGTTGTCTTTGCATAATTAACAACTGCAATTTTGAAACTTGCATCATAACTACGCCTCACTCCTAGGCTTGTTGATGCTTTTCTCTCCAAGTGATCAGCCATTGCAAGAAACAGGCTTTTTAACATGTACTGTAACTTCTTTCGCAGGTTACAGGCCTTACAGGATGCTAGAATCACTAAAACCGGAAATTGCTATTCAATTGCTACAATTTAGTCACATGCACACTAATCGGCATTGATTTTGCGATCCCGAATATAAGCCGCACACACGTAACTGAAATCTCGCAAATCGGCTGTCATTTTTCACGGTCGCGAATATAAGCCGCACCCTTAACTCGCAAGCTCAAAAAACGGAAAAAAGGTGCGGCTTATATTTTGACCAATACGGTATTTTAGAGCCTGTTCAGTGTATCTTTGCCTAATTTTTTAACCATTTCCTATAAAAATGAATGTCTTGTACATTCCTACTTTGAGAAATTAATAATTTACTATGTTAGTTTCCTTACTCGTGCTAAAATAATTTTAAAGATGTATAGTGACATAATGCAAAATCCATTGGTCACATTTCCAGTAGACCATAAAGTTAAGGACTTTATATTGGTATCCTTTGAAAATGCATAGTTTTTATATATTTATGCTAAAAAATATATTTAAAAAATCAGGTTTTATTATCATATTTAGTAATTTTCTGTCTTTTTAACGGTTTATCATGTGCTCCTAAATTGGCTTAAATATACGTTTAATGAATGAATAATTAAATGTATACTATGAAATTAAATAAATGTAAAAGCCTTTTTTTAAATTGTATACATATCTTCGCACTCCATAAGAAAACACTGCTGAACTGTCTTATTCAGGTCTACTAATCTGAAATATGTAATCCAATTTCCTTTAGCTGTAACACACACATAACATTTAACTGTAGCTGGCATTCCCCTGGAGCAATGGCAGCATTTCCTGTTTAAAAATGATTATTTTGGAAGCTTTAAAATACAGATTTGAGGCATAATATAGAACTGTTCACTCATCTTACTTTCTACCTTAAAGCAAACAGACCGTGAAGTTTGTTTATTTTACTTTTCTGTTAAGATGAAAAGATAAAACTTTGTGTCATGTGAATAGATTTCCTTCTTTTTTCCATGGGAAATCATAGCACTTTAAAGGTACATAGTCATCTTTATGAATTCAGCATGATCCAATTTGGTAGTTGTTAACATTTCTGTTAGTGCTATTTGCAGTATTCTTATTTTTTTCTTTTTTTTTTTTAATAGTTTCTTTTAAAATGTTTGATTTACCACTCTTGAATAAGGATATTGCAGAGTCCAGTGTAACCACAAGGTTAACAGACATGGAACGTTGACCTGATATTGGAGTCTTCAATAACAGCAAGATCTAAGCACAGTTGAAGGTGCTAGAAGTATTCAGGTGGTGTCTGACGTCAATGCCACATCTCAGTATCACAACCCAAATGTAGTGTAAAAATGGATGAAGAAATGCTTCCATAGGAAATGCTCCCTACCCCTGATCCATACCCTTGAACCAGGGTGTTTGGTTGACCAAGGGGTACTTGTGAGTAATTCTGATGATCAAATAAAATAGAGTTGAATATTGAAGGTTTACCAAGGGAACCCAATATAGGGACTCATAATAAAGTATATTCAACACCCTATACATGTTGAGTATAATTTATGATTTTTGTGCTCAGCTATTATAGTTGTATTTGGTTTGTTATAAGAAATCTAATACAATATAGGAATCTAGTATATGTAGTACTGAACATTACTCACAAGAATTTAAATATATATTTTGGACCACAAATAAATAATTTCAATCTGTGTAATCTGGCTCATGCGCAACAGATTAAGGTACACAACAGATAATCCATTAGGGGTCACTAGCAGGAGGTAGGGACAGATAGGAGAGAAGTTGAAGGTCACAAGTCAGGGTTAAAATATAAGAGAACATACAAGAGGCAACACAATTAAAATAATAGTGGAATGCTACAGAGAAGGACATGAGACCAAAAATGATACTAGAACTCTGCATGGGCACATTAACCCAAGTGCAACACAACCTTTCTGGTAGACGTTTGCTTCTAAATCTCGATGTTGACCTCTTCAAAAAAAACTAAAACATTTTTGAAGTGCTAATGAGCAGGACATTACATGAGGAGGTACGTCCACATGGATCTTATAGCTCAATAGGCTATGCAGAACATAAAAATAACTATGTCAACGAAAGAAAAAATAGTCACATACACAATCAGTTCGCCTAAATCCTGCAATGTACACTGCAGGGAATAACAAAAAAGAAAGGGTCTAGTCTATTATCCATTGGTGATATTTTGTGAAAAATCCTGGAAAAAGGTTGCCACATTCCTCTGCTCATTCTGATTTGACTAGGTCACAACCACAACCCCCAATAACTCTAGAACTTTAAAATATTGCTACCATCCCTATTAATAAAGCATAAAATGGTTATAATTTACAACTAAACATTGCTCTGTTGTATTTAGATCATAAACTAGGGTAACGTGTAACAAATCTTACTTTATTTAGCTATTAAAACGGTTCATTCAGGTATATTTTAAGATTTCTTTCACTATCCATATCCCTAAAACCCAAAGATTTCTGCCTACCCCACCACAAACCTTGAATGTATGTCCAAATTGCTATATTAAGAGGGTTGCAAATTTGTTGTATATGCTTAAAGATTTAGCTATGGATTTGGAGACAATGGGAGGTCATTCTTTTGAAACATTTGGAAAGTGATGTACCTCATTTAATAGAAGTTGGAAAAGAAGCTGGGCACCCAATCTAGGAGTATGCTTCTGCATCTTGATATGCCCGCCCTATGGCAATCTTCAGTGGATGCTAGTCAACCAGTTCTTTCTTCAGATAAATGCTGCACTGGGGTAAATATTGTTGGTTGAGTCAATACTTTGTGGTGCCACCTTTGGATGCAATTGTTAGTGTGTTGGCGTATGTCTATATCAGTTTTGCACATCTGCATACTGCAAGTTTTGGCCATTCTTTTTAGCATAACTGTCAAGTTGGATGGGGACAATCCGTGGGCAGCAGTTTTTAAATATTGCCACAGATTATCACTTAGATTGAGCTCTGAACTCCAGTGTAGTTTGGTTGTGTCATTACAGTCCACCCATCCTGCATTCAATACTACTCAGTTTTCTTCATCCCTGGCAATGAAAAGCATCCTCATAACATCACACCATGTGTCCCCCTTTGTGTTGGTTCATCCAGATTATAGTTATCCCATGGATATCTTCTCCATCTCAACTATGGATCTCTCCAGCCACTTCAGAGTTACCATTAGCATCTTGGCTGCTTTTCTGAGTAATATCCTCCTGAGTTACAGTAGGCGGTCTTCCCATGGTTATGCCATACTCTATGCATTTTGTAATAATGGATTTAACTCTGCTCCGGAAAATGTTCTATGCCTGAGTTTTTTTTATATAAATCAATACTGATTTGTGCTTCTTCTGGACTCTATCCCAGACTTATTTTAAATGCTCCTTAGTCTTCTTGGTGCTGTTTGTTTACATATGCTCTCTATCAAATTCTCAGGCCTTCCAGAAACAGATTGAATTATTCTGACACTTTACATTGTACACAGTTAGACAACTAATTGTGTGGAAGCAATGGGTTGCATCAAAACTTATTTAGGGGTTTCACATTCATACCTGTGCAATCAAGACCTCTTCCATTTTTTTATTTGTAAATAATTTAGAAAAATCCCAATTAAATACATTTTAATTCCAGATTGTATTACAAAGAGGTGATTACTTATTCAACGCACTGTACCCACCCCAAAACTGTCTATGCACTTTTACAGTAAGAAATGTGAGGGATTTTTCTGTATTTTGCAGGTTGATAGAGATTTTATTTTTTTCTAGGACAGACAATTAATGTTTCGGGGCCACATCCCGTCTAGTCTATTTGTCTCTTTTTGAAGCAGAGCAAGAGCTTCATGGTCTCCTGGCCCCATCTATGTTTACTTTGTCATCATTTACTGTACACCTCTCTCTCGATACTAAGGGACTCTGTAGAAAAACACTTAAGCACCAGTTAGTTTTTGCCTTCTATATTGAACCACTGACCACAATGACCACACTGTTAAAGTGCCAGGCTGCCCTGAATGTGTCCTGAAGAAATGTCCTTAGTACAGTATGTCTAAAGATACATGTATTTATGCTTGTATGTGTCTGTGCATATAGTGAAGAAAATCAATAAAAGAAAATATTGCAAGCATTCACACAATCCTTGACCTTGTATTGGACCCCATAGTATTTTGCTTATATTATATTCCTGTTTTACAGAATTGCAGAGAATTGTATTATTATGAATATGTGTGCAGGTTACTAGGTGTTCATAATACATTTTAATATTTAGAAAATCTTTTTCTATATGATTAATCTACTGTTGTATATAAAGTAATGGAAATTAATGTCTAATAACCTTACGTAAATTGAGATCTAAATGTAGATATCACGGCTGAGTGTGGTTCTTTTCCTGCTGAGAGTTCCCATCTACAACATGTGTTTGGATACTTAATACCAGGGGCCATCAACCTTTAAGTACCTACCACCCACTTTTGATGGTAAAACCACCCACCAATGCCGCCATAACTTAGTTTAGCGAAAGTGTAAAGTCATTTTTAGAGGGGAGGGTTTGTAAAAATATGAACTTCTGCATCTCCATCAATACAGCGCCTACTAGATGCCAGAGATTCTGCTGCACAAACCCAGTGAGAAGGTAATAGCTAAGATACATAAAAACTTCAAAATATTCCATCTGTGTACCAATAATAGTATAATTAATATATATAGTAAAGAGTTCAGTATTCTATACTAAAGACAATTTACTCTCTCTTATTTATGGTTATATACATCATATGACCCTAGCTATGTATCGCCCTGTACTTACTAGATAGTGATCTGGTCCTGACTGCTGTCCCTAGGCTCTCTCACCATCTCTCCAACCAGCTAAGTTCTGTGCTGCGGGTCTTCGGCGTGTGACGTCACTCGTCAGCGACTCCCCCTAACGATTACACCTCCACCCACCATGAAAGCTTAAATTGTCCACTAGCGGGCGGTAGGGACCAGGTTTACTACCACTGCTTTAGACTGTTGAGTTGCCCTCTTATCCCATCGCAATGAATCACCAACATTGAATCTCCATTTAATCACATTTTTTCATTCTATACTATTTATCACATACGGTACATATTTGCAGCACATCATCAAAACCACACAAAAATCTATATTCTAATCCCATTTTATCAAAACAGCCCATCACCTACTCACTGGTCTCGTCAACCAAACCGCTTTGGGTACCACTTTGGGACTAATGCCATAGGTTCTCCACTCCAGTGCAATAATACTGTGTATCAATCTACAAGTGCAATAACATCTTAACAAAGGCTTCAAGTAGAACTTTCTATACTCTGGACATTCAAGTTGCAACCAATGGTTAAAATATTTTCCCCCCCGCAAATTATTAATATAGTTTGATCATGTGGAGTTCATAAACAATCAAAGCAGTATGTTATTTCTGAATTAATTGTGTTTCTATTAATTGGCTAAGTTTAGTGTCTCTGCAGCCTTTGCCACACACAATACGTTATAAATGAATAGATTTCCACAGATACTCATTGTACATAAATATCATATAGTGACAGGGGATTCTTACCATTTGTATGAAGTTCTAAACACTAGAAATGTTTTTATTTTTTTTAAGAAAATCCATACATTTATCTTTCAATAAACAGAGGTTTTCAGCAGGGAATGCTCCATATACCCTCTATTAAAAGGATTGTGACTGATGCTATGTTATTATGCCTGATTTAAAAAAAAAAAAGACACAAGATGGCTACCTACCAAATGAAGTGATTTATACCAAACGATTTGCAGATTCTGATTGGCTAGACAAAAATGAAACCAACTTCCAACAGCATTTTCTAATGAAGGGAGAGTGAAGCTGTGCCGCAGGATAATAAGTACCGTAGTATTATAGGATTCTTTCTTTCAGATTCATGAAAATATGGGTTTTTGCTGTTCCTTTGATGGTACACTTTTAGGTATAAATAGATACCCTGCTGATCATTTGTTATGTTGTATTCAAGTGTTTCTTTTGTGTACTTTTTTAAGGCTGCAAGTTGACATGTTTATGTTTTGTGGCGTGCCTTAACTATAAGGAAAGTGGGGGTTTTAATTATTGCTACAGTCACATATTGCTGTGTAATTAATACATGTAACAATGATAGCAAAATAGTAGTTATATAAGCCACCAGTATAAACATTTTTTTTCCTAAAACCAGGAACTTTTGATATTTAACACCTACCCCTTTCCCCTCATATGCTCAGAAGCAGATAAATAAATAACGGGGAAAGCCGATGATAGACCTTAGAATTAATTGCAGTCTCAAGCCCGCAAATGATTTCATATGCGTAAACTGCAAATGTTGAAGAAAATCCTACGGGTACCAGATGGGACCTGCAAAGTGGTTAAAGACATGTCTCTAGCACTGTAAATGCAAATATAAATGAATACTGCATTGTAAATAACAGGGAATGCGATAATAGACATTAGAATTAATTGCACAACAGTCTCAAGCTCGCAAATCGTCAGGAAATTAAATTATTTTTATGTGTCATTTCGGGGTTATATCGACCTCAGGAATCAATGAGTTAATACATATCAGGCCACCCATATGGACTAGAACAGTATTGGCATTCATTTTCATAAATCTTTATTTTGCAAGTTTTGCAAATCTGATCGCATATTGGACCCCCAAACCTAATTGATTGTCATGTACAGTAAGCTCCGTGATTTACTGCCGGAATAATGACATAATCTCATTTTCTATTGGCTGATTTGAACTGGGCGGTTACGGGCTTGCTGAATAGATCAGGTTCCCGGCCAGAACTGGTCCGAACCAGTGCATGGTTTACGGTTTTGGCTTGGGGCTCGTAACTCACGCCCCTGCTCAATTGAATATTATCGCAATCGGAGACCAACGGGAGCCCACAACTCACTTGCAGACATTCGGCTCTCTGCGATCGAGTTACGGGCTTCAAATTGAATATGGCCCTAAGTTTATGTCCTCTTTCCTGCCTAATTACCCTCTTTTGCCACACTTTTCTAACATCATACAGTGATCTTGTACTAAAGTAAGAGTTTTCTCACTACTGTCAAATTCATCTTATTCTAGGACACCTCATCAACCGAGATCACTCCAATTTATATAAAGGAGAACTCTCCAAAGAATAAAATATGAATTTGGACACAATTTTCATGAGTCAGACACCCCTCTCTTTAGTGCATCTACACCAAAGGGTCTAAGCCAGCTGAGACTGCTTACTTGGAGTGTGGTTTAAAGCTGACCAAGACCGGCACAGGGGAATTGCAAAATAAGGCTCGTTATTAATCATCTTTCTCACAGAAGAAACTTTGAATACATGATACCACTGGTACATTGGCAGAGAAATAGGAATATAGAGAAACATGACTCACACTGACACACACTAGAGAGATGTAGATTAACTGAAAATAATGTTGATGCCAACACTTGCAAGCTTTGATTCATTTTTTTCTTTTTTCGGAGTTCAGTCGTGTCTGTGACCTCATGGACTGTAACGCACCAGGGACATCGTTGTCCATGGTCATGCTGGTCCACTTGGTATTCATGTCCGAGATACTGCAGTGGGTGGCCAATTCCTACTCCAGTGGGCCATAGCATACAGCCCCTGGTATTCCTAGGTAGTCTCCCATCCAATTACTGACCAGGCCCAACCCTGACTTCAGGGTGGTATGACTTGGTTCCCTTGCTGGAATCAAACCCATGTCGACAGTGGTGAAAGCTCCAAGTCCTAACTACTGGACCAGGAAATATACTGGAGTGGGTTGCCATTTCCTTCTCCAGTGGACCGCAATTGGTCTGACCTCTCTGCCATGACTTGCCCATCTTGGGTGACCCTACATAGTATAGCACACAGCTTCATTGGGTTACACAAGCCCCTTCACCATGACAAGATAATGATCCAGAAGGAGTTATGCTGCTTAAGTACTCTTTAAGCATTATAATTGTATTCTTATATATTTTCTTATTTATCATTCAATTTAGTTGATAAATGGGAAATTGGCCAGAAATGCTAAATCAAATTTTTTTTTTTTTATCTATACAAGATGTACGTTTTTAATGAGCTTTATACCATCCATAATTATATGGTAGCCATAAGTCATACATCTTATGTTACTAGTTATTGACTAGCATGGGCCAATCCCGTTGAATGCTTGCAATGGTTTTGAAATATGTACTGTTTTAAAACTGGACAAAAAATATGTCTGCACATAACTCATACCATGGTATCAGTGACTGTTGGCTCCTGCAGCAGTTGTAATTCCCATTTGTAATTATAAACAATTGCACATGCAAAGCAGGTAGCTCACCATTAAGCTTTATTAATTAGTGACACAGAAGGTTTCTGGATTTTACTAGGAATATAATATATCTGTGTATGTATTTACTTGTGTACTTGCTTTTAAGAAGAAGCACTTAAATCTCTGTCTGCCCTCTGTAGCTCACGAAAAAAGCACATACTTTCTATGCAGTGTCTCATACCAGCCAATCAGTGACCATCTTTCATCAACATTCTTCATTATGCTGTTGAGAGATGGGTAATTTGAAACACTGCACTTTAGGGTCTATGTCTCCATGAGTTACATAGAGCCGACCCAAACAGGTACGATTTGCATGATCTTAGGCACTTTTACTAAAACTAGATAGGTAGGCATGTTATATTCCTAAAGAAATCCAGAAACCTTCCATGTCCCTTTAGAAACAATTCAGACACTGTGACACATTTTTAAATATACTCATGCAAAAATTTTCCTCTAGTTCTTGTTAAATACAACAGTACATTTTATTACTTATTTTTAAATATGCATATGTTTAAAATGTTCTGTTTTTGAAGAAATACAATTAAAAGTATGTATGTTTTTTGAATGTAAATACAATTAATACAGCCTCTAATTTATTATTTTTTATATGCAATTATACTGCTGTTGAATTGAGCAGGTATTAAATAGATAGGAAGTGTCTGTCTTCACAATGGGAATGTGGCAGTTATATCTGCCAGTGCTCTCTACAAGACTAAAGAGAAGTTAATTAGTTTACAAGGGCACCCATATGAGAAAGTAACAGACAGCAGCAAGGAAGAAAGCAACCTAAAGCATATAAAAGTTGCAAAAATATGAAGTTTTTTTTATTTTTGGTCATTCAAAAAACTGGATAGAGCAAAAAATGGTTGTACTTATCCTTTATATCTAATCTGATTACTACTGTTGTTACTATTCAATATGCGTGATCAGCTTTGTACATATTATCAGGAATTATTGCATTTTGTTAAATTTTCTCAAGTTTCTAGAAGCAGGAATTAAAGGCATTTTTAAGTTTCATGGATTACAAATGCATCTGATAGAGGAGAATCAGTAGTGTATAAAAATATTTTTTGTGTGAAAAAATATTTAAATAAACACTAATAAACTTACCCTAACATTTGCTATATCTCTTGAGTTTGCAAGCAGTTGATTTAACACCCCCAGAAATCCCTGCTAAAACTAGCATAAAAATCATTGTTCATTTTGTCCAATCACAGGCAGCGAATACATTGTATCAATCTGATTGCAGGAAGGCATCATGTGCTGTGTACAAGGAAGCAAGGAGGAGCCAGACATTGCTGTGTTGATCTCTGCATTGTGCTGCTGTTGGCTTGAAGTTTAGTAAAATGTTAAAAACCATACCCAAATGCACTGTTTCTATTGGTAGGTACACTGAGCCTATGTAAGCAGCTCTGGGGGTGTGGAAAACAACTTTTATTGTTAAATGAATAAGTCTGTATGTGTGTAGAATGGCTCAATGTAATTTGTGTGTCTGGTATAAGCAGCATGTGTTAGATTAGAAAAAGGCAAAACCGTGAAACTTAATCTCATTTTAATGTAATTATATTGTTTGACCTTTTCCAGTGCTGAAACCCTTATTCTCAGATAATAGACAGGTAATCTGGATCTCTCTTGCAAATCAGGTTGGTTAAACTGGCATAGTTATTCTTTCTAGTCAAGTAAAGAAATGAAAGGGGTAATTTTAACTCGTCAGGGGCTACAGAATAGAAAGAATACATCGGGGGTGTAGATATTAAGACCTAGATACTTACAAGGCTGCCTAAACATTGAGTATTTACCTTTCTGTATGAGAAAAAAAAACTCCCATCAAGCCATCTTGGCCATCGCTGTGTGTATTTTGTGAGAAAGCTGCCAGGGTTTTTAATATAGTAAATGTCTAGCCTTCAAGATGAAATTTTGTTCATGTACACTCACTAGAAAAACAGAAGCAACGCAGCGCTCAAAGCCTCCTTTTAGAGCCTTTTGGCAGCTTAAAAACTGAAGGCTAGTATGGTGCATGATAATCCTGTTTTTTGTTTTCTACGAATAACTGGAGATTTCCTCAGCTGTGAACAGTACGTCCATTCAAGAGCTCTAAGTCCACCTGTTGTAACTGTAATGGTGTTATTTGCTTTTTTTTTTTTTTTTTATTAGGAAACTTGAGGCCTCTTGTATTCTGCAGCATCTTTTAAAAGAGGTCTTTGAATTACAGTATGCTGCCCCAGACACAGCAGCCCATTTAATCTTTCAGTTACTAAACCGGTCAGGGCAGTTCACCAATCTACGTCTCTAGAAGGACAAAGGCCAAAGGGATTCAGCACCTCTTTAACTATGTGACTCATAGATCTTATAAACTAGCCATCTAGTGTTTCTGCCATTCATGCCGATAAATCTTACTATTAAATATCAAGAGGTCCTGAACAGTTATGCGTTTTAACTTTCTTCAAGGTAAATGGAAGTTTCCTTGTTTTTCCCTTTTTCTAATCTAACACACGCTGCTTACGGTATATCAGACACACACATCACATTGAGTCAATCTATACACACACATATTTATTGTATTTAAAAAGAAATTGGTTTCCACACACCCGGAGCTGCCTACATAGGCATATGGTACTGGCCAATAGAAACACTGCATTAAAGTATGGTTTTCAACCCTATACTAACCTTCAAGCCAACAGCAGAACAATGCAGAAATTCACATAGCAATGTCTGAGCGACTCTTTGCTTCCTTGTGGCGGAGGCTATGCATCCCATGATTTTTTGCAGAAACTGACTTCCCAGAGATTGCAACAATGTTATAACTACCTGTGATTGAGAAAAACAAATGATAATTTTTAAGCTAATTTAGCTAGGATTTTTCCCAGGCATTGCTTGTCAAAATCAACTGTCATAGAGGCTAAAGAAATTTGCAAAATTTGCAAACTCTAGGGTAATATCATTAATGTTTATTTTGGATATTTTTTCATACACTACTGCATTCATAATCCAGGAAATGTATATATGTCTTTAAGGATTTATAGTCAAAACATTAATTCCAGCTTTGAATCCCCAAAAAGTAAAACTGTCTTAAGTATTATAGAAGAGAAGACCTACATAATACAATACATATTTTTTAAATAAATTGTTTAACTTCAAAGTTAATATTTTATTATTGTGTCGTTTGGCTGTTTTTCCCCTCAAGCAGAGATGTCTTTCTTAACCTACCTGTGCCTTGTCAGGGGGTGTGGCCAGCTCCACCTGGGGTCTGGATCCTCACAGAGCTTGGAAGCAAACAGGGCTTGTTTTTTAGTCCAGGTTCCAGTTAAAGATGGCCACGTCCCTCTGATAGGCACAGAGATGCGGAGATAAGCAGCTCTGCTTGAGGGTAATCGGGCACATTCATAAGAACTGTTGTTTTAATAGTACCTGCCCAATAAATAAATATATGAGCTTTACTTTGAGTTCACTGCAGTGATGCTTTAATGCTCTGAAATGCAATTCCTTCAGACGTGTCCCACTAGTTGACTATCTTCTCCAACTGAGGTATAGTAAGAAAAAGATACACGCTAAAGAGCTAATCAGGGACCATATCTGGGCAGCTGTACTGTTTGCAGAGGTAAAAATCTCAGGTACACAAAATGACTATAAATAAAATGTAACTTTTTATTGGTTGTATTAATATAATGGTAAATAGATAAGGTAAAGCATGAAATAGTAAAAAAGTCAGTCAATGCGCAGGAGAATGTTCAGACGTCAAACTTCTCCCACTCACACGTGCCCCACTGGTTGACTATCTTCTCCCACTCACACGTGCCCCACTGGTTGACTATATCTTCCCACTCACACGTGCCCCACTGGTTGACTATCTTCTCCCACTCACACATGCCCCACTGGTTGACTATCTTCTCCCACTCACACGTGCCCCACTGGTTGACTATCTTCTCCCACTCACACGTGCCCCACTGGTTGACTATCTTCTCCCACTCACACGTGCCCCACTGGTTGATTGTCTTCTCCCATTTCCCTTTATTCGTAGCTATCTCTATTAATAGTCACAAAATAAAGTGTAATATGAGGAGCACAAGGAAGTAGTTAAAAGACCACCATTGGTTAGAAAAAACGTCACATGTTTGTATGCAAAAACAGTAGTAGCTATGTAAGCCATCACCTTCAGTTTCATTATTTTATAAAGAGCAATATTTTTGTTCTAATTATATAAATTAGTTTTCAAACTTTTTAATGCCAAGGTACTGGCAACAAGTCACCTCCGTGTACATAAATTTCATAAAAAGCACCATGAACTAGAGCACTTCAGCAACTTGGACAGCACACCAGATACCTTGGGGGAGCTACAAGAACATACAAGAACGAAGAACATTTGATTACCTTGTTTAATGACAAAGACAGAAGATTAATTACAAATCTGGGATTCCTGGCACATTTGCAAAACGTTGTTCTTTCTCACGTCTACGATACATCATGTAGTATCTTGTTGTTTATTTTTATTTTTTTCAGTCTGCATTGTTGTTTCTTTTTTTTTGTTGTCAGTATTTCTTCGAGTAGGCTTACAAAACAATTATACCAAACGGTTACACACTGTGGACACAATTTGTGGTAACCTTGAAGTGTCCTGAAAGAGGTTGTAAAGTTCTGGGAATTAATTTTCAAGTCTTTCTGTATTTCTGAGGCAGATTTTAGTCACCAGGGAATCATTTTAAGGTATGAAGCAGGGGGAGGGGGCACATGTGTGCTTCCAAAGAGGCAATTTTGGTTTCTTGCCAATACTTTTTGTGCTTAAATATGTGTTTTGTTGTTGTTTAGTCGTTCAGTCTTGTGTGACTCTCTGTGATCCTATGGACCACAGCCACAATGCACATCTACCATTATGTCTATGGCTGTGTTCATCCATAAGGTTTTCCTGGCTAAGATACTGGAGTGGGTTGCCAGTTCCCTCTCCAGTGGACCATGATTTTTCTGACCTTTGCTATGACCTGCCCAACTTTGGGAGACCCTACATGGTATAGATCACAGTTTATTGAGATACACAAGCCCTTTCACCACAACACGGTAGCAATCCAGATTGGGGAGGGGGATGCATTCTGGGAACCTTGGTTGGGACATGCAAATGTGCCCACAAAGGTTTCACTCTTGCAATCCATAACCATTTCAAACATGGCTTGCCTTAAGCATATGCCTGCTGTATCACACAGCTTTGAGCAAAGCCAAGGTTGGATTATACACAAGCCAGGAATCCTACCCACGTACAGCTGTTTCAAGGTTATTACCTCTCATCAGCATGGGGCCGGTTCCTAGCTTGTGTAGTAGACTTTATGAGGAGCTAGTTTACCACAACAATCATTTATTTTATGATGGACAAAAGGGCAATAGAAGACCTCCACCGTACAGTAGTACGGTAAATAAATATTATATATACACACACAGAACTCCTAAAATGTTTCCATGCATGTTAAACAGAGTGTCGGTTATGTAGTTCAGCATAAATAATTAAGATTGAAGATGCAGTTATTTTAATCCGACATGACATCCTGCTCCAGCAGACAACTGCTTGTTTACATCTTATTTTGATAGGCAGGGGAGCCACTTTTAAGTAGATCCGTATTCAAATTGCTGAAAGAAAATTACAGGTATTAGTTTAAAAAATGAGGATAATGAGTTCTCCCCTACCATGTAGTTTTATTGCGTTTTCCTAGGTGCTTAGGCATCGTAATGCGTGTTGGCTGCGGATCAAGAAAGTAAGGATTCCTGAAGTTTAATCTTCCACTTACATGTAATTTTATGACAAAAATACAGAAGAACTTTAAGAGCCCTTAATGAGAAAATAAAGATGATGAATCACCAGTGTGTAATGTGACCTCTTGTCACACATCACTGAGTGATTGCAGCTCACTCAATACTTGCGTAAAATAAATACAAGCCTCATATGGACACTATTTTATGCTTGGTTATAGCATCAGCATGATGTAATACATTGTTGTAGGTGTGAAACTGTCCGTAGCAGAACTGACGTTTATAAATGACATTTTACAATCTTTCATTTGATTTTGATCTGCTTGGAATTAAAGGAATTTTCATTATAGCTACATATATATAGTTACATTATTTTTCACTATTGTTAAAGGGACATAGAGGGATTCTGGATTTTACTAGGAATATAATATAAATATGTATCCATTTATGTACCGTACTTTAATTCATTAAGAAGTGCTTAAACTCTGCTTTTTTCTTGTCTAAAGTCATACAATTTGTACCTGTTTGGATCTGTAGCTCATGAATACTCTGCTTGGGAAGTGCAGTGTTTTAAATTAGCCTGCCAGTGACCACTCTCACTCAGTATTTTGCAGAATGTTGTCACTGATTGGTTACTGTGAGACACTGCACGCCCTGTATTTAAAAGTACACTGTCTTCATAAGTTGCAGAGGGGAGAAACCAGTTTGGAACTCATTTTTGGAACGGATTTTAGACAAGCAGCAACAACAAACTCAGGCGCTCTATCTGAGACTGGACAAGTAGGCTTGTTCTACAGATCTGGTTACCTACACTGAGAGCAACCTCTTTTATCTCACTTGTGCCCTTCACAGGGAGAAATATCCTGTAGTATATCAGTCTGGTTTCACTCAAAAGTGATCCAGCCCCTAAATACCAGGCAATTCAACCCTGGAGAAACGGCAAACCCCAGACGTATGTTTCGGCCTCTGTGGGCCTCGTCAGTGAGGTGTAGCTACACTCTCTAAGAAGTATTAAATAAAAGGCAGTTACTCTTCCTGTTTCTCTATATTCCAGTTACTAATATTGCTATGAATTGACCATTCCCATAAGTCCTCCTTTTTAATCATTATTATTGTTAATAATAATTATTGTATAATTAACTGTTGCAGGTTTAGAATATAAAAATGAGCATTTGCATATCTCCACTTTTTTCTCCTCACAATTCAATTTTAGCTTAGTTTGGGGAAATAAAAGCAAATCCTATGATTTTATTGTCTCGGCTTCTAAAACACAGCATGTCACTGTCTGTCTGCGAGCAGCATGAATACCTTGCTCGTGGGCATGGCTTTAGGCCACAGCTGTGAAAGATGGCTGTGTGCAGGGCAGTAAACAGTATGAAGCGGTATGTTATATGTTATATATGTTTGAAAGAGTTCCTCAGCTTCCGGACTGTAGGGAAAATTACATAGAAGAGCATAATATTAAACTTAGTTTAAACATTTATATTAAGCAAATTTGTCAGACGAGTTTCTTTATAAGAACATATATTCTTTTTAATAACATGAAAACAGCCTACCTATTATATGTGCTATAATAGTGCTGTAAAGAGACAAAGCTGCCTTGATGTGCGACTTCAGGAAACATATGCCTCTGTGTATTAGTTTAAAAGAAGGACTTGCTTCACAACTGTTTGTTTTTGTAACGGTGACCATTTTCATGTGAAAGTTGTTTTATTGTGCGTTTCTATGATCTCATATACTTCAAAGAGCTGTCTCAGAATTTGCTCTGTATTTTCATGTTTATTTCAACTTTTTTTTAATATTGCCTCTAAAACTAGCCTTCCTTGTGAAATGTGTGTTTATTCATTCAAACAATGAATAGGGTATTTTTTTTCCACTCATCATATAAGAGCAACTCATTTTATACCAGATATGCAAATATGGCGTTTTAAAGAAGTAAGGACCATTGTGGTGGATTCTCAAGAAATGCTCATATGTTTATTTGTTGAGCAGAGACTATTAAAAGCAGTATAAAGTTTAAAATAATTAATACTTAATAACTTTTCTTTCTTTTAAAACTGTTTGTTTTCTCCTCAAGCAGACCAGCTTTTCTTCTCTTCCCTGTGCCTTGTCGGGGGGGGGGGGGGGGGAGGAGTGTCCAGCTCTGCCTGTGGGCTATGATGTCACCGGCCCTGTCCTATTACACAGAGGGAAACCGCTTTATTATAACCTACTTATTTCTGCCTCATAGGCCTCGCCCAGTGACCGTGCATAAGTCATCATGACCCCTTCACTGAGCATACTCAATCTGAACCAGAGTCTGACTAGTCAGACTTTTTTTTTTGTTCAGCTTCCAGACAGAGCTGGTTACACCTCCTGACAGACACAGATAGGAGAAGATACACAGCTCTGCTTGAGGGCAGACTTACACATTCAAAAATAAGAAAAAAATTAACTTTTATTTATTTTAAACTACATACTGTTTTAATAGCCTATGCCCAACAAACAACATAAGAGCTTTCCTTGTAAACGCAGTATAATGGTCCATTAAAGTAGCTGCGCAAATTATGAAATGTCCTTTGTAGCATGTTAAGGGAAGAGCAAAATATGTTTTTTTCATACACAAGTTTGCTATTTGCATAAAATTTACAAAACTAATTTCAAATGCGTCTGCTACTGCCATGTTTATATATTGTATTAGCCTGTCAATTACTTCCTTCTTTGTGCTGTCTTAGAGAGCTGAATTAGACACATAATATGAATGAGGCAGAATTTGATATTCAAAAAATGATTTCTTAGACTTTTGGTATTAGATGTAATGTTTACTAATAACAATTAATTGGTAATTTACTCCTTTAACCATTTATTTTACAGTATTGCAACAACTGGAAATATGTTTATGTCATTTTGGAAAACTTTACATTTTCATAAAGTATTTAGCAAATTAACAAAATTAGCAGCTATGTAAGTATAAAGTGTTTTTACAGCAAATCTTATATTCAAGAGACTCTGCTAGTGCTTCTGCCTTGGGCTGGAGCTTGAGGGGACGGCTTATCCTTCTGGGAGTTAATCTGCTATTTAGTTTTATTTCCTAGTGGCATTTCAAAGTGCCAGTCAGTCAAGCAAATTGAAGAGAGGTGTTATTTGAATCCAAGAGTCTTCCCAGGTGTCCAGTCCTGTTAAGAACTAAGGCACAATATCTGCTGCCATTAAAGCAAAATTTAATATTTTAGTTAAGTAAATACAAGTTATGATTTTAATTTCAAATCATGTAAAACATTTTGTACACTATTAAGTTGGGTTCTTCATAAGGGCATGCTATTTAATTCACTAGACTTTTTTAAGTAATACATTTGAGTATTAAGAATCTTTACTACACGAGACATGAAAACCATTTCTTCTGTGATTGGAGGAAATCAAGAGGGGATAACACCCAAATGGATTTATATTTTATTTGTAACGCGCCAAACATATTCTGTAGCTCTGTACAGGGCTTAAGAAAAAGGAAATATACAACATTTTACAATTATTAACAACTGTAGAAAATAGAGGTCCCTGTTTTTGAGCTTCAAGTCTTGTAAAAGTGCTTTTTCCCAAAGCACCCTACAAGAATGGAAACTTGCTACTTACAATTTCATTTAAGAGGCAGAGACCTGGGGAGGAGCAGACAATGAATAACAGGGTTCAGGAATGAAGTGACAGTTACACAGGTAGGAAGGTGTGAAAAGTTAGAAGATTATTCATTAGTTGGAGAGGGAAGGGATCTGATGTAAAGTCAGTGTGAAGTGAATGGCTCTAGTATAGCCAAAGGACATATTTCCATTGGATGGCTCTGTTGTTTATTAGTCACAATAGGAATATAGGCTGGTATACATGACAAGGTGCCTGCATTTGACAAACGTAGCCATTGTGTGATAGATAAGAGATACCAATAAAACGTATGGGCAAGCAACATAATGAAGTAAACTGAAAAGCCATTAACCTGCGTCTGTGTATCACACTCATTAAAGTCTTGCTTCTAATATTCTTTCAGCTGAAGAAGCAGCTCGGTGACTGTGACTCCATTACTCAGGAAATTGTTGGCAGTGCCCATGTGGAGAATTATGCCCTGAAAATGTTCCTGTATGCAGACAATGAGGACAGGGCAGGGAGGTTCCATAAGTAAGTATCTTCTTCTATAGCCGTTACCAAAGTGCTTAAAGGGAGCTTCTTTACAGAATAAACTTCATACGAACCAATAGGAAATGCAGAGCACTTGAGTCTGTAAATCTCATTGGCTGACAGAGTCTAAGACCCCAAGAGCAGTTTTTGTTTGATCATGGCAATCAATTAAGATACTCACTGCTCCCAGGAAGTTATCATACGAAATGATTTAGTATCCTTTACTTATAAAAATATACTGTACATTTGCTTAATATCCTTAATTATCTAATTACTTCTCCTATATGATACCATGGTTTCCAGATTTTACATTTGTTACTTCTGTTTATTTAATTTACCCCTACCTTTCTTCTCAAATTCTATTAAATTAATTACTTTACTCAAAATGGCAGTATTTGGTATTTTTCAACAGTGAATGATTGTTTATTTAGTAAATATACATATATGAAATAGTTATTGTTACAGTATTAGCAAAAAAATCTATTCTCATATATCTTATGTGAAAATGTAATTACTTTGCCTAATGAGACTCAGGATCCTCCATCCTCTTACTATTTCTTATTACACCTTTGTTTTTCAGTCGTTCAGTCATACCCAACCCTATTGACCACAGTACTCAAGGCATAGTTATGTATCTGGTTGTGCTTATCCATCAGATTTTCTTGGCAAAGATACTGGAGTGGGTTGCCATTTTTTTCTCCAGTTGACCACAGTTTGTCTGACCTCTCTGCTATGAACTGCCCATCTTGGGAGGCTCTACAAGGTATAGCTCACAGCTTCATTGAGGTACTCAAACCCCTTTGCCATGACAGGGTAGCAATCCAAAGTACCAATTAGTAATATTTGGGATCTTCAATTGTTGATACTAATGATAGAGCCTTGAGAACAAAACCTCTCCCCCTAACAGCGAGCTGGTTTAATCACTGTGAGCATGCACTAGTGCTGAGATCTCCAATGGAATGATTAGGCACATCCAAATAACATGGAGAGGCAGGTGGTGAGTCACTGAAATTTTGAATCGGACATAAACAACGACCATACTGAAATAATTTTTAACACTCTTTTACTTTTATATTATATATATATATATATACTAGCGACTTGCCCGTCAAAAATGACGACAATAAAAACTGAAGCCTGGCAATGCTGTTTGCCACACAATGTAAGCCTCTCCCCCTCTACTTTACTGGCCTTGTGATGAGCGCCTTTGGCGCTCATCACAGGCCTTGCAATGAGCCCCTTTGGAGCTCATTGCGAGTCTCTCCCTCTGTCTACTTCCTCCCTCGTGTCTTATTTCCCCCCGCCGCTCCCTCCCTTGTGTCTCCTTCCACCTCGTCTACCTCCTTTGTATCTCCTGCCCCCCTGTGTTTTTACCTCCCTCTCCCTCCCGTGTCTCTAAACCCCTCCCCTGTGTCTCTTTCCCCCTTCTCCCTCCCATGCATCTCTTCCCCCCCCTGTGTCTCCCCCAACCCTCCCCTATGTCTGTTCCCCCCTGGCCTGTGTCTCTTTTCCCCTCCCCCTGTGTCTGTTACGGCCTTCCTCGTGTCTCCATTTCCCTCCCTTGTGTATCTTCCCCCCTGCTCTCTCTCCCCTGTGTCTCTTCCCCCTCCTCTCACTCCCCTGTGTCTCTTCCCCCTCCTCTTTCTGTGCCTCTTCCTCCCTGTCTCTTCCTCCTCACCCTCTGTGTCTCTCCCCACTCTGTGTCTTCCACCCTCTCCCTCTGTGCCTCTTCCCCCGCCTCTCTCTGTGTGTCTCGCCACTGTGTCTCTTCACCCCCCCTTTGTGCCTCTTTCCCCCTCTCTCTGTACCTCTTCCCCCCTTTCCCTCTGTGTCTCTTCCTCCCTCACCCTCTGTATCTCTCCCCCCTGTGTCTCTTCCCCCTCTCCCTCTGTGCCTCTTCCCCCCTCTCCCTCTGTGCCTGTTCCCCCCTGGCCTGTGTCTCTTTCCCCCTTCCCCCTGTGTCTGTTCCCCTCTTTCCCCCCCCATTTCCCTCCCATGTGTATCTTCCCCCTGTTCTCCCTCCCGTGTGTCTTTCCCCCCTCCTCTACCTCCCCTGTGTCTCTTTCCCACCTATCCCTCTGTGTCTCTCCCCCCTCCCTCTGTATCTCTTCCCCACTCTCCCTCTGTGCCTCTTCCCCACTCTCCCTCTGTGCCGTGCCTCTCCCCTCCCCCTCTTCCCCACTCTCCCTCTTCCCCACTCTCCCTCTGTGCCTCTCCCCCCCTCTTCCCCACTCTCCCTCCCCTCTTCCCCACTCTCCCTCTGTGCCTCTACCCCCCCTCTTCCCCACTCTTCCCCACTCTTTCATCTGCTCTCGGGCCGCGCTGTGAGCAAGCGCATGCGCGGCTCGCGCCGCGTTCTGCGCATGCGCGGCTCGCGCCGCGTTCTGCGCATGCGCGGCTCGCGCCGCACTCTGCGCATGCGCGGCTCGCGAAGCGCTCTGCGCATGCGCGGCTCGCTCTGCGCATGCGCGGCTCGCTCTGCGCATGCGCGGCTCGCTCTGCGCATGCGCGGCTCGCTCTGCGCATGCGCGGCTCGCGCCGCGCTCTGCGCAATGCGCAGCAGTTTATCATTGTCAAACTTCGATTCGTCTGAAGCGTGACGACGAATCGCAGTTAGACAATTATAATATGTGATATATATATATATATATATATATATATATATATGTGCAGCTAAGGCCTCTTTTACTAGTAGCTCTCAAGCAACCAGAAATTACATTTATCGCTGGATAACTGAGAGTCTAATGTGTGTGTGTGTGTGTGTGTGTGTGTGTGTATATATATATATATATATATATATATATATATATATATATATATATATATATATATGTGTATGTATATATATAATTACACATCCCATTTACCGTTAAAGACATAGTCTGCTTTATAGGTGCAATATTGTAATCCTCTATCTAATATTTATCACATCTATGCATCTCAACAACTGCACACATCACTTGACTGCTATTCATTACTCTTCAGTGCTTGCATTGACTGTGTAACATACCTCCATATTCATCACAAGGCAGTAATAACATCTCCCTGATATATGATGCTCTGTTCACAGGTCAAACATCTGGAATTGGTGGTTGGTATTCTATACGATTTCCTTTCCTCCAGCAATTACCATACATTTTGTGTAAACAGCTGCTTACAAGCACCAGTGTGGTCTCTGGATTTATAGTACACTTCATTTCTACATTCATTTTAACACTGTAGATATTGCCAGGAAAAGAAACATCAAGGGCTTTTTGTGTCTCTATCCAATGATACAAGACGTGAGTAACTGTCTTGTCTGTGTGTCTTTTCCATCAGTAAAGTCTTTGCTTGAACAGAGACAACAAAGGCCCTTGACATTCATTCATGGCACAGGGGTGTGGGTGGACAAAGCAGCATATATTCAGTTACAAAGTAATGGCTTCATACAAATGTTATATTATGGTACAATCATCATGGGTAACTTCTGTACCTTTTATGAATGTCATTAAGGGATCACTGTGATGCTCTAACAACATGCATTAGAGGTTTTATTTAGGGTTTGTTCATTAATAAGGACACTAATACTTTAATCTTTAAAAAAATAATTTAGCATTGAATATTCTTATTATAATTTATTAAAAAGGAATGTTATTACCTATCAATGCAATAATTAAAATAACTAGCTCTTCTTGCTAGGACATTAAAGGACCACTAAAGGCCTGTATTTACAGGAGAACTTGATAAAGGACGAGTAAAACAAAAATGAGTGCATCCTTTAGTTTATTATTGTAGGCAATTATTCTTCGCTATCAGAGTTTTTTTGTTTATCTATATCCAAGTTATGATCTCAGGTGACAAATCATGTAGGCAAAGACAGGAACCAGAATAATTGCATTTTATAGTCAATAAATTGAATGCTGTATTTACTTGTATTTGCTATGTATGTGACAAATACAACAATATAAGCAGCTATGTAAGCCATGAGCATCAAAACTTTTTTTTTTTTTTTTTTAGAGAAAATCTTACATTCAACAGGCTGTGTCATGGATACTGCCATCTTGGGTTACTAGTTGACCTGGGGCCTTGTTATCCTACTGGAACCTGTTTTCTATTGTCAAGCTATTCATAAAATTGTAGTTTTTCAATAAAACCAAATAGATACAGTGTCTGTATTTGTTTTTAAAATAAATACAAATGTAATTGCCTATTATAAGGTACTTTGTGACACTTCATTGGTTTTTTTAAACACTGCTTGTGCCTGAAGTGTGCTTGTTTGTGTCTTTCATACCTCCTGCCGGCTTGGAGACTGAGAGGGAGTGTTCTTTTAATGTATATTATTCCTTCAAGAGTAAAAGGAGGGAGCTTATTGGTGGATTCAGATAAGATTTCAGCACAGGACGCTTCCCCCTCCCCTTGCAAGTATACTTGCAAGCCTGGTTTGCCCTGCTATGTAATCACCCTCTTGTGCCTTGAAAAAGAGTATGACTATCATGGCAGCTTCCATGCACTAGCAGAGTATACTAAAATGAAGATTATTTTTCTGAAAATGTATTTATTTCAACACACAGGTGTTAACATTGTTCATTTGTTGCATATTACATCATTTTTGCTAATGTACAGTGGTCCTTTAGGCAGTTTGGCCAAAGGTAAGCCAAGCATTCATTTCTCAAGTGGACAGAGTGATTGCAGCTAGTGGGTCTAGTAAATGACAGGTGTCACACCGCGCCAGCTGTCAAAGAAACCTACATTTGTTTTAGTGGGGTTATGTTGGCAGTGTCATGTTCTTGAAGGGTGCGTCCTGCTGTAAAGGACTTTTGGAAACTTGTACATAACCAGACTCTTTATAGTAAATACGCCTTTGACCTGGAGTTCTCACTTGGGTCTGTCTGTTTGGTGTTAATGTCTCCAAAACATAAATCATCTACGCACAGTGTAATGCTGCATTGTAGCTGCCAAGTACAGGCCGCTCACAAATGGACATTTACAAATCTACACATTCATTATTTTTGAGGGACTAAAGGCAATTGGAATAATAGTATAAATACTATGTTCATGCAGAGTATAGTGTACAAGAAAAAACAATCACTAAACAAGCAATAATATCATGAGACCATACCAAACCTTGCATAAACTCAGGTTGCTTTATTAAATCTGTGAGTAAATAAAATGATCCACCTAGTCCAATGATAATTGCACATCAGGCAACTGTAAAAGCAAGTTGGTGGCCTTCTTAAAGGAACACTGCAGTACAAGAAAAGACACTTGCATGTAAAGTATGTACCAAATCAACAATATTACCAGCTATGTAAACCATAGGCATAAAAGTTTTTTTTGGGGGGGGAGTTGAATTTTTGAAGGGAGCAGGAATCCATTTTGTGTTTGTTGCATCACTGCCTCAGAGCTTAATCATGAGTTGTTGTTTTTTTGTTTGTTTTGGCTATCAGTGGAGAGTTTGGTGGCGAAGGAGGGGAAACAGAGAGCCATTGTAAAAATAATTGTATAAGATTGAAATTGAAACCACACCCCACACCCTCGCTAGCAATAAGCAAAGGCTGGAGCCACAGCTCTGCAGAAATGTAAACACCGCTCTCACACACACAACTTTCACCAATGCATCATGGACCTCTCCAGGGTCCCGCAGAGACACTGAATTGTATTTGTTTTTTAATTAAGAACTAGCTAAATTACATTTTTTCCTGCTTAATTATGCTCTGAGTCAGAATTGAAGTTTTCAAACAAATATGATTTCATTGTGCAGTGATCTTCTAAGGAGCAACTAGTAAGTGCAACGGTTTTCCTCTTCAGTAACTCATTCCTGAGATATGACTATATAATGCTGATGTGGGGCTCCTTATACGAATTAGTAACTTGGTGCTTGGTACGGTTGGGAGACGGGGCGACCTAACAGCAAAGAGGAACATTTTTTAACCACCACAACAAATAAACGTATTTCCTGCTCAAGTTTCTCAGAATTACAGTTGATTCACTGTACTCTGGGAAAGTGGGCCGGGACATGCAAATGAGACCACAATGCACTCTCTCTATTAATCCAAAAAGCCACTATGCTTAAAGCTATTAAATATACCAAGCATATGTCTGTAAGGAGTCATGTATAAAGTGTTTTTTTTTTGGGAGGGGGTTAATAGTGTGAGAGTGTGTTGTGGTTTAATTTCCATGCCCTCACCCAGTTTCCCAGAGTGCAGTGCATCAACATATTTTTTAGACATATACATATAGACCAGTATGCTTAAGGGGAAAAAAAAAACATGATATAAAATTACATAAAGTTATCACCATGCAGTGCATTTTTAACCTGTTATTTATAATTTTACACAATGGAAAATATCTTCAAAATGTAGGAATATGCACTATACAGTGGTATCGGAGTTTGCCTTGTTACTTACTGTTGCAATTCTCTGTTCCTTTTAGAAATATGATAAAGTCTTTCTACACCGCCAGTCTTCTGCTTGACACACTGACTGTATTTGGAGAACTTACAGAAGAGGTAAGCCTTATACTAGTTCATTTATTGTAAAAGATCAGCCATTTATTACAGCTGGCAGAGCGAGCATAAAATAACTTTATGTACAGTTCAGTTGGAATCTACAGCAATTATAAAGTATTTTAGTGATTTTCAATGTTTATTTTATTGAGGAATTCAAAAAGAGATATTGTGAAAATTAAAGGACCACTGCAGTTCAAGAAAAAAGGCACTTGCTTGTGAAGTATGTAATAAATGTAAGCGTTGGACACAAAAAAACATTTTACTTAATGTCTAAATAATAAATTTGCCTTTGTTACATCAGTTCCTGGAAGTTTGATCATGTAGGTCTTTTTATTTATACGTGGTGGGAGGGAACAGAGAAAGGCAAGACGATTTTGTTACATAATTGGAACCAACCCAACATTGACACCACACCCCTTCTTCTATCTTTTCTTGGGGGTTCAGTAGATGGGAGTCGAAGCTACAGGGATTGTTGTTGTTATTATTATTATTATTATTATTATTACACAGTAAAACGTGAATGACTAAACGTAATTTGACAGACTGATTCAAAAGGAGTTGATCCTGCACTTGAGCCAACAATCATATGTATGACACTTTTATACAAAATGCTTTGCAAGACTGAGGGCTAGCAAGTTTTATAGACTAAATCATTAATGAAACAGAAGGTTAAAGAATTATAAATGAGAAACAAGGGCTGTGCAAGAAGCCAGGGAGCCTGTAAATCTAGGAGCCATGTGAATGTGGTAGAAAGGTATACATTTCTAGCTTCAGCGGCAGTAGAGAAAGTGGTAGTATGTGAGACTCTAGGTCTGGCAAAGAAACCCTGGTGGTGATTGGAACTGCAAAATCAAATTGTGAATGTTTTTGCTTAGAGTGATGCTATTGGGGCCTTGTGAGCCCCTGCAGAAGTGGCTGCCTGAGTCCTGGTGGTAATAAATGGAGTCTAAGGCGGAAGGAGGGTGGTTTTGGGAGGTCGGTGGATATAGGGATAAAAAGATGTACAGATTGGTGTTCCTAGAGATATATACTACAGTAGAAAGGGAGAAGTGTACTGAAATGAAGGAGATGATTCATTAGTAGGAGTAAGATGTTTTAGCTAGAAAGTTGCCAAAACTTAATTATTATTCACACAATGATGTTAAAAAGCAATTGTATGTGAGTCATATGGTATGATTACTAATGGCTGATCTTCTTTTCATGGGGGTTCAGGGTTAAATGGAGTCTCCGGAATGGCTCTGTGGGGAGGTGGATCAGTCCAGCAGATCTCCCCTGGAGGGAAGAATAGGTTGAATTAGTTGTTCAGTCATTTCTGACTCTCCATGACCCTATGGACCACAGTTGTTTGGTTATGCTAATCCATAAGGTTCTCCCGGCAAATATACTGGTGTGGGTTGCCAGTTCCTTCTCCAGTGGACCACATTTTTTCTGGCCTCTCTGTCATGACCTGACGATCTTAGGTGACCCTACATGGTATAACTCATAGCTTCAGTGCGGTACACAAGCCCCTTCAACACGACAAAGCAGTGATCCAGCTTCATTCTAGTCTCCTTTAATTATATTTTCTATGTCCGAACAAAAAAGCCTTCAGAGGTTAGGTGCACTGAGCCATCAAAAGCCAGATGTTTCTTTAAGTTTTAATGTTGGTTAAATTATACGTTGGTTATCTAAAGATCCATGCCTCATTTAAGAAGAACATTCACAGTTCACCAAAAGGTATCACTGACCACAGTCAACATGTTTTTTTCTCCAGGACTAATACGACGATCAGTGCAAAAATATTTTTTGTGTATCTTTAATACCTGTGTCCTCAAATGCCTCTATTTAAAGTACTTTCTTATTTTTATCCTTGCCCACAATTTATGCCGGATAATATTTTGCGGCTGTTGCAGTATTTAATACTGCGTGAATAAATACAGGCGGCTCCTTAATTAACCACACTTACTTGCTCGGAGAGAGAGAGGTAGAGGAAATGTGTCCGGCACCATGCTGGGATGGGACGTGTGGTTTGTTTCCAGCTCATGATAACTGAAACTAGAGCACACATGGTTCATTTAAAGGGAGAATAATGCCTACTTGGCTTTTTGACATTGGCTTGGAATTTCTTTCTTAAGTAGCTTTGCTTTGGATAGTATGTACTGATCCAGACTCTCCATAGAAAAGCATGGGAATAATAGACTGGTCATTATCAAGTCTAGAACTACAAAACCACATACTATGGCCCTCATTCAATTGCAATTTGGCCAATTGAATAGGGCTCTAAATAAGCACAAAGCATATATTTTTTTAAATAAGTTTTTAGTTAGTGAAAACCTTGCTTTTGGATAGATGCTTGCTAACTAAAAACTTCTTTAAAAAATATATGTTATATGTTATGTCCTTATTTAGATCCCTATTCAATTGGCTAAATTGCAATTGAATGAGGGTCTATATATTTAGGACATCATGGGTCCTTTTAACGTTTGCCTTTTAACTGTTAAGTATTGTTATGACTAAAGGACACATACGTGTTGTACTGTATATTGTATTGATCATTTTATCTTTGAGAAAGCCTTATAGGCAACACATGTTTGATGTAGCTTTTAATTTTATTTAATTATATAAAGTTTAATATTTTACTTGATATTCATTATCAGCTACTTTTACAAACTGTAAAAGCATTTTAAACAAGGACAAGTGTTATACCACTCTTTATCTACTAAAAGTGATTTTATATGTCTGTATTATACATGGAGATCAGCCTTTTTTAATTCTCTAACCGCACAATTTGGGCCCAACAACCCTTAAAGAAAGGTACATGTGAGATCATACAAACAGGCAAACCAAATAGGTATTGGGATTTTTTTTTTGTGTTGTTTAGTAATTTCCAACTCTCTATGGCCTCATGAACCATAACGCACCAGGACATTTTTATGTCCATGGTCATGCCGATCCACTTGGTATTCATGGCAGAGATACTGGAGTGGATTGCCAGTTCCTTCTCCAGTGGGCCACAGCATACAGCTCCTGGTATCCCTAAGTAGTCACCCATACAGGTACCGACCAGGCCCAACCCTGCTCGACTTCAGGGTGGTGTGACCCCTTGGTTCCCTGACTTGGAATCAAACCCAGGCCGTAGTAGTTAAAGCACCGAAAGCTGAGCACTGGACCACCAGGGAACCCTATCAGAACATTACAACTCATTATGTTATTTCAAGCTCACACATTACCTTCTACAAGTATTGAGGAGGATCCAGATCCACGGACATGGACTGTCATTTATGCTCCATACATATTTAATTACGGTATGTTTGAGGGTTAAAAATTTAAGTGTGATACCTACTATTTTATCTATATGTTTGTTGTGCCCAATAGATGCAATTGCTTTACACTATTGCGAAATTGTGCACTTTGTTCTGAGAAGGGATCCCTTTCTTTTCTGTCATACATTTACAAAAAAATAAGTGGCCCAAGGTGTTGAAAACTTACCTTTATTTGCAGTACAAACAATCCACAACTCCTGACTGTCATTTTGATAGAGTAGGTTCACTTCATCCATCAATTCAGAACCCATACAGATATACTTTATGGGTGAAGAAATTGCTTGAAAATGCTATTTTAAATGCACATAAGAATCTTTGCAGTGTTGTTACCAAAACTGTGTTATATATTACATGTGTTTTTTAGAAGCTACATTGATTCATATGTTCTGCTTTCAAACTGGTAATGACCTGTGTCAGTACCAGGACAATAGTCCATTCAGTGGCTCGGATCCCCAGAAGGACATTGGCAGTAGCTGCAAACTGGTTGGAGGGCTGAGTTACATATGAATTTAATTACAAGAGCATTGCTAATATTGTAAAAAATGGCAAAACAATGAGTCTCCAGAAGTTTGCTTTGATTAAATGTGATGACTGTGTTAGCATGGACAAGCTTAGTAGTGATGGCTTCCAGAAAATGAGAAACTTGCAAGACAAGCGCTAACTTTTCATCACTGGACTCATATGATTAGACATTCTTCAATAAATCGGCCATGTGGTGAAGTAATATATCAGTGATGTGTGTAATGAAAATTATATGATTATTATATTAAAACTTCCAGTAATGGAAGCATCTGACACATTTTTATGATTTAGCAAAAAATATTTCAAATAGTGATTTGAGCTAGAGAATTTTTATTTATTTAAATAACAACATATTTTACTTTTCACATATAAAAAACAGTTCATTACCAGGGGTTCAAAACCCAGGATACTGGAATATTTGCTATTCAGTTTATACATGGTTCCTCATTATTTTGTACTAGCGAATTGCCCGTCAAAAAAGGACGGCAATGAAATTGTAAGTGAGCTAATGGTGTTTGGTGTGTAATAATAAATATATAATACATTAATAAATGAATATACTTTACCTATTTTGAAGCATTGTGTTGAAGAGCTGCAATCTGTTTTGATGTTGCTGCAGCATTAGTGGTGTGGAGCTGCTGTGTAATACTGTGCGTGCACGAGACGAAACCGTTAGCGTAGTGGTGTACTTCCGCATTGGCGTAAAATGGCGGGTTATCTGCGGTATGCATCTTCGCGGATTATCTGTAGGTGCTTAGTGGTGTTTTGCGAGTGTGGTGTTTTGCGAGTGTGTTGTGGTGTTTTCCGTGTTGAGAGTGCTGTAGCCTCGTTTTCGTTTTGTTCATCGGACATTTTTTCTCTCGCTTAGCGATTTTATTAGTGTCTAAAGTGGTTTATTTTTATTTAAATGAAGGTGTAACTTGTTTTTTTGAGGTGCTGGATGGTCCCTCTTGCTGTAGGTAAGCTTTTTATGTGTGTGTTGTGTGTATTTATTGTGTTTTTAAATGTTTGTATGTCGGCGTGTTGCGTCCGATTTTTGCGAGGTCGTAATGTGTGCTAACGTGTCTTGTATGGTGTTTGCGTGTGTAGCCTCGTTTTCGTTTTGCTCGGCGGCCATTTTTTCTGTTGCTTATGACATTTTTTAGTGTGTAAACTGTTTTATTTTGAGTGAAATCAAGGTGTAAGTTGTTTTTTTGAGGTCCTGGATGCTCCCTGTTGCTGTAGGTAAGTTTTTTATGTATGTGCTGTGTGTATGTATTGTGTTTTGAATTTTGTAATGTTCCTGAGTTGCGTCCGAGTGTTGCGAGGTCGTAATGTGTGTTAACGTGTGTCGTATGTTGTTTGCGTTGCGAGTAAAAGTTTGCGAGGGTCGTAATTGGTGTGTTGTGTTGTTTGCGTTGCGAATAAAAGTTTGCGAGGGTCGCAGTTGCTGGCATGGAGCGCCGAGCAACTGAGGCCCTCGCCCACTGCCCTCACTTCGCGAGGGCCGCAGCTCGCTGGGCGAGCCCGCAAGCATTAGCAACAACTCGCATGCTCACAACTATATATGTGATTTACAGGTGGAATTTATATATTGAGTTTTCTTTTGTTGAAGTTCAACTTTGTTGTTTTGGTTCTATGTAAGACCAGAAAAAAATAATCATTTGGTAATTAAATATAAAAACTAAATTTTTCTTTAGTTTGGTACTTTGTACTTTTACTAAAACCAATATCATCAGTGAAAATTTAGGAAAAAAACAAAGCTCTGGGTCTCGTGGAATACACTGATGATACATTGGGGGTAACATTACATTTATTTCTAATCAAGACAGGTTATTAAAGGGCATGACTTTTATAACACATATTTTTATTTTTTTTTGTGTAAAAAATAATATTTTGCTAATTACCTGACATAAGAGTCATAACTCAAGGTTTCTACCCCATTTTTATTAAAAATGTTTATACATTCTAAAAAATTGTGTTGTGTGAAAATGAGTAACCTTAAGTCTAGGCATCTTACTTCGTATGCATTAGCACAAGGTAGATGTTGTATTGGTTGAGCAAGCATTTTATGGTGATCCTCAGAGTTTGGTTTTTGCCAAATATGTGTGTCTATGCCTTAGAACTCTACTTTGGTCTCCTCTAGCCAGAGGGCATTCTTCCAGAAGTCTCACAATGTGGACATCACTTCACCATATTCTGTTGCCACAATGCACAGAAAGTAACCAAATCACACAGCTAGTTTTATTGTTTCCAGTAAGCCCAACCCAGTAGGCAGAACTGTGAAATAGAATATTAACATAATATTAAATATTTATTACCCAGGACCTGCTCCTGAGTCCCTCCGTTGTGTATGTAAACCCCACTTCCTTACTTGCTTATCTTAACCTCTTATTCTTCTCCGCCAGGTCTATTTCCTCTGCCATCTTTCCCTCTGTCCTAATCTTTTTATAATCCCTCTTTCCATGTTCTTACCTTACCCTTCCCTTATCCTCTCCTCTCTTACCTCACATTCATGACTCTGTCATGTTTCTTACATCACTTTCCTTCAATTTCATATCATTATTTCTAAGCCCCTCTCTTACCTGACCCCCAATCCTCCCCTTTTATGTCATCCTATCATTCCGTCTTAACTCCCCTCTCCCCTTACCCTCCATTCTCCTCACTCTTACCTCCTACTCTTACATCATTCTACAAATCTCCTCCCTGCTTTCTTATTCCTCCATTCTCATCTCTCTTACCTCGCCCCAATCATCCCTGTCTTTTTTCTAACCCCCATTCCTCCTCTCTCTTAAAGCACCCCGCCTTCTCCCTTCTCTTCTTTCACCACTTCATCCTCCACTCTTTTGTCACCATCACACCCTTGTTTATCACCTCACTCCCTTCCTCACTTTTCTTATCTCAATATCCTATCCTCCTCTTGCTCTTCACCCTAAATCCCTTATATAATGTCTTGTCTTAATCTGCAAACCCCTTACTCTCCCCTCTTTCCTTACTTTTAATTTAATATGAGAAACTTGAAATTGAATATTTTAAAATATGTAAGAAAGGGAATTTGAAATATATGGATTATAGGGCAAAACTATCAATATCTCTTTACATGTTCCCATATCCTTTGTTAACAAGTATTTAGATTTTCCCATGTCCCCAATGACATCTCTTTAGTTTAAGTTACTGTAAACTACTTCCTTTAGCCCTTTGACATTGCCCATTACTTAACAAGCTTCACATATTTCTGACATGTGGTTTCTATATCCATTGCTGAATTGGTGGTCTGGTGCCAACTGTAATTGTAAAGGCAATCTTTTTTCCATTCAATGCTGTTCTTTTTGCAACTTTATATATTTTTTTTTTTTAACAACTACTTATTTTGTTGAAGAATATTCCACAAATTATAGGTTTTATTGTTCAAATTAGGCTAATTCAAATTATATTATTTGTCATACTACAAAGAATATGTATCAGGGATTTATGTTTTTGTAGAATTTTAGTGAAGAAGAAGCCACGTCTAAAGGACCACTGTAGTTTGGTAAAAACTTCATATACTTGTAATGTATGTAACAAAATAACAATAGCAGGTATGCAAGACTGGAAAGTATTTTAGAGAAAATCTTATTTTTTTGATAACTCTGATTGTGTCATGGGGTTTCCATCTTAGACTGCTAGTCTGTCTTTAACTTGAGAGGGAGGGTTATTTAATGGGACATTACACCGCCATTGAGGTCTGTTGTCAAGAAGCTGTGTGGAGAGTAAGTAAATACATATTGTATATGTCTGCTCTTCCTTCCATGTTTGTAATCCTTTTGCAAAAAAAGATATATACAGAATATATGACTTATGACAAAAACGGCATTGCCAAAAATTATATTCTACAATTGTTGACTCAGGGTTCCTATATATTAGATAACTAAAAGACAAAAAAAAAAAACAGTTTACTTTGATACTTGGTTTAATGTACTTTTATCTAGCCCTATTTATTTATTGGGGAGAAGTACCATTTGAAAGCAAAGAAGTGGAAGACCGTATCCAGTGATATGAAAGGCTGGAGACTGAACAGAGCTAGAGATAGTCTAAGGTTAAGGGGGGGGGGGGGGTATGAATATATTGTAATCACTTGACCTAATCCATTAATTTAATATTAGTATTATTGGCTTATTATTGGGTCTTAGAGATGTTAATTCTATCATTAGTATCTACTTTTTTTCTCAAGTACAGTTGCCCTTCAAAGCCACAGTCTCTGGACTCAAACAGGTGTCGATAAGAAATCATTGTCCAAGCAAGAGACCAAGAAAATTCTGGAGAATAAAAATATTACACAGAGATAGAAAACTTTTTTTGAGGGAGCATGAAACTCACAAAAATAGATTTGCAAAATCAAATAGAGGCTTGAAAAACGTGGGAAAGCTATAGACTTGATCAAGAGATGTAGGATTTTTAGACCCTCATTTAGCCCTTAAATCTCTTCTTTAATCAACTATATAGATACAGACAGCACACACAGCTAACACATTTCTTCTTGCGCTCAAATAAGCAAATAAAACTGGACTGAGTCAGCCCATAAAAGAGACAAACTGATGTGGTGTCCAGTTATCTCTGTATGTCCCTTATCAATTACAAGAGGGTGAAGTATAGACACTTTTTAAAAATCTTTTATTGGAGAGAAAGTACCGTACATCATTTTCTGATTTAATTACCTTGCACAAATTAGTGTCATCAGTAAAATACTTTCCAGTCCTACTTCGAAGTCATTAATAAATATGTTAAAAAAGAGAGGCCCTAATACTGAACCCTGAGGAACCCCACTTACCATATTGGTCAAATGTGAGTATGTTCCATTTACAACAATCCTTGCTCTTTTAGCCAGATCACAATCAATGTGCATATATTATACACTGCAATTCATGTATTGCTTAGTTTGTACAATAGTCTCCCAAGTAATACTGTATCAAAAGCCTTTGTACAATTCAAAAAGACTACACCAGCTGAGTTGCCTTGATCCAAATTCCTACTTATCTCCTCCTAGGAACTAATTTACATTTTTTGACATGACCTATCCCTCATAAATGCATGTTGACTCCTCCTTACTATTTTGTTCAAATAAACATATTTGTGTATACTATCCCTTATTTAGCCTTCTAAAAGCTTCCACACTTCGGATGTGAGGCTTACAGGTCTATAGATCCCTTCTTAAATATAGGTATCAGGTCTGCCTTTCTCCAGTTATCTGGTAGAGACCCTGTTGTGAGTGAGTCTTGAAAAATCATATATAATGGATTGGCTATTACAGAAGCCAATTCCCTCAGTACCCTTGGATGTATTCCATCAGAACCTAGTGCTTTGTTTGTAAATTATCTTTCTTACTGTAGAATGAAGACAATCACATACTTCTGATTTAGCTATGTTCTGTTACCATAAACTTGAATGTCCCAAACCAAGTGTTTGATTTTATGTACAGGTGGTAGCAGCTCCCAATAATCAAGTAATCATGTTCACTTGTTTGACATCACCAAGTCATAATTAATAAATAATCACACATTTTGTATAGATTTATCTACAGTTAGTTCTTGGTGAGGACTAGATGAAGGTCACGTAAGTCTTAATATGTAGAACCATAGCATTTTTCACATCACTTAATTTAACATTTTTTTTCTTTAATTTTTATTTGTAATCATCTGCATTAGTATAATTATTGGATTTGAACCTTTTCTGAAGAAACAAGTGTTGTTGACTATATATGTATCAACCTAATGCACTTTATTTGAATTCCTCAACACAAACATTATATTAATAAAACTAAGGCACTAATTTGTTATCACACAGCCACATACCATTTGCAGCTGCTGAAAGATAGTAAAATCCTTGATACTTTGCATGTCTTGAAAACTGAAGAGGACTGTTCGTATTCTGAGTGATTTGCGTGTGAATTATTTTGCTGGTATCCAGGAATTAACAATCTGTAGGCTTATTCTAGCAAAATGTAAACATGAACAGTTTACCAACCACAGATATGTTTTTCTTAGCAGTTTGTAATAAGATTAGTAGTCTGCTCACCCTAGAAGAGGCCACTTGGCTTCTGAATCCTAGACCTTCTTCCTCTCATCAATACAAGATTGATAATGTTACATAAATATGAATGGAACAGTTCTTCCACTGTAAGATAGCCAAATAACCCAGCTCTCGCATCAGGCCGTAATTTCACTTAAGTAAATTGTAACATTCAAAACTGTTTTATGTAAGGTGAGCTGTTCGTTGAATTTATTCTCTATAATATGAAGAAAATCAAAGTCGTAATAAACCAGCAGGAATAATAAGGTTCCTGATGTTTTATTTTGCGATATTGTTTCCAGATAAGTTATGTCGATTTATTGAATATTTGTTAAAGTTAAATGGAGGATTTTGATATTTTTTAAGAGTATTGGAGAACCTAATTCAACTAAGGGGCATTGACCCACCAAATAGATTCAGTATGTACCACTGAGAAATAGCATCTTGATAAATTCAGATTTAAGAGTGCATTTTAATGTTTCTGTGGTGAGTCTGTTGGTATTATTGGCTACATCCTTTCTTTCCCTTCCAACCATCCGTCCTTTCTTATCCTGTATCAAGATACCTTGGAATGTTTTATCTGGGCACCATTTGAGACGCAGAAAATAATACATTTCCTGATGATAGTTATTATATGTAGTGAAAATGCTGCTTGTTCCTTTAATTGGATGCTGTCTTTTTTATCTATATGCCCTTGTGTAAAGTCATGTTGCCTCTTAGAATATGAGAGGTAGTGATGGCTGGACTTGGGCAATACATTGAGTATCTTATGGAATCGGGCAAAAAGCCACTTATACATCTCTAGTCTGAGCTTCCCCATCTATGAATTACCACGTTTTCAAACATTAGGACAGCGTTCTAACTCATGAAAACAGTTAAAATAAATCTTTGACGTCCCGAAAACATTATTTTTGATCTAGCAGTTTATCTATAAACTAGCGAATTGCCCGTCAAAAAATGACGGCAATGAAATTGTAAGGTAGCTAATGCTGTTTGGTGTATAATAATGAAATATGTAATACATTACTAAATGAATATATTGTACCTATTTTGAAGCATTGTGATGAAGAGCTGGCAATCTGTGTTGATGTTGCTGCAGTAGTGGTGTGGAGCTGCTGTGTAAGCATGCTGAATGTGTGCACTGTGTGGTATGAATATCCGTAGGTGGTTTGTGGCGTTTTGCGAGTTTCTTGTGGTGTTTTGCGAGTTTCTTGTAGTGTTTTGCGAGTTTAGAGTGCTGTAGCCTCGTTTTCGTTTTGTTCGGCGGCCATTTTTTCTGTCGCTTAGATTTTTTTTTAGTCTCAAAACTCTTTTATTTCGAGTAAAATCGAGGTCTAAGTTGCATTTTTGAGGTCCTGGGTGCTCCCTCTTGGTGTAGGTAAGGTTTTTATGTATGTGCTGTGTGTATGTATTGTGTTTTAAATGTTTGTATGTCGGCGTGTTGCGTCCGATGTTTGCGAGGTCGTAATGTGTGGTAACGTGTTTCGTAGGTTGTTTGCGTTCCTCGTAAAATTTAGCGAGTGTCGTAATTTGTGTGTCGTGTTTTTTGAGTAGCGACATGAAGTTTGCGAGGGTTTGAGGCCCTTGCCCAGTGACCTCGCCAGCAACTGAGGCCCTCGCTTTGCGAGGGGCCTCAGTTGCTGGCATGGAGCGCCTTCGGCGCTCCATGCCAGCAACTGAGGCCCTTGCCCAGTGACCTCGCCAGCAACTGAGGCCCTCGCATCGCGAGGGGCCTCAGTTGCTGGCATGGAGCGCCTTCGGCGCTCTATGCCAGCAACTAAGGCCCTTGCCCAGTGACCTCGCCAGCAACTGAGGCCCTCGCTTTGCGAGGGGCCTCAGTTGCTGGCATGGAGCGCCTTCGGCGCTCCATGCCAGCAACTGAGGCCCTTGCCCAGTGACCTCGCCAGCAACTGAGGCCCTCGCATCGCGAGGGGCCTCAGTTGCTGGCATGGAGCGCCTTCGGCGCTCTATGCCAGCAACTAAGGCCCTTGCCCAGTGACCTCGCCAGCAACTGAGGCCCTCGCTTTGCGAGGGGCCTCAGTTGCTGGCATGGAGCGCCTTCGGCGCTCCATGCCAGCAACTGAGGCCCTTGCCCAGTGACCTCGCTTCGCGAGGGCCGCGGGCTCGCTATGCGAGCCCGCAAGCGTGAGCAACGACCCGTACGCTCACAACTATATATGTGATGGTGAGAGTTAGTTCTTCTACACCCTGTTAAACCGGTGTGGAAATATGAATATCACTGTGACAAAAGAACAGCATTCATTTTGGCTGTTGAGCTATTAGTATGGCTTGTGTGGGAGAAGAGAAGTGCAAATAGTCTGTATCATGGTGATAGATCCATTTGGATAACTAACAAAAAAGAAGATCCTATGATACTAACATCAGGGCACCACTGCTGTAAAAATTAGGATAGGAAAGAATGGCAGATAAGAACAGTGCATCAGGCCAGAGATAGTGGGAATACTCTTATCTGATTTATGAATTATTTTGCCACACCGTATTCTTTTCTTTGAATTGACATTGATCCATGGTGGTGCGCTTTATTTTGGGAGTCACTCCACTTTCCTTTTGACCCAAGATGAGGAATTATTGTTTAGTTGGATTAGGTGAAGCAAGGAAACCAGACTGATCTAATTTGACCCAGAGTTATGTTACAGTTCAAGGGAATTGGGGGCACCTGTCAAGTGCTTTTATCATATTTTGCAGCGAGAAAGGTTGAGTGGGGATCATAAATACACAAGTAAGTGCTGTCAAAGGGAATTTATCTACAAATAAACCCTCCATCACAAGTGGTGCAATCCATCAGACCGAGCTCCTCTGTCAACCCAGCAGACCAGGCTAGTCAACAGCAGACGATGAATGCACGCATTTACCGTAATAAAAAAAAAGGTCTAATAAAGTTCTCCTGCTTTTATTATGTACAAAAATGATTATGTGTTTTGTGCCTCAGTGGAACTTTAGTCATAGAATAAAGAACCACGGTGCTGTTCACAATCTGTATAGCCTATCAGGGAATCACATACTTAAAAACACCATATCTAGAAACAAATCCTTAATCCTTTTCACCCCAAATAAAATAACTCAGTCATGTGTAAAGCATTATTTCATGTACATCCAACAATACAAAGGACTAGTTTTAATTTATCATTATTATTATTACAAAATTGCTATTGATTCATTACTGTTGTAGCAATTATCCAAAAACCACACAGTAGTAACATCCCATAAAGTATTTTAATTTTCAAAATGTGAAGTAAAATGCAATATCGTAAAACTGTTTGATCTTATCTAAAAATATGTAATTATACCATTAAAATGGCACATTATTGATAGCAGCAAGAATATGTATAAGTATTAAGGGTAAACATCCAGTATTCCTCTCTCTAACAAAATACAAAGAAGTGATAAGGTAGGTAGGCTATACATATCTATACTACCTATATCGAACATAGCCAATTACATCTAACTAAGAATGTCATGAATTGGTGTATTATTCCGTAATACCATTGGCAGCTCTTCATACTTATACTTCTAAATATATTTTGGTATGTGACTGGCTTTTTTGTATATGTATTAAATTGTGTTTACTAATAAAAATTATAATGTGCATTGTGTTTTCTTATCTCTTTCCTTAGAATGTTCAGCACAGGAAATATGCCAGATGGAAGGCAACTTATATCCACAATTGTCTTAAGAACGGGGAAACTCCTGAATCTGGGCCTATAGGAATGGAAGGAGAGGATTATGGTGAGCTTCTTATTTTCAGAATGTGTTCTGTTTATAAAAGTAAAACATATTTACCTGGTATACATTGTGCCAAAGTAAGTTGTGGGTAATATGTTACTTTCAGACGTTCAAATCAAAAGGTTGTCTTAGAAAAATCAAGAAAATCCTCTGGAAGTTCTGCAACTCATCTATGGATGATGTTTCACAACCTTTTGATAACTAGTAACTTTGCTGTGGACCTCTTTTGAAATCCATTGACAGTATCCAGGGAGCATTAAATATTCATTTAAAATATGTTTTAATAGTGATTCTATTGGTAGGTACCAGGGTCCTATGTAAGTAGCTCTGGGGGTGTGGAAACCATTTTTTTTAATAAAATAAATCTGTATATGTGTATAAAATGAATCAATGTAATGTTTATTTCTGATATAAGCAGCATGTGTTAGATTAGAAGAAGGGAAACACAGGGAAATTTAGATCTAAGGATTCACCTTCCCTAGCCTGACTTAAAGGCAGGGGAAAATCTTTTTTTTGTACACAAATTGTCTTATAGAAAATAAATTCCCAATAAAATGCTTAACACTCAAAGTAAAAACATTAGTTACAAACCTTTATTTTAATCTGAGTTTTTATCTTGTCACCCTTTGTACTAAGGTTTTTTACTTTTGTCACAATGTAAACATTTTTTTTGCATGAAACAAGTCCCACAATAAACATTAAAACACTTACCCTAAAGATTTCTGGCAGCTGAGTTGGAGAGTGAATGCTTCTGAACATCCAAGCTAAATTAGCATAAAATTCATAACTTGTTGTGGCCAATCGGGGGCAGCCACTGCATTGCTGCAAAGTCTTGGCATTCAGTCTCAGCAGCAAAGTGTCCTGGGATGTGTAGTCTTTTGTTCCCACCACAAGGAAACAAGAAAGAGTTCAGGCAGTGCTGCTTTGGATCTCTGCACAGTGTTGCTGTTGGCTTGAAGGTTAGTAGGTTAAAAAACATACATAAATGCTGTCAGCCTTATTAAATTGCGATTCGGTAAATTTAAAAGGGCTCTATTTAAGCACACAGCATATTTTTTTTAAAGAAGTTTTTAGTTAGTGAACTTCTATCCAAAAGCAAGGTCTTCAATAACTAAAAACTTCTGTAAAAAAAATATGCTATGTGCTTAAATAGAGCCCTTTTAAATTTACCGATTCGCAATTTAATAAGGCTGTGTGTTTCTAATGGTAGGTACAAGGTACCTATGTAAGTAGCTCTGGGGGTGTGGAAACCATTTTTGTTAAAGTAAAATATCTTTATGTGTATAGAATGGCTCAATCTAATGTGTATTTCTGATATAAGCAGTGTGTGTTAGATTAGAAAATAATAAAAACTTAGATATACCTTTTAGGTGTATAAAGTTGAGAAACAGAATCAGAGCTTTAAAAGGGATGGAACTGAATCATAGGCGCTCATTGGAAGGCATGCATAACTGCTGCAGTGAGCACCGAAGGCGATCATTGCAGGCCTCACAATTGTGGCCTTTCAGGGTCCTCTAAGGGTCATCTGGACCCTCAGAGTTTTTATTTCCCCAAGGATGCTCCACCGATGGAGGATGGAAACAGATTGAACGTGCTCATGCCGATGCCCTCGATCAGCGCCAAAGGACGTAGGACTTTTGGCTCTGATTGCGAGGCAGGCAAGACTTACGGCTTCAACGGCTAAAATATTTTTTAAGCACGTAACTCGGAAACCGTCGGAACCCCGGCAAGAGAAGCCAATTAATGAAAAAAATAACTGACAACCTCACACACAGCACAGGGGGAAAGCCAGGGAGCCTGTGAGTGAGGTTTTCCCGAGATCGAAAATCAGCTAAGCAAGGGAAAAAAATGGCGGCCATAAAAACTTTAATGTTTGCAAAAATGCTCAAAATGAGGCCGAAGCACGTAACACTTAGCCAATCGTTGCGAAGGACGCAAGACTTGGAAAAAAATAACCAACCACGCTCATCCCGAGGCACGCAAGACTTGCGCAGGGAGAGAGAGGAGAAAGACACAGGGAAGGAGAGGGGGTAGACGGTAGAAAGAGACACAGGGGTGAGAGAGGGGGGAAAAGAAACACAGGGGAGGGAAATAATTTGGGAGATTTCAATCTTGTGTCAGTGCCTTGGAAACAAGCTCTATGTACATTTGATTTTATGCTCAAAAACAGGGCCCTCCATTCTTTATAAGGTGTTAAGTTAGTTTTTTTGCCATGTACTCAACCCCTGTACAGCTCTATGGAATATGTTGGCGCGATATAAATAAAGATAATAAATAATAATAAGGGGGAAAAAACAGGGCAGGGAGAGGGGTAAACAGACATATGGGTCAGAGATGGGTAGAGGCTCTCAAAGAGCGCGTAAGGTGCTCATTGCAGACCTCACGATCGGTGCCGATGGTGCTCATCACTGCGCTCAGCGAGAGGTACGAAAGTGGCGGCTTAGACGATGTCTGCAATGAGCGCTAATTGCAGGGTTTGCAATGAGCTCCAAAGGTGCTCATCGCAAGGCCCCTAAAGTAGAGGGGGGAAAGGCTCGCAATGAGCGGCAAATGCGCTAATCATGAGGCTTGTAACGTAGACGCTGGGAGAAGCTCGCAATGCGCGCCAAAGGTGCTCACTGCGAGGCATGAAAGTGGCGGGTTGCCCGAGGCCTGCAATGAGCGGAGGCCCGCGATGAGCGCCTTTGGCTTGCAAATTAGAGTTGGGAGAGCCTTGCATTGTGTGACAAACAGCATTGCCAGTCTTCAAATTTTATTCCCGTCATTTTTGATGGGCAAGTCGCTTGTTTGAAATATTTATGGTTTCTTTAGGAAAAAGTATGGGAAACTGACCACCATAGAAGACTCCAATATAATATAAATGGGTCACTTATTTAGTATCAGCTGTTCTTCTAGCATATATTGTATTACAAACACATTTTTTTGTTGGATGACGAAACACAATACTGATTGTCATTGTTCTGTTTATTATTGGCGACAGCCTTGATAAACATCAAGATCTCAGAAATGAGAAGTGAAGTTTTGTTTTGTGTTTTTTTTAAGCTTTTTAGAGAAACAGATGGATTAAATAACAGAGTGATGAAAAAAGCAAGTTCTAAATAGCTCTACTTGCACTACCTCCAGCAGACTGACATTTTCTTTCAAATGACATATTCATTGGATAGTTTCTTTGTACTCGTTAGAAGAATTTGTTGTTTAAGCAGACATTTTAGGCATTTTTATATAAATATTTTAACTAGGTCACTTAATTGCATTCTTCTCATTGTAATTGTCACATAAAGTATACTTCAATACTAAGAAACCTCTGTTGTAACAGCTTATCTGCTTCTGGAACCTCCTTGTCTCTTCCTCTTCTTTCTTATCACGACTGCCATTTTGATATAAGGCCAATCATAGGGGAAGTACTTCACACTACTGGTGTCTAATGCTGCTCAGACACAGCATGTCACTCTGCTTGCTAGTGGCATGAGACACTGGTAGGTCACAGCTGTGAAACTTGACACTTTATATGAGAAAGAACAGGAAGAAAAAGAGAGGTTACAGAAGTTGAGAATCTGCTACACCCGAAGGCTTCTTAGAAGTAAGTGAAGTGTAAATTTTATATGACAGTCACATTGAGGTGGATAAAATTAATTAAGTCACCTAATTACAATGTTTTTTATAAACAAAATATTTCCTAAATAGTCATTTGAAGAGACTCTGAATTCACTCAAATAGAGCAGTTTAATTGAAGTAGGAAATATGTTTATTCTATTAATTAGAAGCGCTTTACACTATTTTATAATTGTTTTTAACTACTACCAAGTTCACTCTATAAGGGTCACTGGAGTCCAAAATGTTCAGCCATACATTAAAAAAAAATCTTATACATTACCATTAGCTACAATTTGCATAAAATTAATTATTTGTTTTTGACTATCACAGGCAGCTAATGCATTGTATCAATCTGTGATGGTAGTTTGTTCAGCAAGGCATCATGAGATGTGTAGTCTCCTGCACAAGGAAGCAAGAACTCCTTGCCTCGCTCCACTAGACTATACTCCTTCCTCAAGACCTCACTGAAATCTGTTTAATAAGTATACACAATGCATCTATCATCCTCCTTTACCACAACCATGCCCTTTAGATTGCAAGTTTGTGATTTTTCGATCTTGCAAGGTGCTTTAGGGAAAGTTCTATGTATACTAGATACTAAACTTAAAGAAAGGGCCCTCCATTCTTTTGCAAATTGTTAAAATTGTTTTCGATTTGTATTTAACCCATGTAAAGCGCTATGGAATATGCTGGCGCTTTTCAAATATAAATAATAATAATAATAGGACTTAATAATTTTATCTTTTTCAATGTTAACTGTCATATAAATCTCACTTACAACTTAGAAGCCCCCAGTGTATTAAGTTCTCTCACAGCAGAGAGTGGCATTAGGTTACAGCTGTGAAACATGGCACTCTACATAAGAGAGAAAAGGAAGACGAGGGAGGTTACAGAAGATGAGAAGCTGGTACTTTGTGGCTTCTTAGAAGTAAGTGAAGTGTACATTTTATGTGGATATTACTTGGAGTAGGTTACAATTTAAAACAAAAAGTCACCTAATTAAATAATTATATAAAACAAAAAAATAGCGTAAAGAGTTTAAGAGAATTATAACAAATATGTATGCTAAGGATGATAAACAAGCAGTGCTATGAGTTTCTCTTTAGGTATTCTAGTTTTTTTTAAGGCATTTTAAGTTATTTGGAAAAACACCTAAACCACTCAAACTGCAACAAAAATGATTCTGGAAAATTTACTATATCTGATATATTGTATGTTGTTTTAAGTTCTTTAAGCAGAAACAAACAGAACGTATAATCACTTCTTAATAAAATAAAGTGCATAAAAGAAATGTTATATATATATATATATATATATATATATATATATATATATATATATATATAGGTAAATTATATTTGTAGAGAAATATAGAAACTTTCCATGTCCCTTTAATAAACGTTTACTTCTTAATGGTAGTTTGCAAGTTTTACTACCCAAAGAGTAAATAATACTTTAAACATATATCTAAGTTTCCCTGTTTTTTCTCATCTAACGTATGCTGCTTATATCAGAGACACACATTACATTGAGTCATTCTATACACACACACACATTTATTTTATTTAAAAATAGCATGTGTTTTCCACACCCCCAGAGCTGCTTACCTAAGCACAGTGAACCTACCAGTAGAAACACTGCATTTGGGTACGGTTTTTATTAACCTTCAAGCCAACAGCAACACAATGCAGAGATCCCCAGAACAATATTTGAACATCTCCGTAGTTGCTTGTTTGGAGGAAAACAAACTGCCATCACTGATTGCAACAATATATTCGCTGCCTGTGATTGGCCAAAACGAATTATGAATTTTATGCTAATTTTAGCTTAGCAGAGATTTCTAGTGGTGTTAACTCTGGAAAAACAAATTGCTTGCAAACTCAATAGATTTAGCAAACTTTAGGGTAAGTATTATAATGTTTATTTTGGTATTTTTTCATACCCTGCTGATTCTCCTCTATCAGATGCATTCATAATCCACAAAACTTAAATATGCCTTTAACACTGTGTAAGTGTTTAATATACAGGGATTTGTTAAGATAGCCAAGTCTATGAACACATCTGTAGGGTGTGTTGTTATCTACATGTAGTGTATTTGCTTCAAGTAGGATACACCAAAATACATTATTTTGCAGCCGATAAACTAAATGTAACAAGACAGTATATATTCCATTCAATTTCTGCCTTGAATTGATGGAGTAGTGTCTACACTGGGATTTCTAATGTAAAATAAACCATGTGTAGGGTGTGTGCAACATTTGGCTGCTTTGTTGCATGTTTCAGATGCTTAACACATGCAGACTAATTGAAGCACAACCAAAAGTGCTTGCATTCTTCCAAGGAGAAAGAAAAGCCTGAGAAAATTGTACAAAAGACTCTTTTGTCAAGTGTTTTTGAGTTTAAAATGTTTTATTATATGAGTATAATGTATTAAATAAAATGCCACAACTACCAGTTGGAGCTACAATTTTCGATTTTCTTGCCAGATAATGTTGATCTCTGCCAAGATGGTTCCCTGCCCGTTCCATACCGGAAATTCCGGAACAATAGAAATGTACAGTAATTATAGTCATGTCTCCTATCCAGAATGTATCTATAGAACTAATTCTTAAATATCAGAACAATGTTTCACCTGGAACAAATAAAAAGGGTTTTTGTGTTGTTATTATTATTAATAGTACATTTCAGAACTGAAGTTTTTGCCAAAATCCTTGGGGCGATATGGTTTAACTATTTATATGTATAAGCTGTTCATCTGTATAATGTATAAATCTCTCAAAATTACTACATTTAATTTTGAATACTGTTCTGTGAGACTTAAATGGTCATTTACCTCACTACAAGTGCTCTTCATGGTGTGAAAAAGCACAAGATTGTACGTTAAAATGATCTATTGTTTTAAAATTACACTAATAGCAGCTAAACATCTAAAGTTTTAAGTCTGTTAACACATGCCTACTGACTGTTGCATGATTAATAAGAGATAACAGAGATGCGTGGTGAGGACGATGATTGATAGCAGTTTTCCCTGAACTCAGGAATGCAGTGATCAGTTAGACCTATTTAGGTGATTCCAGCATTCCATGCTCTGTACAGTTTGATTTGTTTAGGGTTAACTCTATTTTTTCTTTTGCTCAGTACACTGAGCTGTGGCTGTTGATTTGGAAGGGGGCAGTCAGTGACGCTTGTAAACACACACATTAGTTTATTTATTTCTTAGTGAAAATTAACGTATTTTAAAAACTCAAAAAGTATTTCAACATGCTTTTAGGAGATCTTTGCTGCGATGTGGTCCAAATTGTGCTGAATTAAGTGGCCCTTTAAATAACATTACCATTCTGCAACATGCTACATGAGACAGGCTTCATGAGCTGCAGAGGGTAGACCCAAACCGGTACAAATTGTAGGATTTTAGACAGAAAAAAGAGCTTATGAGAACTTTTTTAATAAAAAAGTAAACACAAGTAAATAGATGCATAGGCATATTATATTGTTAGGGAAATCCAGAAACCTTCCATGTTCCTTTTAGTAGATCTCAGTTCGGATACAAGGATAGCAACACTGCAGCCTGAGATGACACTCAGTGGCAGGGCTGATGGATGATGGCCATACTTGCATTCCTCTGTGGAGAGGCTGGTTCAGTTTAGAGTGATTTTTATACAAATTGAAGGATCCAAGAGAGGGAAATACAGGTTCTAGTGACAAAACACATCTGCGTGAAAATAATGCCAGATCTATTTAAAGGGTCAACTTTTTTTTTACAGAACTTCCTTTCTGAAAACTACGGCAAAGAGAGTAGAAAAAACAATAGCAAATATCTATTTTAATAAAAGTAATACATACAGTCCGCATTGTAAGACAATCCACTATAATAATTAGCAAGGTGTCTGAGAGACAGGAGGACAGAGCGAGAGAGAGAGAGAGAGAGACACACACACACACACACACACACACACAGGGCAGAGAGAGAGAGAGAGACGTACACGCAGGGCAGAGAGAGAGACAGACGCACAGGGCAGAGATTAAGCGTGCCCACACAGAGAGAGCCCAGGGACAGATAGCAGACAGACAGCACAGAGTGAGAGAGAGACAGCACAGAAATTCAAGATAACATTCTATGATACCGTAATTTATGATGGGCAAGTTACTAGTGCATAAATAAAATGTGACACACTTTAATTTCCTTATTTGTACTTGTTAGGACCCAAGGGAGGGGGTAAGTTGAGCTCCAGAATCTAATTTTTTTCAGAATAGCATGCTTTATACATTTCAAAATTTGTTTTTGCTTGAAAAATATAACGCAAAACCTGTTTAAACTAACAAGTTTGTGCCTTGAGACCTTTATTTAAAAAAAGAAAACACAAAAGACATTTATCAACCTCATTCTCATGCAACAATGAAAATAACTTTTTCCATGTCCCTTTAATTTATATCGCACAGGCAAAAAGTACAAGGGAATAATATAAATATATGTGGATAGGTTTCCTGGATTGTGCATAATCCACCCTAAGCATTGCTTAAAGCTGAGTAATACAGCAGGCATATGCTTAAAAGGAGCAATGTTTAAAATGTTTTTGGATTAAAGAGTGAAGCCTTTGTGTGTTTATTTGGATGCCCCTGCCCAGGTTCCCAGATTGCAGTGCAATAATTGTATTTCTCGTAATTCTGAGAGGGTAATACTTTTTTTTCCTTTTATTTTAGACATTCAAATGTGAACACAAATGTACTATTTATTTACTGTACGGTGGAGGGCTTCTGTCACTCTTTTGCCAGCCAAAAGTAAAAGGATTGTTGTGGTCAACTACCTCCCCACAAAATCTACTGCACAGGCCAGTGACCAACCCTTACACTGATGAGAGCCAGTGCTGTCTGTGGATAGGTTTCCTGGCTTGTGCATAGTCCATCCTGGGCTTCTTTTTTTTTATTTTATCGTAAGAGTGATGCCTTTGTGGGCTAATTTGCATGAATGCTCTGCAATCACTGAATTTCTCAGAATTCTGAGCAGGCAATAGGTTTTTTAACTTATTTTAGACATTTAAATGTGAACACAAATGTATTATTTATTCAACACACACACACATCCTTTTAAATGTAGCTGAGAAAACGTTCCAATTATAAAGGATTATTATAACTACTGCAGTAAAGTTCTATTTATGTAAAAGAAGCTGTTTACTTCTGGATGATATTTGCATTGTGCTGACTATTCCATGCATTCTTTGCTGCTTTGCACAGGCGGGACCCTCACTTGGAGTGGGCAGGAGCCAGTGATACTTAAAAGACCCTGTTATGACTCTTACTTTGTCCACTTTGTGTCTAACAGAGCTATTATTGTATTATATTCATCATACTCAGTTTGGCATTTCCATATGTATGTAGAAGAAGAAAATAAACAAACCAGAGAACTGGATGGGCGGCATTGAGTAGTGCCCAATATATTCAAATCTACTTAATGTTGGTGCTCTGCAGTTCCCTTATTACTATTTTTTCCAAAAAGTACTATTTCCCATGTGCTCCTTGGAAACCACACTGTAACTGTAGCCAATGTTTTCGTAGTCACAAAGGCCTTCTCTGTATATGTGCATGTGTTGTACTGCCCGAGTTTGGAGAAGAAGCTAATGTTGTCAGTGCACCACTAATCCACGGAAAACCAAACACCCCGGCATAGCTTAATCTTCCAGAGAGGTCAACAGCGGGTATCCCTCGGTCATGTGTCCAGCAGTGCTAAACAGATTGTGTTTTTAGTGCCTCAGGAACAAATTGTGCCCCAAAAAGTTGTTATTCTGCTGTCAACCAGAAAAGATAGATGAGATTAAATGAATGGTACCAACAACGCAATGTCATTAACATCAACCTCCTAAAATGATTAAAAGATTAGCAGGTAATAAATCTGTTTTTTTATTCTTAATATAGACCACGGTTGACAATAGTGTTTTGAAATGTGTGCCAGGTGTGCGTATGTTGGCTAATTGCTGTACAATGTGAAATGAAATCTTAAGATGATTTATCCATGTCCTAGAAACATGGATATATAGTAGGTGATGATAATACATTTTATGAGGGGTATTGTTTTTGTTTAATAAACTGTCCTATGCCAGCTTCTTCCTTTGGCTAGGTGTGGTACATCTTGTGAAAACATGACCCTCTGTTACCCCATTTAGTTTTCACATCAGAAACTCCAGGAAAAGCTCTTACGACATAAGATACGGAATGAGCTGACTAACCCAAAATACAAAATTTCCCAAAATGGATAATTTTCTTTCAAGTTTTTTGCTTAATAAATGCACAAGCAATCATGTAAATGCATTTCATTATACCCTTTATGAGATCATTTAGCCAAGGTGAAACACTGTGCTTTTAGGGTTCGGCATATTTTTAAGAACACAAATCAAATTATATTTAAGTATGCAATGCTGAGCTAGGTAGACGTGATGTACAAGTTAAATGCAGTTTTTCAAACATGTAGATTCATAAATTAAAATACAATTCTCAGGAGTCCTGAAGAAGCCCTATATTGGGTGAAACATGTTGAGTTATGTACATTATTATGACCACCAGCTAACATCCTGAATAACCTTTGTGTGCAGCCAGACAGCATGGTAATGAGTTAATAAGATGCTGGAAACATGGGAATCCAGGGAATTTAGAGGTTGGTGAAGTACTTGGAAGTCTCCTCCAACTACTCCCAGACAATTCTGGCCATATGACGTGTTGCATTGTCCTGCTGGAAGATCCCATCCACTTCAGGGAAGACAGTCAACATGTATGGATGTACTTGATCTTCATTGATGGATAGATAACCCAGTCGGTTGAGAGTGCCTTCCAGAGGTATGAGTGGACTCCGACAATGCCAAGAAAACATTCCCCAAACTATAATGCTGATGCCACCAGCCTGTGTTCTTCTGAAAACGTGACTCATCAGAGAAGGCAACCCTTTGCCAATCAGAAGAGGTCCAATTTTGGTACTGTCATGCAAATTGAAGCCGTTTTATGACTATGAACCTTCGTCAGCATGGGTGCAGTGGCCAGCGTTTGCTTCGTAGCCCCCTGGTTCATTTGGATGGTGAGTTGCTCAACTGCAGTGTGACGGTTAGTTCTCACACACATTAGCAGCTGACATTCACTTCTGACATCAATGGCACGTGGTGCTCTTCATATTCGACGCGATTTATTCGTGATGGTGCCGTTTGTCCAGTTATGGTACACTTTAACCTCATCAGCACTGTAACAGGTCACAAACTGAGCTTTTTCAGATATACTGCCACCCTTGGCAGGAAAGCCAATGACCAGCCCCATTTCAAAAACGGATCAATAACACATGTTACCCATGACAGCGATGGTTGATTTTTTTTTCAGAATGCTTACATGCAATCTTATATACCCACCAAGCCAGCTCACGGCATGTACCATACTTCATTGGCTACGTGCTGCTGAAGACGAAAATAGACATAATAATGTGACTCTACCCAGTATTACCACAGTCATTGCTTCTACTGGTAGCAGCAGTCACATTGCAAGGCCCCTCAACTAGAAGTAAAGTGGGAACCAACAGCTGAAGCTACCATCTACCAAAAGGATTGACTAAATAATGGACTATGGTAACTATGCTTGATACAAAAGGTTGTTTTTAAATATCATAGAAATTATTATCATTTATGTTTAATAAATACTATGTTTTGTGGAATATATAGGGGTATAGTTATAAACCCTAAGGGAGAGATTTTAAAGCACTTATTAAGTGTGCAATTTTAAAACAGATAAAAAGAATGGCCTATTTCTAAATGTTATACCGACTAGTGTGCTGCTTAAATTCGATTAAAAGTCTGAGTTGTTATACATGTCAATGTTCACAACATATTGTGTAAATGATATGAAAAGTCATAGGTTCTATTTTCATAGGTGCCATCTATGGCAAGAATATTATTATTATTAGTTGAAACACATTGTTTCACCTATAATATCGTTTTTTGAGGACTGCATCTATAAATAGAACTTATGATTTTTATTGCAATTTAAAGAACAAATGTAGTTGTATATTTAAATACTCTAAACCAGCGGAAAACAGGAAACGGTACCCGAACTGTATGGGGGCCACCTGCGGTGAGTGCACTTTCCATGAAGCCCCCATCCTGTTCTCTGGAGTGGGAGAGTACGTCCATCTTCGACTTTCACAGTCTCTCTAATACCCAATTGTACTACTAATTCATTATTCTAATTGGCTTTGTTTGCTTCTATTACCAATAATTACTTTCCTACACTGACTTTTGCATTTTGCTTTGGTTTAAAGTACTGTGAGTATCCCATTACCTAAATATGAGGCCTTCCAAGTGAAATGGTGGCCTGTACAGCTCTATACACTCAACACCTTCTAGGCTTAATAAAATGAATACAGGAGTTTCACCAAAATATATGCAGACCTGGACTCTTAACTTTATGAATATGAAACAACCCTGCATTTACTTAAAATATGTACAGTCTGTGGTACAGTATAAATATCAGCAATAGTGAAGCCAGATAGAGGTAAGGAAAGAATAGATAGAGTCATATAACCCACCATGGAGCACCTCCTGACTGCTTCAATAGATTGTCCCTCCATTATGTTGGGTAATTTAAGGTAGAGACTAATTATTACATCTCTTTGGTCACTTTTTCTCCGCTCTATTAATAACATGGACTCAACCTGTGTTGGGGCTCTAAGACAGGTTGAGCCTTCCAGTCAGGAGGTACTCCATGGTGGGCCATATAAATCAATCTGCTCTTTCTTTACCCCTTTGTAGATTCAATATTGCAATGTATCAGCTGATATTTATACTGGTTAATATCACATGACAACCATAGACTGTACAGTTTATAAGTAAGTGTGGCATAGTTTCATATTAATAAAATTAAGACAGAGTCCAGGTCTACATATACTTGATCTCCACTTTTTTATACTTTGCGGTCATATAATTTGGTGTGAGGCCCCCGGTAAACTAAGATTGGCTTAGTTTATCAATTGTTTCACCAAATTGCTTTAGAGGTTGGAATCAGAGAGGTAAATTAAAGCACATAGTATGGGATTGTCCAGCTGCTAAAGCTTTGGTAGTGGATCCGTCAGATTGTGTAACCTGCACACAGTCTTCTTGGTTTGCCACTTCACCATAGAATCAAAGGATGCAGCCATGTTGGCTGGTTTTATATTTGCTATTATGCATCTTTATATCAATGAAATGGTTGCAGATAGATTTACTTTTTTACGATCTTATCAGTAGATAAATGTGAGAATATTTTGGGCACCATAGCTTCGTTCAAGATAAAGCCAGCATTATATCCCTTAACTGGACCGTGATGGTGATGAGTTAGACATGTTGCTGCTTATGGGTTATGTATTTGGCTGAGAACTGAAATACAAATGTGTAATTTATATTAACGATTTGGATTTAGATTACAGATGTATAATAGTAGAGTGTGGGCTTCTGTTTAGGGACATTGTTGCTAATCTACAAAGTGGGTTTAAGTTAGGTTGACTTTTCTTTTTATGTCAGATTGTAATGGTTAGGAGTATTGGGTGAAACAACCACAATTTGAAAAAGGAAGGCTATTGAGGAAGGGGGAGAGGGGAAGGTTGTCGAGGGCAAAAGTTAAAGGGCGGGGGGGGGGGGGGGATGTGGTTAGGCAGGTTAATTTTATTGAATATTCTTTGATCTGTAAAAAGCTTTTATTTTATAGTTTTAATTTAATATGGAAAATAGGCAAAATGCTTCTAATTTAATACTTTTTATATAAAATCATAATGCATTTTGATTTCTCTAAATCCGCTTCCGGAGTTGGGAGGAGACTTTGAATGCAGATAAAGCTTCTACCTGTACAATGAAAAGGTGGTAGCCAAAAAGATCATTACTATCAACAGGAGTAATAGGAAGCTCCTTGGTTTACAAGGACAGACCCTCCTCAGAAAGTAGCTGGCAGAAAAGAAAATGGAATCGCACAGTAAAGAATAATTGCATGTAAAAACGGAAAGATTGTATTTATTGCTTTCTAAAAAAATATTTCCCCATTATCAAGATTTGTTATTCAAAAAAACATATAGGAAAACATTGTCAACAGGAGTCATTTAATCCTTTAAGTGGACATTTCTAATCCGCATCAGTGTTTTATTTTCAGTGGTAATTTTAAACAATAGCAAAGTAATAATTGTCGTCTATTACATTTATTGAATATGTGTATATATATATACAGTGTATATATATATATATATATATATATATATATATATATATATATATATATATATATATATATATTTTTTTTTTTTTTTTTTTTTTTCATTTATTTGTTTATTTTTTTTTGGGGGGGGGGGGTTGATTTTGTTACAATCATTAATTTCCATTGAAGCATATATATTGAAAACATGCAGCACATTTTGGGCTATTGAAACAAGATGTATAATTACACTACTCATGAGCACTTATCCAATGAAAATCCATCCCATTATATGCTGTTTTGCCATCAGATGTCAACCGTGCGAATTGTGATCAGATGATGGGTTATTTTATACAATCTATAAGTGAAGGGCAATTTTCTTAGCCAGGGAAGATGGAAATTTGCCAATTTGTATATATGGAACAAATATATTTTAACTAAATAGCTGCACCCATTTCATCACTGACTTGTAAATTTAAGTATGTCTTGAATTGAACTACGTACTATTTTGCCAAACCGCTGATAATGGAATGACAGTGTCTTTCAGATGTTGAAAAATTAAAGGAACACTGCAGTCACATTTTTCTATGTTTTGTATTTTTTAACTGAAAATGACTGAGAGCTTTTCTAACTAGACCTGGAGATGAAGCCCCTTAGCCAGTATCTAACTGTATGATAGTCATATTAACAGGAATAGAACTGATGTTAACATACTGTTGCATATGAGAATTGGACGTCTCAGATTTATACAATATAGGAGCCAACCAAGTTGATCAGGGGTTTTAAAGAACTACACTTGAAAATAGGCAACTGGTTTTTAGAATGTAAATAATACAATAATAATACAGCGTCTAATTGTATTACTTTTATATGTAAATATTAAGCTGTGCAATCTACCGTTTTAGGGCCCTATGTAAATCCCCTCTCGCAATTATGGGTGCCGTAGTAACAAAGTAAATCCTACCTAGCTATGATATTCCCTGCTATGCTATTCCCCCATCTCGAAAACATTGCAAATTACTGCTGCACAAGAAAGCCGAAAAGTATATTTTTATATATTAAAGCTATACATACAATTGTCACATCTATTTAATGTCAGAAAATATAAGTAATTAAAAGACAATATATTTATATATGTATGTATGTATGTATTACGGTTCCTTGCCGCATTTACGACACTTGATTTTACTCTTTATACTAATCATGACATTCTCATTTCCTTTTGGCTCCCAGAGCTGTTTTTCATCCGTAAAGCTTGGTTTGGGTACGCCTTACACTAAAATCTCTTGCGGATAATGCTGGATTTACGGATGTGGGCTGCATGCCATAATGTGGGGGAGCTAAAAATTAACATAAAAATTGCAACGTAACGAAAAAAAAACAATTTATGGCTATACCGCAGTTTACACCTTCTGATTAGCATAGGGCCCTTAGTTTCCAGTGATCTACTTCCTGAAGTGGGAGGAGACTTTGAATACAAGGGACCTTTGTAACTGTCTAGTGGGAACTTGACATATATGTGTAATGCAATGCTCATTAATTTACAGGGACGCACCCTCTTGAGACAGAAAAGAAACGGACAAAGGAAAAATGTTTTTTTTTTTTTTTTAAATTAAATTTTTTTACTTTATATCAAGTTTTGTTATTCCAAATACAGTATAGGAAAGAAGTACCATATTGCTCCTTTAAATATATATTATTCATAAATTATACATATTTGTCTTCTGTGTATGGTGAGTCGGCCAAACACCCACAAGACAAACCACAGTAGTGTCCTTGTTTATCTATTCCCAGATTGTTTACTGAATAATACATGCTGCATGTAAACACCATACCTCTGTCTAAGACATTGATCTAAACATATTTGGATATATATATATATATATATATATATATATATATAAATTATTTTTTTTATTTATTTATTTTTTAGCCTCATTTGCATGACCATAATCTAATCGATTAAATCCTTAATTGTAGTGGAAGCTTGGTTTATTAACCCATTACATGGAAATAAAATATGGGAAATCCAGACATAGATAGATAGAGAGATAGATAGAGAGATAGATAGAGAGATAGATAGAGAGATAGATAGAGAGATAGATAGAGAGATAGATAGAGAGATAGAGAGAGAGATAGAGAGATAGATAGATAGAGAGATAGATAGAGAGATAGATAGAGAGATAGATAGAGAGATAGATAGAGAGATAGATAGAGAGATAGATAGAGAGATAGATAGAGAGATAGATAGATAGAGAGATAGATAGATAGAGAGATAGATAGATAGAGAGATAGATAGATAGAGAGATAGATAGATAGATAGATAGAGAGATAGATAGATAGATAGAGAGATAGATAGATAGATAGATATGTAGATGTTACTCCTACTATATGGGGTTAAGTATTTTTGTATCATCATAAAATGGCCTACCTATGGCATGTATGTTTTCTTAAAGTGGCTTTTTCCTTACTGTTCATATAGTGTACATTTAGCTGTATAATATATTATACCTTTGACATTAATAAGCAAAACAATAGAAGAAAATATCAGTTATGTGTAATTGTGCTCCATAATTATTGTATATAATTTTAATATAAGTTTAGAAATTCTTCATGGGATCTCCAAAAAATAACAATTGTTTGTAATGCAAACAAAACCTTTAAATCACAGACTTCTGGTTCCCTCATTCTCTTTGGACATACATTTTTGAGGAAAATCCATGTACTGGAAGCCATTGTCTGAAATCACACAAAAAATGTAAGCTGTATCATGTGGAAATAAATTCTAATTCTACGTCTCCATTCACTTCCCTCTCGTAAAGGCTAATCCTATAAATCTAATTTTTGTTTCTTGATGAGTATCAAGTTTCCTTTTATAGAGTCATATATCGATTTAGGTAAATATGTTTCCAATAAGAGGAATCCTAATTGGAGACTTAAAATGATTACATGTTCAGTTTTACTTTGAAGTGCAACTTCCTGTTCTGAAGGGTTTAGGTTAAATACGGATGATGAAGTCATTTTGTACGGTAACAATGTAAAAATGGGACATTTCATAATGAAATAGGCTCTGAGTAAGAGCATCAACATACATGCATTTTGATTATATAATTGGTATTATTCTTCATGACCAAAATTCCATTTGGGAATAATTAAAATGCCCCAGATGGCTAGAGATGATTCTTGAAGAATAATAGTCTTCTGGAGTAAATTATTCAAACACAAATATGTACAACGTTGCTAAAAGTTCTGGAAATAGTATAACACTAAACAGCTTTTCTATGCTTATTTAAAGAATTATTCATGCATAACATTAGATCAGTGCTTCCAAAACTATTTTGACCATGGAACCACCTTTTTGGGTTTTAGAAACACTATTGGAACCCTACAAAAACATTGACATAACTATGAAGCGCCACATACACAGACAAACATACACTTCTCTTGGCAATTTAGCTTGTGTTCAGAGACCAACTTATGGTTTAACTTCCACTAGCCAACACCAGGCGCCTTATATAGCCTCTGTAGTAAATCTTCAACCAATGGTCTGACTCTCTAGGCAAGCTTGGCCCTTGTTGTTTACATGTCTTGGCCCATATTGTCCAGAAAATGTTTGCTTCTGCTTTTTATTTTCCTGTATGTTACCTTAATTATGTTGACATAGAGTCTACGTTATTTGTAGATTGCATCAACCACTTTAATACGATAGACCAGCCACGTAATAGAATAATATACACATGCATGCGGCTAATGTTATGCACTCATTGTAAAGTAAATAATTGGTCTAAAATTATATGGCATTTGAACTTGGGAAATAACACTAGACCTATTTTATTTGATTATAACAGGTTGATCATTATGGGAATAGACACTCACTGCCCACTCTCAAACTTTTTTGCTTGCTTTTTGAATTACTATCCTTGATAATGGGAAGAATGACTGTAGAATGTAAAAAAACAACAAACACGATCCTTTCATTTTGTTGTGGTCCATTATCTTATGTCAGGGCTGCACCCTTGTAAAATAATGTTGGAAAAACAAATAGGTAATGTATAATCTGAATGCAACTAATTTAGGGGTATCACCTTCATGTTTCAGTTTTGAGGATGTGATGTAACAAACACAAAATGGATTCGTATACTTATAAACAAAAATTAAGATTTTCCGAAAAAATAGCACATGGCTTCTTTTCTTCTTCTTCTTTTTTTCGTTCAGTGGTTACCGACTCTTCGGGACCTCATAGACTGTAACACACCAGGCACCTCTTTATGTCTATGGTCATGCTGATCCACTTGGATTGCCAATTCCTTCTCCAGTGGGCTACAGCACACAGCTCCTGGTATTCCTAGGTGGTCTTCCTTACAAGTATTGACCAGGCCCAACCCTGCTCGGCTTCAGGGTTGTGTGACCTCTTGGTTTCCTGAGTGGAATCGAACCCAGGTCACAGTGATAAAAGCACCAAATCCTAACCACTGGACCACCAGGGAACCATAGCTGCTAATATTGTTTGGTGCATGCTTGTCAAACAAGTATATTTTTTGTTGAACTTCAGTGGTCCTTTAAGAGGGTTGCTACTATATAAATCCCTGGTAAGACCTCATTTGGAGTATGGAGAACAACTTTGGACACCATTGGCGAGCAAGAAAGGGTTCAGAGATAGGCAAGATAATTAATAAAGGGAATGGAGGGATTGAGTTATGAAGAGAGGCTAACAAAATTAGACTTATTTTCTCTAGCTGTGATATGATTACCTAATATAATACAACCAGGTTTTTTTCTCTAGTGAATGTTTCTTTCCAAGAATCTTACAGTTGACAAAAGGTCATTCCTTGAGGTTAGAAGAAAAAAGACTTCACATTAAAGAAAATAAAGGCTTCATCGCAGTGAGGGCAGTCATATTTTGGGACTCTCTACCAAAAGAAGGTGTGACAGCAGATTCAGTACATAATGTTGAAAAGGGTTAGATATTTTATTAAAAAGAGCATAGAGGGTCATATCCGCTACCTAGAATAGGTATATGTTGGTCCAGGGTACAATCAGATTTGGGAAGGATGATTTTCCTGTAATGAGACAATTGGCAGTATTTCAAATTGGTTCCTTGTTTATTTGCTTTCCCCTGGATCAGTTGACAATTTACAAAATATACAGATCTTTAGAGATCTAAAAAAGTTAGACTTGATGGACTAAAAGTCTTTTTTTTTTTCAACCTCAGTTACCATGTTATTATGTTATGAATGAAAGTATTTGTATTTTTCATTTTTATGAATATTTTAAACTATAATGTATCTGCATTCAAAAGATTACTTTCAATAATTTATGTTTATTCAAAGTAATCAGAGCATATTCAGTTAAGAGTAGTCAATAAGCCATATCTGAGTGACAGTAATACAAATATGTGCTGTAGAGTTCAAGTGACTCATCTTTTCCTTATTCAATTTACAGAAAATCTGGGAATGGTCTCTAACAAAGTAGAAGTATATTGAACATAGTTGAGTAATCATTCACTCTCCTAGGCAAAACATTGTTTAAGTATTATAGCTTGTCCATAAAATAACAACATATGGTTTAGCCATGAGTAGGACTCTTTATAGGTGGCTGCCATGACCTCTCAAATATCTGTTTATGACCGATGTTAAAACATATATTACATTTCTAATGAAAGGGCGCTGGGATAGTTGCAAGGAAACAGTCATTTCAATATGGTTTCATGCATCATGTTTATTGCAAAGAAAACATTGGCTTATATAAAAGTTTCCATTTTTAATTAAATACTAATAACACATACATTTTTTTTAATACATGGCGTTGGCCTTACCAGTTAGCATTCATTGACATAAAATATATTGTGGTCTATAAAGCAGGATCTAAAAATAGGCAGAAAAAGAGGTTCATTACATGCACAGTTTTTATGTTCTTTTGATAAGCCATCATAACGTTCAATTCTTCCAATTATGATCTAAAACAGGGCACTCACTAATAGCGTAGCAATTTATTGATAAATGGTCATTTGCCGTCATAAATTATTGCATAATATGTGATGTGGACCCCCCTCCCTCCCATGTGTCTCACTGTGTCTCTTCCCCCCCCTCCTCCCTCCCCTGTGTCTCACTTTGTCTCTCCTCTCCCCCTCCCTCCCCTGTGTCTCTCCCCCTCCCTCCCCTGTGTCTCTAACCCCCCTCCCCAGTTTTTTCTTTCCGCCCTCCCTCCCCTGTGTCTCTTCCCCCTCTCTCCCTCCCCTGCCCCCCTTCATATCTCTTCCCCGCCTCTCCCTCCCCTGTGTCTCGTTCCTCGTATCTTCCCCCCTCTCCTTTCTGTGTGTCTCTTACCCCCTCCCCTGTGTCACTTCCCCCCTGTGTCACTTCCCCCCTGTGTCACTTCCCCCCTGTGTCACTTCCCCCCTGTGTCACTTCCCCCCTGTGTCTCTTACCCCTGTGTCTCTTACCACCCTCTCACTCCCCTGTGTCTCTTTCCCCCTCTCCCTCCCCTGTGTCTCTTTCCCCATCTCTTCCACCTTCCCCTCCCTGTGTCTCTTTCCCCCCTCTCCCTCCCTGTGTCTCTTTCCCTCCTCTCCTTCCCTTGTTTCTTCCCTCCCCCTCTTCCTCCTGTGTCTTTCCTCCCCCTCTTCCTCCTGTGTCTTTCCTCCCCCTCCCCCTGTCTTGTCTCTTACTTCCCCCTCTCCCTCTCTTGTCTCTTACTTCCCCCTCTCCCTCCCGTGTCTCTTCCCTCTCCCCTCTCCCCTCTCCCTCCCGTGTCTCTTCCCTCCCTGTCTCTTCCACCCTCTCCTTCCTGTGTGTCTCTTACCTCCCTCCCCTGTGTCACTTCCCCCTGTGTCTCTTATCACCCTCTCACTCCCTGTGTCACTTCCCCCCTGTGTCTCTTACCCCCACTCTCCCTCCCTTGTGTCTCTTCCCCCTCTCCCCTTTGGCTTTTTCTCTCCCTCCCCTCGCTATGTGTGGCTTCTGTCTCTCTACTTCCCTTCTTCTGTGTCTTCTTCTCCCCTCTCCTTCCCTCTTCTCCCCTCTCCTTCCCTCTTCTCCCCTCTCCTTCCCTCTTCTCCCCTCTCCTTCCCTCTTCTCCCCTCTCCTTCCCTCTTTGTATACTGAAAACAATAAAGCTTTAGATGGCTCAGTGAAAAGATGATTATAACTTTCAAATATATAATTTAATTTATTCAACTATAAAGATGAAATGTAAGACATCAAATCAAATTCTTCTTATCTATAAATATATATACAATGGGTTATTAAAGGCTAATGGCAAAAACAACATATTACATGCTGTACTGAAGGTCAAAGAAATTTACAACACCCAGATGATAATGCATACTATTCAGGGACTAGTAATACCAATCAGAGTATGCCGTTAACAGGTGAATATGAGCTATCTTAAAGGTAAAACCGGTCATACCTTCCAAATAGTAGATAAGCTCCACTGTGAGTCGATGTACTAGTTTATACTCCAAAGCTGTGCACCTAAGTTGCTATCAAAATATATAATAGAAGGTGCATATTTTATTTACCCCCTGTCCAAACTGAACCTTATACTTTTTGTATCTGACCAGAACATTATTTGGCAGTTTTTTTTTTACAGTAGTGACCCAAGGTCCTTTTGCAAAGTTGTAACTATTTCACTCTGTTCCACTTTTTCTACCTTGTCTTTTTTTTTTAGCCTCTCCACCATTTGCAACCCCCTTCCAAATACATTTTAAAGCACTTTAAGAGCTTTATAACATTGTATACTCACACTGGATGAACATTTTTTTTCTTTCAAATCCTCATTGAAAATTACTTAAATTAGCTCATTGGCCCTCCATGTAAGAAATATTTTCCACTGTTGCCCATAGTCTGAAAAGGTTGGATAACCCTAGTCTACCCAAATACTCTGGGAGGTTCTCTTTAGTCTACTGCAGTGAATGCAGGGGTACAAATATCAGACAGAAAGTATTACTTTCCATTACTTTGGAGGTTGGGACTCTCTGATATGTGAAGACTGAGAATATAACCTTGGATGATTTAATAACTGCAACTAAATAAAACATAAACATAACTATAAGTAATATTCATTAAGTTAATTTTATATTTGGTCCTGCAATATTTGCTATATTTAAGTTTTTTGTGCATTGCAACCCCGTGTTTTATGTTATGTAATTCATAAACCTAAGAAGTATTAAGGTGATACCCTTTGCTGTACTTACTCTTTACTTTTTTCTTTGTTTATTCTTTTTGTTTTTTAAAATAGGGATGTAAATATACATAACCATGGACAAACCAGCTTAAAATTCACCGTCACAAATCACAAACCGCTAAAGAGTATAATTCAAAGTTTTCCTGCTTGGATTTTTGTGAAATCTAAGGGACAAAACATGTAAAAAAATGTAGTTGCCTTTTTTTTCTGCTGTATGCATGTCACTTTTGTGGGAATATACATTTCTTTAAGGCTATTGACGCATAGGGATTGCATTGGATCAGTCTCTTGGGTTTTTAATTTACCAGGAATTAATAGTTTTTAGAACTTATTTGTAGACTACAACTATATTTCTGTATTCTTCCAAACCTGGTTTCTGGATTTTGGGTCTGTGGAGCTCCTCTTCAGTTTTGTGGATGTTTGGAATCTGTGTTGCCGGGAACACTGGAGGCCTTTGTTGTGTCAGGTGTGTTTTGTCCGACACCCAACTAGGTGTAATTGAGAGTGATGTGTGAGTCAGTTGCTCCTGATTGTGTGCCAGTGAATTCATACCATGGTCATTTTAGGATTGTGTATGTTTCTTCCATTCCTTTAAATATTATTTCCTTTAGGCATAGAACATCAACCACTCTCTTCATCCACTCATCATTAGTAGTTGTAGTGTGTTATTAGTGCTCTACCACAGTTAATAAGCAACAACTGAGAGGGTTGCCATTGATCAAAGTTTCCTATTAAGTTATATCAACCAAGGGTCCTTGTCTGTAGAATTCCAGCATGATTGGCTGTAGGATACCAAATAGGTTTAATGTGTAAACGTGTCAACCAAATGTGTAGCATGATACCTACCAACCCACATCCCGTATCTTTGCTTGGATTGGAAGATGTGCTTGAGATATTAGGAAGACATATGTGATTAGAGATTATATTGTAGTTTGTCTCATTCACAGCAGTTGATGAGACAACTATTGAACTGTATATGCCCTGCCATTATCTTGGTTTGAGAGCACCACCTAATTCATCTTGACACAATCTAGCAAACTATTGATTATATGATGAAAGAAGGTCATTTAAAATTGTGTAGACATCTGAAATAGTGTGGGTTGGGGGGTTTCTAATCTGTACAACTGTATTGAGCAGATAGAAAAACTCCTTGTACATTTATGTGTGGTCATATCCCGAGTCAATTATTCATATACCCACCAGTCTATGGATATATTGTTTTAGGACTTTAATTTCCTCAAACAATGTTAGTCTAACTTGTGTGGTGAGATTAAACTCTTTTGTATATGGTTAGATTGTGCTTTTTCTTTTTTAAAGCGTAGTGACAGTTTGTAATTATTAGTTTCAACTCAACTTTATTGAATTATCAGGTGTACACTACACTGATGGAAACTCCCTTATCAATAATTGTGTTGGAGTAACACATATAAAAACGTATTAAAGTTTGCATACCCTTGGCGAATTGGTAATATATGTACCATTTTTAAAGAAAACAAGAGTGAGCAGGCAAAACACATTTCTTTTATTTTTTATGGGATTCATATTTAACTATAGGTTATAACAGAATGGCACAATCATAAAACAAAACATGGCAACAAAGAAAAAAAAAAAAATGACCCGGTTCAAAGGTTTGCATACCCTTAGTTCTTAATACTGTGTATTGCCCCCTTTAGCATCTATGACAGCGTGCAGTCTTAATGGTAATTGGTAATAGTTGTCTATGAGGCTCCTAATTCTTGCAGGTGGTATAGCTGCTCATTCGTCTTGGCAAAATGCCTCCAGGTCATGCAAAGTCTTTGGTCGTCTTACATGAACCGCATGTCTGAGATCTCACCAGAGTGGCTTGATGGTATTAAGGTCAGGAGACTATGATGCCCAAGTCCACAACCTTCACCTTTTTTTGCTATAACCACTGAAGGGTGAACTTGGCCTTGTGTTTAGCGTCATTAGGCATGCTGGAAAGTCCAAGAGCGTCCCATGCGCAGCTTTCGTGCAGAAGAATGCAAATTGTCTGCCAGTATTTTCTGATAACATGCTGCTTTCATCTTACCATCAAGTATCACAAGATTCCCTGTGTCTTTAAAGCTCACCCCCCCCCCCCCCCCCAAAAAAAAACATTAGTGAGCCACCACCATGCTTAACAGTGGGGATGGTATTCTGCTCACTATAGGCCTTGTTTACCCCTCTCCAAACATAGTGCTTATGGTTGTGACCATAAAGCTCTATTTTGGTTTTGTCACTCCAAATTACAGTGTGCCAGAAGCTGTGAGGTGTTCTCTGGCATATTGTAACTAAGCTTTTGTTTGGCGCAGTAAAGGTTTCTTTCTGGCATCTCGACCATGCAGCTCATTTTTGTTCAAGTATCGTTGTATTGTGTTCCTTGAAACAACAACACCGTCTTTTTTTCCAGAGCAGCCTGTATTTTTCCAGAGGTTACCTGTGGGTTTTTCTTTGGATTCTGAACAATTCTTCTGGCAGTTGTGGCTGAAATCTTTCTTGGTCTACCAGACCTCTGCTTGGTATCAAGAGATCCCTGAATTTTCCACTTCTTAATAAGTGATTGAACAGTACTGACTGGCATTTTTAAGGCTTTGGATATCTTTTTATATCCCTTTACACCTTTATGAAGTTCCATTACCTTGTTGCGCAGGTCTTTCGATAGTTCTTTTCTGCTCCCCATGGCTCAGTATCTAGCCTGCTCAGTGCATCAACGTGAGATCTAACAAACTCATTGACCATTTATACACAGATACTTATTGCAATTTAAAAAGCCACAGGTGGGGCAAATTAACCTTTAATTGCCATTTTAACCTGTTTGTGTCACCTTGTATGTCTGTAACAAGGCCAACCATTCAATGGTATGTAAACGTTTGATCAGGGCCATTTGGGTGATTTCTGTTAGCATTATGATTTAAAAAGGAGCCAAACGACTATGTGATAATAAATGGCTTCATATCATCACTATCCTTCAATAAAAAAAAATTTTTTGTATGATTAGTCATATTTTCAAAATAAATGCCAAAATTTCACAATTTCTGTTAGGGTATGCAAACTTTTGAGCACAACTGTAGATGATGGGCCTCCAGAGGTCACTAACTGATAATAGCTTGCGAGATCACGTTCACGTTAACCAGTGATGTGCTCCTCTATGGAATTACATATATGTATGTATTGGTGATTGGCCATTACAGCTTTGTGATGTCATTCATTGTGACACATTGCTTTTGAGAGATGCCCATGTCCTTACACTCTGCTACTAGCTAATGAAGAAAAGATCTAGCTACTGAAACTGGATCCCTGAAAGCGGTATGTTTTTGTGTCGCCCTTCACTGCGATGCTCCCTTCACATTAACAGATTGTATATACTCCTCATACATTATCTGCCTCCTTGCCCCAGTTTCCATTCACTGTTTTATAGTTTGACGTTTCTAAGCAATAGTTATTTGAACTATTTACCTAACATTATTAACAAAAGTGACTTCTAACATCAATGAAATCTAATAGCAGATCTAAAATTTATTGTGGTTCTCTTTGGCAAATTGCATTGTGATTGGTGTGCCGTTAATTTTGTCTCTCATCTGATCAAAAATCATTTAAACCGAATAAGCTGGTATAATACATTAGAATAAAAACCAAAGCACAGAAGGATTGCCCATCAATAATGTACTTTTGTCACAAAATTAGGCTAGATATTTACTTATTGACATATAATCTGTTTGTTTTACTGAATATACACGGTCAACACTTTTTTAAAATCTATTATATACTCATTATGCATATTAAAGGACCCCTGTAGTCTTATATTTAAAAAAATATTATTTTGAAGAACTATACTTGATAATTCACAAAGCTTGTTCAGAAAGTGAAAAAATAGCATAGCCTATAAATGTACTACTTAAGCACTTTTTGTTTTTATATAAATATTTTTATTTGGTTGCCTAATTTTACCTTTTTTAGTGTAATTGCCATATACAGTTTACATTCTCTTTCTTCAAAGAGACGCCCAGAGTAAAAGGTTCTCAGCTTCTGTAGTGTGTGCGTGTGTGCGTGTGTATGTGTGTGTATATGTGTGTATGTATGTATGTGTATTATATATATATATATATATATATATATATATATATATATATATATATATATATATATATGTTAGTGGGACATGTGATCCCCAACTTTCAGTTTTCCTTATTATATTCTTTACAAAGCAAGATAATTACAATTAATGGGACCGTTGTGCAATACACTGACAAAGCACAGAGATTTTAAAAGTACATACATTTTACATTTTCTCTTTACGCTATTATTATGATTAGTTTTTCTTATCCCCCATGTTGGCTCAGGGGACCCAATACTAACAACTGGAACCTTAAGAGCATTAGGCCTTTTCGTTTTGGATCACAGGCAGTTTTCTCTGTAAATATTACAGTCTGGGGAGTTATTGTTTCTCATTTCTACATTAGGCTTTTTCCCCTCTCAGTGTTTTTATGAAAGTGCATTAAACCAAAATGTTAAACTCCAGCTGTAACTGCTCACGTTCCAGGCGTATAACATTTGAGAGGCATGAACATTTCAGAAATGATTTCTAAGTATGCCCATGATATTAGGTTTTCTGTTTAAGATTTTATAATTGTTCTCGGGCCAGGGAGGCCCACAAATCCAGTTAAACATGCCCATCCTGCTTGTTAAAGTAGATTTTATAATTGTGCATGGCTTGTATTTTTAGCACTGAATATATATATATATATATATATATATATATATATATATATATATATATATATATATATATATATATATATATATATATATATATATATACAGTGGATATAAAAAGTCTACACACCCCTGTTAAAATGTCAGGTTTCTGTGCTGTAAAAAAATGAGACAAAGATAAATAATTTCAGAACTTTTTCCACCTTTAAATGTGACCTATAAACTGTACAACTCAATTGAAAAACAAACTGAAATCTTTTAGGTAGAGGGAAGAAAAAATATAAAAATAAAATAATATGGTTGCATAAGTATGCACACCCTTAAACTAATACTTTGTTGAAGCACCTTTTGATTTTATTACAGCACTCAGTCTTTTTGGGTATGAGTCTATCAGCATGGCACATTTTGACTTGGCAAGATTTGCCCACTCTTCTTTGCAAAAACACTCCAAATCTGTCAGATTGCGAGGCCATCTCCTGTGCGCAGCCCTCTTCAGATCACCCCACAGATTTTCAATCGGATTCAGGTCTGGGCTCTGGCTGGGCCATTCCACAACTTTAATCTTCTTCTGGTGAAGCCATTCCTTTGTTGATTTGGATGTATGCTTTGGGTCGTTGTCATGCTGAAAGATGAAGTTCCTCTTCATGTTCAGCTTTCTAGCAGAAGCCTGAAGGTTTTGTGCCAATATTGACTGGTATTTGGAACTATTCATAATTCCCTCTATCTTAACTAAGGCCCCAGTTCCAGCTAAGGAAAAACAGCGCCAAAGCATGATGCTGCCACCACCATGCTTTACTGTGGGTATGGTGTTCTTTTGGTGATGTGCAGTGTTGTTTTTGCGCCAAACATATCTTTTGGAATTATGGCTAAAAAGTTCAACCTTGGTTTCATCAGACCATAACGCATTTTCCCACATGCTTTTGGGAGACTTCAGATGTGTTTTTGCAAAATGTAGCCTGGCTTGGATGTTTTTCTTTGTAAGAAATGCTTTCGTCTTGCCACTCTACCCCATAGCCCAGACATATGAAGAATATGGGAGATTGTTGTCACATGTACAACACAGCCAGTACTTGCCAGATATTCCTGCAGGTCCTTTAATGTTGCTGTAGGCCACTTGGTAGCCTCCCAGACCATTTTTTTTCTCGTCTTTTCATCAATTTTGGAGGGAGCTCCAGTTCTTGGTAATGTCACTGTTGTGCCATATTTTCTCCACTTGATGATGTCTGTCTTCACTGTGTTCCATGGTATATCTAATGCCTTGGAAATTCTTTTGTACCCTTCTCCTGACTGATACCATTTAACAATGAGATCCCTCTGATGCTTTGGAAGCTCTCTGTGGACCGTGGCTTTTGGTGTGGGATGCGACTAAGAAAGTTTCAGGAAACACCAACTCGAGCAGCTGAACTTTATTTGGGGTTAATCAGAGGCACTTTAAATGATGGCATATATATATATATATATATATATATATATATATATATATATATATATTGTGTGTGTGTTACTAATGTTAAACTTTACAGTACATTTAGCTGTAGATGTCATTTTAATTGCAGAAAATTAAAAATAGACATAATTCAATTTATGTGATCTGATTGTGAAATAAAAAATGTAATAATATCTCTCTGAAAACTGCTGGAAAATGTAGTCTACATGTTGTTGGCTTACTGACCGCATCTAGGGACTCTCCCTCACATTACACATATTTCAACATAAACTCCTACTAGAAAGTAAGCCAGCAACATTTTGAAAAGTCTTCCCATCCCTTCCCCTGAGTTAAAGGGACATGGAATTTATTAATGCTGTACTAAATAGTCAAACAGAGCACTGAAAAATTATTTTTAAAACTTTTGAAGTTTGAAAAAGGATGTGTATTTTACTACTTTATGAAAGTATTTATACAAGAGTTTTTGTGATTATATATATATATATATATATATATATATATATATATATATATATATATATATATATATATATTCCATCTTTTCATAGCTTTCCAGAAATTGACGCCTTCATGTGCACGTGATCAGAAGCATAAAGCTTGAAACAATAATTGCCAGCCATGACCTGCTGAAATATAAACTCTCCTCTCACATATACAACCTTCACCAAAGTATCATGGATACCGATAAATGGGTCAAAATTATTTTTTTCTAGTTAAATCTAGATTTATTTGTTCCTGCCTAATAAGACTCAAAATCAAATATATACATATATGTTTTCAGTGGTCCTTTAAAGTGTGTATAGAGCTTTCAGACATATGTTGATCTCACACACAATATATGAATATTGTACATATTACAGGTAAGGAGAATATATAGCTACTAAATAGTGCTGTGTATATGGGTGATAGTAGTGGCTTGTAACCATCAATCACGTTGATAGGATTGTCTAGATTTGTAATATATTGCTTTTGTGGAGGGTTTTTAGTGCTGTATTTTTTTTCATATGCATATTCAAGAACTTTATAAAATAACTAGTAGTCGTCATATGATGGCCCCACGGAATTACTCACAAAAACAAATATGGGTAGTGACATTTATATGATGCTCATAACGTATAACTGTTTAGGTTCTGAAAAGTCCATAGGTCCTTATTGGGACCCAGGCCTGAGCATAGGTCCTTATTGTGACCTAGGTATGTGCATTAACAAGTCCAACCTGTGTAAAAAGTAGAAGAAGAGTCTCCTAACTTGTTCATGCAATGTTATATGCTAAAGTGGATAGTTGCTAATTGTGGCTTTATTTATATGTTACTACCCATACTCCTTAGCTGCAATGGAATCTCTGTTTACTAAACAAAAGGGTGGGAAAGTTTACATCTGACTTGCTTGGAACATCTATTGTTTAAAATAACTGTTTTGTCATTGCTGTGTATTGATGGTTTGTGATCACTTTCCTACTCCTCATTACACATTTGTCTATTGAAAAATATTTATATGGTCTTTATCTCTCCATAGATGAAGACAATGAAGAATACTATTCATCTTCCCAGGCCAACCAAGGACCTGAGCGATCAGGATCAACATACATTCCCGGTGGTAACATGCCAACATCTAATTACACTGGAATACAGATTCCACCCGGTGCTCATGCGCCAGCCAACACTCCAGCGGAGGTTCCTCACAATGCAGGTAGATTATTATGTTTATTTTTTCAAACCCTCTAAGCTGTAAATTTCCATATTTTATTACCATGATGCTATTGCAGCCAAAATAATAAAAATGTAATCACAAGATAACTACTAATGTTACTATGGGTGCTTCTTAGAAGCAAGTGAAGTGAAAATTGATAATTATCTTGAGGAGGGTAAATTAATAAATAATTAACCATTTATATAAAACAGAACAAAATTTGTCTTTTTTATTTGTTTTATCATTATACATAAATCTCAGCGCAAACCTAAAGGTTGCCTATTTTGAGCTGATAATTTTCCTCAATATGTGCAATTTTGCTTTGCTGCATTGTAGTGAAATAGGACTACATTTCCCACAGTGCATTGTGTCAGTTGTTCTTTACTTAAAGTGCCAAGCTCAAGACAGTATAAAAGCAATCACATGAGAAAATATTAAACACATTAAAGCTTACTGTTTGCAGGCATTTCACTAGAGTTATATAAATGTACAATTATATCATAGTTATTGGGGATTTGCCTCCCTATTCCAAGAACCTGTAAAATGGGCATGGTCATCCTACTAACAAGTTGCTTTTATCTTATAGGGCCACTGTAGTAACAAAAAATATATAATACATTTAAATCTTGCGTGTAAAATACAGTGCCTTGCAAAAGTATTCACCCCCTTGACTTTTTACCTATTTTGTTACATTACAGCCTTAAGTTCAATTTGTTAATCTGAATTTTATGTGATGGATCAGAACACAACAGTCTAAGTTGTTGAAATGAAATGAGAAAAATATATACATAAAACTATTTTTTAGAAATAGAAAACAGAAAATTGACCTGTGCGTATGTATTCACCCCCTTTGTTATGAAGCCCATAAAAAGCCCTGGTGCAACCAATTACCTTCAGAAGTCATATAATTAGTTAAATGATGTCCACCCTTGTGCAATCTTAGTGTCACATGATCTGTCATTACATATATACACCTTACTTGAAAGGCCCCAGAGGCTGCAACACCTTAGCAAGAGGCACCACTAACCAATCACTGCCATGAAGACCAAGGAACTCTCCAAACAAGTAAGGGACAATGTTGTTGAGAAGTACTAGTCAGGGTTTGGTTATAAAAAAATATCCAAATCTTTGATGATCCCCAGGAGCACCATCAAATCTATCATAATCAAATGGAAAGAGACGGCCGCCCACCAAAACTCCCGGACCAGGCAAAGAGGGCATTAATCAGAGACCTCAGGTGACCCTGGAGGAGCTGCAGAGTTCCACAGCAGAGACTGGAGTATCTGTACATAGGACGAAAATAAGCTGTACGCTCCACAGAGTTGGGTTTTATGGCAGAGTGGCCAGAAGAAAGCCATTACTTTCAGCAAAAAAACAAAATGGCACGTTTTGAGTTTGCGAAAAGGCATGTGGGAGACTCCCAAAATGTATGGAGGAAGGTGCTCTGGTCTGATGGGACTAAAATTGGCCATCAAAGAAAACGCTATGTCTGGTGCAAACCCAACACATCACATCACCCAAAGAACACCATCCCCACAGTGAAACATAGTGGTGGCAGCATCATGCTGTGGGGATGTTTTTCAGAAGCCCGGACTGGTCAGAGTTGAGGTAAAGATGGATGGTGCAAAATACAGGGATATTCTTAAGCAAAACCTGTACCACTCTGTGCGTGATTTGAGGCTAGGATGGAGGTTCACCTTCCAGCTGGACAATGACCCCAAACACACTGCTAAAGCAACACTTGAGTGGTTTAATGGGAAACATGTAAATGTGTTGGAATGGCCTAGTCAAAGCCCAGACCTCAATCCAATAGAAAATCTGTGGTCAGACTTAAAGATTGCTGTTCACAAGCGCAAACCATCCAACTTGAAGGATCTGGAGCAGTTTTGCAAGGAGGAATGGGCAAAACCCCCAGTGGTAAGATGTGGCAAGCGACTTGGAGCTGTGTTTGCCGCAAAAGGTGGCTCTACAAATATTGACCTTAGGGGGGTGAATAGTTATGCACATCGACTTTTTCTGTGATTTAAAAAAAACAAAAACATCTTCAAAGTTGTGGGCATGTTCTGTAAATAAATTATGCAAATCCTCATACAATCCATGTTAACTCCAGGTTGTGAGTCAACAAAACACAAAAAATTGCCAAAAGGGGTGAATACTTTTGCAAGGCACTTTAAGTCATATTAACTTAAGAAAATTAACAATAGAGCATCACAGGAACATATACAGTTCTCAAAAGTTTGCATATCCTGGCAGAAATTGTGAAATTTGGGCATTTATTTTAAAAATTTGATTGATCATGCAAAAAAATGTATTCTATTGAAGGATATAGTGATCATATGAAGCCATTTATGATCGCATAGTTTTTTTGCTCCTGTATAAATCCTAATGATAACAGAAATCATAATTAAAAGTTTACATACCATTGAATGTTTGACCTTGTTACAGACAAACACAGTGACACACACAGGTTAAAATGGTAATTAAAAGGTTAATTCCTCACACCTGTGGCTTTTTAAATTGCAATTAGTGTCAGTGTATAAATAGTCAATGAGTTTGTTAGGATGCACTGCGCAGGCTAGATACTGAGCGAGAAAAGAACCTGCGTAAAAGACATGTGTAACAAGGTAATGGAACTTCATAAAGATGGAAAATTATATAAAAAGATATGCAAAGCCTTTAAAAAAATGCCAGTCAGTACTGTTAAATTACTTATTAAGAAGTGGAAAATTCGGGGATCTCTTGATACCAAGCCAAGGTCAGATAGACCAAGTAAGATTTCAGCCACAACTGCCAAAAGAATTGTTCGGAATACAAAGAAAAACCCACAGGTAACCTCTGGAGAAATACAGGCTGCTCTGAAAAAAGACGGTGTGATTGTTTCAAGGAGCACAATATGACGATACTTGAACACAAATGAGCTGCATGGTCGAGATGCCAGAAAGAAGCCTTTACTGCGCCATTGCCACAAAAAAGCCAGATTACAATATGACCGACAACACCTTGACACGCCTTGCCGCTTCTGGCACACTGTCATTTGGAGTGACAAGACCAAAATAGAGCTTTATGGTTGCAGCCAAAAGCGCTATGTTTGGAGAGGGGTCAACAAGGCCTATGGTAGTGAAAAGAATACCATCCCCACTGTGAAGCATGGTAGTGGCTCACTAATGTTTTGGGATGTGTGAGTTCAAAAGGCACGGGGAATCCTGTGAAAACTGATGTCAAGATGAATGCAGCATGTTATCAGAAAATACTGGCAGACAATTTGCGTTCTTCTGCCTGAAGGCTGCGCATGGGACGCTCTTGGACTTTCCAGCATGATGATGACCCTAAGCAAGGCCAAGTTGACCCTCCAGTGGTTACAGCAGAAAAAGGTGAAGGTTGTGGAGTGGCCATCACAGTCTCCTGACCTTAATACCATCAAGCCATTCTGGGGAGATCTCAAATGTGCGGTTCATGCAAGACGGCCAAAAGACTTTTCATGACCTGGAGGCATTTTGCCAAGATGAATGAGCAGTTTTAAGACCTGCAAGAATTAGGGGCCTCAGACAACTGTTACATAAGACTGCATGCTGTCGTTGATGCTAAAGGGGGTAATACACAGTATTAAGAACTAAGGGTATGCAAAGTTTTGAACAGGGTCATTTCATGTTTTTCTTTGTTGCCATGTTTTATTTATGATTGTGCCTTTCTGTTATAAACTGCAGTTGAATTTGAATCCCATAAGAAATAAAAGAAATGTGTTTTGCCTGCTCACTTAGTAATGGGGTAGAAAGTGTAGAGGGTATAAGGGATGAATTAAGAACTCATAGGGGAGGAGATGGGGGGAGGGGTAGTATAGTCAACGGGGAGGTAGTACTAAGTAACTCAAGTACAGTGGCAGGCACTTCAGAACTACAGGCTCATAACATAAGGTGTATGCTTGCTAATGCCAAAAGCTTGCCAGGAAAAATGGGAGAGTTAGAATTATTAGCAATTAATGAAAAATGGGATTTAATAGGCATTACCGAAACGTGGTGGGATGAATCTAATGACTGGACTGTTAATCTGGATGGTTACAACCTATTTAGAGGCAATGGTAAAAGAGGAGGAGGGATTTGTCTGTATGTTAAGCCTGAATTTAAGCCTATAGTCAGAGAAGATATTTATGGTGGACCTAGTGATAAAGTTGAATGTTTGTGGGTAGAGTATAGCGGAGCAGCAAATTCCAAAAGAATATTAGTAGGAGTATGCTATAATCCCCCAATTATAGCTGGAAGTAAGAAAATAGGGGGCAAATGATGTGTGCGTGTTATACGCCGATATAATGTTAAGGACCCATAGTACATACCGCATAGCGGCGCGAATGGCGCACATTGCAGTACCCGGCAGCCTTCCTCTGCTACACTGGAATGTGTCACATAATGTACTGTATATACCCGGTATATGCTAATGGCGTGGGGCGCATGTGACGTCACGTCATTAGCATATAACGGGTGCCGGCATGAGGTTGAGGATGAGGAGGGAGGTTGAGGATGAGGAGGGAGGTTGAGGATGAGGAGGGAGGTTGAGGATGAGGAGGGAGGTTGAGGATGAGGAGGGAGGTTGAGGATGAGGACGGGGGTTGAGGATGAGGACGGGGGTTGAGGATGAGGACGGGGGTTGAGGATGAGGACGGGGGTTGAGGATGAGGACGGGGGTTGAGGATGAGGACGGGGGTTGAGGATGAGGACGGGGGTCTAGGAGGGAGGTTGAGATTGAGGAGGGAGGTTGAGGATGAGGAGGGAGGTTGAGGATGAGGAGGGAGGTTGAGGATGAGGAGGGAGGTTGAGGTTGAGGAGGAGGGGGTTGAGGAGGAGCAGCGATTGCTGAGTAAACTTTTGTAAAAACATATAATATCCAAGTTTCTTTGTTAAAACAGTTGCTTTTACTTTCATTTTACGTTATTAACCTTATAAGTGTTAATAATATTAATAAAAAAAAGTTCTGAGCTACCCTTATTTTGCTTCAAAGTTCTTTATTTGAAATTTATTTTTTTTTCCTGAAATTTTCTTCTTAAAATGAGATGTGTGTTAAACGCCGGTGCGTGTTATACGCCGATAAATACGGTATAAAAACAAGAGGGGACAGAGACTGTTTTACGGGAGTACAAGGAAATTAACAAGGCTTGCAAAAGCGCTATTAGACTGGCTAAAATAGAAAATGAAAAAGGAATTGCCAAAGAGAGTAAGACTAACCCTAAAATATTTTTTAAGTATATTAATTGGAAGAAGACCAGGAAGGAAGCTATAGGAACATCACAATGTGACACAGGCCATCTGAAAATTAGTGACCAGGAAAAGGCAGATGAGCTAAATAGGTTCTTTTCTTCGGTATACACAAGGGAGGTACCAGTGGTTGGGACACCGCAACATAATGGGGCTACACTACCTTTGCCAACTAATTGGTTAACACAGGAAGTAATCCAAAAGAGGTTGGAAAAAATAAATGTTAATAAAGCCCCGGGTCCTGATGGAATACATCCACGGGTAATGTGGGAACTGGGTTCTGTAATAGCCAAACCATTATATTTAATTTTTCAAGATTCACTCAACACAGGGTCTCTACCAGATGACTGGAGAAAAGCAGATGTGATACCTATATTTAAAAAGGGAGCAAGAGCAAATCTGGGGAATTATAGACCAGTGAGTCTCACTTATGTAGTGGGGAAGCTTTTAGAAGGGTTAATAAGGGATAATATACAAGAATATATCTATTCGAACAGGATTATAAGTAGGAGTCAACATGGATTTATGAGGGATAGGTCATGTCAAACAAATCTAATTTAGTTTCTATGAGGAGGTTAGTAGGAACCTGGATCAAGGCAACTCAGTGGACATAGTCTTTTTGGATATTGCAAAGGCTTTTGATACAGTGCCACATGGGAGACTATGAGCAGTAAATATCTGCTCATGGATTGAGAGCATGCTAAAAGACAGGAAGCAAAGGGTTGTTGTAAATGCAACATACTCCGATTGGACTAATGTGGTAAGTGGGGTTCCTCAAGGTTCAGTATTAGGTCCTCTCCTTTTTAATATATTTATTAGTGACTTAGAGGTAGGATTGGAGTGTGGTGTCTCCATTTTCACTGATGACATAAAGTTGTGCAAGGTAACTAAATCAGATAATGATGTGCTTTAATAGGAATAAATGTAAAGTTATGCATCTGGGAAGGAAAAACAGGAAGTACAATTAAAGCCCCCTTGTCTATTCCCCCCCCCCCCCCCCCTTGTCTCTCCCCAGTCTCTCACCTCTGTGTCCCGGCTTGGCCTTTTCTCCCTCAAATTTTAAGAGAGCAGCTTATATCCGTGTATTGTATTTTTCCTCCATTGAATTTTAAAGGTGCTGCTTTTTTTCTGGCCAATACAGTGTGTGTATATATACATATGTGTGTATTACTTGTATTACTTGGAATTCTGAGCTGGAAGCAGGTTTTTAACTAGTTTTATACATTCAAATGTGAACACAGATGTACTATTTATTTACTGTAAGGTGGAGGGCTTCTATGGCTCTTTTGCCTACCATATATTAAATGATTGTTGTGGTGACAACTACCTACTCATAAAGTCCACAACACAAGCTCAGATCCCGCTCCATGCTGATGATAGCTAGTAACCTTGAAACCGCTGTCCGTGGATAGGATTCCCAGCTTGTATTTAATCCAGCCCTGGCTTTGCATAAAAGCTGTGTAATACAGCAGGCATAAGCCATAAAAAAGCCATGTTTAAAATGGCTATGGATTGAAGAACTAAGTGTTTGTGGGCACATTTGCATGGCCCTGCTCTGCTTCCCAGAATGCAGTGTAATAACTCTATTTCCTAGAATTCTGAGCTGGAAGCAGGTTTTTTAACTTGTTTTAGGCATTCAAATGTGAACACCGATGTACTATATATATATATATATATATATATATATAAATATATATATATATATATATATATATATATACGCATATGTAGTTAATATGATAGGCAAGGGTATTGTTTCTTTTTTCTTAAAACTGTACGTAGAAATAAAGACATGAAGGGGTATATTTTTGCGCTAAAGATGTCTATACAGAGAGCAACAGTTATTTTAGTGTGTTTTCATTCTACATGTACTGAATCCATTACAACCACAAGCTTCTAATTAAACATACTAACAGGCGGAGATTGTAAATAAATAAATAGCCGTGGCATCATGTACTTTCTGATCAACATTTGGAAAATAAATGCAAAACTGTACTCCGGACAAACTAAACATTTAGCTGTTATTTCCACCTATGACTCAGATCAGGTAATTTAGTATCCTCTGTGACATTTGAAACATATCAGACTGGACTACTTATTAAGCTGGTTCCTTTCCATGTGGCAAATAAAAAGTAATCTGATATGCAATCAGCAGCAAAAAAAATCTTATTTAGTCACAGCAATAACTAGCTTTCTTTTATTACATTTGGTGATGTAAAACTACTCTTGTAATAAACTATTTTCTGGTGTTTTCTCATTTAGGAAATCAAGTGATGTTGTCAGTTTTCCACAATCATGTATGTGGGAGCTGTAGTGGGTAAGGGTTATCATGTGGGGTTATTTTAGAGGTTATGTTTAGGGCTATAGATAGCGGTTAGGACACAGCCAAGGTTCCAAATATGGTGTCATTTAAAACTATAGGTAATAACACACACTTTATCAGATGAATGTTATTAAAAATATGTTTTTCCTCCCGTAAATTAATATTGGAGTTTGCAATATTTAGCAGTCAGTCAACCTTTCTGACACACAACCTCATCGTTGCCTTAAATACTTGACTAGCTCCTGAGGTATTGGGTCCATTGTCTTCTGTGCAGTCGCCTGGCATGCCTAGTCTGACTACACAAGTTTTAATTGATACCATATGGGAACCAGCCCTTGTGACATCTAAAGGGGAAGTTTCACCTAAATACAATTAAATAAGAGTACACTCACAGACGTTCAGATATACAGGGGGGTCCCTTGGTTCCAGAGAATGTTCTTAATTAGAATTTCTATGTAAGTCTGATCCCTGATGAATAATAATAATAATTACAACAATACTATAATAGGTCATTGGTTACCTGATGAATAATAATAATAATTACAACAATATTATAAAAGCTCGTTGGATCCCTAAAGAATAATAATAATAATTACAACAATACTATAGTAGCTCAGATGTGGTAATAATTATACAGTGTAGTAATAATAATACCCTTGTACTGTAATAATAAGTTACAGAAACTATTTTGCTCTTCCTTTTAATTCAAACGAAAAAAAGACTTGGGTTTCCAAGTACAGGTCGTTTGTAACCCGGGCATCACCTGTATGTGTAAAGGTTTTACTGCTTAAAGTCCTATGTATATAAGGTGATGAGAGCTGCTAAAAAAAACAGAAAATTAAATGAAGCGGACAAAACTTAGAATTCCAGTTTTCCAGCACATTTTGATCCAAGCTGATCACACAGTTTAGAATTCTAAGTGTCCTTGACAGAAATGGAACACAATATTTCCTTCTAGTGGCGTTTTTTCTCCCTCCTAAAAACATGCAACAGTAACTTGCAAACTAGGTAAAGTCTGTGACTTTTATATAGATAGATTGTCTTCTCTCGGTCCTAAATATACAAGAAGCTTAGTTTTAGATGAAACTCACATTTTAAGTGTTAGATTTATGGATAGGGTTAGGATAGTAATGGGGATATAATTTGGCACAGTCTCATTATTGTATGTGTTGAATCCATGCCAAGCGATGCGCTGCTCCATTTGGAGCTCAATTGTGAGGATAATTGTTGATGAGTAGAATTTGTCAGCAAGTATTTAATCAATTATGTGTAGAAAGACACATTTGCTAATTAGCTGTCAAGTGCCTACTTAATGATTTTATTTCACTGAGCTATACAAACAGGAATTTCTAACTATAGCATCCATTGGACACCTGGTATTTAAACACACATAACTGTGATAAAACATTTTCCACCCAACATTGAAAGATGGCAGCCGTATGCTTTCTACCAATGGTGGACACAGTGCATAAAGCGCAGTCCCTGCATTTAATTAAATGTTCAGTTAAGCGTGTAGCACATGTGAAGCAGTCATATTATCACATATAACAGTTGTGGATCTTACGAATGTCGGTCACGCAATGTTAAAAATTGCGCGCCTCGCGATGGGCGCCACATGCGAGGCCCTCGGGACTTTAAAACAGCCTAGACATGAGCACAGAAGGCGCTCATGTCGATGGCCGTTATCAGCACGATGGCCGCGATCAGCACTTTCACGATGCTCGCGAGGCACACAGTTTACGATTTTAACGGCCAAAATTTTTTCAACCTCATGAATCAAAAAAACACCAAAAAACGCCAAGTAATAAAAAAAAAAAAAAAAAAAAACTTACACACTCACACACAACACAGCACAGGGGGAGAGCCAGGGAGTCTGTGAATGAGGTTGCAAATTCATTTGAGGCTTTTTTTCCGTTTTTAAACTATCAAAAATCGGCTAAGTGGGAAAAAAAAGTGGCGGCCGAAAAAACGTAGCAGGATGAAAACGAGGCAGAAGCCACTATAAATGAGACTGAAACCAGTAACACTTAGCCGAAGCCAGTAAAAACAAGCCCGAACCAAGTAACATTTCGCCGAATAACGCAAGCAACAGCACTCCTCGCGAACCACGCAAAATTTGAGCGGAGACACAAAGGAGAAAGACACAGGGGAGGGAGAGGGTAGAAAGAGACACAGGGGAGGGAGAGGGTAGAAAGAGACACAGGGCTGAGAGATGGAGGAAAAGAGACACAGGGGGGTAATAAGAAAAAACAAAAGATACAGGGCAGGGAGCGGAGGCGGAGAGGGTGAAACAGACACAGGGGTCAGAGAGTGGGGAGAGGCTCGCGATGAGAGCCGAAGGTGATCATTGCGAAGCACAAAAGTTGCGGGTTGCCAAGGCCTGCAATGAGCCCCATAAAGTAGACGGGGAAATGCGCTCAGCGCAGGCTCACGATGAGCAGCAATGGTGCTCACATTGTGTGGCAAACAGGCTTAAAATATTAATATACTAGTACGTAGCAAGTATACAAATATTATTATTATATTATAACCGTAAAAACAATAATAGTGAGTGTTGTTTAAAACAAACAGTTCCTTGTTTGTCTCTGCCAGTGCATAGAAGCTGACATGGCAGGAGTCCTTCTTGTTCAAGGCATGAAGAGGACAGATACACATGAGAACAAGTAGGATAAGCAAGGATAAGTGCAGCTTTCTGTTTAAGAGCATATGCAGGAAAGGGAGGTGTCAAATGTTCCACTCATCAAATGAGACCATCAATCCCCTGCCTATATAAATTAATAAAATAACACCCCTCAGGCTCCAATCCAGCGAGAAAATGTGAAGGCAGAGAAAATGGAATCCTTCTGGAACAAGTAGTGTGCTAAAATTCAATTTTCCTCTAAAACTGCTTTAAACTCATAACTTTCATATGATAATATTTGCTACATACTGGACAAATGTAACATGTTTCCACACTGTTGTGTTCCTTTAACAAAACACTGGTTTTAGTGACATGTTACAGCAGAGAACAATGCTCTTGTTTTGTTCTTATTCTCAGAAATACTAACTTTTTATATTTGTTTCTGTTTATAGGTGTAGGAGGCAACACCATCACCCAACCTACCCCACAAAATATACCAGCTGTAGACCCATCTCTGTATAATGCAAAATCACAAGGTAAGAATCTATACCCCACACACGTCATATTCATTTTTTTAAGAAGTGATAGATACATAGGAGAGCTTCAGGCAAAGTGTTATATACATTAATGGATTTCAAATTGTATGGTATATGCTCATAATTAGTTTAACATATGCATTTTTAATGGATATCATATAGATAGATAGAAATCTGATTGATATATATGTGTATTTATAAATATACACATCATTTCAGGGAAAATTAGAGAATACATAATGTGTTACCACATAATATAGCACTTTATTGTCATTGAGTGGTTCTAGTGGTATTTATAAACCACGAGAAATACATTCTTGTAAGTCACAGAGATAGTTACATTGCTTTAAACCATAGATTTGACCCCTTCTTCTTAGTACTTGGTGGCAAAACCCCTGTTGGCAATCACAGAGGTCAGACGTTTCTTGTAGTTGGTTTGCACACATCTTAGGAGGGATTTTGTCCCACTCCTCTTTGTAGATCCTCTCCAAGTCATTAAGGTTTCAAGGCTGATTTTTGGCAACTCGAACCTTCAGCTCCCTCCACAGATTTTCTGTTGGATTAAGGTTTGGAGACTGGCTAGGCCATTCCAGGACCTTAATGTGCCTCTTCTTGAGCCACTCCTTTGTTGCCTTGGCTGTGTGTTTTGGGTCATTGTCATGCTGGAATACCCATCTGTAACGGTACCCCCACACATATAAGGGGTTGCCAAGGCCGTTTTAGTTGATCTGCCCGTCCAGTGATATAGGGACAGCTACTGCAGGACACCTGTTCCCCCAAACTGGATCCAAGGGGAAAATGCTCCAAGCCTGGAACGGGAACCTCACGAATAGCTGCTAGCAGCTGAACAGGAAAAGCACCCCAAGATGCTTACACTCCTGGCAGTCAGTCTGTAACAGCATACCATGAATCCCCCAAGAACGAGACATAAGCTCTGTGTTTGAGGGTCAAGCAGTGAACTGCCTTTATTGAAACACCCATTTTTAAACACTTCACATACACAGTAGGGGCAGTGACTACCTTTGGTCAACCCCTAATTACCTCTGGCCAATCAAACAGGGTTAAGGCGTGGGAGCCAGGAGTCCCCTCCCCCAGGAGCCACCCACTAGCCACCCACTAGTAACATCCCTAGGCTCACTTACTCCCCTGCTGGGAGTATGGGGAAACCCCAGACCATCTCATTATTCAAGAGTCCTTACCCCCATTGTTCATGGTGCCATCTTGTTTGCTAAAACCTTTTTGTTCTGCTATCTCTTGTGTGTTTTAGCAGATAGTATTAAGAGGCAGACGGGCAACTCCTGACCAAGTGTATGAGACCAAAGATATTTGACTGCATACCACACAATACAATATTTTTACAGATATAACCACAACATATTATAACCCAGAACATATCTGCAGATAGCTTAGGTCTGAGCACACATTATTACTGAATGGCGCTCAGACCACATACATACAGTTCAATGGCCATGGAACCAAAGTCTTTCTACATAGGAAAATAAAGTATTTAAATGCCGGTCCATAGTTAAAAGGCACCAGGCGGGCAACCAGGCTCCTCCAATGTACAGTGGCGAGATTGGTCTCATCACACCATCCACAACCCATTTGCAATGACCTGGCTGAGGGAAGGAGGTTCTCACCCAAGTTTTGACTTTACATGGCCCCGACAATTGTCCCTTTCATGCAGTGCAGTTGTCCTGTCCACTTAGCAGAAAAACACCCCCAAAGCATAATGTTTCCACCTCCATGTTTGACGGTAGGGATGGTGTTCTTGGGTTCATAGGCAGCATTCCTCCTCCTCCTCCTCCAAACACGGCGAGTTGAGTTGATGCCAAAGAGCTAGATTTTGGTCTCATCTGACAACAACATTTTCACCCAGTTCTCCTCTGAAGTTCGCCAATGAACATCTGAATGATTCAGACGGGCCTGTAAAGGTGCTTTCTTGAGCAGCGGGACCATGTGGACACTGCAGGATTTCAGTCTTTCATGGCATAGTTTGTTACCAATTGTTTTCTTGGTGACTATGGTGCCGGCTGCCTTGAGATCATTAACAAGATCCTCCCGTGTAGTTCTGGGCTGATTTCTCACCGTTTTCATGATCATTGAAATTCCACGAGGTGAGATCTTGCATGGAGCATCAGACAGAGGGAGACCAGCAGTTATGTTGTGTTTCTTCCATTTGCAAATAATCGCAACAACTGTTGTCACCTTCTCACCAAGCTGCTTGGCAATGGTCTTGTAGACCATTATTACTTATTATTATTATTATTATCTTTATTTGTATTGCGCCAACATATTCCGTAGCGATGTACAGGGGTTAACTCCATAGCAAAAAACAAATTTAACACCTTGTAAAGAATGGAGGGCCCTGTTTTTGAGCATACAATCAAATGTACATATAGCTTGTTTCCAAGGCACTAACACAAGATTGAAAACTTGCAAACTCCAGCCTTGTGTAGGTCTACAACCTTGGACAGCTCTTTGGTCTTGGCCATGGTGGAGAGTTTTGAATCTGATTGATTGCTTTTGTGGACAGGTGTCTTTTATACAGGTAAAAAGCCGAGATTAGGATCACTCCCTTTAAGATTGAACTTTTCGGCCATCAAAGAAAACGCTTTGTGTGGCGCAAACCCAACACATCACATCACCCAAAGAACACCATCCCCACAGTGAAACATTGTGGTGGCAGCATCATGCTGTGGGGATGTGTTTCAGCAGCCAGGAATGGGAAACTGGTCAGAGTTGAGGGAGAGATGGATGGTGCAAAATACAGGGATATTCTTAAGCAAAACCTGTACCACTCTGTGCGTGATTTGAGGCTAGGACGGAGGTTCACCTTCCAGCAGGACAATGACCCCAAACACACTGCTAAAGCAACACTTGAGTGGTTTAAGGGGAAACATGTAAATGTGTTGGAATGGCCTAGTCAAAGCCCAGACCTCAATCCAATAGAAAATCTGTGGTTAGACTTAAAGATTGCTGTTCACAAGCGCAAACCATCCAACTTGAAGGATCTGGAGCAGTTTTGCAAAGAGGAATGGGCAAAAAAACTGTTGTATGATGTGGCAAGCTCATAGACACTTATCCTGTGATTGCCACAAAAGGTGGCTCTACAAATTATTGACTTTAGAGGAGTGAATAGTTATGCACATTGACTTTTTCTGACTTTATTTTGTCCTATTTGTCGTTTGCTTCACAATAAAAAAATGCAATACATATATAAAAAAAAATTCAAATCCTCAAACAATCCATGTTAATTCCAGGTTGTGAGGCAACATAACACGAAAAATGTCAGGGGGGAATACTTTTGCAAGGCACTGTAGATATATAGATACTTCTATCACTAGATAGAAGCTATCTATCTATCTATCTATCTATCATTGTTTGCCCACCCTATGCTAAATGATGTTGTGGTTAAAAAAAGTGAAAATGCAAATGCTATAACTGTATTACCCATGGGTGCACAAATGGCTAAAACAAGATTTTGTATATTGCATAGAATTGTAAGGCATTTTACATTACAGTTTTGTTTTGTTTTTTGGGGTATTTTACCATTATCACCTATAAATATACTGTTGGTTAACTCAACCATATGTGTTAAAAACATGTTCTCTTATTATTAATCTGCATTCAAGCCAGTGAAGTTGCCCCTCGCATCATAATGCAGTATAGAGTAAGCATTAACCCATCTCTATGGCATGCTCACAGCCTCATAAGTATTGCTGAAAATGACTCACCATTTTGGCTCTGGGATAGGGTATTTTTACGGTTTTGGATATAGGCCACTTTTGATGGGAAATCTCTTGTTTCATTGAATCGCTTTTGAATTACATCATGTAGCCCTCAATTTATGATAAATGTTGCAGTTCCATTTACAATTGTTAAAAAGGATACATTGCTTCAATTCCTAGTTATGAAGTGCTGATACAATTTAGATAGTGGAAAGACCAATCCCTAAAAATAATTTGCTATATAGTTACATAGTAATTAAGGTTGAAAAAAAGACTTTCAGTCCGTCAAGTTCAACCTTTTAAGATCTCCTCTGATCTGCAATATGAGGATTAGTTATTAATTAATTAGTTGTTAATTATTTATTTTTATTTTTTAATTAGTAATTAATCTAGAGAAAGGCAGAAACAGAAAAAAAAAAACAATTGAGGCTTGAAAAAAAAAAAAATCCTTCCTGACCCCAGATACTTGACTCCTACTTATAATCCTGTTCAAATAGATATATTCTTGTATATTATCCCTTATTAACCCTTCTAAAAGCTTTCCCACTACAGAAGTGAGGCTCACTGATCTATAATTCCCCGGATTTGCTCTTGCTCCCTTTTTAAATATAGGTATCACATCTGCTTTTCTCCAGTCATCTGGTAGAAACCCTGTGTTGAGAGAATCTTGAAAAATTTAATATAATCGTTTGGCTATTACAGAATGACCCAGGGCTTTATTAACATTTATTTTTTCAAACCTCTTTCGGATTGCTTCCTGCGTTTAACCAGTTATTGGGTTAAGGTAGTGTAGCCCTATTATGTTGCAGTGTCCCAACCACTTGTACCTCCCTTGTGTATACCGAAGAAAAGATCCTATTTAGCTCATCTGCCTTTTCCTGGTCACTAATTTTCAGACGGCCTGTGTCACATTGTAATGTTCCAATAGCTTCCCTCCTTGCCTTCTTCCCATTAATATACTTAAAAAGTAGTTTAGGGTTAGTCTTACTCTCTTTTGCAATTAATTTTTTCATTTTCTATTTTAGCCAGTCTAATAGCCCTTTTGCAAGCCTTGTTGATTTCCTTGTACTCCTGTAAAGCAGTCTCTGCCCCCTCTTGTTTGTATAATTTAAATGCCTGTTTTTTAATCTGTATCTTGATCTTTCAATCATTGTTAAGCCACATTGGATGTGATTTAGTCCTTTTACTTTTATTCCCACATGGTATATGCCGATGTGTATGTATATTTAGTAAGGATTTAAATGTTGTCCATTTATGTTCAGTGTCTTTACCTATTAGTTCTTTGTCCCAGTCTATACGTTGTATTGCTGCCTTTAGACCGTTAAAATCTGCCCTTTTAAAATTAGGAGTTTTTGTTGGCCCCTTAAAATTTTGTTTTTTTAATTCAATCTCCAATGAGACTGTGTTATGATCACGGTTTCCCAAAGTTTGCCATATTTCAACATTTGATACTATATCAATATTATTTGTGATAACTAAATCCAAGATTGCCTAATTTCTAGCAGGCTTTTGTATAACCTGGGCCAGATAATGATCCCTGAGTGTACTCAAGAACCTGCTCCCCTTAGCTGAACTGCTGGTCTCATGTATGCAGTTTATTTCAGGGTAATTAAAATTTCCCATTATTAGAACTTGCCCAAAACTTAGCTGCATTTCCAATCTGTAACAACAATTGTATTTTCTCACTATCCGCTATAATTGGGGGTTTATAGCATACTCCTACTAATATTCTTTTGGAATTTGCTGCTCCGCTATTTAATTCAACCCACAAACATTCAACATTACTGCTAGTTCCACCATAAATATATTCTCTGACAATAGGCTTAAATTCAGGCTTATCCTCCTCTTTTACCATTGCCCCTATCTTTCCTAAATAGGTTATAACCATCCAGATTAACAGTCCAGTCATGAGATTCATCCCACCACGTTTCGGTAATGCCTATTAAATCCCATTTTTCATTAATTGCTAATAACTCTAACTCTACCATTTTTCCTGGCAAGCTTCTGGTATTAGCAAGCATATAACTTATGTTATGAGTTTGTCGTTTGGTGGTGCCTGCCACTATACTTAAGTTACTTAGTAATACCTCCCTATTGACTATACTACCCTCCCCCATCTCCTCCCCTATTAGTTGTTAATTCATCCCTTATACCCCCTACACTTTCTACCTCATTACTTATATTTAGTCCCTCCGCCCCCACCTACTAGTTTAAAAACGACTCCAGACTTTCTACCATCCTATCTGCTAGCACCAAAGCTCCCTCATCATTAAGGAGCAATCCATCCCTGCTATAGGGATTGTACCAAAGCGAGAAGTCAGCCCAGTGCTCTAAAAACCCAAACCCCTCCTTAGTGCACCACATCTTTAGCCATGCATTAACCTCCCTAAGTTCCTTCTGCCTCCCTGGGCTAGCACGTGGCACTGGTAGTATCTCAGAAAATACTACCTTGGAGGTTGTTGCCTTCAGCTTATTACCTATTGCTCTAAAATCATTCTTTAGGACACTCCATCTAATTTTGTCATTGGTATCAATGTGTACCAAGACCGCCGGTTCATTTCCAGCCCCTCCCAATTATTAATCTACCCGATCCACAACATGCCGAACCCGAGCACCCGGGAGACAGCAAACTGTTTGATTGCTGGGATCTGGGTGACAAGTCTACCCTCCTAATAATAGAGTCCCCTACCATGAAAACCTGTCTGTTGCTCTGCCTATTCTGCCTTCCCACTCCTCCAGTAGAACTGTTCTCTCGGCTGTTAGAGGGAACAGCTCTATCTGGCATTGCCGTTCCTGAATGGACATCCCCAACAGTTTCACTCAATCTGGCAAATCTATTGGTGTTTGCCAACTCAGAACTGACCTGCCTCCTCCTGTTCCCCATGATTCCCCTTCTAACTGTAACCCAGCTACCTCCCTGGACATCTTCACTAGTCCCAGCTCAACCCCCCAATCCATGGGGGGTCCAGCTAAACTGTGCTCCGTGAGCACCAACTCCCTTTCCACTGGAATATCAGTAAGTGCAGCAATTCTCCTCTCCAGTTCTCCAATTTGAGCGGCAACATGCTCACACCTCTCACAGAGGTATGGACCCTGGATCATTTGTTCCAGTATTGCATACATATGACAGGATGTACACTGAGTGAGGTTGCCACTGGACTGACTCATAATTATTATTATTGTCTACAAAAATTCAGTGGGAAAAATAAACAAGAATAAAAAATTATATATTTTTAATAAAGTTTTATAAAAAATATCTTTAGCGTTAATACATTTCTGCCCAATAGAAGCAAATTTTAAACGTTCTTAATTGTTATATTTTTTGTAGCCCAGACCCACATTATGGAAGATATAAATGATTTGTTTTACATTATAACATGCATTTCTTCTTTGCTTTTGTAGGAATAAATATAATAATAATTAGATTTGGTCAGTTAAAATGCAAGCTTGTCGCTATGAAAGTAGTTGTGGCTTTAATTAAAAAAATGTGTTCAAAGTATATGTTTGTTTTTAATATGAGGAATAGCGGCAAATGACTGCTGTATGTTTAACTAGCTAAAACTAGATCTTTATTGGGTAAGTTTCCCAGATAGTTCTACATGCATGTATTTAGCAGACAATAAATGTAATTTTATCCTATTTATGCTCATGGTATATATCAATAATACATCAGTTAATTGCTTATAAGCATATGTTGATGCCTTGCCATACCACCACACTACATTTTAGTACTTTATGTACACTGGGTTATGACATAATAAAAAGCACTAATAGAATATCACATTTCCTTCTAATCATGAGGATCTGACTATATTTATGCTTCAAGGAAATCACAACTGTCTGTACTAAAAAGTTCAAAATGGAACCCATCGTTATGGGTTTATTTTGAATGGTAATTAATTTCACGATACTCCACAATTTTACTCCCTTCTGCCATTTTGAATCTCCCTGCATGTCTATGAGATTTTATAAGGACCAATGATAATCTTCAACCATGATAATCTGTCAAGGATTAAATGCATACTATGTATATAGACAAGGGTTATGCCCACTCTTATAGTAGATTATTTGTCTATTGTTTTGCCATGTATTTTGCACATCTTTATTCAGCAGGTCCCAGCACCTTATAGTTGCCAGATTTCAGCTTTCTGGGCCTCTGTACTGCAGGAACCAAACCCTAAACTTGGACATGCTAATGTAACTTACCATAATTTTGGATTAATTTGGAAAATAATTACTACTCTTACCACAAACTAAAAAAGGTCATTGGGAGATATTCTTTCATAATCCAGCTGTTAAGTGTAAATAATAATTATATACAACTAGTAAATTGTCCGTCATAAATGTGTCTCTGTGTCCACTCTCTCTGTGTGCTCTCTCTTTCTCTCTCTCTCTCTGTGCTCTCTCTTTCTCTCTCTCTCTCTGTGCTCTCTCTTTCTCTCTCTGTGCACCCTCTCTTTCTCTCTCTGTGCACCCTCTCTTTCTCTCTCTGTGCGCCCTCTCTTTCTCTCTCGGTGCGCCCTCTCTTTCTCTCTCGGTGTGCCCTCTCTTTCTCTCTTGGTGTGCCCTCTCTTTCTCTCTCGGTTTGCCCTCTCTTTCTCTCTCGGTGTGCCCTCTCTTTCTCTCTCGGTGTGCCCTCTCTTTCTCTCTCGGTGTGCCCTCTCTTTCTCTCTCGGTGTGCCCTCTCTTTCTCTCTCGGTGTGCCCTCTCTTTCTCTCTCTGTGTGCCCTCTCTTTCTCTCTCTGTGTGCCCTTTCTCTCTCTGTGTGCCCTTTCTCTCTCTGTGTGCCCTTTCTCTCTCTGTGTGCCCTCTGTCTCTTCGTGCCCTCTGTCTGTCTGTGTGCCATCTCTCGCTCTGTGCACCCTCTCTGTGCAGTCTCTCTCTCTCTGTGTGAGCCCTCTCTTTCTCGCTCTGTGCGCCCTCTCTTTCTCTCTCTCACTCTGTGCGCCCTCTGTCTCACTGTGTGTGCTATCTCAATCTCTCTGTGCCCTCTGTCTCTCTTTGTGTCCTCTGCCTCTCTCTGTGCGCTCTCTCTCCTTCGGTGCGCACTTCTCTTGCACGACTTCACAAATTCCACTTTGCACATTTGTTAAAATTTATATATATATATATATATATATATATATATATATATATATCAAATATACAGAAAGTGTGGATAAAGATCCAACCAGGGTTCACTAAGGGTTGTCAAAATTAGGGTTCCAATCCATCTGTTATTACTATCTAATATGGTCCAAAAGACCCAAAGTAGTCCCAATAGTAAGAGCAAAGAGACAAAAAAGGCATCAATTAAACTATTGGGCGCACCCTAAAGAGACAGACACACACATGGCAGAGAAGCGCCAAATCATAAAACTAAACTTTATTGACAACAAATTTAAATACACTATAGGCTTAAAACAAATCACTATTATACCCTACAAACCCTGATGTGGCAGCTGGTGGAGCCCACTGATTGCTCCCTACTAGTGATGTCGCGAACATCAAATTTTGGGTTTGCGAACAGCGAACGCGAACTTCCAGCAAATGTTTGCGAACGGGCGAACATCGGCAAACCCCATAGACTTCAATGGGCAGGCAAATTTCAAAACCCACAGGGACTCTTTCTGGCCACAATAGTGATGGGAAAGTTGTTTCAAGGGGACTAACACCTGGACTGTGGCATGCCGGAGGGGGATCCATGGCAAAACTCCCACGGAAAATTAGGGGACGTGTATTTGGCATTGATTTTTGAAACAGGGAGATGGAAAAAGATGCTTGGTCGGTCTTCCCACTTCAAATTTGGAGCACTGCGCGTGCAATCTAAGGTGCCACCAGATATGAGTGTCACTGAGCACTGGCAAAAGTTGGCAGAGTAGATGCAATAGGCCTCACGCACACGCCTGTAGGCAGGCAACTGATATTCAATCGATTACAGTTAAAAAAGGGTTGTTTTATGTCACTGTACACTACGGTTGCACCAGATAGGACGTATCACTGTGCACTGGCAAAAGTTGGCAGAGTAGATGCAATAGGCTTCACACACACGCCTGTAGGCAGGCAACTGATATTCAGTCTATTACAGTCAAAAAAGTTTTATGTCACTGAGCACAATATAAGCTGTGAGCCTGACACAGGCAGGCAACTGAAATTAGATTACAGGAAGAAAATGGTTGTTTTCAATGTATGTTACACCACCAGGTATGAATAGTGAAAATAAGCACAATATAAGCTGTTAGGTGTTAGCCTGTCACACACACACACACGCTGGCAGGCAGGCATAGATTACACACAAAAAATTATAAAATAAAATAAATGATGTTCAAAGTTTCCTCAATGATAAAGTATAGAGGGCAAACCGAAAAGCGCATGTGTTCGCCATTCGCGGCGAACATGTGAAAATCGCAGAGAATAGTTCTCCGGCGAACTGTTCGGGACATCACTACTCCCTACCTAATAGGAGGTCTGTAACTATAATTTTATCCTACTAAGAGAGAGCTAAAACACCTTAATGCTTACAGTGGCTTGTGGGGATCTGCCACTTACCCTGTAATCTGTGAAAAAATAATAAGGGAGCAACTACTACTCTCACCTCCTATTCTAAAAAAATAACACGAAATGTACAAAATATAAAGCATATATATCGGGCATAAATATCACGCAATATAACCTGCTACCATGGATATGATATAACAGCACAAAAAAGATATACATAACTTATAAAACGGAGCACACGCAGGTAAACAGCTGCTGCTATCATGACCGGTGATCGGCACACAAGTGACGTCATCTGCGTGGGACCACAAGGAAACGGAGCTGGCCGACTATTTCGTTTCTATGTGTCTTCTCCCTGGGCCGGGGCGTAATGTAAAGGAGTTTAGTTTTATGATTTGGCGCATCTCTGCCATGTGTGTCTTGGTCTCTTTAGGGTGTGCCTTATAGTTTAATTGATGTATTTTTTATTTTTGTTCATATATATATATATATATATATATATATATATATATATAATGTGACAGATCCATCTGTATAGATAAAATATTAAACGTGTATGTACCCCTAGACATGGATATATGTCCCCCCATGCATGATGTTTATACTCATGTTAATGAGAATCAGGTGATAGTCACTGGTGCCAGATGGTTGGAGAGCAAAGGTTATCTAACATGCACAGCAGTAGGTTAGACATATAGGCACCAACTATATGGCCTGTCTACATGGTTTCTCTGCCCCAGAACCAGGGGCAGAGAGAGACAGAGAGACATGTTCTCCCTCCCCCTACCTGTGCAAGAATAAATTAGGTTGACGCCCCTAAAGGCGGCCCTGGGGGAGGAGACTAAAAGTTCCCACGGATTAGCCCCATCTTATTAGACAGAGGTAATTAGCTGATTCTAAGAGTTACTCCATTGGCCCAGAGGGGGATGGGGGTTTGGCTAAAGGTAGCCACTCCCTATAATGTGTTGGGCAGGGTTTTAAATAAGCTGAACCGATTCAATAAAGTGTTCTTAATTTTCATCACAACTTGAGTAAAGATGTATTATTGACCAAAGGACACATGCTGGTAGTAAAGATCGTCAGACTTACTATCCAGGCTGCCCAGCGCACACTACCCAAATGCTGGGACATATAGGTCTTTATACCTTAACAACAATATATATATATATATATATATATATATATATATATATATACTAGCGACTTGCCCGTCAAAAAATGACGGCAATAAAATTGGAAGGGAGGTAATGCTGTTTACCAGAGAGAGTAAGTGTTTTGGTGGTCTTAGATCCTTCGGAATGTGCTTAAGAGCTAACAATCTGTTTTGATTTTCCTGCAGCATATAATGTAGATTTGCAGTGTTGTTGAGCTGAGGTGTAAGTGTCAGCAATGTGTGCAGTGTGTAGTGTAAATAGGCTGTGTGCGCGAGGTGAAGCCATTTTGTGTAGCTGGGTACTTCCGCATTTTGTTAGGTAGTGTTGTAAGATGGCGGCGAATGTGTATGTGGTACGCAGGTTTGGATGATTTAGCATCCTTGCTAATGGTGTATTTTGTAGGTCGTACAGGTTTTTGTAAAAGTCGTATGTTCTTGCCGTTTTTTTACGGCTTTAGGGGTCGTGTAGCCTCGTTTTCTTTTTTTTTCGGAGGCCAATTTTTCTCTCGCTTAGGGGATTTTCGAATGTCTAAACATTGTAAATTGGACTGAAATCGAGGCGTAACCTCACTTCCAGACATCCTGGATGTCCCCCCTTGCTGCGGATAAGGTTTTTATTTGATTTTTTTGTGTATTTTCAGTTTTTTTTATGTTTTCCGCTGTGCACGGGTTGTCCGTTATGGTCGTATTTTTGCCAGTCTGTAATGTTTTTTTTTGCTATGTCCCGCGGCTCATATTTTTGTGTGTAAGTCTGTATTTAGTCATTGGCTGTTTTTTCTCAAAGTCCTGCTTCTGTGGGCGTTTGTAACTGCTTGTGAGGCGCCGTAGAGCCTCCACCTCCACAAATGCGGCCACTTTGCTTCGCGAGGGTCCCCATTTGAGGGATGCAATGGGCCTTTGGCTCATTGCAGCCAACGTGGGAGCCTCCACCTCCGCAAATGTGGCCCCTCGCTTTGCAAGGGTCTGCATTTGCTTTCCGAAAGTCGTAGGGGGTCGTAGGGATGAGCGGCTACGGCGCTCATGTCCACCAGCGTAAGGAGCGCCTTTGGCGCTCCTTGCCAGCAACTGCGGCCCTCGCGAGCCCGCAAGCGTTAGCAACAACTTATATTGCTGAGAACTATATATGTGATATATAGTAATTAAATAGTACATTTGTGTTCACATTTGAATGTCTAAAACAAGTAAAAAAAAAAAAAAAACTTTGCTTCTCAGAAATACAATTATTCCACTGCATTCTGGAACTCCTGGGCTGGGACATGCAAATGTACCCACAAAGGGTCCGCTCTTGTAATCCATTACTATTTTAAACATGGCTTCCTTTAAGCATATGCCCGCTGTATTACACAGCTTTGAGCAAATTATACACAAGCTAGGAATTGTGTATATATACAGTACCTTGCAAAAGTATTCACCCCACTTGGCATTTTTTGTGTTTTGTTGCCTCACAACCTGCAAGTGACATGGATTGTTTGAGGATTTGTATCAATTAATTTACCGAACATGCCCACAACTTTGAAGATGTTGTTTTTTTTTTTTTTTTTTTTTTTTTTTTTTTTTTTTTTTTTATTGTGAAACAGACGACAAATAGGACAAAATAACAGAAAAAGTAAATGTGCATAACGATTCACCCCCTAAAGTCAATACTTTGCCGCAAAATGTGGCTCTACAAACACAGCTCAAAATCGCTATGGATAAGTCTCAATGAGCTTGCCACATCTTAACACTGTTTTTTTTGCCCATTCCTCCTTGCAAAACTGCTCCAGTTCCTTCAAGTTGGATGGTTTGCGCTTGTGAACAGCAATCTTTAAGTCTGACCACAGATGTTCTTTTGGATTGAGGTCTGGGCTTTGACTAGGCTATTCCAACACATTTACATGTTTCCCCTTAAACCACTCAAGTGTTGCTTTAGCAGTGTGTTTGGGGTCATTGTCCTGCTGGAAGGTGAACCTCTGTCCTAGCCTCAAATCATGCACTGAGTGGTACATGTTTTGCTCAAGAATATCCCTGTATTTAGCACCATCCATCTTTCCCTCAACTCTGACCAGTTTCCCAGTCCCGGCTGCTGAAAAACATCCCCACAGCATAATGCTGCCACCACAATGTTTCACTGTGGGGATGATGTTCTTTGGGTGATGATATGTGTGGGGTTTGCGCCAGACATAGTGTTTTCTTTGATGGCGAAAAAGTTCTATTTTAGTCTCATCAGACCAGAGCACCTTCCTCCATACATTTTGAGAGTCTCCCACATGCCTTTTTGCAAACTCAAAATGTGCCATTTTGTTTTTTGCTGAAAGTAATGGCTTTCTTCTGGCCACTCTGCCATAAAGGATATTTTTTTCTAACCTAATCCTGACTTTTAATTCTCAACAATGTTGTACCTTACTTATTTGGAGAGTTCCTTGGTCTTCATGGCAGTGTTTGGTTAGTGGTGCCTCTTGCTTAGGTGTTGCAGCCTCTGGGGCCTTTCAAAAAAGGTGTGTATATGTAATGACAGATCATGTGATACTTAGATTGCACACAAGTGGACATCATTTCACTAATTATGTGACTTCTGAATGTAATTGGTTGCACCAGAGCTTTTTATAGGCTTCATAACAAAGGAGGTGAATACATACGCACATGCCAATTTTCTGTTTTTTATTTCTAAAAAAATTGTTTTATGTATATATTTTTCTCATTTCACTTTACCAACTTAGACTATTGTGTTCTGATCCATCACATAAAATTCAGATTACCGTAACAAAATAGGTAAAAAGTCAAGGGGAGTGAATGCTTTTGCAAGGCACTGTAAACTGAAACAAGCTGACATTTATATAATGCACTGTATGTTCTGGTAATCTACGCTTCACTTTAACAAAATGCAAATTTCTTCACAAGTGACCTTCTGAAAATCCTTTAGCAAACACTCACTGGCACAAGCTGGTATTAATCACGCCAGTATCTCATTTTTCTTCTTCAGTTCACTTGAAAACAACAACCCAGAAAATAGGAGGAAAACCGTAACGGATATCAGCTTGTTTGCTGTAAACTGCACCTAGTGTTGACTCTGAAATAGAAGTTATAGAGGAGTTTGATTAAGACTTTTATTTTTCATGAAGGTTAACTATTGAAATAAGTGTATTTGTCATTGTGGTATTTTTTTTCTCTTTTTTTTTTTAATGGGCAAAATCATTTACGAACAACCTTTTAATTTTGTTTCACTTTATATGCAACTGCAAATGTTCATTTTGTTTACTAGGCAGATTCCTACATCTTCTGTCTAATGTGCTTTGTATAATTTCTTATGAGAGCACTGACCATGGTAGCTGCCTTATATGTCTTATCTAAACTGATCCAAATGTTTAAATGAAGATAACAGCTACATGTTCTATTTTCCCCCAACATTCCTTTCACCATGTAAACCACGTTCCTGAGCCCTTTAGGTGTAGCCACCCCCCATACACACACACCCAAACCCCCATACACACCCCTTAAAAAAAGTTAAGTTAGGAACCGGCCCCATGCTGATGTGAGGCAGTATCCTTGAAACAGCTGTACGTGGGTGGGTGTAACGCCTAGTTTATGTTTAATCCATCCTGAGCTTTGCTCAAAGCTGTGTAATAGAGCAGGCATATGCTTAACGGAAGCCATGTTTAAAATGGTAATGGATTACAAGAATGAAGCCTTTGTGGGCACATTTACATGTACCAACCCAGGTTCCCAGAATGCAGTGTAATAATTGTATTTCTCGAAATTCTGAGCAGTAAAGTTTTTTTTTTTATACTTGTTTTAGACATTCAAATGTGAGGACAAATGTACTATTTATTGACTATATATATATATATACAGTGGATATAAAAAGTCTACACACCCCTGTTAAAATGTCAGGTTTCTGTGCTGTAAAAAAATGAGACAAAGATAAATAATTTCAGAACTTTTCCACCCTTAATGTGACCTATAAACTGTACAACTCAATTGAAAAACAAACTGAAATCTTTTAGGTAGAGGGAAGAAAAAATAGTTGTGAGCAGGCGGGTCGTTGATAAAGCTGCGGGCTTGCGTTGCAGTTGCGAAGCGAGGGCCGCAGTTGCTGACATGGAGCGCCTTCAGCACTCCTTGGCAGCAACTGCAGACCTCGCAAAATTTACGGACTTACAACACAAAAATACGAGACGCGTTACGACCCATTACGACCTTGCAAAAATACAACCTTACCGCCCGAAACCCGCCCACATGAAAACATGAAAAACACAATAAATACACACAACAAATACATAAAAAGCTTACCTACAGCAAAGTGGGGGGGGGGGGCACCAAGGACCTCAAAAACTGAAGTTATACCTCAATTTAACTTGAAATAAAAGAGTTTAGACCCCCGAAAATCCCCTAGGCGAGAGAAAAAATGGCCACCGCAAAAACTAAAACGAGGCTACAGGACTCTAAAGACGCAAAACACCACCAAGCACCTACGGATTTTCCCAAAAAGACGTACGGGATCCGAAAACAAGGACGCAACCCAAAAGACATTAGAAACACAATAAATACACCCAACAAACACATAAAAAGCTTACCCACAGCAAGGGGGGGGCACCCAGGGCCTCTGCAAGTGAAGTTACACCTCGATTTAAGTCCAAATTACAGAGTTTAGACACCCGAAAATCACCTAAGCAAGAGAAAAAATGGCCACCGAACAAAACGAAAACGACGCTAAAGGACCCAAAACACCACCAAACACCTACGGATTTTCCGAAAAAGTCGGACGACATCCAAAAACAAGGACGCAAAATCAGCCACAGCCGCATACCACACATTAGGCACCATTTTAGAACACTAACTTATTCAATCCGGAAGTGCACAGCTACCCGAACGGATTTGCCTTGCGCACGCACCCTATTACACTACACACTGCACACATTCATGACACTTGCACAGCAGCACCACAGCACTGATGCTGCAGCAACATGAAAACAGATTGGCAGCTCTTCAACACAATGTTTCCTGCATATATATCTTCACAATAGGTAAAGTTTATTAATTTCTTATTTTATTAATTATTCATTGCCATACCCAAAATAAAATACCAACGCTGCTCATAGCACACCAACAACCAAGAGCCTCGCAATGAGTGCCTGCCTTACAATCTTATTGGCGTCATTTTTTGACGGGCAAGTCGCTAGTATGTGTGTGTGTGTATGTGTGTGTATATATATATATATATATATATATATATATATATATATATATACATACATACACATACACATATCCCTTTCTGGATCATTATCTTGTTGTGATGAAGGGGCTTATGTACCTCAGTGAAGCAGTGGGTCACCCAAGATGGCAAGGTCATAGCAAAGAGGTCAGACAAATTGCGTTCCACTGGAGAATCTTGGCCAAGATAGCCTTATGGATAAGCACGGCCAGAGACATAATAATAGATGTGCCTTGTATGCTGTGGTCCATACAGTCACAGAAAGTCAGATACGGCTGAATAACTAAACATAAAATATATATATTCTATAGTAAATAAATAGTACATCTGTGTTCACAATTTGAATGTCTAAAACAAGTTTAAAACCCTGCTTTCAGCTCAGAATTCTGAGAAAAACAGTTATTACACTGCATTCTGGGAAGCTGAGCTCTTCAATCCATAGCCATTATCAAACATGGCTTCCTTTAAGCTTATGCATGCTGTATTACACAGCTTTAATGCAAAGCCAAGGTTGGATTAAACACAAGCTAAGTATCATATCCATGTACAGCTGTTTCAAGCTTACTGGCTATCATCAGCATGGAGCGGGATCCCAGCTTGTGTTGTGGACTTTATGAGTAGGTAGTTAATACAACATTTTAAAATTCAGGATCTTGACTTTAACTTTCATGAAGACCATCCATTTCAAGTGTAGTTATTCAAAAGCAGATTTACAAATTTTCACCATAGTGGTCCTTTAAAGTACAATATACCTTACTTCTAGATGAACTCTTTGCATAATATGTATCAGAATAATTCTACCCAGGTGGGATGATGGTGGTCCTTATGGGGAAATACCAACCTACAAAGATAAAGTGTTTCTTTTAAAAACTTCCTGACAATGAGAACCTGGTGATACTGAAATAAAAACCAAGCACAACCCTTTGCTTTTTATTAGAAGTTAAATAAAGTTCAGGTTTATACAATTACCTCAGTGGGGCCCCTAATATCAAATCAGAGAAGTGACGTTTTGTGCCCCATTGATGTTGTTACTATGGAGTCTTACATGTGGTTCAGATTTTTAAGCAAGTGACGCAAGAGAAGACCTAGCAACAATTCAATTTATATCGAAAACCCCATTTTTAAACTTCTTGGTTTCTGATACTTCATATTTGTGTGTTTTGGCTGTGGTGGGATCATTATAATAATTATTAAGCAAGGTCCCTGAAGAAGGCCTCATTGGCCGTTGGCATAGCAACCTCCTGTTCATGCGGTATTGTGAGTCATGCTTGATTTTAGTTACATTAATATCACCATATCAGACAGAAACACTAGGCCATCTTTAGTTCAGTATAGTCTCAAACAATAGTCAGGCACAAATAAAGGTTAAAAAACACACATGTCGAAGTTAATAGGAACTGAATTACGTATAATATCTACTCTGAAAGTAATTGGCTTAAAGGACCAATGGGGTCATATATTTCAAATATATTAATTTGTACAACTACACTTTAAAATCCTAAAACTTGTAATGCAGAGGAAGATTTTATCTGTATAATGGGAATTGTGCAATCAATGGGATTAATGTAAAGTTCATTACAGGAGGTCCCTGGGTTTCAGACAACCCCTACTTAAGAACGGACTCGCCAAGGCTTTTTTGATTGAATTTTTTTCTCTGTTCTGTTTGTTTGAATGAAAAAAGAGAGAGCACAATAGTTTCTGTAACTTATTATTATTGTACAGGGGTATTATTATTACAGTATTGTGTTCAGTCGTGTCTGACTTTACTTGACCCTGTGGCACACCAAACACAGCTATTATTATGCCTCTGGTTCTGCTTATCAATAAGTTTTTCTTGGCAAAGACACTGGAGTGGGTTGCCAGTTCCTTCTCCAGTGGGCTGAGATTTGCCTGACCTGAGCTTGTTATTAAATAAGAACATATATTAAATACAGGACCTCACTGTTATTACTGGCAGTCCAGTGAAAATAGTACTCTTGTACTGGAAGTCCCTTGGACTGCAAGAATATCCAATACATCAATACTTCAGAAATCAAGACAAACTGTTCACTGGAAGTTATGATCATGAGGCTGATGCTCAAATATTTTGGCCATATCATGAGAAGACTCTGATTCTGGGAAAGATTAAAGACACACAAAGCAGGGGATGACAGCATGGGGATGGATAGATGAGGCCATTGAAGCAATTAACATGAACTTGATGGAGCTCAGAGGTACAGTGAGTTGTGTGTGCTCCTCTTTAATAATAATAATAACACAAAAGTAACAAAAATTAGCTATATGGGTAGGCGTAGATTGGTAGCTACTAATTTAGAGCTAAAAGCATGTTATGGAGAAAACCAAAAATATTTGATAACAAGAAATACTCTAATGGAGGACATATACCTCTTCTTTAATACAAAAAAACTAGAATGTTCCCCTCTAAAAGATAATATGTATCTCAAATTGCTAGTTGGTATCTCCTAATATCTTCCCTCATATGGCAAATTACTTTGCTAATCCCTGGGAAGGTATATATTTATTGATGGCTCAAAAAAGTTAAAAACAACATAGAAAAAGCATGCATAGTACTCTTAGGTTATAAAAAATGATTTTGTATATGTATATATGTAGGGAGTATATATTAGGGCCTGAAATGGAGCAGCTGAAGGCTCAACTCTTCTACCAACATACACTACTGTATATCATAAATGCAAACAAGCAATTCTGAGTAGTGATAAGGGTACATATTAATGATAAGCCTTCCCAAGTAAATAAAGATAACCAGAGTACTTTTTTTTTTTTAAATAGGCCCGACGGTCCGTTTCTCCCTTCCTAGGTTTTACTCATGGGCTCTACAGAACCATATTATAAGCAATATCCTGCCCAACAAAGTTTCATACAACAATGAAACGCGTTTCATAGGCCTGGTTGGTTTTTGCTACCAGTTGTTGTTGTTTATTTGTTCAGTCACTTCCGACTCTCCATGACCCCGTGAACCGCAGCATGCCAGGTACATTTTGTGTTGGTTTTTCTCAGCCATAAGAATTTCATGGCAAAGATACTTGAGTGGGTTATTAGTTCCTTCTCCAGGGGACCGCAATTTGATCTCTCGGGTTATGACCTGCCCATCTTGGTTGACAATACATGGTATAGCTCACAGATTCCTTGTGGTACACAAGCCCCTTCACTACGACAAGGGAGCAGTCCAGAAGGAGCCGCAACCCCTTACCTTGTGCATATTTCTCCACATTTACTTGTCTGTCTATCCCATAATTGACTATATTATTCTATCTCTGGTTCTCCAACATGCCTTAATTTGAAATGTAGAAAATATCAATACTTCTCTTTTAAATAGACAATATTCTGAGATATTATGGAAAACATATTTATTTGCAGGATGAATTAATTCACTGAAAAAAGAAAAAAAAAATTTAAACATCCAGTTAACTGGCACCAAAGTAGAAATGAGGCATTGAAATAACAAAAAAACGACTGAGAACTGGTCCTGTAAAAATAAGATTAGTAAGAGTTGGATTGAAGCCCTACTTGTTTCTTAAAGAATGAGTTTCTCTCCCTGCTGCGTGGCAGGTTCCTACACTAGTTTGCTTGTCTAAGATCTTAGATAAACAGTTACCAGTATGGCAGTAATTGGACTGTCTTGCAATGGTGCACACATATAGTGCTATAGGTTATAAAGGGAATGAGTATACTATAACTTATTCATGCTATGGGGGATACACTGTACAGGTGCTATGTGAAATAAATATCATTCTAAATACAATCAGAAACTTGTTGAATCTTTAAATGGATATAGCAAGAATTGTTTGCTTTGTTGCATCAGATAGAGGATATTTAATAGTGAATCACAGTGTGTTTTCTTTTTTTTAATAGCTCTCATAGCACAAAAACATATTAAAAAGTTGCCAGCTAATGACATTTACACCGTCCTTTCTGCATTTCTTGTTGGTTTTACTTAATATTTTTCTTGCAAAAAAAAAACAACAATTGGTTTAATGTTTTTAAAACATGACCTTTTTAAACGTTTGTTCCATGAATGAAAAAAACCGAAACGTGTCACATTTTCTGTCATGCTTTTAAAAGGGCATTTCCGTGAAAAATATGTCAGTCAAGTCCTATAAATGGTATTTTTTATACTGCTGAAATTCAAGTTGATGCTTTTCAGATTGTTTCATTTTGTCAACAAAACTTTTTCTTTTTTTTGTGTATGTAGATTTTTGGCGGTTTACACCTCTTTTTAGAGCCTGTAAGAGAGAGAAGCATTCCCTTTACCTTTATTGCAAGATGATACAATAATATGCTGGGATTTTGTAATCTGGAAGGAGACTTTAGGAGCAGATAAGGTTTCCATGTATTTCTATTGCAACTGCATGTATTAAGGAATGCAGACTTACAGTAAAGGAAACTCTAGACTACATCTAAGCTCTTTTCCCAATTGTCCAAGTTCTTTCCTGCTGGGCCACACACATACCTGTATTTGAGGATTTCCTTTCTGTGCACAGGTGAGTCAATCAAGATGACTGAAGAAGCAATAGTCTCACCTGGGTGCAGCAGGGATACCCTCAAATCCAGGCCAGTGTGCGGCCCACCACAACCAAACTTGGACACCCCTGCTTGAATATAATAAATACAAAAAAAAAAAAAACTCTTTATAATAACATTGTGCTCATTATCAAGTATCGTTCTTCAATCTGGGCATTATAAATATGTGATTTCAATTATCCTTTAAACATATTTTCTTCTGTCCCAGTAATGTTTTGTTCCTTACAAGATTCCATTAGCAACCGTGAATAGATAAAATAGTGAGATATACTGCACTCCTCACTCAATATACTGAAATAAATGATAATATTATGGAATCTAATTGTATTTTACAACAGGAATGGAAATATAATTCACATAGATATGAGTAAAAATGTACAAAGCTTTTAAGTTCCAGAATTAAGTTAAATATAATTATATTATGGAAACCTAATATGCCAGTCCTGTATGGCTTCTTATCAGTTCTCATAGATATAGAGATATATTTGGTCTTTATAGTGCCCTAGGCCCACACCAATATGTGTCTCTTGTTTGCCTCATCTAGTAACCTTTATCAGTTATCTCCAAGGAATGAGAGAGGAACTGCCGATGTGCCTGTACTGATAGGAGTCTTTATCTGCCTCCTTGTAAAGGCACACCTAGACCAGCCAGGAATAAATGTGAGCAGCCTCCTGGACAGCTCCATGGACACCTAATAGGAAATGGAAAGAAACAGCACGTCTCATGTTTTTGTTTGTTTTGTTTGTTTGTTTGTCTTCTTAAACAAATTAAAGATAGCTTGTTTATCTTGTCATATAAGCAGTTGCTGTAATTGGTTTGTTCCGAGACTGGGGACTTTGGAAAAGATAAAGTGCTTGGTAAATTTGTGTTCCTGATTGCCCACCATATTTCCAAACTTTCTGTCAGCATTGTCGCAAAATTTTTGCATGAAAAATAAATGATACTGAGGTAAGAAAATACTTAAGTAGGAGAGAGCAATACAACTATTACTAAAAGAAGTACAAGCTTGTGATTGATTTTTTTTATGTATTGCAAGAATGTCTGGGGTATAAATATGCTATCCAGAGTCTTTTACTGCTTTTTGGTACCTATGAGATGGACCTGTTCTTATCTGCTGTCAGAAATGTTTGTTTTTGGTAGTGGCTTTCCCTTTACATTTGAATAACAAATACTAGGTTTTCTCTATAATAAAATCCCTAATTAGTCTGTCTGTAAGTTTTTATAATATAACCTACCGTATATATCAGACATTTCTTAGATAGAACAGTTGCAATATATAATTCAGCTAACTCCAAGAACGCTGCATCATCAAGAGTTTGAGAAAATATAAGGCTTTAAATGACCACTGAATTTTAGGAAAAAACTTACATTTGTAAAGTATGGAAGATTTATTGGTATATTGCAAGTATCCATCTTGTTTGACTTGAGCACATCTTTGAAGCCTGAAGTTATGGGGGCATGTACTAATCTTTTGAACAGTGGGGTGTGAAAGTAAGGAGAGGGATGGGGGACTTTTTAAATTATTGGACCTTTTGCAATTTGCTTCTGAGCATAGCCCTGTTCTGCAGAAATGTAAACCCTCCTCTTTTATACATGGAGCCTTTACCAATGTAAAAACTAGCTTAAATGTGTATCTAAGTTTCCCTGCTTTATCCTTTTTCCAATCTATTCCATACTGCTTATATCAGACACACACATTACATTGATTCATTCTATACACATCCAGATTTATTTTATTTAAAAAATTGGTTTCCACACCCACCATAAGTGCCTACATGGCACCTTGAACTAACCAATAGCTTTCAAGTAAGTTTTTTAACACTATACTAACCTTCAAACCAATAGCAGCACAGTGCAGCATTGTCTGAAGCTGCTTCTTTGTGATGGGAATAAAAAACTACACATGCCATGATGCTTTGCTGCAGAAACTAAATTCCCAGACATTGCAACAATGTTGCATTTGATTGGCCACAACGAATTATGAATTTTATGCTAATTTAGCTTGTATTTTTTTCTCAAAATCAACTGCCAGTAAGTTTATTTTGGATTTATTTTTCATACACTACTGATTCTCTTCTATCCGATACATTCATAATCCATGAGACTTCTATATACCTTTAAGAGCATACATTGGCAGGAAAAGGGTCATTAGACTCAATCTTTCAAACATATATGTTGTTTTATCATACAACGACCCTTTAATTGTTGCTTAAATAGCTGGATACACATCAGGCTGAGCGGACACCATCACGTTAAACGCCACTAAAAATAGGAAATAAACACTTAATGTAAAATTCAAAACCGGTAGTTTGTAATCCTGTTTTTACAGTACATCTGAAAGCTGATAAGCCTAGAGGTTTTTCCATTGCCTACAATAGGCCTTTTCATGCCATGCTATTAATCTTTGACAAAACATCCCTGTAGCTTCAAGACATTGTTTCTTTAACCACAGACATGGAGTATTTAAAAAAAAAAAAAAAGCAATTTTGAATCCACCATAATATTAAGCAATAATTATTTAACGTCTGCGCAGTGCTTACTGCGCAGGCGTGAGACATTGTTATTAAACAAGGGATGCGTGCATAGAGAGATAGGAGAGAGAGCGATAGACAGGAGATAGAGAGACAGGATAGAGGGGGAGAGGCAGAGAGAGAGGGTGGTAGGCATAGATAAAGGGAGAGATAGAGGAGAGAGAGAGTGCACTCACACACAGGGAGATGGCTCACAGAGAGAGAGGGTGCACAAAGAGAGAGGGCGCACTGAGACAGCACAGAAAGAGAGAGACAGCGCATACAATTGAACATAACATATTTCACAGTCATTTATGATGGGCAAGTACCTAGTAGTTAATATTTGAGAATACAATTCATCATCTTCATGCAGTTCTATATAGAACGTATATTTGGTCACTGTGGGAAACCGCTCTAGGGTCTAATCTCTTTGGTGGCAATGCCTCTCCTTGCTGTTTGTTACATTAACTGGATAATAAAGGCCTTCTTTGTCTGTCACACCTGAAGGACAAACCTTTCTCAAAGGTATTAGTTTCCTCATTATAAAAGAGAAGCAGACAATATGTGCATCTATGCTTTAAAAGTCATTCTGTAACAGGAGAGTGGCAGAGAGACAAAGCAAGTGGCACATCGTGCCTAGGTGATGACTGGAAAGCTCACGCACCTTCATTGGGTGTTAATATAAACAAGTGCGCACACAATACGACATCAACTTACCCTTTACCGTTCGCTTAGTGAAAGTAGCACGCTCTCTCACTGCACAATATATTATTAACATTTGTTTGGTGATCTAAGATCATTTTGATAGCTATTACATCGTAGACATGTCTGCTTAATAATGGAAGATGCATCTAATGTTGGCACAATGGAAATCAGACTAATTACAGGAATCAAGAATAATGTGCACCACATGCGTATCCGTTCTATTTAATTATAAGAACCAGGCAGCGAAATGCCATCATTTAATAACAGTGTTCTATTTTAAAGTTATTTTTTTTTAAATTAAGTATGTAATTTATAAAGCAGAAATAGAAATAATGAGGTGGTCAAGACTGGAAAAAATTAGGAGGGCACAGAAAAATTTAAAAAGTAAGAACAAAAAATTTGCATACTCCATCCCTGCTACACACTGGGAATATGTGACACATGAAACGAGCATCATATTGCTCTTTTTATGTACAAACAGAGTATTCAGGCAAATTACTTTGCCTTTCTTATGATTATAATTCACTGTAGTGTGAGATTTAAAAAAAAAAGACGTGTAAGTCCTTCCCTGTTTCGTCCCCGCCAGGAGTGGCATCCCAGTAGGTGGTGCTACGATGGCACGCCGAGACTTTCTTCAATTCAATTGTTATGGTTACACTTAGATTTAGACTTGGCATTTAGGCTAGTGACAGATGATAAGCTTTACATAGTAAGATAGTGTCACTGTCACGGCATCTAGTAGCCGCTGAATGTCACTGCTGGCGGGGACAAAAGAGGAAAGATCTGATGTGTGTTTAAATCACATTAAGAAAAACAAAAAAGGTTTTTATCGGGACATGGAAAGCAACAGATATTTTCATGCAAATAAGAGAGCACGTTTTAAACATTAAAAAACTTGTTTTTTTGCATGAAACGAACAGGAAATGCATAGAGCATACATTAGATTTCATTGGCTGACAGAGGGTACGCCCCCAAAAGCAGTTATACTTCTGAATATGTTTAGGAAAAAAGAAAACACACTGTGACACATTATCAAATACCCTGTATCTGATGCAACATAGAAAAAAATATTTCCATGTCCCTTTAATGTTTAACAAATTTTCTCTTGCGTCCCTTTAAAGAACCTCTATACTGCTTATAATGTTTAATGTGCTTATTTAATAATCAATAAAATAAGCACTTGAAGAAAAAAATTACATTTTAATTCTAGAACTTACATTTCAACTTCAGCAGTGGAGCCTCAGACAGATCACGTCCTATTAAGTGTCCAGGGCGTGGGAGCAGAGCTGAGTCCTAATAGGAGTCTTTCTCTGTATTCAAACAGACTAGTCTGAAACAAATTTTAGGACCGTCCCCTGTGCAGATCTGATCAAATATCCAGGAGGCTGAAATGTTAAAACTGTAATGTAAGTTTTAAGCACTACATTGAAAATACTAATTTGATTGTTGGGTTATTAAATATTCAACTGGAACCTTATTGAACAACTACTGCAGTGGTCTTTTAAAATATGAGGGAATTATGTTGTTTGTTCTTTAATAGCACTGATAGTCTGTACATTTATATGAGTATTTGCCAAAAGGCTTGACAGCATAACTGATATGTGGTATAATATGGCACTCTCATCTTCATGACAAGAGCCGGCACGGAGACTCAAACGTCACTCATATTACGTCAGTCTAATCTACTGAGTCTAGCTATTATCTGTTATTTTCTTTAATGACAGAGACCGCTTTAACAGAAACCAATTTCAGAATAAATACCACAATGCCCTAATTATCATTTTATAGACATTAGAAACACGGAGAGAGGAGTTACCATGTAATAGTTATCATGTTGTACCTATTTCCGCTTGGCAATATGTGGTAAATCAGCAATTTTCTACAAGAAATTTATGTTTTAATAGCTGTCTATTGATGTAAAATAATATTACATTTTAATTTAAAGGCCACTGTGACCCTTTGGGTAAATCCATGATGCCCTTACTACCTAGAAGAAGCCATCGCTGTCTCTCAGATTTAAAGGCAAATCTTATAATACAACCTCCAATTTATTAAACGTATATACAGTGCCTTGCAAAAGTATTCACCCTCTTGGCATTTTTCATGTTTCGTTGCCTCACAACCTGGAATTAACATGGATTGTTTGAGGATTTGCATCATTTAATTTACAGAACATGCCCACAACTTTGAAGATGCTTTTTTTTTTTTTTTTTTTTTGAAGCAAACCGCAAGCAGTACAAATTAACAGAATAAGTCAATGTGCATAACTATTCACCCCCCTAAAGTCAATACTTTGTCGAGCCACCTTTTGCGGCAATCACAGCTCCAAGTCGCTTTGGATAAGTCCCAATGAGCTTGCCACATCTTACCACTGGGATTTTTGCCCATTCCTCCTTGCAAAACTGCTCCAGCTCCTTCAAGTTGGATGGTTTGCGCTTGTGAACAGCAATCTTTAAGTCTGACAACAGATTTTTCTATTGGATTGAGGTCTAGGCTTTGACTAGGCCATTCCAACACATTTACATATTTCCCCTTAATCCACTCAAGTGTTGCTTTAGCAGTGTGTTTGGGGTCATTGTCCTGCTGGAAGGTGAACTTCCGTCCTAGCCTCAAATCACGCACAGAGTGGTACAGGTTTTGCTTAAGAATATCCCTGTATTTAGCACCATCCATCTTTCCCTCAACTCTGACCAGTTTCCGTGTCCCGGCTGCTGAAAAACATCCCCACCGCATGATGCGGCCACCACCATGTTTCTCTGTAGGGATGGGTGATGTAATGTGTTAGGTTTGCGCCAGGCAGTGTTTTCTTTGATGGTCGAAAAGTTCAATTTTAGTCTCATCAGACCAGAGCACCTTCCTCCATACATTTTGGGAGTCTCCCACATGCCTTTTCGCAAACTCAAAACGTGACATTTTGTTTTTTGCTGAAGGTAATGACTTTCTTCTGGACAAACTCTATGTAGCATACGGCTTATTGTCGTCCTATGTACAGATATTCCAGTCTCTGTTGTGGAACTCTGCAGCTCCTCTAAGGTTACCTTAGGTCTCTGTGCTGCCTCTCGGATTAATGCCCTCCTTGTCCAGTCCGTGAGTTTTGGTGGGCAGCTGTCTCTTGGCAGGTTTGCTGTTGTGCCATGTTCTTTCCATTTGGTTATAGATTTGATGGTGCTCCTGGGGATCATCAAAGATTTGGATATTTTTTTATTATACATTGTCCCTTACTTGTTTGGAGAGTTCCTTGGTCTTCATGGCAGTGTTTAGTTAGTGGTGCCTCTTGCTTAGGTGCTGCAGCCTCTGGGGCCTTTCAAAAAAGGTGTGTATATGTAATGACAGATCATGTGACACTTAGATTGCACACAGGTGGACATCATTTCACTAATTATGTGACTTCTGAAGGTAATTGGTTGCACCAGAGCTTTTTATGGGCTTTATAACAAAGGGGGTGAATACATATGCACATGCCAATTTTCTGTTTTCTATTTCTAAAAAATAGTTTTATGTATATATTTTTTTTCATTTCACTTCACCAATGTAGACTTTTGTGTTCTGATCCATCACATAAAATTCAGATTAACAAAACATTGAACTTAAGGCTATAATGTAACAAAATTGGTAAAAAGTCAAGGGGGTGAATACTTTTGCAAGGCACTGTAGGCGTTTCCTGGGTATCAAATGTTTGGTAAGAAACAGGCAGTGATTATCAGAAAAATATGTGTTATATAGAAAAGTTCAGTGTACTTACTAAGTTATAGGCAGTAAATTCCAGCTTTGCACACCCATGGGGAGCTTACATAACCAAGTACACACAGGAAAGCAGCCTGGTACAGAATTTGACCTTTCAAAGGAAGTCCTGCTGCAGGATGGAATTACATGGTTGGGTGAGGTCTGAGCTCACTACTGAATCGGACCACAAGGATATAGCGAGAAAGAGACTACATATCCCAGGCTGCTTTGCAACACAGGAACCCCAGAGTATGATACAAATGTTTCAGCTAACTTCTGTGTTCTCCTGATTGGCCAAAACAAATTATGAATTTTATGCAAATCTTAGCAGGGAATTTCAGGGGTGTCAACTAACAAAAGCTGCAGTTTGCAAACTGAAAATATTTAGCAAACATCAGGGTGAGTTTGTAAATGTTCATTTTGGTATTTTTGTCATGCAAAAAAATTGTTTACATACACTACTGATTCTCCTCTATCAGATGCATTCATAATCCAGGAAATTTAGATATGCCTTTTAAATTGCATGTGCAATTATGCTTCAATGGAATCTTCCATTTTGGTTTATAGTCTTCTTGTGGTGTAGGAGGAAAATTTGACTACACACAACACTTCTATCAGCACAATGCAAATGTGGCAGGTATAATGTTCAGTGCTTTCATTAGGACTACAGGTAAACTCATTAGTTTACAAGGTCACACCAGCCTGAGAGAGTAACAGTGAGAAGCAAGTGACTAAATGAAATAGAATCCTGCAGAAAAGAATAATTGCACATAAAAGTAAAACATGTAAAAGTTGTGGTTTGTTTCCTCGCTATTTTACCTGTTATGAAGGTTAGTTATTCAAAAGACCATAAAGAAAAAAATGTCCACAGTGGTCATTTTAAAGGAACACCTATATTCATTCAGTCCTGAAATCCTTGAAATACTAAACACATGCATTTTGTGATTCAGTCACATTGTTCTCTGATCATTTTCTACTTTTATTTCAATCTCTAATGTGCCAAATATTGCAGCCAACATTTGATACAAGTGATTTATATATATATATATATATATATATATATATATATATAAATATACTAGCTACTTGCCCGTCAAAAATGACGGGAATAAAAATTATAATTTCGAGCATGGCTCAAAATGAGCTCCTTTTGCGCTCATTGCGAGCCTCTCCCTCCATCTACTGTACGGGACTCACTTTGCCGATCATTGCAGGCCTGGTCAACCCACAAACTTCGGCGCTCATCTCAAGCCTCTCCTACTTTACGGGCATCGCGATGAGCACCGCTCATTGCAAGCCTCGTTAACCTGCAACTTTTGTGCTTGGGAATGCCATGTGTCTCTTTCCAGCATCTCCTCCCTGTGTCTTTCTCCTCTGTGTGTCTGCTGAATCTTTGCGTGGCGCGCGCTGACTGCCATTGGTTTTATTTTGTAATTCCTGCGTGCCTGGCGTTGTTTGTGTAAGTGTTACTGTCTTCGGCATTTTGTACTTTCGAAAGCACTCCGTTTTTCAGCGGCTTTCGCGTCCGTAGACATGAGCGCCTTCTGTGCTCATGTCTAGGCTGTTTTAAAGTCCTTTGGCGCTCATTGCAGCTAAAGTCCTACACTTCCATATACATAAATACGCTTTTAGTTAATGATAAGCTTCCTTTATATGTCATTCCATATGTAATGTTCATTCCTGCGCCCTTTTCAGTGCTATTATATTAAGTATTATATTATACCTAAAAATGTATGGACTTCGGACCTTGATTTCATTTTCCACAAACACATTGGGACCCCTTCCTTAGACAGACTAATTTATTACACTGTAGTGTGTGAGGCACAAGATGATACATTATTCTAGTAATTGACTGTAAAGAGTAACGTCATAATTCTCCATAGCCAATATTTTAACGCACTTCCTCATATTCGTCAGGGTTTAGTTTGAATAGTTATTACATGCCAGTATTCTTTTGTTTAGATGCTGTTAGCATTCAATAAATTATTGTTTTCTCTTCCACAGAGTGTGTTGTATTTTTTTTTTTGTACACAGATATTACTTACTTGATTTCTCTGTGAAAATGCACATATTTCAACATGCTTTTAGGAGATCCATACAGTGATGTGGTCTAAACTGTGATGAATTTAGTGGACATTCCTACTTGCAGATTATATTATCTCAACACTAGGGGTCAGCCAACATACTAGAGTATTTCACCTCAGATCCCTCCCCTCTCCCACTGAATAAAAATCTTTCTAACTTTCACTTCCTTCCTGACACTTGCTTGCTATTCCTTATCTGTTACTCTTCCCCAGGTCTCTGCCCTTTCATCCCCTTTAGATTGTAAGTAGCGAGTTTCCAATCCTGTAGGGTGCTTTGGAAAAAACACTTTCTGCAAAGATTCTAAGCTCAAAACAGGGCCCTTCTGAACTTTTTAATACTGTATTTCCCTTGTTCTTATACCCTGTACAGCGCTACGGAATATGTTGGCGCCATACAAATAAAAGTTAATATGTTTAAGATATGTGTGAATGAGATATATTTGAATGAGTTTCTTTTGGAGTTTATGCTCACAAACAATTAAAATTCTCCTTTTTTCCTTTTTGCACAGGGGATGTTCGCTTGACACCTGAAGACTTTGCCAGAGCACAGAAATACTGCAAGTACGCTGGCAGTGCCTTGCAATATGAGGATGTTGGCACCGCAGTGCAGAACCTCCAGAAGGCCCTGAAACTCCTCCTCAGTGGCAGAGAATAAAGATGGGCAATTTCACGTATGGGCTTCAAGAACATAACCCTGCCCACTGGTCACAGTAGCCCTTATTTTTGTGAAGCACGCCCATTAATTTAGTCTCTCTTTTTTCTTTTTTTTTTTGTGTCCTCCAATAACCAAAAATGCTTATACTACTTTTTATGATATGGGGAAATAGAAGGAGAAAGCAGTTTGATGCATTGAAACGCTAAATAAAAATGTTTACATGGAAGGAGGATATGTTTTCTTATAGGATTGGATAAATAAACACGTACATTCTGCCTGGTTGTAACGTTGAGTCTGATTTCAATTTAGCAGAGCAGCAAAAGGTACAAATTCTTTGTATCTTCTCCAGTCACAAATAACACATCACTTAAGTTACTGAGAGGATTAGGGTGAAATACAGATGGGTTCAGGCAATGTATTATACTACTGCTAAGCAGAACTTAAAGGGACTAAGTTTTAGGTTATTCTTACAGAGCCTGAAAAACTGGCCATATGTTGTGTTATTCTAGGCAATGTCATGTTGTTGGTACTGCATTTATATGCAAATGAGCATCTCATGCATATTAATTAGCTGAACAAAATAAAAACCTGCAATGTTATCAGACAGTTAGGCTCCTCTCCAACCCTTATCAAGTACTCTGAGCTGCACTTTAGCATACTGAGCTACTCATTAGCAAAGTGGAGCCCAGAGTCAAATTTACATATTTCAGAAATGATTTACTAATCAAGAAAAGCTACTAGTACAATGTATAGACAGTTTTTATTGATCTTTAAAATGAAATCAACTTCCTGTTGGGGTGACAGAGTCCCTTTTAAAAGCAAAGCCAAGTTTAAAGAGGAATTGTATCACAATAAGTTGAGGCCTTGTTGGTAGCTCACTTTGATGTTACAATATCAGCCTTGTTAAATTGTGATTCGGCCAATTAAATAGGGCTCTATATAAGCACAGAGCAAATGTTTTTTTACAGAAGTTTTTAGATAGTGAAGACCTTGCTTTTGGATAGAAGTTCACAAACTAAAAACTTCTGTAAAAAAAAATATGCTATGTGCCTTTATAGAGCCCTATTCAATTGGACAAATCGCAATTTAATAAGGCTGTATGTTTCCTGTGCTATACAAGCCTTAATGCATTTTTTTGCTACTGTTAGGGTAGACTTGTATTTACCTAGTTTAAGATTAAAGGGCGACTGTGGTCATGTTTCTATATAGGCATTTGAATAACTAAATGTAATAATTGACAAATGTTGTTAGAAAACAAAAAAATAAACACAACTTTTACATTTTGCAACTTTTATTTGGAATTATTCTTTACAGCAGGCAATTACATTGCATTCTTTCCTGTTGCTGCTGCCTGTTACTCTCTCGCAACATGTTGCTTATTTTAGTGTAGTTATTCTAAACAGTACATTTTAAAAATATGACCACAGTGCTCCTTTAAAGGTGCATACCTAATAAAATTTGTTTTTGCATAGTGATATAGCACAATGTAAAAAAAAAAAAAAAAAAAAATATATATATATATATATATATATATATATATATATATATATATATATGATATAAAAAGTCTACACACCCCTGTTAAAATGTCAGGTTTCTGTGCTGTAAAAAAAATGAGACAAATATAAATCATTTCAGAACTTTTACCACCTAATGTGACCTATAAACTGTACAACTCAATTAAAAAACAAACTGAAATCTTTTAGGCAGAGGGAAGAAAAAATATAATAATAAAATAATATGGTTGCATAAGTCTGCACACCCTTAAACTAATACTTTGTTGAAGCACCTTTTGATTGTATTACAGCACTCAGTCTTTTTTGGTATGAGTCTATCAGCATGACACATTTTGACTTGGCAAGATTTGCCCACTCTTCTTTGCAAAAACACTCAAAATCTGTCAGATTGCGAGGGCATCTCCTGTGCACAGCCCTCTTCAGATCATACCACAGATTTTCAATCAAGTTCATGTCTGGGCTCTGGCTGGGCCATTACAAAACTTTAATCTTCTTCTGGTGAAGCCATTCCTTTGTTGATTTGGATGTATGCTTTGGGTCGTTGTCATGCTGAAAGATGAAGTTCCTCTTCATGTTCAGCTTTCTGGCAGAAGCCTGAAGGTTTTGTGCCAATATTGGCTGGTATTTGGAACTGTTCATAATTCCCTCTATCTTAACTAAGGCCCCAGTTCCAGCTGAAGAAAAACAGCCCCAAAGCATGATGCTGCTACCACAATGCTTCACTGTGGGTATGGTGTTCTTTTGGTGATGTGCAGTGTTGTTTTTGCATCAAACATATCTTTTGGAATTATGGCCAAAAAGTTCAACCTTGGTTTCATCAGACCATAACACCTTTTCCCACATGCTTTTGGGAGACTTCAGATGTGTTTTTGCAAAATGTAGCCTGCCTTGGATGTTTTTCTTCGTAAGAAAAGGCTTTCGTCTTGCCACTCTACCCCATAGCCCAGACATATGAAGGATACGGGAGATTGTTGTACCACACAGCCAGTACTTGCCAGATATTCCTGCAGCTCCTTTAATGTTGGTAGCCTCCCAGACCAGTTTTCTTCTCGTCTTTTCATCAATTTTGGAGGGAGCTCCAGTTCTTGGTAATGTCACTGTTGTGCCATATTTTCTCCACTTGATGATGACTGTCTTTTCTGTGTTCCATGGTATATCTAATGCCTTGGAAATTATTTTGTACCCTTCTCCTGACTGATACCTTTTAACAATAAGATCCCTCTGGTGCTTTGGAAGCTCTCTGTGGACCATGGCTTTTGCTGTGGGATGCGACTAAGAACATTTCAGGAAAGACCAACTAGAGCAGCTGAACTTTATGTGGGGTTAATCAGAGGCACTTTTAATGATGACAGGTATGCTGACTCCTATTTAACACGATTTGGAATGTGATTGCCTAATTCTGAACACAGCTACATCCCCAGTTATAAGAGGGTGTGCAGACTTATGCAACCACATTATTTATTTATTTTTTCTTCCCTCCACCTAAAAGATTTCAGTTTGTTTTTAAATTGAGTTGTACAGTTTATAGGTCACATTAAAGGTGGAAAAAGTTCTGAAATGATTTATCTTTGTCTAATTTTTTTACAGCACAGAAACCTGACATTTTAACAGGGGTGTGTAGACTTTTTATATCATATATATATATATATATATATATATATATATATTTTTTTTTTTTTTTTTTTTTTTTACATTGTGCTATATCACTATGCAAAAACAAATTTTATTAGGTATGCACCTTTAAAGGAGCACTGTGGTCATATTTTTAAAATGTACTGTTTAGAATAACTACACTATAATTTTTTTAACAGGGGTGTGTAGACTTTTTATATCCACTGTACATATGTGTGTGTGTGTGTGTATATATACACACACATAATTTTGATAGCTGTACATATGATCTATCGATCTGTGAACACCTATTTGATTTTTCGGACAGGCTCTTGAAACTACCAAGCAAGTACAACTGACTGGACTCTTCTGCGTCAGCTGTGATTTGACGCTCTATAGTACTTTAGACTGCATGACAGAAATGAATCAAATGTTCAGACAGGGTGATACGTGGCACATAGTATGTAAGGATTGTATTCATACTGTTAAAGATATTTGTATCAATGTCATTATGTCAGCTTGTAAAATCACCCGCTCTACTCATTTGTATGGATTTGGGCTGAAGAATCTATTTTAATTTCATGCTATGTTAGTCGGTGCATCCAATTCATACAAAATATCTGCTTGTTTAATATATCCTTCTATAGCATAACATAATTTAAAAATGAATACAACATAAATAGATCTACATAATTATAAGCTAAAACCAGTTCAATAATGAGCTCAGTCTTGATACAGGACATTTTCTTTTCTTTGTTTCTGGGTACATCTTATGAGTAATATTTATTCGTTTCTTTGGGTGATTACGTTTTGTATGCACTGTAAATTAACTGGAAGGAAATGGAGAGATGGTCTTTGCAACTAAAATGCATGGCTTTAAAGTGCGTGCTTTTCATAATTTGCATTAGAATAAATAGAGTTCATGTAATGAAACTTATCGTATGGTCAGTGTGTTGATTTTAACAAACTCAACATGAAGAACCAATGGGATGTCTTCCAATATATGGGTTTCTGGAATAATGTAGGTGGGTGGGTCAGTGTGTTGATTTAACAAACTCTGCATGGGGAACCAATGGGATGTCTTCCAATATATGGGTTTCTGGAATAATGTAGGTGGGTGGGTCAGTGTGTTGATTTAACAAACTCTGCATGGGGAACCAATGGGATGTCTTCCAAAACATGGGTTTCAGGAGTAATGTAGGTGGTGTAATTCATAAGGTCTGACCTTTATCCAAGCCACATGGCACAATATTTGTTATAAGAACAATATACTGTAGACTCTCGGTTAACCAGAACTCAAGCAACCTGAACTCTCAAACAACCAGAAACAAATTGAATACTGTACTTTAAAAATATAATTTTACCGGGCTCAACAAATGCCAGGAGCCAGGTTGTCATGCCACAAAATGCTTATAGGCACCTAGATTTCATCCACTGTACGTCTCTGCAATTCAGCGATTCTTGGAAGCAGACAGGCATGAGTGACTGAGCCAGTGCAGTGTTGGCGCTACATTCCCCGGGTTCAACACCGCATCCTCCAGCCCAATGTACCTGTGTTGTAATTGAGGAGTGAAAGCTGCTGGTGCAAGAACAGCCCTCACTGACAAATATACTGAGCAGAGCATCCTATGTGCAGCTAATATAGGTCTCTTTTAATAGTGACTCTCAAGCAACCAGAAACTACATTTATCCGGCATCTTCTCATCCCTGTGTTCGCCGGATAACTGAGCGTCTTACTGTATTGAGATAGACATTACATGCAAGGGAAATTCGAAGACTGTTTCCTGCTAGATGGACTGCACCAGGCTAAGCCTGTAAGCCTTTAAGGGACAGCTCTGTCAAAAGAACCACTTTTCATGATGGTCTAAATATTTCTAACACTATCGGAAAATGCCATATGCCTCTGTAGAGTTTGACTAATTTCTGCACAGCTTTTTAAGTAAAACTCTACTTTTAAGTAGATGTTAAAATTATAGTTTGCTCCCCTTCTGGATCTCTAGTTTGTCCTGGTGATGGGGCTTGTATACCTTAATTAAGCTGTCAGCATGTAGGGTCACCTAAGATGGGCAGGCCATAGCAGAAGAGGTCAGACAAATTGCAATCCACTGGAGAAGGAAATGGAAACACATTCCAGTATCTTTGCCATAAAAATGTTAGTGATTAGCATACCCAGACACAAGATGTGGTCCATAGGGTCACAGAGAGTCTGATAACAACAACACGCTTACCAGCTTTATTACATGATTTGTGGCATAGTTGGACTAAGGGGAATTGTTTGCTGAATCGTGTTAAACCACAATATTACCTCTGCTTATCCGTTCTCAAATTGTACATCCTTTACTCTCACTATTTGGTATATACTGTACATGTTTTATAGTTTTTATCTCTCTTTCATAATTCTTGTAATAATATCATTATAATTCGTTCAAATTTGGAGAGCTCCTGTAAAGTCAGGAACGTTTTGAATCCATTATAAAAGCAATAAAAGTCACAATATAATTAACTACGTACACTAATAATATTTTGTCTGTTGTGACAACTCCTGTCTCCTCCTACATGCTATGTAATAGGTTACTAAGTGCCTTTATTGTACAACAATTAAAGGTGTGTCTGTAGTATGTGTGTATAATACTGGCGGCCCCAAATGAGGTATGTTAAAAAAAAAAAAACAGAATAACAATGAGAGCTGCTTCTGTCATGTACACCAGTTTCTCAAGTCCGATCCTGTTTTACATATATAACACAATGTTTACATTTTTACATTGACAGTACACGCATGTAGTAGAGGGAGTTTCTTGGTGTGTCACACTTCCACTTCTTACTACTTCAAAAAAAAATGTGCCAATACTTATATACATGTATTATATATATTTGTAGTAGGGACCCTCTCCCCTGGTAGCTGGTGTGTGGCCAAAACTATGTCATCTTGTCCTGAAAAGAGGGCCAAGGCATAGAAAGGAGTGTTGTGAAAAAAGGGGAGAGGTGGGTGTGTTGACTGTCAGCGTGCTTGATGAATACAGGTGAGTGGGGTTTAAATCGGTGGCGTGGGGAGAGGGACCCTCCCACAATTTCAGGTATTCACCTGATTATTTGTAGTAGGGACCCTCTCCCCTGGTAGCTGGTGTGTGGCCAAAGCTACGTCATCTTGGCCTTAAAAGAGGGCCAAAAATTGTCTAGGCATTTATTGAGTAAGCCGTTTGGAGCTTCTCTTAGCCCAAGATATGTATCTGGCATAGCACTTGGTTTTCCAACGTCCAAAGGATTTTAAGATATGAACGGGTGTTTTATTGCATGAAGCTAATTAGGCTGCTCCGTTTCTGAAGGAGTGGCCCGAGTAGTTAAAGGGGTTCTGGCTTAGGCGGGCGAGGACTAGTCTGATGTAGTGGGTGAGTGTGGGTGTATATAGTAGCTGGCTTGAGATGCTTAGTAATGGGTGAAGGTTTGGTTTGTGGTGTAATGCTGAATGGAGATGGTGAAGAGTGGTGTCTAGGCACCGTGGGTCTGCGCTAGGATAGTAGGTTATTGTTACCGGAGTGCAGCTGGTGTCAGTGAATGATAGGGTGATTTGGCATGTGTCTTTGTCCTCTTTGGTAAGGTACACAGTTTGAGAGACGCCTGAGAGACTGGTGTAGAGCGACTGGTAGGGGGCAGAGCACCTGAGACAGAGCGACTGGGTAGGGCGCTGAGCGACTGGTGCAGAGCGACTGGGTAGGGCGCTGAGCGACTGGTGCAGAGCGACTGGGTAGGGCGCTGAGCGACTGGTGCAGAGCGACTGGGTAGGGCGCTGAGCGACTGGTGCAGAGCGACTGGGTAGGGCGCTGAGCGACTGGTGCAGAGCGACTGGGTAGGGCGCTGAGCGACTGGTGCAGAGCGACTGGGTAGGGCGCAGAGCGACTGGGTAGGGCGCAGAGCGACTGGTGCAGAGCGACTGGGTAGGGCGCAGAGCGACTGCTGCAGAGCGACTGGTGCAGAGCGACTGGGTAGGGCGCTGAGCGACTGGTGCAGAGCGACTGGGTAGGGCGCTGAGCGACTGGTGCAGAGCGACTGGGTAGGGCGCTGAGCGACTGGTGCAGAGCGTCTGGGTAGGGCGCTGAGCGACTGGGTAGGGCGTTGAGCGTCTGGGTAGGGCGCAGAGCGACTGGATAGGGCTCAGAGCGCCTGAGCGACTGGATAGGGTTCAGAGCGCCTGAGCGACTGGGTAGGGCGCAGAGTAACTGGTGTAGAGCGACTGGGTAGGGCGCAGAGCGCCTGAGAGACTGGTGTAGAGCGACTGGTGTAGGAAGCCTGAGACTGAGCATCTGGGCAGAGTGCCTGAGACTGAGCGCCAAGACTGAGCGACTGGGTAGGGTGCCGAGACTGGGTGCTTTGCGAGGCTCGCAGGGCATTGAGCACCTTTGGCGTTCATCGACTAAGTGCTCTGAGCTCGGAAGGCTTCCATGCCTCATCTGCTCGCCTCGATATGCGAGGCTCGCAAGTGTGACAACAACTCGCAATATGACAATATGTGATATATATATATATATATATATATATTGTGACAGATTCACTGTCACTCTAAGGATCCGTGCCTGGTTTTTCAATAAAATGGAGGACGCAGGAGCTCTTTAAATATTTAACCACACTTTACTGGTTGTTTTGACAGCATACAACATAAAACTGAAGGCAGAAACAAAACTCTAGCTTCTCATTGGAGCCCTGCATAACTAAACTGTAGACTGTACATAGGAGTGCAAACATACAGTCCAAACATAGGTAGCAGAGGTGTCTTTCCCTCTCACCTCTCTCTCAGGCTCTGTATCTCCGTCCTCTCTTTCCAAAGCAGATCCCTCCTTTGGTCATCACCTTCAGGGACTTTCTGTTCCTCGTATCCGCATGCTTTCTCTTCAAAGCTTCTGGCTTTGGTCCATTAGTTTTCAGTGCGGCCTCTGACTGCTGCCCTGCACACTTCAACACTCCAGCACTGTCAAACAGCTCTCCACCTGGAGACAGCCGCCAGTCTTGATTGCAGCCAAAGCCAAGCTTTTTAAGGATCTCCTTAACCATTTCACTCCTGGGGAGAAGTCTTGAAGGGCTCTCCACTGCCCTCTGGTGACACACCATCACATATCCCCCACCCCAGCTCGACACCATGGGGTTGAGCGTCCAACGCCTTGAGGCCGTACCTGCGATCCAACACATCCTCTGTACCATCTGTGTTCTCTCCGCACTCTTCTCGTCACGGTGACACCAGTGAAGCTTTACTTTACTCATCAGAGCTACCGCTCTTCCAGCTGCACCATCCGTTGGTGCTCTCTTCTTTGTACTTCTAGGAGCATCTACATCATGTGTCTCTACTGTCATCTTAAACTCCTTCATAGGACTTTTCCCATTTTGCAGCTTACCTTCTTCATCACTGCTTTCAAATTCCTTTGTCTTTCCTTGGAACCATGTTTCCTTTCTGGGTGAAGAGACGATTCCTTTTCCCGCTCTTCCTTTCACTCTATATTTCCTGCTTTCTTTGGCGTTACGCCTGCTGTCACTTAAACTTTAAGGGTAGGACACCGGCCCGCCCATCTCTGTGAGTGTCCTGCCCCAGGGACCCTTGAAAAGTACTTCTCGTACTTTGGTATGAGAATGTGTTTCTCCATACAGTCGCTTCCCTGGGGGTACATCACAGACATTACAGGTTTCTGTGACCTTGTGTTCCAGCTGATGTATCTTTTCTTTTAGACCCGTCATCTTATTCTCGCAGCTCTGACTTATCCTCTTTATATCTTTAATGTAAGGACTGACGTTCACCAGTTCACTCTCCAGCTTGCATACTCCCTGCCAGTTTGTGGCTAGACGCTGTGTTTTCGTCTGTTCAAAGTCAGTATTTATGCCTCATCTGCAGACCGGGAGCCTGGGACTGGAGCTGCCTCACTTCGGCCTCTTTATGCTTGGAGTTCATTTGCTCCTTTAATCCTCCTGTTAAATGTTCTTTCTGTTCCAGGAGATTATCCACAGCTTTCTCATCTCTTTCAACTTTACTATGGAACAACAACTTCTTGGGCTGTTTTTCTTCCCTCTGTTTCTGTCTCTCTCGGTACCAGGTGCTCCTATTGGCTGGCTGACAACTCTATCCAAAACGCATCAGCCTCATCCAGTCATCTTGCTTCTTTTCTGGTACAGCATCCTTAAGAGGCTCCACAAGCATGTCCGCTCTCAGGGCTGCTTCTTGAGCCTGGGTCCGCACCTCCTCTTTCTTGCGGTTCACAGCAGGCCTACTTGTTACCACTGTGCTTTCACTCCTGCAAGGTCTGCAACTCTCTATCTCTGCCAGGAAGGATCTCTCAGATGTTGGGTTTTGCTGGAATATCTCCAGCTATTCACCAACTCCAGGCTGACACTCAGCAGATAGGCCAGTACACTTCTTCGTGGCCTCTTGAATCCTAGATTCCTGGAAAACACTTTTATTTCCGGCATCCTCAGCCTTCATCCGTATTATATATTCTTTTAGTGGCTTCTCCACTTGCTTTGCCTCCAAGGCTTCCAGCTTTTCATTGTCCTCGGCTTCCTTCAGCCGTAGTTTCTCCTCATTAGCTTGTTGCAAATCCAGTTGACTTTGCTTGTACTGGATCTTTTGCTGCATGATCAACAGAGAAACCCCCTCTGACTCTTCTATCAGGTCCTCCCTGAATATCTTTGGCTGCTCAGCCATGCTTTCTTCACCGTTCTGTCTCTCCTGTATAGGCTCCTTCACTATGTCTTGCATATGAGCTTCCTGTAGACATTGCCCTATATTCAGCGAAGCATCTTGGTACACAGGTTCTGGAGGTCAGTGATAGTCTCTTCTGGACAGGCATCACTCTGAGCCAACTGTGTTTTCAGATCAGATGGATTGGCCATCCTCTGTGCTTGTGGAGCATGTAACAGCAGCTCCTTCCGTATCACAGTTGCTTTCCTCTGCTTACAGGATTCTTCTATCTCTTGCAGTTGGGAGGTGGAATTGGTGATCTCTCCTCTCTGAGATGCATGATTCCGAGGAGATCTTGCTTCTCCTGTTTATCATTGTGCTGCGGTTCCCGCACAACTGACTCGTTCAGCTTATATTTGGGAGGACTCTTCCTCTGCTCCCAAATAGTCATTTGTATCTTATTCCTGTAGGACACTCTGTTGTCCTCAAACGCAGGCTTCCTGCACCATTCAGGAATATAATTTGGCATCATCCTGATATTCTTAATTTCAGTAGCAATTTTCCCATCTTGCTTCTCTTTATCCATTGAGCTTTGTTCTATGGCAAACTGAGACAGAACTCTCGGGACACTTCATAGTTTTAGAAGGACACATCTCCATGCTCTGCTTCATATGTCCTCTCAGAGACAGTGGTTTGTCTTTCTCCATCTCAATCTCCAGACTCTTTTCTTCCTTATCTTTTACTTTGGTAAGATTTCCAGTTTCTTTATCATTTTTATGACCCTCTTCCTCTGGCTATATTCTTCCACTTGGTCTCTCCTTTCTCGAGGTCAGAGATCTTTGTCAGGCACTTTCTTTCTCTAGTACTCTCCACCTCAGGTGTATTCACCAAGGACAGGTGGCTGTGTCTGTCCAGATCTCTTATGGAGGCCTTCTCATCGCTCTTGTCCATAAGATTTCTGCATCTGTTTGGATTCCCTTCTTCCTCGATGACTTTATCAGCATCAACGGTCTCTTGTGATCTCTCAGCAATCTCACTTGTGCTCTCTGCGGTTCTCTCAGCAATCTCACTTGCGCTCTCTGCCGCGCTCTCAGCCGTCACAGTGGCGCTCTCTGCCGCGCTCTCAGCCGTCACAGCGGCGCTCTCTGCCGTCTCACTTGCAGCGGCTCCTGCCGTCTCACTTGCAGCGGATCCTGCCGTCTCACTTGCAGCGGATCCTGCCGTCTCACTTGCAGCGGCTCCTGCCGTCTCACTTGCAGCGGCTCCTGCCGTCTCACTTGCAGCGGCTCCTGCCGTCTCACTTGCAGCGGTCTCAGCAGTTTCTTTTGCTATCTCAGCTGTCTCTCTCGCCGTCTCAGCGGTCTCTCTCGCCGTCTCAGAGGTTTCTCTTGCAGTCTCAGCTGTCTCAGCAGTTTCTTTTGCCTGCTCTGCAGTCTCTCTCGCCTGCTCTGCAGTCTCTCTTGCCTGCTCTGCAGTCTTTTTTGACGCTCTCTTGGTGGCTTGTTGCACTCTCTCTGCCATCCACCGGGTCTCTAACTCCTGATTTCCTCCTGCATCAGGCTTGGTTTGCCTTCCCTTAACAGGGAAACTGATTTTTAAACTTGGGCAGACAAGCATGTCCGTTGGATAGAAATAAGCCTGTCTGTCAAAAAAATACCAGTAGTGCAATCTCTGTACTGTTTTCACTCCAAGTCTGAAAAGGATCTCTTCCTTCAGGATACAATAATGTGTTGCCTTTTCTTCAGGCAAAAACACATATGCTTTCTGAGCTTCTCCACACAGATAGGGACCCAGGACTGTGGCCCAGTGCTGTTTAGGCCAACCTTCCCTAGTGGCAATCTTCTCAAAGTTCAGGAGATAAGTGTCAACGTCATCCTGAGCTGTCATCCTCTTTAGGCAGCGATTAGTATTCATGCTTCCACTTGCTTCTGTAACCACAGTATTATTTGCAGACTTCAGTTTCTGCAACTGCACTTTCTGTGCCTCCAAAAACTCTCTCATTTGGACTCTGTCCTCTTCCGCTTGTCTCCGCCATTTTTTCTGTGGCCTCACTCATGCGGATTATATTCTCTTCTGCTTGTCTCTGCCATTTCTCTGTGGCCTCTCTCAGACATGCAGCAGCATCTCTTAGTTGAGTATCATTTGCAGCATGGGCTCTGTCCTCTGCAATTTCTATCAGCCATTTCTGCTGGTTTCCTTGCTCACAAGCTCCACCCACTTTTTGGCATGTAGTGGCATCTGCCAGGGCTTTCAATAGTTCCTCCATTATTATACTGTACTGTGGGCTGTCTTCTTAAACACAGACAATTTTCTATCCCACCACTGCCACCATAAATGTGACAGATTCACTGTCGCTCTCAGGATCTGTGCCTGTTTTTTCAATTAAATGGAGGACGCAGGAGCTTTTTAAATATTTAACCACACTTTACTGGTTGTTTTGACAGCATACAACATAAATCTGAAGGCAGAAACAAAACTCTAGCTTCTCATTGAAGCCCTGCATAACTAAACTGTAGTTTCCCTTACTGTCTTACATAGGAGTGCAAACATACAGTCCAAACATAGGTAGCAGAAGTGTCTTTCCCTCTCACCTCTCTCTCAGGCTCTGTATCTCTGGCCTCTCTTTCCAAAGCAGATCCCTCCTTTGGTCATCACCTTCAGGGACTTTCTGTTCCTCTTATCTGCATGCTCGCTCTTCAAAGCTTCAAAGCTGGCTTTGGTCCATTAGTTTTCAGTGCGGCCTCTGACTGCTGCCCTGCACACTTCAACACTCCAGCACTGTCAAACAGCTCTCCACCTGGAGACAGCCGTAGGTCTTGATTGCAGCCAAAGCCAAGCTTTTTAAGGATCTCCTTAACCATCTCACTCCTGGGGAGAAGTCTTGAAGGGCACTCTACTGCCCTCTGGTGACACACCATCACAATATATATATATATATATATATATATATATATATATATAGATGCCCTCGCAATCTGACAGATTTGGAGTGTTTTTGCAAAGAAGAGTGGGCAAATCTTGCCAAGTCAAAATGTGCCATGCTGATAGACTCATACCCAAAAAGACTGAGTGCTGTAATTAAATCAAAAGGTGTTTCAACAAAGTATTAGTTTAAGGGTGTGCATACTTATGCAACCATATTATTTTATTTTTATATTTTTTCTTCCCTCTACCTAAAAGATTTCAGTTTGTTTTTTCAATTGAGTTGTACAGTTTATAGGTCACATTAAAGGTGGAAAAAGTTCTGAAATGATTTATATTTGGATACTTTTTTACAGCACAGAAACCTGACATTTTAACAGGGGTGTGTAGACTTTTTATATCCACTATATATATATATATATATATATATATATATATATATATATATATATATACTAGTTTACTCTTTTTATTAACTACTCTTTGACTATCACAGCCTAAAACTGGTTTCTCAGAAGCACAATACAGATAGTATTTAAAAAAAAGAGTTTCTGACAGTTTAATAACATATATGTGAACTGTAGTACAACTTGACATGAGACTGCTACAGGCTACTAATTAAAGAAGGAGATTTCCAGTTAAAAGTTAATAAGGGGAAGCAGAATGGGGCAAGGCCAATTTTACTGTCTTCTTAAAGAAAACAAGAAGTATTATTTATAGAAAGTTGGGAACTCCATTAACATGCTGAGGGAGATGATTTTGCGTGACCGTAAACCATTGTAATTTATAACGTTCATTTTGCCACACCATTTATTAGAGACTATTCACAATCTCATTTATGTCCCTGAGTCCAAGTTCTTATTTTTGGAAACACAATTGTTTCCTGGGTCAACTTAAACCACCCATTTTTTTGTCATTTAAAGAGCACTTATCAGAAATAATAATGGGGTTGGATAATTACCAAATTTATGAATGCTCTAATAGTTTAACTAGCATTATAGTCTTGTGCTGCTGGTATAGATGTAAAGTTGTTGCAACATACAATCCACGATACACCTAGCAATATAAGGCATCTCAAAATGTCTCCTTATTCTTTGCCAAAATTAAACTAGTTTAGGAAAATAAAGGAACCTTGTCATGATGAAGGGGCTTGTGTACTTCAATGAAGGTGTGAACTATACCATGTAGGGTCACACATGATAGGCAGGACATAGTAGAGAGGTCTGACATCGCGATCCACTGGAGAAGGAACTGGCAACCCATTCCAGTATCTGTGCCATGGATTAGCACAACCAGACACACAATATGCCTGACGTGCTGAGGTCCATAGGGTCATGGAGAGTCGGACACGACCAACAAAGCCATGGACTGCTTATGCTGAAAAGCTATGGACTGCTTTTGTACTTACTTTCCATTTACCTGTTTTTTAGTTCATTTTTAATAAACATAAAAAATACATGTGCAAGCGGCAGCAAAGGGAATATTTAGAAAATATAATTTATTTTTTTTCAAAATCTTTTTATTGACACATAAGCAGTGTTCAATAACACAATATTGTTGGACTCGCAGGTCCAACACAATTTTGCATAAACAGGATTTTTTAACAACATTTTAGATATCTTGTACAACTTTGTTGTCAAAAATGATTATCCTGTCCTGACAATATTGGGTGTCTGCTTTATGTGTCCACCTTAACCTTTTTCCGTTTTCTCAACTTTGCAGGAAACTCCTGCTAGCTATTCCTTCCCTAGCAATTGACTTCTCAATACTAAACTTGTCAAATTTTTACATGTGAGCTAACTTGTTGTCTTTCCATGTAGATATATACAGTATAGATGTTCAATTTTGCATAGCTCGAGAATTACATTATTCACCTAGTATATGGGAAGTATAACATCGAACAAACAATGAATAAACAAGTCAATGAACTTATTACCTGTATCTTCCTTGCTTTATTTTTTTTTCCTCCTTCTTCCTGTCTATCTTCTTCAGTTTACTCAATTCGCCAATAGTTGTCAATGCCCAAGACACCCGTCACCCCGGCCTGGAGTCTCCGCCTCATCCGATTACGCCTTCCCTTCCTAGTGTACTAATTTCCACTCTAAATCAAGTTTTTGTTAAATTAAAATAGCTTTGTCCGACTCCACCCATCTGTCCCAAATTTGACTAAAAGTGGAGAGGGAGTTGTTTATTGAATGCGTCATTTTTTCATAAATCATGATGTGGTTTAATTTTTTTATAACCTCTTGGGCGTCTAAATGGGATGATTTCCAATTCTTTGCAATGTGGCTTTTGGTTGCCAGCATGACCATTTGTATCCACTTGTTATGGTTCTTATTAACGTTCAGTACTGGCATTCCCAGTAAGCATGTCTCCCTAGAGGGGTGTATTTCCCTGTCTCCTCAGTGATCATTGCAGTTACCCTTCGCCACAGGGCCTGTACTTTTGGGCAGTCCCACCAGATGTGGCCAAAGGTTCCTCTATCTGAGCAGTTCCTAAAGCACTCAGGAGGGGAAAGCGGATTTATCTTATTTAGCCTGTCAGGTGTCATGTATACCCTGTGTAGTACTTTAGTTGCTGTTTCTAAATAGCTAAAGAAGAGGGAGCCTTTAGTCAGTGCCTTGTGTATTTTTCCCCATCTCTGGGTGTCCCATTCTACTCCCATTTCCTGTTCCCATTGTAGGACATGTTTAGGCTTTTGGTCTTTAAGTGGCTTGTTGGCAAGCGAGTAAAGGGTACCAATTATGCCTCTGGCTAGGGGATTCTGCGCACATACTTTTGCAAACCAGGTGTCCTGTGGGGGACCCCAGGATTTGACCAGTTCTTGGACCCTGTGGCATATCTTGTTATAGTTAAATATCTCCCTGTCTGGTAGATTGTACTTATTTATGAATTGTATAGAGGTTAGAAGGTTGCCGTCTTGGAACCATGCCCCTAGCAGGTCTAGTTTCCGTGAGAGCCACCACGCTTTTGAGACTCCCCCTAATTCCTTCATAATCTGGGACCCCAAAAGGACTGGCGTGAGAGATGAAAGGGAGTGTGTTAACTGCTGCTTGGAGTTCGCCCCTCTCCACTCCTGCAGGGATAATTTAATCACTGGATTATTGTAGCCTGATTTTGCTATTGGGAGAAGTGTCGGGGACCAAATGATATTATCCCATTTGTAGGGTTTCATTTGATAGTTTTCTAGGAATACCCACATTGGTTGGTGTTCACTGGAATGGGCTTGTGGTAGGAAGGAAATCTGGGCTGCTTTAAAGTAGTGTATCAAATTTGGGCACGCCAAACCCCCTGCTTCTCTGTCTCTATACATTAGGTACTTGTTGATTCTCGGGTGTTTATGTTGCCAGATGAATCGGAATACCGCTTTTTGGAAGCCATCTAGATCTCCTCTATGTATTCTAATCGGGAGTGTTCTAAAATAGTATAAGATTTTGGGTAACATGTTCATTTTAAAAGCGTTTATTCTTCCTGTCCATGACAGGTTGTATCTATTCCACCTAAGTAGATCTGCTTGTAATTTTTTGTAAAGGGGGATATAATTTTCTTTGTATAAAGCTGACAACTCTGGTGTGAGGTTAACTCCTAGATATTTGATACTTCCCTTTGGCCATGAGAACCAGTGTCCCTCTTTTAGGGCTTGTACCTGGTCTGAGGGCACTCTCATTCATATTATTTCAGATTTATCTGCGTTAACTTTGTGGCCTGACAGGTTTCCAAACCGGGACATTAAGTCCATAAGGGCTGCTATTGAGGTTACCGGTTTTGTAAGCGTGCACAAGATGTCATCTGCGAACAAGCTGCATTTCATTTGTTGACATCCCACCTCAATACCCTGTATGGTGGGGCATGTCCTAATGGCCTGAGCAAGAGGTTCGATGGCTAGAGCGAATAGTAGCGGGGACAGGGGGCATCCCTGCCTCGTACCTCTCTGGATGTTTATAAGATCTCTATTAGCCCCTGGAAGCCTAAGGCTTGCCGTCGGTGCTTTGTATAATGTATTTACTAGATTTGTAAATTTGCCTCTGATGCCGAATTTATCTAGAACCGCATGTAAATAAGGCCATTCAACGGAGTCGAATGCCTTTTCTAGATCTAAGGCTACTAGACTGAGAGGTATATTCGCCTTTTTAGCTATGTGGGAGACATTTAGAATACGTTGTATGTTATCCCCAGCTTGTCTGTACGGCACAAAGCTCACTTGGTCTTTGTGTATTAGTTTGGGGAGGAATTTGGCTACCCTTGCTGCCATTAGCTTAGATAGGATTTTAATGTCCCCGTTTAACAGGGATATTGGCCTATAGTTCCTTGGATTTAAAGTATCCTTTCCTGGTTTAGGGATAAAGATTACATCTGCCTGGTTTAGCTCGGCTGGCATTGGCTCTCCTAATAGCATCTCATTAAATAATTTGCTTAGGTGTGGGGCAAGGTGTTTTGCAAGGCTTTTATAGTATAAGTTTGAGTAGCCATCCGCGCTTTAAGCGTTTTTATAGTGTCAATAACTTCGGACGGGTTTATCTCTGCATTTAGGGAGTCTAATTCCCCCTCCGAGATTTTGGGAATGTCTAGGCTGTTAAGGAATTCCTGCACTGTGAAGTTATTGGCTTTTGTTTTTGCCGAGTAGATTTCTTGGTAGCACTTGTGGAATGTCTTTTATATTTCCGATTGGTTCATTGTAATTTCTCCACTTTCCGTTTTAGTTTTGGTGATATGAGTTAAGTTTTTCTTTAGGTTGAGTCTGCGTGCAAGCATAGGGGAGGGCTTGTTACCCTGGGCGTAAAACTTATGCCTAGTTTTCCTAAGGGCCTGTTCAGTTTTAGCGGCTAGTACTGCATCTAGTTCTATTCTAGCGTTGTCTAGCTGGGTTCTAGAGACCCCAGGAGCTTTGGCCTGAATTGCTTTTTCCAAGTACTGCAGTTTTTTAAATAAGTCATTTTCTTTTTGAATGCATTGTTTCTTTCTGGCAGCTGCCAGTTTAATTATGGTGCCTCTAATGTATGCTTTGTGCGCTACCCAGACCCACCCTATGTTTGCCTCGGGGACCATGTTTAACGTGAAGTAATCTTGAATGTCATGTTCTATTTGTGCTAGCGATCCGGGATTGGTTAGAAGTGCCTCGTTTAAGCTCCACTTCCCAGGGGTTGTGAGACTAAGTCCCAGTTGAATTTTGATGCTAACTACCGCGTGGTCAGACCAAGGGCAAGGGTGGATCTGGGCATCCACTGTGTGGTTAAATAGCGAGGTATGAGTTAGGAGAACATCTATTCTGGAATAGGAATTGTGAGTTGGGGAGTAATAAGAATACTCCTTTTCCGAGGTGTGTAGTCCTCTCCAGGCATCAATCAACTCTAACTCCCTCATTTGTGTGTGAATTGTTTTGAGCTGTTTCATGTTACGCGTGGGATGGGTTGCTCTTGATCTGTCTACAGAAGGCTCGAGCGTAAGGTTAATGTCACCTCCTAGTATGATTCTGCCCCAGTCTTTTTGCTTCAAGGTACTTAGCAATTTAGTGAGGGCTCTGGTGGACGCTGTGGTGGGGGCATAGATATTAACCAATGAGATTCTGAGGTTTAGGATGGTTCCTGTTAAAATGAGATAATTACCCTCTTTGTCTTTGGTTTGTTTTTCGACTACAAATGGGAAATCACGGTGTATTAATGTAGCTAAGCCTGCTTTTTTGCTTTTCTGGTTGCAAGTGTAGAATACTGGGAATTCCTTGTGTAGGTAGGTGGGTACTTTGCCCTGGGCGAAATGGGTCTCTTGCATAAATATGACAGATGGATGGAATCTTTTATAAAACAGGAAAGCTTTGCGTCTTTTAAATTGAGAGTTGAAGCCCCTTACATTGTGTGTTAAAAAGGTGTGCTCTACATCGGCCATTGGTTTTTCGTGTAGTTAGCTTTATATGTTCTCAGTGGGGAGTGTGTGGCGGTTAGGTTACCTGGGTGTGGAATGCTGAAGGACCGTGACCCGCGCCGGGAACCTCCCTTGGGTGTCTTGGGCGCCGAGACCACCTGTAAACTGGATAGACTAAGAAGAAAAGCAAAAGAGATACAGAAGCTTAGATTCAACATTTCAATAAACTGGTTAAAACATTTCCTAACAATTTGGTAGTTTCCCTGTCTCCCTACCTGTTTCCATACCTTGAGGCCAGTAGCTATTGCTCCCATTACGGGGTTTGACCTCTTAGGGAGAGGACTCCCTCCTGGGGGTTCTAGTTGGGGAGTTGTTAAGGGCTCAAAACTCCCCTTAATCTTCATCCCTCCAAATCATTTAAGTCACCTCAAGAGCTCCGCTACAGCTAGATCTGCATATCTGTATATAACAATCTATCTGTCTCTAACATAACTTAAACATTTTAGCTATTTGCTGCAATTTCTTCGGCTCAACCTGCTCATGGGGAAAAAAAAGTGTTCAATACTCTCTCAATGATCAGCATCAGGATCCTCGCAGTCGGCTGACGGAGCGGTGTCCAGGCCTCCTCCTGTAGCTTGCTCCATGAGAGACCCCCGACTGAAGGCTGCTGTTTTTGGTTTTTTTGCCGATACTTGCCACATCTTGGCAAGACTGGGTCTGGGTCTTGGACTTCTCCTTTCAGCGTCTCTATCCTCTGCTAGTAAATTCAGCTTTCTCAGGAGGATCTCAGCTTCTTCTACTGTGTGTACTCTGTAAGTGGATCCGCCCCGCTGGAAAATTAGTGAAAATGGAAAACCCCACTTGTAGAGGATTTTGTGGCTGGACAGTATCTCCAGCATGGGTTTCATCTCCTTCCTTTTCTGCAGTGTGGCCGGAGCCAAGTCCATGTATACTTGTATAGATGAGTTGTCCGGGCCTTTGATTTCTTTGAGCCTACTCGCTTCTGTGAGTATCAAGTCTCTTGCGCTTTGTTTGGCAAACCTTATTATTATATCCTTAGGTTGGTTGTTAGCTTTTGTTGGGCCAAGGGCCCTATGCGCTCTTTCAATAGCCCAGTCTGCTTCGCTGCTTGTGGGAATGATCCCAAGTATGACCGCTTTTGAGTACTGCAGTATGTCTGAGATGCTGTTTGGGACATTTCTCAGTCTTATGTTATGTCTTCGTGAGCGGTTTTCAAGATCTTCAACCTGGTCAGTCAGCTCTTTTATCTGTGTGGAGTGTTACGCCATTACTTCTTGATCATGCATCTGGGCTTCTTCTATCTGGTCTGTTTGCTCCTCTAACAGCTGCGTTCTTTGTCCCAGGCCATGCAGCTACCTTTTCAGGTCAGTGATAGCAGTCGTCATTAGTTCTTGGAACATCAGTTTTATTTTTTCCATGTTTTTGTCTGTTAGTTCCACCTGAGCATGTGCTACTTCCGGCTCTCCCTCGAGTGACCGGCGAGTTTGAGTTGTGCGGGAATAATGACGCATCGTTTGGAGCTTTGTAAAACTCCTGGATGTTTCTACTCGCTTGATTCTTTTTAGGTTTGGTGCTGCTGCGAGCCGCCATGATGCCGCCTTGTCCTGAGGGTGTGATCTATAGAGGTTGCCGTCTTCTGACTCTGTGCTGTAGGTAAAGCAGGCTAGGGATTTTGCTTAGTTGAGCATGAGAGTTTAGGTGGGCTAGAGCTTTTCTGGTAGCCGGCTAATGTAGGTGACTTGCGTAATTCAGTGAGTTATTGCATCTTGCTTTTTGAATTGTTTAACATATTTACAATCCTAGTGAAACTTGTCTAGATAAGTCTTGCCAGCTTATTTGTGACATGCTTCTCACAACTTGTTGTCGTTTATTAAGTTAGGAGAGATGCTGGGTTGTGATTCTGTCTCTTAAATCTTTTAACCCCTTTTAATCTTAAACTTTGCACAGATGCGTTGGAGGCAGTAATTGTGCTGTTGTAGGCTGTCCAGTTGGGGACTCCCCTGTGGGGCTTAAAAAGGCTGCTGTTAGTGCTGTCTGGGCCCCATTTTGGAGCCTTGTCTAGGGGCGGGCCCCTCTTGGTGTATGTGTCTCAAGATGGCCTCCTGCCCCCTCTAAGTAAACTTTAGATGTTGGGGTCTAGGCTGCCTCTATTTTGCTTATTTTTGCTTATGCACTACTTGTGTAGGGATGGTGAGGAAGGGATCTGGTGTACTGTGTCCCTCTTACCTCCCAGAGTAGCCTCTCATTGGAGTCTGGCACCTCTTTCCGTCTCTGGCACAAGCTCAGTGGGGGACCGGGTGGTGGAGGCCTCAACCACTTACTTTGATCCAGTGGTAGGTGATGCTCGTTGGGGGTTAAAAGTGGGCTTCTGGGCTGCTTGGGTCGTCCCTGCAGCACTGCTCTGCTGTGCAGCTGCTGCTGCTGCTGATGATCGCCGGGGAGGCCCGATGCACCAGGCCTCGACCACGCGGCGTGTTAATTAGCCCCGATTTTCGAAATTCTTCTTTCCTCCTCTTCCCCTGCACCCCCTTACACTCGTGCTGGTGTTTAAAAGGGTAGAAAATATAATTTAAAACACTGTTTACCTTATTAATGGCCACTGCTGTCCCCTAACCCACTTCTCACAATCCCTGATCACTATTGAATATGTGAAAGATTTCAACTGAGATAATATGGATGATATTTTTTTGGTAAGGTTTGAATACTTATAATATTGATTATATTTTTGGTAAGATTTGAATAATGTTCTCTCAGATGAAATCTTTCACTTCCTTTCAGTAGTGCTCAGGACAATGAGAGAGGTGGAGAGGGATACAGCATATCTATTAATGAGGTAAACTGTGTTCTTAATTTTTATTTTCCTAGCTAAAGCTTTGAATTGCTGCTGTTTGCACATGCATTTTTATGTTAAGTAATGGTGAACTGAAAAATAGGTTTAACATTAAAAGAGCTTACACTGGCCATGTTAATATATGTTTTCATGATTTTAGATTATTTCCATGCAATGTAATATTTCAAACATGTTCTTGACATAAAAAGTAACATTTCTAATGATTCAAGAAAACATACAACAACTTCTACATCATATTTCTTCCACTATCGCAGTATGAAGATGTCTCAATTTCCTGATTGGTTTAATATTACTGGTGTTAATGATATATTTGGGCATTTTGTTGTCTTACGAACACACACTTAATTTTGTTGCCCCTGTCAACCCATTGCAACTTTCCCTGTTCCTATTTGAATCCATCGCAAAAATTATAGATAAAATCCACATTTTATCATTCTATGTGCTTTACTTGGTATAATACATCATTCTGATGGCGACAGGTTTTATGGTAGGTAAATATAATATTATAAATGACACAGAAACCGCATGCTATAATTGTATTTGTATACTACTGCCATTACAGATGCTAATTAAAAGTAAACACTAATATTGAAAGCTAATTTGTTCTTATCGGCAAAGTTGTTCTTATATTATAAATGATTCAATAATAACAAAATAAAATTAAAATTAAATTGATTACATTTTTCACTATATATTTAATTTTTTTCATGTTTTTATTTAACGTTTATTTTGAAATTATTATATTTTAATAATAAATTAGGATTACCATCACATTGGTGAAGATGCGGTTGAGCCTTAATTGATTAATTGATTGACTAATTGATAATCTAGTGCTTTTATAAGGGTGTTGTTTTAGAGACTGTATAGATATTGTGACAAAACTGGACAGAACTATGGGAGAATCCTAGATTGCATGTATATGTACCTTATTGAAAGGATAGCAATGGATCTAGTAGGACCATTTGAGAAGACAGCTGGGGGCCTCACTACATCCTCATTGTAGTCAATTATTCTACTCAATATCCCAAAACTTTTCTTTTGAGGACTTCAAGCTCTAAGAATGTGACTAAAGAACTGGTTCTTTAGGTAATGATAAGGAAAGTGGTGAGACATGATGGAAAAATTGGGATATGTTATGCAATTGTCTTCTATTTGCAGTTTTAGAGGTACCGCAGGTCACTACTGGATTCTCGCCATTTTAACTCTTATATGGACGCAATCGAAGTGAAATACTGGATATCCTACATGAAACAATAGATCAAGGTATGCCAGGAGAAGATTTTATAGAATGTATCCAAGGTCTGAACTATCAATATCATGACCCAGAGGGAAGGGCACCACATTCACCCCAGAACCTCTTGCTTCCTGCTACAAAAACACCCGTAAATTGTAAAAGTTTGCCATCTGGATCTTGGTCCCTTTCATTAGGACCCAGCAGAGTTGGTTTATGTGCATTCAAAGAGTGCATTCTTTATTGGTAAAAACACAACATATCTATGTATAACAGTAATCAATCAGGGTGCAGCTCTTGCCTTAGGTAAACAGGTCAAATAAAACATTGACCAATCACCATAGTGCAGTTTCTGGACCACATGGTTTCACATTACCTAGATGAGGTCATAGTTATTAATTAGCCCCCTTCAGGCCAGGAGCCTGGATGGCTAATAGATTAATCCCTTTCTAGCTCTCTATTACTCTACAGGTGGCAATTAATCACAATAGGCTCAGAGACAGTATGGCATAATATGTGTTCCTTTAAACTATTGACAAGTCTTGACTTCACCTGAGTCTGGTCTAAAGGCACACACTCTAATGAATACAGTAGATCAACCATTTTGTAACAGTACAGTAATAACACTAACTACATTTCCACTAAGAAACCTTGACAAACATTATAGTAATCCCTGAGTCTGTTAATCCAACATACTCACATACTGAAAAAAGTAATAATCCTTGCAAAGTCCATAACAGGTTTTTACCCTCAAAGACTGTTTTTGGTGGGGCTCAGAGGGGTTTCACCCTAGCCCCAAAAGTGGGTCCTGACAATCGAATTGCACAAGTCAGCCCTCTGGTCAAAGAACATATGAAATGAGCTGTGGAGCAACATAAAACTTACCATAATCAGGTCAGATCCAGAGATTTCAACCAGGATACAAAGTAATGGTACTAGTGCCAACTGCAAGTAGACTTCTGGCAAGATAGCAGGGAACTATATGATAGTTCAAGATCAAGTAGCCTGCAAACCAGAGCAAATATATCATATCAATTTGTTGAAAGCATGACATGAAAGAGACACTTAAGTGACTCTTGTTTCATCTATTGCCCAGTCAGAAGAACTGCCTCCTGAGGTATTGATATCTCCAGATTAATCTCCATAGCAAAGGGAAGAAGTTATACAAATGATAACCCCCAACAGATATGTCTTTTCAGCCTATCCAAGACAGACCAATGAAATTCACCAAGACATCATTATTAAACCTGGAGTGAAAGTAAAAGACAAACTATACCGAATGCCGTAAGCAAAAATAGACAAAGTAAGAGCTGAACCTAAAAAATAAAAGCTTGAATCAGGGATAATTGAAGAATTCAACGGTGAGTGATGTAGTCCAATTGTACGGATTGTACAACATGTATCTTTAGCGACTTCAGAAGGTGGAATAATTTGTCCCAATTTGATGCATATCCTCTTTACAAAACTAATCCTCAATTGGAAAAAAACAGATTCCTGTTTTCATTTGATTCGACCAAGGGATATTTGCATGTCCCACTGATGCAAAAGTAAAAACTTTTGCTCCCCTGACTGTCTTTTCCATTATAATGTATAGCCATCTAGACTACATGGATTCCCAGCAAACTTTCAGAGGGTTATGGACAAGGCCATGCTCCCTCCCCTATGTCATATGCTTCTTCATATATAAACAGCATAATAATACTAGCGACATGCCCGTCAAAAATGACAGGGCAATACAATTTAAGCCATGGCAATGCTGTTTGCCACAAAATGTAAGGTTTTTGCTCCTCTGTGGACCTTCAGCGCTCATTGTGAGCCCCACACTGAGCGCCCTTGGCGCTCATCGCATGGCTCGCAATTAGCGCCTTTGGTGCTCATTGTGAGCCTATACCCTCATGTACTTCAATTGTCTGGCTTTGCAACGATCACTTTTGGCGCTCATCGCGAAGACATATATAAGTACAGTGTAAAAGAAAATGTGAAGTAATGAATATACTTTACCTATTTATATTTAATATGCAGCAATCAATATCCTGAAGAGCTAACAATGTATTTGGATTTTCCTGCATCTGAAAATGTACAGTTTGAGTGTTGATCATCTGAGGAGAAAGTGTCAGCAATGTTGCAAGTGTGCAGTGTAAAAAGGCTGCATGCTCGAGGGCAAAAAGTTTGTTTAGGTGGGTAAAGCAGCATTTTAGAATCCAAACTTTTTGAGTTGTAAGTTAGTGTTGTAAAATGGCGGCTTTTGTCTATGTGTTACTTGGCTCGCAAGCATTTTCCGTCTGTTGTAATGGTACGTTACTGTGTAACTCGTACATGCCTGGCAGTGATTTTCGTGGCTCTGTGTCCTTTAGCCTCGTTATAATTTATTTGGTCCACCATTGTTTTAGTTGCTTAGCCCATTTTCAAGTGCCAAAACTTCTTAAATGCGACTTTTGTGATGTTTGTTTTATGTGGTATTTTTTGTTGTTGTGCTTTTCGTGTTTGTCGATGTGCGCAATTTGGCCTTTAACTTTGTATTTTTGCGATCTGGTATATTTTTTTCTAAGTTCCGCAGGTCATAATTGTTGTTTGTAAAAGTCGTACGTCCTTGTCGGTGTTTTCTGTGCTTTGGTGTTGTGTAGCCTCGTTTTCATATTTTTCGGCGTCCATTTTTTTTGTCGCTTATCCTATTTTCAAGTGTCAATACTCCCTAAATGCGACTTTAATTCGCGTGCAACCTCACCCCTAGACGTCCTGGCTGTCCCCCCTTACTGTGTGTGATTTTTTTTATGTTTTGTTTTTATTTTTCTGTGGTTTTGGTGTTTTTTGATGTACACATTTCGGCCGTTAGCTTTGTATCTTTGCAACCTCGTATTAGGTCGTATTATTTTTTTTCTAAGTCCCTTGGCTCTTTTTTTTTTCGAAGTCCCGCTTTTCTGGGTTGTTTTTTACCGCACGTGATGCCTCGTAGAGCCCCACCTCCCCAAAGGCGGACACTTTAAGCCTTCCAAGCTTGGCTTAGATTACTTATGAAGAAACAAGTTTAAGCATTCATGGGGATTGATGACTATTATCAACATTTCATACCCAAAAGTAGCCATAATTGCAGCTCTTCTACCTGATTTGACGAAGCAAATGGCACCTGTGTGCAGACAAGGCAATTGCAATATTAAAGGTAGTGATTTGCCAAGAACCTATGTTAGTGGCATTGGTTTTCAAAATATATTTAATTCCCTAGTCATCAGATGTTGGATTAGGGGCAGACTTGTCACAAGTTATAGAGCAAGAAGAACACCCTGTTTTGTACCGGAGCCAGGAAACTACTTCAGAGAGAACAAAAGTACTCTGTGGTAGAAAGTGCCTAGTGATAAAATGTGCTATGGATGTCTTTAAGTATTACCTACCGGGAAGACATGTTTTACTCATCTCTGATCATCCTGCTGAAATGGGTGCAACAGAGACAAATGCCAGTGTGACAAGGTGGTTTGACCTAGAACACAGGGCTAGAAAGGACCACACAAAAATGTGGATGCCCTCTTGAGAATCCACTGCCTCTTGATATTGAACTGAATGGGGGGATGTGTGACAAGCTGTACAGAGATGAAATCTGCAAGAAGCACAGCTGAGAGGAGCTAAATAGTCTGAGGGAGAACCAGAGACTGACAGAGTGGCTGGAAGTACAAGATACATGAAAGAGAGGGATTGTGTTAGCTATATGTAAAGAACTCCAGGGGAACATCTGTTTGCTAAGGACTTAAAGTGCAGTGACAAAAAACTACATAACTGAGGGTCCCTGGGTGGGTCATTTGCAGTGAAGGGTGGGCCAATGCTCTACCCACTGCTATTGTACTGGTACAAAATAGAGTGTGGATCCCTAAGAAAGGTTCCTACAGGATCAAAGACCGTACTGGTGGAGGCCATATTTCCCCCTGTGGCCGATAAGCTATACAGATACAGAGAAAGTGTTCTTGAAATCACTCAGCTAGATGTTGATTTCCGTTACTATATTTCTTGTTTACATTTTTTATTAAAACCATTAATTAAACTTTATCTAAGCCTTTGGACCATTCTCTATTTGGGCTGTCTCTCTTGAACAATAAACATAGTCACTATCACCCTCAGAAAGTTTGAGGTTGGAATACGTTGGTGATGACTATTACAATGCGACCAGTCAAGTATTCATTTGTGGTTCTAGTCAACAACACTGTGGAGCTATTGCTGTTTAATATCAGTCAGTTCTAGAAAGTAGAGAGTGAGAGTCTGGGACTGTAAGGACTCATTTGTGAAGTTTCTTATCCACATAGAAGTGGTATAAGTGATGGAGACTTGAGTGTGGACAACAACCAACAGGGATGTATTGCTGGCCTGTTCCTTGTAAGGTAGCATGGCCATAAACACACATTATTTTGGTGCAAGTTTTTGCACAATGAATATGTGAGCAAATTGTATTTTTAAGCATTTTTAAACATCGGAACATAAAGTCACTTAGATTCTTCGTCTTTCCTTTTCTTCTCCTCTTCTATGAATGTTGGAATGGAATAGAACTCTTAAGACTGGAATCGGTCACATCATCTACCTTTATATACCTAAGAAGATTAAATCAATATTATTTTAAGAGATAACACCATTTCAATATTGCAATATTGAAAATGTTAGTGCTTTATAAGTAAAGATAATAGTAATAATATAAGCAACTATCTATGACATGAACTTAAATGTTAGAGAAAATCTTAAATATAGCAGACTCTGCTTCTGCCATGAGTGCTTCCATCTTTGATTACTAACTCGTCTGGTCTCTCAGGGGTGTTTTGTTCTAATAAAATTTACTTGACTATTCATTCTCATTGAGTGGTTTTTCATTGTGGTGGGTTTTCAGTAGATATGAATAAAGATGTTAGCTGCATCCAAGGTTACTCTGATTCTTCATGCTATCTAACCCTGTTAGGAACAAAAGTAAATAGCTGCCACTATTAAACCAAAATTAAACATAATAGTTAAAGCTATGATCCTCTTTCAATTGAGCTTTCGGGAGATCTGGGCTTCGGAAATGTAGCCCGCAATTTATTTTGCTATTCAATTGGCGTCTTTTTTACGGGCTCCGATTGAGTTACGGCCTCCGGCCCCTGATTCACTGCAATGGTTCACATTGCAAATTAATGCCCCTCCAAGCCTTTGATCTTTCACGGCCGCAAGAGTTGCTATTCAATTGCTCTCATCTCAAAATACTCCCCCACCCTCCCTCTCCGTTCTGCTAATGACCTTCTTCTTTCCTCTTCTCTTATCACCTCCTCTCATTCCTGCCTTCAGGACTTTTCTCATGCTGCCCCTATTCTTTGGAACTCTTTACCTTGCTCTACTAGACTATCCTCCTGCCTCAAGTCCTTCAAAAAATCATTAAAAACATGTTTATTTAATGTTATGTATCACCTTCATAATTAATATGCCCAGTTTATCTATCACCTTCCAAATCCTTTAGATTGTAAGTTTGCAAGTTTTTAACCGTATAACATGCTTGAAAAAGTACTTTATAAGCAAGATTATTAACTCAAAAACAGGGCTTTCTTTTTGTTTAATCTGTATTGATATTGTTTTTATGTTCTGTTTCATTCTATGTATGGCATGCAGAATATGTTGGCACTATATGAATATTAGATAATAATAATATATACATTTTAGAGCAGTAGAGAATGTTTGACTTATTTTATTTTTCACTGCCCCTTTAAATCAAAGTTAAGATATTGTCAATGTAAAAAAGGTTTATTTAAGTAGTTCATGTAAATGATTTCCTGACTAGTTCCTGTAAATGTCATTCTGATTAAATAACTTGAGGCGGGGGATTCACTTAAAGTGCGCTAGAATGATTAGACAGTAACATACAGAAACGCCAATTCCCACAACTCCCAATTCTGCAAAAGACTTTCTGTGTGGTTCTGAGCAATCAAAAGTGAAACTTTGCTTGAGACAAATTTTGTCCTGTCTGCTACTATGCAAAAGCCTTTCCTATGCATCTCTCTGAAACACTAATCTCTATGTGTACAAACCACAAATTTTACCTAAACACTGTTATTCATAAATTCCTGTTCACTTATAATTCTGTCATCGTTAGTGAGATTTGAAAGGCAGGAAGTCAGAGTTATACTGGGACACAAATGTCAATCTTTATGTTTTGACATGATGTGCTGTTATTAAAGTATTAGATTTATTTTGCCAATCAGGAACTCTTCAAACAAGAAATATATATATATATATATATATATATATATATATATATATATAAATATTTTAGAAAATAGATTATTTTGCACAATCTGTCTCTTGTTTAACTGATTGGAGTGGAGTCTTTTTCAGAATATGTAATGTGTAAATTTACTGGCCCATAATAGAGCAAAATACATAGATTCATTGGACCTGCTACAAAAACAAACTCACAGAAAATCAGTGTAATCCATGAATAAAGAAGGGCGTAGAGCCTTTATATGTGTTTTAGTTTGATATACCAGTAAGGCATTTAACCTGGTAAGGTAGGAAGCAGATGGCCAGTTAGACACATTGATCAATAGAAGTATAAGAGAAATTGATCCCACTTTTAAAGTCTGTTTTAATACAAGATAATGATACATTTTTTTAAAATCTCAAGGAAGAATTTAGCACACACCTGTTAAGCCCACCTATTTGCTGGGGGATCAATATATTAGGTTTAATGGACCTCTTGGATCAGGAGAAGAGGTAGGAAGCCCACATTTGACACCATCGACTAGTGTTGGATGATGGGGGAAGATAAGTTGATTGTTAAATAAATAAAGACTATTCTGAAGCCTTTGGCTGTGTGGATCCCAACAACATGTGGCATGTCCTTTAAGAGATGGAAATACCAGAAAATCTCATCCTCCTCCTAAATAATCTGTATGTCGACCAAGAAGCCACGGTCAGAACCGAACATGGGACAACAGAATTGTTCAGGATTGGAAAAGCAGTGTGACAAGGTTGTATATTGTCACCTTATTTATTCAACTTATACGCAAAGTACATCATGTGTAAAGCTGGGCTCGATGAATCCAAAGCCGGAATCAATATTGCTGTGAGTTATATCAACAACCTCAGATATGCAGATGATAATACTCTGATGGCTGAAAGTGAGGAGGAACTAAAGGACCTATTGATGAGTATGAAAGAACAGAGTGCAAAACCTGGCCTGCTGCTCAATGTTAAACAAAAAATAAAGAACATGGCAAATCACAATCTCTGTTCCTGGCAAATAGATAGAGAAGAAGTGGAGGCAGTGACAGATTTTTTTTCCTGGGATACAACATCTCTTCGGATGGTGACTGAAGTTGTGAAAGAAGATGGTTTCTGCTTTTGGGGAGGAAAGCTATGGCAAGTCTGGATGAGCTAGTACAAAGTACAGCTATTACATTATCAACAAAAGTGCACATACTTAGAAGTCTGATATTTCCAGTAGTAACAAACGGACCTTAAAGAAGTCTGAGCACCTTAGAATTAATGCCTTGGATAGTGGTGTTGGCAAAACCAACACCACTGGATAGATGAGGTCATTGAAGTAATACAAATTAACTGGATGGAGCTCAGAGGGGTAGTGGCTGACAAATGTGCCTGGCGTGGGTCACAGAGAGCCGGAATCGACTGAACGACTAAACAACTACAACTAGCACACCTTTGTTTCTACTAACCCAGTTTGCTATGATGGGCATCCCCAATATACTAAGCTCAACCTTCACCCTCTAATCTCTAGTAGATAATGAACTAAAGAGGGAACACCAATATAACCCAACCAATAACCTTCCCCCTTCTATCAAAAAGTAGCTTACCGGGTGTGTGTCTATTGCCCCTCTAAATGCTGTTGTGAGTAGGCCATGCCTATGCCTCAGTAAACTCTCTAATATGAGTTTGGGAACTTTGCCTTATCATTCTTATAAATATAAAAATCCTATTGGGAAAAATATACTTACCACCTTGACTCGGCTGACTTTGGATATAGAGGAATCATCTATGTCATTGTGACAGCTATAACTCCCAGTATGTTAAATATTACTCTTCTGAGATTAATTAAGATATCACACTTCTGGGAAAGTAGCAGAAAAAAACGAGCTCAGAAAAGATGATGGCACTGCACAAAAAAAAGAATATTTTAATAAACATATATTTATAAAATTGTTATATTGTTTTTTTAAATGTACAGTCTTACTTAACAATATCTTCAAATATTTTCCTTTTTTTATTTGTACCACTATATTATTGTAGATCTTGGCATGTTACAGGCATTTAAGAAATGAGTCGATTGCGTCAGACAGCAGGCATGGTTGAAGACCACTGCTCTAGAGAAACAGATAATTTCAAACCTATCTTTAGGGAATGTTATTTATTTTCCAAAAAATACATTACAAGCCTGATTTAAATAACTAATGAAGCTTCATTTACAATATTAAATATAGTTGCCAAGACTATCTTTGTATTACTTCATGCAATTGGCAAAATGACTCTGGTCTCAGTAGATTAGGTGTGAGAACCAGAAAGAGAACCTAATTAGAGGAATATCAGTGGGAAAGAATACAACCCCTTGTTTATTAGTGGGATATATTGTAGCTGAAGTTTGACTATACCAAAGTTTATCTGTACCCAAGGACTAATTTACATCTGTGGCAAAGATTCATCAATTACCCATCTCTCCCATTATTATTTATTTCTATTCTATTAAAATTCTCATCCATTTATCCATAAATGAACACGTAGATGCATACTTATAAAAAATATAATGCATCTGCATGTAATCACATATATAGTTGTGAGCATACGAGCCGTTGCTCACGCTTCCGGGCTCGCGCAGCGGTGGAGGCTCCAACGTCGGCTGTGTTTGTCCACAAATGCGGACCCTCGCGAAGTGAGGGTCCGCATTTGCGGAGTTGGAGGCTCAAAGGCGCCTCACATGCAGTTAAAAACACACAGACACGCACGACTTTGAAAAAAAAACATGACCTTGGAACCAACCTTAACGGCACAAACACCCACACGCACGAAAAATACGACCATAACGGCCGAACCGTCCGCATCTAAAACACACCAAATACTCACAAAAAATATATAAAAAGCTTACCCATAGCAAGGGGGGGGGACAACCAGGACTTCTGAAAGTGAAGTTACATCTCCATTTAAGTCCAAATTCCTGAGTGAAGACACACGAAAATCCCCTAAGCGAGTGAAAAAATGGGCGCCGAAAAAAACGAAAACGAAGCCCAGCCACGTAAGACTTACCCAAGAAGAGATCCGAGATAAGCTCGGAAACCCGCATTAACCCCACATTAACCATCGCAGCGGGGGTCCCGATGGCACACGATCGGGGACTCCCGCTGCAATGAAAATTCAAAATTCCCACGTTACGGGTCCTTAAAGGACCGTAAAGGTCCTTAAAGGACCCGTTATAAAAAATAAAAATAAATACACTATCACCCTGTCAATCATGGGGGTCAATATAGACCCCAATAAGTCCTTCGTAACCCTGTCACTCATGGGGGTCAATACAGACCCCCATAAGCACTTAATTAACCCCCTCACTCATGGGGGTCAATACAGACCCCCATAAACCCCTAATTAACCCTGTCACTCATGGGGGTTAATATAGACCCCCATAAGCCCTTCATTAACCCTGTCACTCATGGGGGTCAATACAGACCCCCATAAGCCCTTCATTAACCCTGTCACTCATGGGGGTCAATACAGGCCCCCATAAGCACTTCATTAACCCTGTCACTCATGGGGGTCAATATAGACCCCCATAAGCCATTCATTAACACTGTCACTCATGGGGGTCAATACAGACACCCATAAACCCCTAATTAACCCTGTCATTCATGTGGGTCAATATAGACCCCCATAAGCCCTTTGTTAACCCTGTCACTCATGGGGGTCAATACAGACCCCCATAAGCCCTTCATTAACCCTGTCACTCATGGTGGTCAATAGAGCCCCCATTATCACTTCATTAACTGTGTCACTCATGGGGGTCAATACAGACCCCCATAAGCACTTCATTAACTCCCTCACTCAGGCTGGTCAATATAGACCCCCAAAAGCCCTTCATTAACCCTGTCACTCATGGGGGTCAGTACAGTCCCCCATAAGCACTTCATTAACTCCCTCACTCATGGGGTCAATATAGACCCCCATAAGTACCTAATTAACCCTGTCACTCATGGGGGTCAATACAGCCCCCCATAAACCCCTAATTAACCCTGTCACTCATGGGGGTCAATATAGACCCCCATAAGCCCTTCATTAACCCTGTCACTCATGGGGGTCAGTACAGACCCCCCATAAGCACTTAATTAACCCCCTCCCTCATGGGGGTCAATACAGACCCCCATAAACACTTAATTAACCCTGTCACTCAGGAGGGTAAATACAGCCCCCCATAAGCCCTTAATTAACCCCCTCACTCATGGGGTCAATACAGACCCCCAGAAACCGCTAATTAACCCTGTCACCCATGGGGGTCTATACAGACCCTCATATGCCTCTATTTAACCTCATCAGTCCCATAAGGGTTTATTAAGACCATTATGGGCCTGTTACAACCCAACATTAACCACATAAGTGCCATGACGGTCCTCAAGGACCATCATGACACTAAGTATAAACACTACACTGCACTATACCCCCCCAATAAAACATTAAATATCAACTAAACAGCCTCTACACTAACCTTTTAACACCTACACTATCTACCTCCACTACCTACCTAACCCTTAATAACCCCCACCACTCTAATTACAGAAAATAAAAAGCCAATCTTATTGCTGTCATTTTTGTTGCTTCTATTATTGTGACCTTGACATTTTTTGTTTAAAATAAAAATTATTAATGTTTCTAATTTATTCCAAATATATTCAACGATTGAGCATTCCCACCAAATATAGAAAAATGTACCTTGAGTATGGCAGCCTCTAAAACAGATGAGTTCTTTAGATTACAACTATGTGTAGCATGGCTACTTTCTGTATATTGTTTTATATGATTGTTCTTGATGAGATCATTTCCCAGTATCCCTACTACCGTAATCTGATTCCATAATTTGTCTGATAATGGAGATGGTAAGAAAGTATTATAGTTATGAATGCATTTCAGTTCATAATTATCAATGTTTGATATTAACATGTTGCTATTTATTTATGGAACAATAAAAAAAAATAATTAAATAGAAAAAAAATAATTGATTCCATTATTTTAGCTTGTGGGATTTTCACACAAACTCACACAACACACACTATTATATATGACTAGCGACTTGCCCGTCAAAAAATGACGGTCAATAAAAGAAAGTGTTGAAATGCTGTTTGCCACACAATGTGAGTGTACTGTGTGCCTCAACTATATAGACCCCTCTAACACACTAATGAACACATGTAATAACACTATAAGTGCCATGAGGGTCATCCAGGACCCTCATGACACAAAGTGTAAGCACTACACCATTTTAACCCGTTCACTTATGGGGGTCTATCCAGACCCTCATAAGCCTCTATTTAACCCCATCAATCCCATAAGGGTATATTATGACCATTATGGGCCTGTTACAACCCAACATTAACCACATAAGTGCCATGACGGTCCTCAAGGACCATCATGACACAAAGTATAAACACTACACTGCACTATACCCAATAAAACATTAAATATCAACTAAACACCCTCTACACTAACCTATTAACACCTACACTACCTACCTACCCCCTAATAACCCCCTCCCCACAACTGTAATTACAGAAATCAAAAAAACTAAAGTCAACAAAAAATAAAAAATCTACATTACATAAAATAAAAAACCTGAGTCACAAAAAATTAAAAATCTACATTACAGAAAATAAAAAAAACCTAAGTCACAAAAAATAAAAAAAAGGAACATTACAGAAAATAAAAAAACACATTACAACCCCCCCCCCCACTACAGAAAAAAAAAATTACACACCTGAAAAGGAAATACATATAATACATACAATGCAAATACATACAATACAAATGCATACAATACAAATAAAATGAAATACAATACACCCCTATCTAATATACAATAAATACTATCTATCTAATATACATCCCCCAATCTATCTAAATAAATACCACAATCTAATATACAATACATGCTATGCTATATAAAACACATACCCCTAGCTAACATACAATAAATATCTATATATAAAATAATCTAATTCTAAGCTAAAATAAAATAATTAAGACCACTTACCTTTGCAGATGTCCATTCAGATCAGGCACCTAGGGAATAAAAAATAAAAAAATTAGTGCAACACGTTTACAGTAAATAAATAAACATTCTAAACATTCTAAATATTATACTGACCTTTCCGGCATGTCCCGTTCATCTTCTTTTCTTCTTCTCCGGCGCGGCACCTGTTAAAAAAAACATAACATTAATACACATACATAAACATAAAAACAAAAAAAAAATTAGATATAATCTATATTGTACTTACCTCCCCGCGATGTCTCCGGCCTCCTCCTCCTCTTCTGCCCCGCCCTGGAACCCATAAAAAACATCCGCACTCACGGACATCCCCGACGCCTAATAAGGCTCCCGGAGACTTTTCCGGAAGAAAATAGGCAATGGCGCCTTCTGATTGGGTGAATTTGATAGACAGCATTTTCAACCAATCAGGAGGCGCCAATGTGTGAGCCAATCAGGGGATACACCCTAAAATCCCACTCTTATTGGATAATACACCTGTCAATCTTTATTTAACCCAATCACAAGGCGCAGATGCATTCAGCCAATCACAATGGAATACACCCCCACAGGGTGATTGACTGGAGGCATCTGCACATTCTGATTGGTTGCACTGACAATAGCCAATCACAATGGATTACACCCCCATGTACTGATTGTGAATGAAGGGGTTAACATTGAAGGGGTTAACATATTTTGCTGACATATAGCCTGTTCCTATCCTTGGGATGTTTTGCGACCTTACTAAAACACAAAACATTTCTAGTTGTTCTAAGAAACAGAAAAACACCTGATTATCTGTCCTTGCAACTGACTAACAATGAACTGAAAATCGCCTCTAATATCCACCTTCTTTTGTAAGTATATAACCTATGCAATGACGTGGCAATAAACGGAAGTAGTACTGAGAATGATTTTTTGCGTGTGTTACATCCAGTACGGGTTCCCCAGAATTCTGTTTGGCCCAGTGTTTTCCAAGCCGCCAACTGCTGACAGTCCCAACAGTGCGCCTTCTCATTGGCTATTGTCAATGTCAATCAGTATTACAGCCAATGGGAAGGCGCAGATGTCTTCAGCTAATCACAGCGTGGGGGTGTATCCCATTGTGATTCGCTGATGGCAGTAAAGCCTTCGGATTGGTTCAAATAAAGATTGACAGGTGCGTTATACAATCAGCGTGGGATTTTGGGGTGTATCCCTTTCTCATTGGTTCACAATTGGTGTCTTCTCATTGGCTGAATTTGATAGACAGCGTTTTCAGCCAATCAGAAGCCGCCATTGCCAATTTTATTCTGGAACACTCCGTAGGAAGCTCATTAGGGGCGGATGTGTGTTTTTTTGTTTTTTTTTAAAGCGCGGATGCTTCCAGGGCCCATCTGGGGCAGAAAACCAGTAGGCCGGAGACATTGCGGGGAGGTAAGTACAATGTAGATTGTGTTTATTTTACTTGGTTTTATGTTTATGTATGTGTGCTAATGTAATGGGTTTTTTTTAACAGGGACGGCGCCGGAGAAGCAAAGATGGAGGACGTGACATGCTGGAAAGGTGAGTAGAATAATTAGAATGTTTATAATGTTTATTTATTTTATGTAAACGTGTTGTAGTATTTTTTTAAAATCTTTTTTACCATAGGTTGGTGATCTGAAGAAACATCTCAAAGGTAAGTGGTGTTAATTATTTTATTTTAGCTTAGAATTAGGGATGCTATATAGAGATAGCATGTATTGTATATTAGATAGATAGGGGGATGTATAGTACATAGATAGTATTTATTGTACTGTATATTAGATAGAAAGGGGGATATATATTAGATAGATAGTATTGTATATTAGATAGGGGGATGAAAATTAGATAGGGGGATGTATTTTAGATAGGGGTGTATTGTATTGTATTTAATTGTATTGTATTTAATTATATTGTATTTATTTTTATTGTATTTAATTGTATTGTATGTATTATATGTATTTACTTTTCAATGTGATTTTTTTATTTTTTATTTTATGTAATGTAGATTTTTGATTTTTGATGACTGGTTTTTTTTATTTCTGTAATTACAGTGGTGGGGAGGGGGTTATTAGGGGGTAGGTAGGTAGGTAGTGTAGGTGTTAATAGGTTAGTGTAGACGGTGTTTAGTTGATATTTAATGTTTTATTGGGGGGGTATAGTGCAGTGTAGTGTTTATACTTAGTGTCATGATGGTCCTTGAGGACCGTCATGGCACTTATGTGGTTAATGTTGGGTTGTAACAGGCCCATAATGGTCATAATATACCCTTATGGGACTGATGGGGTTAAATAGAGGCTTATGAGGGTCTGGATAGACCCCCATAAGTGAACGGGTTAAAATGGTGTAGTGCTTACACTTTGTGTCATGAGGGTCCTGGATGACCCTCATGTCACTTATAGTGTTATTACATGTGTTCATTAGTGTGTTAGAGGGGTCTATATAGTTGAGGCACACAGTACACTCACATTGTGTGGCAAACAGCATTTCAACACTTTCTTTTATTGACCGTCATTTTTTGACGGGCAAGTCGCTAGTCATATATAATAGTGTGTGTTGTGTGAGTTTGTGTGAAAATCCCACAAGCTAAAATAATGGAATCAATTCTTTTTTTTTCTATTTAATTAGTTTTTTTATTGTTCCATAAATAAATAGCAACATGTTAATATCAAACATTGATAATTATGAACTGCAATGCATTCATAACTATAATACTTTCTTACCATCTCCATTATCAGACAAATTATGGAATCAGATTAGTAGGGATACTGTGAAATGATCTCATCAAGAACAACCATATAAAACAATATACAGAAAGTAGCCATGCTACACATAGTTGTAATCTAAAAAAATCATCTGTTTTAGAGGCTGCCATACTCAAGGTACATTTTTCTATATTTGGTGGGAATGCTCAATCGTTGAATATATTTGGAATAAATTAGAAACATTAATAATTTTTATTTTAAGCAAAAAATGTCAAGGTCACAATAATAGAAGCAACAACTAGCGACTTGCCCGTCAAAAAATCACGGCAATAAGATTGTAAGGCAGGTAATGTTGTTTGTGTGCGACATTAATTTTATTGGTGTTCCAAGATCCTTCGGCGCTCATTGCGAGGCTCTTGGTTGTATGTGTGCTATGAGCAGCGTTGGTGTTTCTTTTTGTTATGGATCGAAATATTATAGGAATGCTAAGTTCCCAAGGTATTTGCTACCCACACATTTTCTAGTATGTATACAAGTTGGGATGAAATAGTTAAAAGTAGAATTTTTATTAGTAAGGGATAACAACGGCGATAAACTTTAAAAACAATAAGGTATTAAAAAATCCCGGATTTGAGAAAAAAGTTAAAATGGGCTATCTAATGTGTGAAACTTTACCTGTTTGGTATTATTTTGGACTCTTAATAGAGGGGTAAGTGGTTCACACCTAACAGTACTTCAAGGGGATGGTGAGTAGCTTATCCAATTTAGTATGTCCTGTCTTTTTACATGTAAACACAATTAACATGCAGTAGGAATTAATGGATGTGATGCTGCTAAATAAATGCCATAGAGATGACTCTAATTTGTTAGGATTCACAAAGTGGATTCACAACACTGACCCTTATTTTCTAGGGTTCACAGTGAGGAATTTCAAAGATAGCTTAAAATATATCTCTAATACATGCTGTATTGGGCTTCTAGAGGACTTTGTTTGGATGGTATATCAGTTGTTTACCACAAGTCTGAGCATTTTGTCTACATCTGTCTTGTGAACATGCCACAATTTAATCACAGGAATTGCTGTCTCTTGTGCCTAATCGGGGTAAGATATAGTTTATGTCCTCATGACAAACAATCCTCCTTATAACGATACACTTATATTGTGTTTATATCCCATTGCAGGGATCAGCATGATGTGGAAACCAGACATAATAAAATAAATTATATCCAGCAGGTTGTCTCCCACTCTATGTTCTGTCAAAATGTTGCAAAGTCTATCTCATATGGAAGTAACAGCATTCACACATTTGGAAACGGACAGGGAGGGTAAGCATACATTCTCTAGGTTTCTAAAATACAGTACTGTTAGTAGAAGTGACGCCGGCGTGCCCTTAGCTGTAAGGCATGCCACGTCATCAAAGGCCGACGCGTTTCGACGTCATCAGACGTCTTTGTCAAGGTGAAAGTACACTGAGCCGTCTGGCCCTCTTTTAAACGCTGCCGTAGCTACGGCAACCAATTGGCATTATTCGGACATGCGCAGTAGATTCCGGAGGCGCATAGCGCTATGTTGTTATGCAAGTGTCTAGTAAATGCGCAGATAGGAGTTTAGGGGATGTTCATAGCGTTATATATATAAAGAAAGCAAGTGTGAAATACATAGCCCATGTTATTCATAAGGGCACATATAAGGAATGGATATATTATCCTAGAAAAATGAAGGTAAGAGCAGGCCCCAACTATAAAGCAGTGCATTATATAGTGAAGCAATTGTGTTGATAAAAATAATTATTGTGTGACCAACTACTTAATAAAGGAGGAATAATAATCCTCTAGTTACCAGAAAGGACTATTAAAACCTAGTAATATTTGTTAAAAAATAATAATAGTGCTGGGAGAAATATATGACAACCTATTATCCTAGATAGATGAAGGTAGAGGCAGGCCCCTTCTATAAAGCAGTGCATTATAAAGTGAAGGGACTGTGTTGATAAAAATGATTCTTGTGTGACCAACTTATCAATGAAGGAGGACTAATAATCCTCTAGTTGCCAGAAAGGTCTAATAAAACCTAATAATATTGATTAAAAGACAATAATAGTGCTGGGAGAAATATATGACAACCTATGAAGTGAAAATAAAAAATGTGTATTACATGAGTGGAAAGTAAAAAATCTTCCAAAAGGAACTTGGAGAAATAGGGAAAGGGGGGAAAAAACTCAACCCCTATATGTGTGTTAAATAAGAGATTGACTCTCTCAAAGAAAATTGAATAAGGGTAGGAATGGGTGAATATACCTGAGGGTTGACCATAAAAAAGTGCTTGTCATGTGGAATGTGAATCCAAAGAGGGAACAAGATTTGACTAAAATTACTCATGGTTGAAAAAACTATAAAAGGATTAATTATACTTAGATAGAGTAGTAATCCTAAACTATAACTAGAATGAAATGTGAAAAATTGAAAAAATTGGGCCTCCCTATAAATAGGTAAATAATAAGTGATGTTGACTCTTATGAGAGGATTCTCCTATAGCATACTTATTTAAATGAAGGGTAAGAATGTAAATCCTTCATTTAATCCCTTAGGGGATAAAGCTTTTAATTTATAGATCCATTTTGCTTCATGTTGGAGAAGTTTTTTATCTAGGTCACCCTGTCTGGGGCCTTGGTAGACTTTCTCAAGAGCTGTGAACGTTAAAACTTCACTATTTCCACCGTGAATCATTTTAACATGGCGTGCTAGGGGGGTGTCAAGATCTTTCTTAATAGAATAGATATGTTCACCAATGCGTCTTCGCAGTTGGCGTCGCGTCTTCCCTATGTAGATCTTTTTACAAAGGCACGTAGCCACATAGACTACATTTGTAGTACAGCAATTTGAGAAGTCTTTTAAGACATATCTTTCCCCACTGGATGGATGTTCATATATTTTTGTGGGTTTGATGTATCTGCAAAATTTACAGTTCCCACATCTAAAACATCCCAGTGGGGGATTGAGCCATGTATTGTTATGTTTTTTCTCTTTAAAGAAGCTATGTACTAGTGTATCTTTAAGATTTTTTCCCCTTCGGTATGTAATTGGTATTTTTTGTGGGAGTATGTCTACCAGGTCCTCATCACTTCTTAATAAGTGCCAGTGTTTGGATATAATATCTTTAATTGAGGCGGACTCATACCCATATGTCATGATACATCTAGGATATGTATTGTCTGATGTTTGAATGTTTTTCCTATAAGGTTTATTTAGCAACTCTGTTCTGTTGAATGACAATATTGATAGATTCAAAAGAGACATAAAAGACCGTAAACAGAAAAAATTCTTAAGAGATAAAACGGATTTTCAAACAAATAGGATTTTTAAGAAATTTCCAACTACCATACCGATGCAAAGAAATTCGGACATAAGCTCCTCAGATTATGAGAATTCAGACATAGATGAACATTCTATCCATAGCTCAAGAGGCAGGCGACCTGGTATGCACTATAGAAGGGAGGCATATAACACAAGGAAATTTGCACAGACTAGAATGCCAAACAACTACAATAATGAAGGTTTTTTAGAGGAAAGCCAGTTCCCGGTGAAAGGCCCAGAGAGGAGGGATCTAAGGAAAAAGAACTAAAGGCCGAGAATAAGCTTAATAGTGGTCCTATAAAAGACCAGAGTTTGAAAATTATTAATTTATCAGACTTTACCATAAACAATGACCACGAATCAGTACTAAGAAAAGGCCTTAGTTTTGTTCCAACATCAAGATCTGACAAATTCACTCACATTAAGGATATAAATCTTTTTGCTCGGAAATTGGCCCTCCAAAAATTCTTTAAAAACAAACAAGATAAAGAACATATGAAGCTAGGTATAAATAAAGAAGATGTTGAAACCTTCAAACTCCTAATGTCTTTGTTAGAAGAAAATGCCTCTTTTGAGCTAGGCAAAACACATGAGAAAATAAAAATATGGAAGAATAAAAGTTGTTTCACACCGTTTCTAAAGGAATACTCTAATATTTGGGTTTTCCTACAACAGGTAACAAATGATATAGAAAGTTTAGATTTTAAAAAACTGGAAAAAACTTTCAATCTGACTAAAAAGGAATACCAAGCCCTTGAGGAACTCAAGTCATGTAAGGATATTCAAATTAAGCAAGCAGATAAAGGGGGTAATCTTGTAATACTGAGCAACGTTGAGTATATAAGGATGTGTAATAGGATTTTGGATGATAGAGCCACTTATGAAGTACTAACGAAGAACCCAAATCTTGAATATAGACTATCTTTAAAGTCTATATTAGAAAAAGCTAAAATGGAAAAGATTATTGATGAACAAACATATACTTTTCTCTTACCAAAATTCCCCAGTATCTCGACCTTCTATGCACTACCAAAAGTGCACAAGCAAACAGTGCCTATCCCAGGTAGGCCTATAGTGTCTGGAACGGGAAACCTATCATCCAATGCCAGTATCTTTGTGGATCACTATCTACGTGATTTAGTACAGAATTTGCCCTCATATATACAAGATACTAATGATATCCTAAAACAATTGGAACATCTAACAGTACCAAAAGACACTTGGTTAGTAACCATTGATGTTGAAGCACTATATAGCAGCATACCTCATAAAAATGGCATTGAAGCAGTGAAACATTTCCTGAGTACAAAAAGTACTAATCTGAGGGAATTTAATAATTTCATCACTCTACTCTTAGAGTATGTCCTAAAACATAATTTCTTTTTGTTCAATGACAAATGGTTCCATCAGATAAAGGGAACCGCAATGGGTACCCCTTGTGCCCCTAGCTATGCGAACCTTTTTTTAGGATACTGGGAGGAAAAGATCTTCTCAGACCCAGATATGGAACTTCTTTTCGTACATGCATTGAGTTGGCGTCGCTATATAGACGACATCTTTGTAATCTGGGATGGTACTAAACTTGAGTTTGAAACCCTTATGAATTCATTAAACAAAAGTGAGATGGGTTTGAGATTTACACACGAAATCCACAGATCAGAGATTTCATTCCTAGACTTACTCATCCAAAAAGATGATGAAGGAAATATCTCTACTACCACTTTCAGAAAAGAGACAGCTGCAAATACGCTATTAATGTGGGATAGTCAACATTTTGAGCCCCTGAAGAAAGGTATACCTAAGGGACAATATTTAAGAATTAGGAGAAACTGTAGCTCAGAAACTCAGTTTAAAATTGAAGCAGATAAATTAAAACAGAGATTTCGAGAGCGAGGATATTCAAATAAATGCCTAAAGAAAGCATTTCAACATGCATTGAGTTGCAACAGAACAGAGTTGCTAAATAAACCTTATAGGAAAAACATTCAAACATCAGACAATACATATCCTAGATGTATCATGACATATGGGTATGAGTCCGCCTCAATTAAAGATATTATATCCAAACACTGGCACTTATTAAGAAGTGATGAGGACCTGGTAGACATACTCCCACAAAAAATACCAATTACATACCGAAGGGGAAAAAATCTTAAAGATACACTAGTACATAGCTTCTTTAAAGAGAAAAAACATAACAATACATGGCTCAATCCTCCACTGGGATGTTTTAGATGTGGGAACTGTAAATTTTGCAGATACATCAAACCCACAAAAATATATGAACATCCATCCAGTGGGGAAAGATATGTCTTAAAAGACTTCTCAAATTGCTGTACTACAAATGTAGTCTATGTGGCTACGTGCCTTTGTAAAAAGATCTACGTAGGGAAGACGCGACGCCAACTGCGAAGACGCATTGGTGAACATATCTATTCTATTAAGAAAGATCTTGACACCCCCCTAGCACGCCATGTTAAAATGATTCACGGTGGAAATAGTGAAGTTTTAACGTTCACAGCTCTTGAGAAAGTCTACCAAGGCCCCAGACAGGGTGACCTAGATAAAAAACTTCTCCAACATGAAGCAAAATGGATCTATAAATTAAAAGCTTTATCCCCTAAGGGATTAAATGAAGGATTTACATTCTTACCCTTCATTTAAATAAGTATGCTATAGGAGAATCCTCTCATAAGAGTCAACATCACTTATTATTTACCTATTTATAGGGAGGCCCAATTTTTTCAATTTTTCACATTTCATTCTAGTTATAGTTTAGGATTACTACTCTATCTAAGTATAATTAATCCTTTTATAGTTTTTTCAACCATGAGTAATTTTAGTCAAATCTTGTTCCCTCTTTGGATTCACATTCCACATGACAAGCACTTTTTTATGGTCAACCCTCAGGTATATTCACCCATTCCTACCCTTATTCAATTTTCTTTGAGAGAGTCAATCTCTTATTTAACACACATATAGGGGTTGAGTTTTTTCCCCCCCTTTCCCTATTTCTCCAAGTTCCTTTTGGAAGATTTTTTACTTTCCACTCATGTAATACACATTTTTTATTTTCACTTCATAGGTTGTCATATATTTCTCCCAGCACTATTATTGTCTTTTAATCAATATTATTAGGTTTTATTAGACCTTTCTGGCAACTAGAGGATTATTAGTCCTGCTTCATTGATAAGTTGGTCACACAAGAATCATTTTTATCAACACAGTCCCTTCACTTTATAATGCACTGCTTTATAGAAGGGGCCTGCCTCTACCTTCATCTATCTAGGATAATAGGTTGTCATATATTTCTCCCAGCACTATTATTATTTTTTAACAAATATTACTAGGTTTTAATAGTCCTTTCTGGTAACTAGAGGATTATTATTCCTCCTTTATTAAGTAGTTGGTCACACAATAATTATTTTTATCAACACAATTGCTTCACTATATAATGCACTGCTTTATAGTTGGGGCCTGCTCTTACCTTCATTTTTCTAGGATAATATATCCATTCCTTATATGTGCCCTTATGAATAACATGGGCTATGTATTTCACACTTGCTTTCTTTATATATATAACGCTATGAACATCCCCTAAACTCCTATCTGCGCATTTACTAGACACTTGCATAACAACATAGCGCTATGCGCCTCCGGAATCTACTGCGCATGTCCGAATAATGCCAATTGGTTGCCGTAGCTACGGCAGCGTTTAAAAGAGGGCCAGACGGCTCAGTGTACTTTCACCTTGACAAAGACGTCTGATGACGTCGAAACGCGTCGGCCTTTGATGACGTGGCATGCCTTACAGCTAAGGGCACGCCGGCGTCACTTCTACTAACAGTACTGTATTTTAGAAACCTAGAGAATGTATGCTTACCCTCCCTGTCCGTTTCCAAATGTGTGAATGCTGTTACTTCCATATGAGATAGACTTTGCAACATTTTGACAGAACATAGAGTGGGAGACAACCTGCTGGATATAATTTATTTTATTATGTCTGGTTTCCACATCATGCTGATCCCTGCAATGGGATATAAACACAATATAAGTGTATAGTTATAAGGAGGATTGTTTGTCATGAGGACATAAACTATATCTTACCCCGATTAGGCACAAGAGACAGCAATTCCTGTGATTAAATTGTGGCATGTTCACAAGACAGATGTAGACAAAATGCTCAGACTTGTGGTAAACAACTGATATACCATCCAAACAAAGTCCTCTAGAAGCCCAATACAGCATGTATTAGAGATATATTTTAAGCTATCTTTGAAATTCCTCACTGTGAACCCTAGAAAATAAGGGTCAGTGTTGTGAATCCACTTTGTGAATCCTAACAAATTAGAGTCATCTCTATGGCATTTATTTAGCAGCATCACATCCATTAATTCCTACTGCATGTTAATTGTGTTTACATGTAAAAAGACAGGACATACTAAATTGGATAAGCTACTCACCATCCCCTTGAAGTACTGTTAGGTGTGAACCACTTACCCCTCTATTAAGAGTCCAAAATAATACCAAACGGGTAAAGTTTCACACATTAGATAGCGCATTTTAACTTTTTTCTCAAATCCGGGATTTTTTAATACCTTATTGTTTTTAAAGTTTATCGCCGTTGTTATCTCTTTTTGTTATGGCAATAAATAATTAATAAAATAAGAAATTAATATACTTTACCTATTGTGAAGTAATATATGCAGGAAGCATTGTGTTGAAGAGCTGGCAATCTGTTTTCATCTTGCTGCAGCATCAGTGCTGTGGAGCTGCTGTGTAAGCGTCATGAATGTGTGCAGTGTGTAGTGTAATAGTGTGCGTGCGCGAGGCAAATCCGTTAGGGTAGCTCTGTACTTCTGGATTGTATAAGTTAGTGTTCTAAAATGGCGCCTAATGTGTGGTATGCGGCTGTGGCTGATTTTGCGTCCTTGTTTTCGGATGTCGTCCGACTTTTTCAGAAAATCCGGAGATGTTTGGTGGTGTTTTGCGTGTTTAGGGTTCTTTAGCCTCGTTTTCGTTTTGTTCGGTGGCCATTTTTTCTCTTTCTTAGGCGATTTTTAACTCAGAAATTTGGACTTAAATTGAGGTGTAACTTCACTTGCGGAGGTCCTGGGTGCCCCCCTCCCTGCTGTGGGTAAGCTTTTTATGTGTTTGTTGTGTTTTTATTGTGTTTCTAATGTTTTTCGGGTCACGCGGGTTGCATCCTTGTTTTCGGATCTCATTCGTCTTTTTTGGAATATCCATAGGTGTTTGGTGGTGTTTTGCATCTTTAGAGTCCTGTAGCCTCGTTTTCATTTTTTTCGGCAACCATTTTTTCTCCCGCTTAGGGTATTTTTGGGGTGTCAAACTCTTTTATTTCAAGTTAAATTGAGGTGTAACTTCAGTTTTCGAGGTCCTGGGTGCCCCCCCTTGCTGTAGGTAAGCTTTTTATGTATTTGTTGTGTATTTATTGTGTTTTCGATGTTTTCATGTGCGTGGGTTTCGGGCGGTCGTATTTTTGCGAGGTCGTAAAGGTTTGTCACGCCTCTTGTGTGTCGTAAGTCCATAAATTTTGCAAGGTCCGCAGTTGCTGGCAAGGAGCCTAAACTGCTATGGACTGTTGTAATTGCAAAAAATAATTAAAATTGACTAATGGATTTCTAACTAGTATATGCTTAGATAATATTTAATAATCTAAAGATATATGGATAAGATGGCTAAACTCATAGAAATGTTTTTAAATAAGTATGTTTAATGCACTATTTCTCGTTTTTTATTGCATAATTATTTTTTCAGGGGGTTTTTCTTATATGTTTTGGTATAAAGCAAAGATTTGATACTGCTTTGTAATAACAGAAAATCAAAGCCATACTTAATAATGTAATTTAAATTTCTTGAACAAGTTTGATGGCAGCATTAGCTTATTTGTTTTTGCACCTCCATCCTGCGCAGGGCAGTAACAGACGTTTCCTCCGTATATATGGCCCCTCCATCCCTGGGTCAGTGTTGTTCCCCATATGCGAATCTGAGGGGGGGGGGGGGGGGGGGCAATCTTAATGCTGATATGGAATATATCCCGGAAATGAAAATTACAAAAAGTATGGTTTAAATTTTCTATTTTCTTGAATATTCTATGCCAGCATTTAGATAGTGGTTTAATACCAAAGCTTTACATAGCATGGGAAATAGTACAAGGGGCAAATATCTCTAATGTTTTATTTGGTGTAATTTATGCATTTACAAGTGTTGAATAAAGTCAGAATCTTCTTTTGTCTGTATGTCCAGATACTAGTGTTTTTTTAATACATTGATAGAAGACCTGGATGCTGCTGTACCAATCTGATTTGATGTACCATGGATATAAAAAGTCTACACACCCCTGTTAAAATGTCAGGTTTCTGTGCTGTAAAAAATTAGCCAAATATAAATAATTTCAGAACTTTTTCCACCTTTAATGTGACCTATAAACTGTACAACTCAATTGAAAAACAAACTGAAATCTTTTAGGTAGAGGGAAGAAAAAATATAAAAATAATATGGTGCATAAGTATGCACACCCTTAAACTAATACTTTGTTGAAGCACCTTTTGATTTTATTACAACACTCAGTCTTTTTGGGTATGAGTCTATCAGCATGGCACATTTTGACTTGGCAAGATTTGCCCACTCTTCTTTGCAAAAACACTCCAAATGTGTCAGATTGTGAGGGCATCTCCTGTGCACAGCCCTCTTCAGATCACCCCCACAGATTTTCAATCGGATTCATGTCTGGGCTCTGGCATGGCCATTCCAAAACTTTAATCTTCTTCTGGTGAAGCCATTCCTTTGTTGATTTGAATGTATGCTTTGGGTCATTGTCATGCTGAAAGATGAAGTTCCTCTTCATGTTCAGCTTTCTAGCAGGAGCCTGAAGGTTTTGTGCCAATATTGACTGGTATTTGGAACTGTGCATAATTCCCTCTATCTTAACTAAGGCTCCAGTTCCAGCTGGATAAAAACAGACCCAAAGCATGAGCTGCCACCACCATGCTTCACTGTGTGTATGGTGTTCTTTTGGTGATGTGCAGTGTTGTTTTTGTGCCAAACATATCTTTTGGAATCATGGCCAAAAAGTTCAACCTTGGTTTCATCAGACCATAACACCTTTTCCCACATGCTTTTGGGAGACTTCAGATGTGTTTTTGAAAAATGTAGCCTGGCTTGGATGTTTTTCTTCTTAAAAAAAGGCTTTTGTCTTGCCACTCTACCCCATAGCCCAGACATATGAAGAATACGGGAGATTGTTGTCACATGTATCACACAGCCAGTACTTGCCAGATATTCCTGCAGCTCTTTTAATGTTGCTGTAGGCCTCTTGGTAGCCTCCCAGACCAGTTTTCTTCTCGTCTTTTCATCAATTTTGGAGGGAGCTCCAGTTCTTGGTAATGTCACTATTGTGCCATATTTTCTCCACTTGATGATGACTGTCTTCACTGTGTTCCATGGTATATCTAATTCCTTGGAAATTCTTTTGTACCCTTCTCCTGACTGATACCTTTTAACAATGAGATCCCTTTAATGCTTTGGAAGCTCTCTGTGAACCATGGCTTTTGCTGTGGGATGCGACTAAGGAAAATTTCAGGAAAGACCAACTAGAGCAGCTGAACTTTATTTGGGGTTAATCAGAGGCACTTTAAATGATGGCAGGTGTATGCTGACTCCTATTTAACACAATTTGGAATGTGATTGCTTAATTCTGAACACAGCTGAACACAGCTACATCCCCAGTTATAAGAGGGTGTGCAGACTTATGCAACCACATTATTTTCCTTTTTTTATTTCTTCCACCTAAAAGATTTCAGTTTGTTTTTCAATTGAGTTGTACAGTGTATAGGTCACATTAAAGGTGGAAAAAGTTCTGAAATGATTTATCTTTGTCTCATTTGTTTACAGCACAGAAATATGACATTTTAACAGGGGTGTGTAGACTTTTTATATCCACTGTAGCTATCTCATGTACTGTATGTGAAAATAGAGATGGCTCTGACAAATGAGTGTTAGACTTATTGTTAAAGACTCTGTCATGGACCTATATGCCTTAGAAATAGTGCCATTTATTCACTTTCTTATGGATCTTAATACTTGATAAAACTTATTCAAACCATAAGATATAATAAATAATCTTGTAGATTATCACCAATGCTAAGGTTTCCTTTGGAAGAATTTAGACTACTACATCTCATTTCTAATTGAAGGTAAATCATATTTCTTGATTTAAGTGAAATTTCAAAGTCAATTTTCAGAAGGATTCTGGATCTGATCTAAGAGGTGCTGTTTTGCATCTGTTAAAAGGTTCTTAAAATGGTGCTTCTAACTGTAAAACCTTTTTGGTTCAAGTTAGGACCACAAGATGAATTGCTTTAAGAGTAAAATTCCACTTATACAATATGTTTGCCAAAGATTTGAAAAGGCTTCCAATGCTTGCGGGATCCTCAATGGAGATGACATTTGCCTTCGTCGGGGCTATAATTTTATACTGTTTGCACAAATCTAGAGATCATTTCTTTCACTGTCCACTGTAATCCTGACAGAGCAGAACTGGCAGCATGCTGAAACCGAGTCCTCTATCTTACCAATTTTATATATATTTTGAGACTTGAGTGTCATAAGTTTAAAATTTCAACATTGGTATCAGACCTTCATTGAGCTCCTCTTAGATTCTATTATATACCATATATTTTTTTCTGGACCTTATGTAGAGTACCAATCACTTCTTGAAAGAATCCTAATTCCATGAAATGCAGATCTTCTATAGAGGGGTAATTGACTGGACATTGAGAGAGAAGATCTAATCTGTGAGATATGAGGTACAGGAGGGTCCATCAAGACTAGATGTTGTTGTTCAGTCCTTCAGCCGTGTCCGACTCTTGGTGACCATACAAATGCAGCATAAGGTTTTCATGGCAAAAATTCTGTAGTAGGTTGCCCGTTCCTTCTCCAGTATACTGTGATTTGTCTGATCTCTCTGCTATCTCACAGCTTTATTGAAGTACACAAGTCCCTTCATCATGACAAGGTAGCGATCCAGACGGGGAGAGGAGATGTAGTAGTGGTTATAATAGTTTCATTTGTCATGCTGGACTAATGCTGACAACGTATGTCTTCTTTGTTATTCCTCTTTTTATGAAAGAGAGCAGGTGAAAATAAATGCACATCAAACCTGACTTCCCAATAATGGAAAAGTTGTCTTGTGCCTAACTTTCTCTTTGAAACATGAAGAGTTTAATTTTGAATCTCTTGGATTATAGTAAACTTCCTGAGAAAGACTGCTTGCCAGTTTTGTTCTTTTGGTAGATATGTTTGCTAATCTCCAAATAGATCTCTTTCATAATGGATTTACTGAGATTGGCCCCTCGTTGAAGATTGCCATTCTCCAGGTTCTTTTGGTTTGTCCAAAAAGAGTGAGACAAACACCTGAGGACAGGAAAGACATTTAATAGTGTGCAATATTTTTTTTAAGTAAACTTGTGCCATTACCGAGCAGAAATCTCATGAGACATGTTAGTCTGCACCTGGCCCTAAGGGCAGTCCAGAACAGAAATGCCAAGCCAGTATCCTCTGTACAAGAGCGCTCAAAACTCACATGTACAATTCAGTCATAAATGGCTTTCTTCAGTGGGTAGCTACAGATCTTCCAAGGCACAGTGACCTTCTCACATCTGGCTTACCTTCTTGGTTTGTCCACAATAGAAGGCTTTTTCTAAAGCAAAGCATTATGAATATCTTCAGATACTTGTTTTCTTTATATAAACTGAATTGCTTGAAAAATACTTAATGGGTCTGAGATTCTATTTTCCATTGACTAAATATGGATAAAGAGGTCATGATTACCATTAGGACCATGGATGTTTGTTTGTGAAAAATGTTGCTTTTCTCAAAGTTTTTTCTTTCAGAATTGTCTCTACAATGTTTTAGTCTGCTGTGAGGATATGAAGTTCTGGAAGGATGAAAAGCATTTGTTATCCAGCCATGCTTTGAGAGGTAATACGATATTCTCCTTTTGTGAATCAACAAAGATTCTCAATTCTGATGTAGTACAAATGAATTGTCCAGATAAAGTAATATTGTAATTCCATCCTGTCTTGGTTCTGCTATTATATATATATATATATATATATATATATATATATATATATATATATATAAAATACCTAGGTAAAGGCATGTGATTATTTATAGACATAGGAATGAGATGATTCATATGTATGGTAATGACTGGAAACTGGAGAGATATACAGTATTAGTGACAATTCCAGCTTGAATTTTTAAGATGCTCAGAAGACATTCCTTAAACTTAGATGACAACTTGTGAGCTGCTTCCCTATAAACATAATAAGGCTGCACTTTCTAAACATTTTTGGAAGACTGTACCCAGGCTATAAAAAGCAATCACTCAGTCCTTTTAGGTAACAGCTTGGGATGTCAATGCCTCCAAAGAAATGAGATCTTTGAAAGATTTGATTCTTGTTCATCTTGAACAGAGTTTCAATCATCTCTCCATTAAGAAAATACAATTAGTTATGATTGTGCACAGTATAAACAGAATATCTCCTTGATTTACAATTCATTGGAAGTTTTACTTGATAACGTAGTCCTTTCTCTTTTTAAGGATTTGATGAAGCTTCCCATCAAAAGGGTTTCCCAATCAAATTGAAGAACATAACATTTTAAGCCACAAAGCTCCTGGCTACTTGTCCCTCGTGATCTTTTATTCATTGTGAAGTACTTCTGCCATGTTAGTAATCCTTATATTCAGGTTTGGTATACTAAATGAGCATTCTTACTAGTTATGGTTACAATTGCAGATCTAGCTGTAAGACATGCATTTTTAGATTTATATCTTTTATTCAATAAATGGAATTACAAAGAGATGTAGATTTATGTATATTAAAATTAACTTTTCTAGCCACCTCATCTATGGGAGGGCCCAAATTATGAGCATGCCTTTGAATCCTTTTCTGAGAAAGGATAATAAATATATTTCTCTGTGAATGGTAATATGTTTCTCTGCTCTACTGCATCCATGAAGCACCACATACAAATGTCAGTTAAAGAGAATAACACTGTCCTATTTTGTTTTGTTTATTCCCTTTATTGTGTATTAGCAAACTTTTCTGAATACCCAGACCAAGGATTCTATCAGGTCATATGAAAATTTTACATGAGGCAGAATCATCTTTTGCTTCAGAAAGTCATTTCTATTGTATATGGATACGTTACTATTTCACTCAAAAGCTATATGGTTTGTTAGTGCTTAACACTATTATACTAATTTCACATCACAATTGAAAACCAAATACCAATTAAAAATGTCATAACGACATAGATAACTCACAACCTAAAAAAGACCAAAGTGAATTGGTTGTTTTAACACTTCTCCAGCTCTATTATATTGAGGCACAATAGAATTAAACCATTCCAGATCTCCAATAAATCCTCAATGTGCAATACATATGTAATTTATAAGGACTATGATCCTCGAGGGGATGCCTTCTTCCTGAAGGGCTTCACTATTGGGCTTCACTATTGGGTGGCCCCAAAAGCTTACTATCCCCCTAAAGTAGAGAGGACAGCCTAATACCAGAAGTGTATTTACAAGTTTACAATAGTAGCCGCAAGAACTTGTCAAATTGTGTATTCCTAAGTAGTGTATAAGGTTTATGATCCTCCAGGGGATACCTCCTGTTCTGAAGGACTCCACTAATTGGCAGTCCCAAAACTGGCTAATAAGCCCTAATGTAAAGTCTAGCACCAAAAGTGTTGTACATACTAATACAATTGTGGCCACCTAAGATAAAAAGTATACAACGTAACACAATTATCACCACACAGGAAATCATGTAGCACGTGCATCATAGAGCTTAAACCTGGACTATTATAAAAACATTGGTAACATTGTATCCATATGTGATAGATAATTATAATGCATGAGTGCCATCTATATATCGAAATACATCAGCCACAAGCTATAATAAGCAGCAGTATAAAACACACCAGTGATTAATCGCTGGTTACCCGTATGGGAATCTCGCAGTGTGATGCTGTAAAGATCAGCAATATATATACACTAGCGAATTACCCATCAAAAATGACGGGGCAATAACATTTTAAGCCATGGCAATGCTGTTTCACACACAATATAAAGCTTTTTCTACTCTGAGGACCTTCGTCGTTCATTGCGAGCCTGGCGCTGATCGCCTTCGGTGCTCATAGCCAGCCGCTACTCTACTTTACTTTTGCTCCTCTGAGCGCCTTTGGTGCTCATCAAAAAAACATATATGTCTATTTTTTTAAATAATAATTAATGAGTTAGTTAATAAATGAATATACTTTACCTATTTGTAATTGATATATCCAGCAATGAATAGCCAGAAGAGCCAAGTATCTCTTTTTGTTTTCCTGCAGCATACAATGTACAGTTGGACTGTTGCTGCCCTAGGAGAAAGTGTCATCAGTGTCACAACTGTGCATTAGAAATATGCTGCGTGTGCGACGGCAAACTGATGGTTTAGTTGTGTAAAGAGCCATTTTAGATTTATAATGTTATTAGTTGCAAGTTAGTGTTGTAAAATGGCCTAGTTTGTCTATTCGCGGCTTGCAAGCATTTTCCGTGCTTTCTAACTGTGTATTTTGTACCTCGTACATCCCTGGCAAAAGTTGTGCGTGCCTGGCGGTGTTTTGCGCATTTTGGGGTCGTGTAGGTTCGTTTAAAAAAAATTCGGCCGCCATTTTTTTTCTTGCTTAGCCGATTTTTACTTTAGATTTTAAATTCGACTTTAATTTGCGTGCAACCTAACTGGCAGATGTCCTGGCTGTCCCCCCATGCTGTGTGGGATTTTTTTTAATGTTTTGTTTATTTTGTAGTGTTTTTGTTGTTTTTGGATCTACGCTTTTCGGCCAATAACTTTGTATTTTTGCAACCTCGTATTTTTTTTTATAAGTTCCGTAGGTCGTAATTAAAAGTCGTACGTCCTTGAAAGTGTTTTCTGCTTTTTGGGGTTGTGCAACCTCATTTTCATTTTTTTCGGACGCCATTTTTTTTCTCGCTTAGCCGTTTTTCAAGTGGCAAAGAAACTCCTTAAATTCAACTTTTATTCACATGCAACCTCACCCTCAGACACCCTGGCTGTTCCCCCCTTGGTGTGTGTGATGTTTTTTTATGGTTTTTTTTATTTTTCAGTGTTTTGTGTGTTTTTTGATGAACGTGTTTCGACCGTTATCTTCGTATTTTTGGTACCTCTTAATTTTTATTTTTATAAGTCCTGCGGGTCGTATTTTTTTTTCTACGTCCCGCAGCGTGGTTTTTGTTTTCAAAGTCCCGCTTTTCTGGGTTGTTTTTTACCACGAGTGCGGCACTGTAGAGCCTCTACCTCCACAAATGCAGCCCCTCGCTTTGCGAGGTCCGCATTTGCGGCCAGAACTGCGGCCCTCACTGACAACTATTATATGTGATATTACCTGAACAAGGTGAAACTGTCACCTAGATGTACCTGTTAACCAAAGAGTAGGGGAGATCGCCTAATGGCCGTTTCACACTCGGGGCTTTGCCAAAAAGTCTCATCTCAGGTCAGTTACTATTTCTCATAGATTCAGATGAGTATGGGTATACACTACATCAATGCATACACTGTACATTAGAACTAAACATTTGCTGTGAGTTATAATAAATAAGTTATAAATAAGTTAAATAAATATTCACAATCTGTAATATATATCTATTAATCTATTAAAAATATTGTGTAATATTCACACAAACGTTTTCATTATTTTTTTATTACGATTCATGTCTCATATACACTTTATCTGCACATTAGGATTGTGGCAGTAAGAACCATGGGTGTATGGACTGGGGGACAAGTCCCCCCCAGATTTTTCAGTGTGCGTGTTTATGTATAGAGAAGCAGTTGTATGGTATTTTTTACTATATGCTGTACCTCCCAGGATTTTCTTTGACTCCTGCACCCATAGTAACAACTGTCAGTGCTCTAATTAGCCTTAATTCACAGCTTATTAGTTTACAGACACACCCTGTTGAGAAAATGGAAGTCAGCAGCAAATAATAATTGCATATAAATGTAAAATATGTAAAGGCCGTGCTTTTTTTTTACTTTAAATTAGTGTTTAGTCATTCAAAATGTCACATAGAAAACAACTGACCACAGTGTTCCTTAATATAAAGAGGAAGTTATGAAGTTATATTTGTATATATATATATATATATATATATATATATATATATATATATATATATATATGAAGAGTGAGGTAGCCGTGAATGTCAGATGAATAATCAGAGTATTGCAGTATATAGTGATACCTTTTTTATCGGACAAACATATTCATAGGTTTCATGACAAGCCTTAAAGAGCGTTCCTCTCTTTGTCGAGTCAAAGTCAATACTGATTATAGATTCACAAATATAGCAAAAAATTCCAGGATTAACAAATAATGTTCTGTTCAGCCAACCCTGCAAGTGTGTGGGGGTGCAGACCAGAGTAAGTAAATTGGGGTCGTAAATAGTTTCTAAGGAACCACAGAGCTGTAACCAAACTCAAGAGGAAGGCAGAGAACAAAATTTTTAAAAAAAAATCACACATATATATTTACAATCATGAATGTTGGAGGTTACAAGAAATTTTGATAATGAGATAAAAATTCAATGTCTACATTAAGCCCTGAGTTATTACTGTTAAAGAACATAATCATTTTAATTGCAAATGTCTTTCTTTCCTTAGTGATTTTAAAAAACAAACTTTGAGTATTTTGATTTTTAGATTTTTCATGGAGTAGTTATTCTGGGTGAAATGGTGTCCAACTGGAGTACAGTAAGTCTCCTCATTGTGCTTATTGATGGAATGTCTGTGTAGATTCATCCTCATATGTAATTTCTGGCTGGTTTCTTCAATGTAGCAGCCTCTCTAACATGCAGTACATTGTATCATGTAGACTACATTGGATGATGTACAAGAATATGATCCTCTGATGTTATAGGTCTTATCATGAATCGTAATAAAAAAATAATGAAAACGTTTGTGTGAATATTACACAATATTTTTTATAGATTAATAGATATATATTACAGAGTGTGCATATTTATTTAACTTATTTATAACTTATTTATTATAACTCACAGCAAATATGTAGCTCTAATGTACAGTGTATACATTAATGTAGTGTATACCCATACTCATCTGAATTTATGGGAAATAGTAACTGACCAGAGATGAGACTTTTTGGCAAAGCCCCATGTCAAATATACAGCTACAGTATCTGTCTTTCAAATAGCAAAGTAATGTAGCTTGTTTTGCCAATGGTTGGAAATTGATAATCGCAACTAGTGTTTTACATACACTAGCCCCTAAAATGTTCAGTCACTAGCCTCTACTACGCCCATACAATGTTCTCATAGTAAAGATATAAGAGGTTACTAGGAAATGTACATGGTTTACTAGTGGTCTAGTGGTTAGGATTTGGTGCTTTCACCGCTACAATCTATGTTCCATTCAAGTCAGGGAACCAATCGGTCACACCACCTTGAAGCCATGCAGGGTTTGGCCTGGTCAGTACTTGGATAGGATACCACCTAGGAATACCAGGAGCTGTATGCTGTGGCCCACTGGAGAAGAAACTGGCAGCCTACTCCAATATCTCTGCCATGAATACCAAGTGGACCAGCATGGTGTTGTCCATGAGGTCACGGAGCGTCGGACACGACTGAATGATGCACACACACAGGAAATTTACTGTGTCACTACTGTGAACTCCTAACACGGGTTGCAGTGCATAATTTTGTTACATTGTGGCCCCTTTGACCTCCCAGAGAACCTTATTGAATTATGGTCACTTTCCTATTTCTTCAATTAACATTATTGAAAATTTGCAGTATTAACTAGCAAAACTAGCAAATGTGGCATTAGTGATTTCAGAAGGTCTAATTCAATTCTCATTAGTTAAACATCTCGCTTTAAAAACAGCTAACAAGAGAATTTCAGTCAAGGTAATGGTGGCTCCCAATGCAGCATAATTGCATATAATTGATATAATAGATATTAAACTAAACGCTGCATTTTTTAACTTTGTAAAAAAACAAACAGAATATTGTAAATATGGGGCTCCAAAACTTCCTTTAGGAGCTATATGATTATTTTAATTATTTAGTTGTGAGGAGATGAATAAGTACCTCTTTTAACTTGATATTTTTTCTGTGTCTCCTTAAATATGCAAACTTCTTCCTACAATATATATATAACTTCATAACTTCCTCCTTATATTAAGGAAAACTGTGTTCAGTTGTTTTCTATGTGACATTTTGACTGACTAAACACTTCAATTTAAAGTTAAAAAAAGCACAGCCTTTACATATTTTACATTTATATGCAATTCTTATTTGCTGCTGACTTCCATTTTCTTCACACAGTCTACTTCTAGTAGCTTCTGTCTCAACAGGGTGTGTCTGTAAACTAATAAGCTTTGAATTAGGGCTAATGAGAGCACTGACACTTGTTACCATGGATATAGGTGCCAAAGAAAATCCGGGGAGATACAGCATATAGTATAAAAACACCATACAACTGCTTCTCTATACATAAACACGCACACTAAAACATCTGGGGGGGATTTGTCCCCCTAGTCCCCCAGTCCATACACCCATGGTTCTTACTGCTACATTCCAAGGGCCTCATTCTATTATCGGCCGCAGCCGCTGCGGGGCCGCAAGGACCGGCCGCAAGCTATTCTGCTATTCTATTCCCTTACGGCCGTAGGCTCCGGCAGGCTTGCGGCCGGTGCCTTGCTATCTCTTGCGGCCGATCGCGCCGGAGGAAAGCCTTTGATCTAAAACGGCCGCAAGAGATTTGCAATTCAATTGCTCCGGGAAACCTCTCTGCAAGGCTAAAAACGAGCCGCAGTTACTTGCAGGAAAAAGGTCTCGCTAGCACCAATTAAGCACATAAAATAGCTCAAATAAAGCCATCCTGCACTTTGAGAAGACTATAAAGGGATTTTAGGTGTTAGAAAAAATAGCACATAATTATACTGTACTCAAATCCGTAAAATATTTCATTTTTAATATCCGTAAAATATCCATGTAAAAAGTCCAGAGTGCTTGGAGCACCTCAGACACACCCCCGCCGCAGCCGGCAAATAAACAGTTAATTTGAACTCGGGTTTGGGCAGATGTGCAAGCTTGAGAGTGGGTTCCTTTTATTCCTCATGTCCCCCAATATGATCCCTAGCATTTACAGAGCTGTACAGTGCAGGCTTGAATTTATTTTTGAGTTTTTATATTTCACAGTTTACGGCCGGTTCCAAGATATGCGGCCGGCCGTAAGAGGAGATCCTTGCGGGGCCGTATAATAGAATCGCGAGTTAACTGAACCCTCGCAAGGAATCGCAGCCTTACGGCCGATTTACGGCCGATAATAGAATGAGGCCCCTAATGTGCAGATAAAGTCTAAATTGTAAATACATTTATGACCACAGTAGTACTTTGTCTATCTACAACTTGCATTTGTCTATTTTGCCCTGCAAAATATATCCTACTATGTATATCACTGTTTATTAAGGGACCACATAGATAGCCCTTCAAATGAAATAGTTTACCCATCACTTACCTAAACAACCAGTGTTCAACAAGTTTGGGTCTTCATTTGGCCAATGAGCAAAATAGCCCCAAAGCTCCGGAATTTGATTATCAACATTTTGTTAGTTACCCTTGAACAATACAAAGAGAAATTGCAAGTATCAGACAAAGATGCTATTCTTTAATTTTTAATTATGGCAACACTTTTAACAGAGTACCATTGTTACACCTATGGTAGGCCAGTAATAGATTTTTCAGCAGTGCTGAATCTTTCCACATAACAAACACCTGTACACCCCCTTAAAATCTTCAGATACAGATAAACCACATAATCAACATGGGAGATTGAATAAGGCACACCAATCACATAGGATTAATGGAAACTTGCTTGGTGAGCAACTCTCTGTTTTTCTGTCCTACCCCCATAACTGAGAACTTTTCTCACCCATTGGTCCTTAGTCATAAAATCTATGGCTTCCTTCGATCGCCAAATTAGCACTATCTCACTGATGAACAGATTGATATTATCATGACCTGTGGATTTGCTGGTGCTCAGCTGCGAAACAGAACAACCCAACCTCGCTGCACCACTAGATATGTCTCAAGACCCACTTTGTTGTGCTTTGTATAAAGGTTACCTTGGTTGTTCCTCCCTATAATCTCAAAATGGAACATATCACATAAAGTAATATCCAGATATTTTGTACCAGTTTAGGAGTTGCATGCCTGTACCCTGATTCTGCTCTTTTGTATCTTACATTGCTTTCAAATCAATATACACAAATGAAAAGAAAGAAAGAACATGTAACAATAACACACCAGATAAGTAAATCAACTAATATATGATATAAATAAATAAATACATTTAATGATATTATGATGTGTTAGGATAATGTTCCATTTAAGTTATGAATCTCTGTGGAAAGAGTCTTAATATTATTTATAGTGATATGGGAGTGTCAGCTGTTCCCTGTAAGTGTAGATTACCATATAATGTCTTAGGGATGTCCTGAGCATGATGCAAAGCCTCATTTCCACAGTATTACAAATACATTTAATAATTTTGCAGCATTTTTTGTCATGCAAATAAATGAATCTCTTTAGCAACGTAAAAATACATCTGTTTTAATTCTTCTTAATTAATATGTGTGCTTCATGTCCCTTTTGCTGATACTGCTTACTGTTTTACCACCTCCATGCTTCACTGGTTCACTGCAAAATTAATTCTGTAGCTCCCCAGGTAATGAGAAATCCAGGATAATATTGACAAAAATAATGCAAAACTGATTATCTGTAACAGGAAATTACAATCAAAAGTTACAAAATGTGCATACGAGAAATGAGGTTGAATCGATCATCAATCAATGGTTGGGTCAGATTATAAAACAGTAAAACAGCTGCCCAAATAAAACATTTATCAGTAGTTTCTGACATCTAATCAATAGGCAATATGTGTTCCCCTGCTGGTTGAGGTGACAGTTAAAAACTAGACATCGTGAATGTTGAAAATGTATTTTTAAAATACAGGTCCAGGTATACAGAATGTAACAGGGTTCAAATGAAAGTGACAGCATATATATAAAAAATATATATAACATTTTAAATTATATTGGTCGGGCAGGGGCATTAGGAATTTAAACAAGGAAATAAAAAAAATGTTTTTGAGGGGCACTGCAGCAATGGGGGCCCCAGAGCAGGGCTTCAGTGCATTGCACCGGGTAAAGCGGCGGTAGATCAACCCCTGTTTCCTGTCCTGGGAGTGGAGTTGAATTACTCCCCCCCCCTCCCCCCAGATTTGTTGGGCCTTCTACGCCTATGCTTGTATGTCAAGTATGTGCCTGATTAACAACATTAGTAGCTGTGTGAGCCATGGACATGCCAGTTTCGGGGGGAAATCTTTATATTTGAAGTCTCTGTTAATTAGTATAGAAATCCAGCTTTTGTTTGTTGCATCACTTTCTTAAAGGTGGATGAAGAGGGAGGGTGCCTGTTTGTAGTTATACGTGTGGGAGGGATGGGGAAGGAGGGAATAAGTTCAAGTCCAGAGCTTTTGTTTCATAATTGGATAAGATTAATATTGACACCACACCACTATCCAAAATTGGCCAGTATATTATGAGGCGGCAAATGATATCAATTTAGTCGGTGTTACTGTTTAGCTTTTCATGTGGAAAGTGTGAATAATGTATTATAAATGTTATAACGTGGCATATGCATTGGATGCTTATTTATTCTATATTGAATGTTAACTTTGACTTGACTAATGTGGATAATGTTGAAGTGATCATCCAAAGATATTAATAGAGCACACACGGAATGCTTTAGATGCATGTCTTCCATAACAAAGCAGGATTAAAATGTCCTATCCAATTCATTCTTCTGGTTTTAAACTTATCCATTGCAATATTTAATGCTCTCAATTTAATTTCATGAAACCGCTGCATGGTCTGTATCTATATTTATATATTTAATAGTTGCTCTCCTAAAATGACTGACCTGAGGTTTCTGGGAAATTTCACCAATGCACAGACTTTAATAAATGCAGAACATCTAGAAAACAAAGTGAACCCTTTTGTAGAATTGCGCACAGGCAGCATCATGGAAGTAGTATTAGTAACTACTTGTGATCTGCAAAGGTTGAAGGTCATTTGAGTAAACGTAACCATCTGAAAAAAAAGGTGCATGTTAATACTGTATACAATTATAAATCATATGGGGCTTTTCTTTCAAACCAAGAAATAATAGCCCATCTGTATCTCACACAAGTTATATTGATTACTAGGCTGTGGTAACTTTCACATTACCTATTGATGCTGTAGTAGATGGTTACGGAAACTCTTTGAAATTCTCTATCGAGGAATGCTGAGCTACAAAAAATGTAACTGGAGGCATACAACTTTTAATTTATTCAATATTCCATATATGGAGGAATCTAAAGTCTTTAAGACAACCACATTTTTAGTTTTTTTTTAGCTGAGACTGCTTCTCTTTGCTGATTCTGGAAACCTTCTAAACAACTACCACTTCAATCTCTCATCCTCCAAAATTCTTTTTTCACCAAAGACTTTTGATAATAGTTATTTTTCTATTGATTAATTATTGTATTTCTTTAATAAAAGCAACAAAAAAAAAGATCTGTCTAGGCTTCGATCCAATAGACCTTGGGCTTAATGAATTCCGACTTCTGAAGCATCTTGTGTCCACACTAATTACACATAGTGAATTCTGTATTTAGCTATAGTTATATTTTATTATTATTCCTATTAAACCCCATAACTTGTATTATATAGAGACAACTGCCAATTAATTTAGAATAACATTTGCATATATGTAGTTCATTACATTGAAAAGCTCTGGTCAAGCTGCAGTTATGGTATTTTATGGTGGTTGAGAGATTTGTGTCTATTTGTGCTTCATTTTAATATCATCAGCAGCTAGTTGGGCAGTTGTCAAAGAATATAAACCAAAACAAAACATATATAGTAATTGTGAAAATAAACTATTGGTTTATTTTCAGCATTAGTAAGTGTGTTATTGTAAAAATACAATACAGTAGACTTTTGGCTAACCAGAACTCACAAGCTACCAAAAAAAAATTGTACTTTCAAAAAATATTTTTATTTACTGGACTCAACAAATGCCAGGAGCCAGGTTGTCATGCCACAAAATTCTTACAGGCACCTAGATTTCTTCCACTGTATGTCTCTGCAATTCAGTGTTACTCGGAAGCAGACTGGCATGAGTGACTGAGCCAGTGCAGTGTTGGCGTTACATTCCCCGGGTTCAGCACCCCACCCTCCTGCCAAAAGTACCTGTGTGTCAGTGAGGAGTGAAAGCTGCTGCTGCTAGAACAGCCATCACTGACAAATATACTTAGCAGAGCATCCTATGTGCAGCTAATCTAGGCCTCTTTTAATAGTATCTCTCAAACAACCAGAAACTATATTTATCCGGCATCTGCCAATCCCTGTGGGTGCCGGATAACTGAGAGTCTACTGTATATACACTTTTGAGAATATGCTATCATGGTACAAACTTTATGCATTTTATAGACTTCACTGTGGCATTACAGATGCTAATTGCAGGGTTTCTTTTGCTACTATACTAATTTTATAGCAGCAAGCTATCATCTTTTCATTAAGATACACTGTATATAACCCTTCATTTTAGCTATAAAATAAAAACCCTATAATAATTGTCGTAATTGCATTTTATATGTCTATAATTTTTGATACAATTCCATCCTTTTTACTTCATTCTTTAAACTGTACCCTGCAAATAATAATATTTAAATATTTATTGACAGATAGCATTGTTGAAGGTGATATGGTAGACTAAGGTGAGAAGAGCTTCAATAGATCTTCAAGTATAGAGCTTCAAGTCACATCTGATGCACCAGAAACCTAGCAACTACTTCAGAGGACTGCATTCTGAACATGATAAAACAAATGAGTGGGTTGGAGAATACTTTTAACGCAAATATTAAGTGAAATAAAAAAATAATAATGCAAATGATAATCATTTACCATTATTTTACAGAAAAGCATTTGTGGTGTATAAGGTTAAATAAGACACAGAGCTAGTTTTATATTGATTTCAGGGAAATACAGACTATGACATTCCTTATTTAGAGGAAATATAAAGCAGAAGCATCTGGTTCCAATTACAGGCCATCCTTTATTGTCAGTCGCCCCCCCCTGTCTTATGCAAATTCATATGCCCCTTTTTTCACTCTTCTTGCAAGTCTTGACTTTGTAACACGGTCCTTCCTCCTTGTTTTATTGAGGAACAGAGTATACAAGTCATACAAAAAACGTACTATATTTTTAATTATTATTGTTAAAAAATAATTAAATGCACAAATGTTATTTTAATAAAGTAGGAAATGCATAACTCTCTGAAGATACATCTCCATCTCATATTTCTCAGCAAATAACAGAAAACACAGTACAGCATTATTATTACAATAATTTCTTCCCCCAGTCCAATTTTTGTTCATGATATTACTCTAAGTAAATCCAGATACAATACAATTTAGAATTGTCTGTACTATAGTAAACTCTCATTTTCCATTAGTGCATGACTTGGACGTGCAGACGCAATCTTAAGTTTGCAGTCCCTATTGCTTTCACATTCAATTAATATTCTTTTTTTTGGTATTTTTTTTTTTTTTTTAAACAAAAAAAAACATAGGGCTTTATCATATTACCTTTAAAAAGTATGTCAAACCTAAAAATGTATTTTAAAATATTTTAGCTAGTAGATCTCGGGATAGAGTGCTTGCATGCATCGGACCCTTCTAGATATAAGTAGCTGAAGGTGAGCCGAAGCTATGAGAACCTAACCTGTTTAGAGTGACAGGGAGAGACTAAAGGTTGTAGGAGAGGATGAGGAGGATTGGGTCATCCTGAAAGGAGGGGTAGAGGGTTTAAGTAGGGGAGAAGAACCCTCTCACAACTTCAGTTGTAAACACATAACAATTTGTGGTCGGGCCCTTCTCCTAGATGAAAGTAGTTGTAAGTGTACCGAAGCAAAGAGACTCTAGCTTGCTTAGAGGGCCAAAAATAAGGTAGGTGAAAGACTAAATGAGATTCACACTATTTGGTCAGTTTAGTAAAACCTTCTCTGATCTGTGAGGTTGGTTCTGGAAAGTCCCTGGTGTAGCAGCTAGATTTCCAACAATCCATTTTCTTAATAATGAGAGCTTGAGTTTGTTTTTATGTAGGAGTGTTCTAAGTAAGAAAAGCTATTATGACCAGGTCTCACTAGTGTTACCCGTACATAGTGGATGAAGGTGGCTGTGTCGAGAGGGTGTCTTGATATGCTTAGAAGGGGATGGAAAAAGGGTTTGCGACTATTTATTTCAAGGAGATTACAAAGGGTTTTGACTGGTTTTAATTGACAGAAGATTCAATATGAAGTAGTTATTTTGAAATTGGAGGTTGGATTTAGTGAGGTAAGTAGGTTGTGACTGGGATAAGCTGAATGGTGCTATCTATCAGCAGTATTTGGCTGGTTGGCAGTGAGAGGCTATCAGTTAGACCTCTGAGGTATTATTTCATTGGTAGTGATTTGATGAAGTAATAAGGTTCAATGGGCAGTCAATGCCACTTTGAGAGATAAAGGATAAGGAGGAAGTATTTGATGGTAGGTTAATGTTATATTTTCCAAGCCCTCTTGTAAATGCTCCTAGTATTTCTTGCAAGTTCTTTGTCCATTGTTTGGTGGGCTGTGGAATGAAGGTAATCTATAGTTGAATGAGACTGAGGACTGACGGTGGTTGTCATGTTCTGAATCCTTATAGGGATAGTGATGGTAGCCTGAAGGAAGAAAGAGTTATGGTGAGGGTCTTGTATTTGGAAATATGTGAAGATGTGAAATCGATGTGTCAGAGATAGCCAAGAGCGAACATTGTGGAATGGTTTAGGGATCTGAACTTAGTAAGAATTTCAAATGTGGCATTGTTAGTGGTTATGAGCCGTATAGACAATCCCATTATGCATAGCGTTGGGATGACATGGGAAGTTTTCATCAGTGGGCAATACAGAAGTCATAATTTGATCACCATATATGACTGCGAAGTGAGAATGGTGAATTGTGTGAGAGATTGGCGAAAAACACTGATCTAACATTCCATTCAGTTAGGAATGAGGACAAGAGCTACAAGTTGTTGAGTGAAACTTCATTAAGGTGAATTTGATTAAACATATCTGTTGCATTAGTGAGTTTGACTAGCAGGTGTCTCTCTCTCTCTACCCCCCCTTTCTCTCTCTCTCTCTCTCTCTCTCTCCTTCTCACTCTCTCTCTCTCTCCCTTTCTCTCTCTCTCCCTCTACTTCTCACACTCTCTCCCCCCTCCTTCCTTCTCTCTCCTTTCCTCCTTCTCTCTCCCTCCCCCTTTTTCCTTCTCTCTTCCTTCCTCTCATTCTCTCTCACTCCCTCCTCTCTTCCTCACCCCCTTCAGTGCTCATTTGAAGCCTCGCAATGAGTGGTTTCGGTGCCCATTGTGAGCCTCTCAATGAACAGCTTCGGCACCCATTGTGAGCCCCGCAATGCGCAGCGAGCATGCACAAACTCGCAATTTTGCTAGCGTTACACACAAACCTGCAGTAAGACAACTATATATATATATATATATATATATATATACATAAATATAGATTTAAATTATGCCATATCTGGAACTGCTATGTCTGCTTTAAAGCATTAGAATAATAGGCACAGTAATTAATACATAAATCATGGGCTATCTGAAGTCCCAATAATTAAGGGCCTGGTAAAATTCCCTTAACGTGCCTTATATGATCAAGCACATAAAATGTTACAGTATGGGGAAGGGCATGCTATGACCCATAGATATATATATATATACATATATATGCCTAAATTTGTTTTGGATTGATTCATTAAAATTCGTCCTATACCTTAGACAAACCTGTTCTAAGGAAATTATTGACTACTAGGGAATATCCACATCTTAAAATGTCTGTGAATAAGTTTCTGTTTGACTAAATTATACTGGCTCATGATCTGCTATGATTATAGGGAATATTTATGCATCTCAAGTACAAGTAAAACATTTAGTGAGCGTGGATTGGTTGTTTCACACGTGTAATTACTGGTAATGGGGTTGTAATCCCAGTGTATAACATCAACTTTTGTTTCTGGTATCACAGACAAGTTTGAGATATAGATGATCTAGGTAAGGGTAATTAAGAGCACGGAGGGTTCCTATTAAAATCAGTTATTATCTTCTACTAAGCATAATGTATAATGGCTAAAGAATTTGTTACAGTAAAAATCTGGGACATATATTCAATAACATACAATATAATGTAAAATTTTCAAAAGAACATTCAATAAATATAGATATAAAAAATGGTCCTTTTAAAGAGAGGCCTCTGTAGTCCAAAATGTTCTATCACTTATTTAAGATATGATGTTTTACACATAGAGCAATTCTTGTATTCCACATACTAGAGTCCCCATGATTCCTTGTTCACACTTCCTATGGAAGATGAAACATATTATTTGGAATCTCTTTCCGTGTCACTTTAGTGTTAATTTTCTTAAGTTCAAATATTTTCTAATGCATAAAACATACTCTTTTAAATGCAAATTAGTAACGGAAAATGGAAATATTTAACCTATATGTTCCAAAACACCATCATTGCTCTGGGAGCAAACTATAAGTGGTTTAACCTCGAGGTGAGATTAGGACACTATTCAGCAAATAGGTAACTCCATCTGTGTAAATAATGGAAAATAGAATGAGATATATTCAGGCCATAAACCTGTAATAACCATAACAGTAAACCAACAAACGATAAACGAGATAAAAAGGGAAAAAAAAGGAGAGAGCATAGAGCCGGACATGGTGACGTTTATCTGAACAGGTATATATTTGACCCTAAAAAAATATTAGATTTATCAAAACTTGCATCAATTATAACTCTTGTTGCCAAATGAACTCATAAAATACAAGGACTTTCTAATTGATGTGGTGAATAACATTATGTACCACAAGATAGATACAAAGTACAAATAAAATAGAATGGTGGATAAAAAAAATCTAATAGTTATATCAGCCCTTACAAGGGAAGTATATAAATACCCACGTTATTAAAAAAATAATAAAACAACAGGTATGTGCAGTTATTGCAACATAAACATGAGATTTACTTGCTGCTTGCTACTTCTCTACTACATGATCGTATCATATTATTATTATTATTATTATTATCTTTATTTATATCGCGCCAACATATTCCGTAGCACTGTACAGGGGTTGAGTACATAGCAGAAAACAAATTAAACACCTTGTAAAGAATGGAGGGCCCTGTTTTTGAGCATAAAATCAAATGTACATAGAGCTTGTTTCCAAGGCCTGACACAAGATTGAAAACTCGCAAACTTACAATCTAAGGGTTTAGGTGTGATACAAGATAGCAATGTAAAATCTGTGGCTGAATTACTCGAATGACCTATTGGATAATACTGAAGCTCACAAGTAGTAAATGGCATATACATGACAAATAATCTCCTAAATGGAACAAAGATTCCAATAGATATCAATAGACAACAAACAATAGAACAGTATCCCTATTTACACAATATAAACTACTAAGACTCAAAAAGAGTTATTACTCTAGTGGAATATTATTACCTCTTATAGTATAGGTAATATTATGTTATATTTATTCATTATTAGGTTATACTTAAGAACAGGCTCCCAAGACTTTTTCTGTGAGTTTGTTTTTATATTCTGTTTGTTTGAATTAAAAGAAAGAGCACAATAGTTTCTGTAACTTATTATTACAGTACAGGGGTATTATTATTATTACAGTATTACACTGTATTACAGCATTATTACCACATACAGTATGGGCCATTATAGTATTGCTGTTATTATTAATATTATTATTATTACTTATCAGGGATCCGAGTTACATACAAATCTGGTATAAAGACGTTCTCAGGAACATAACTCATCCTTAACTTGGGGACCGCCTATAAATGTTTTAGATATTATATTTATTACTAGCAACTTGCCCGTCAAAAATGATGGGGCAATAAAATTTAAAGCCATGGGAATGCTGTTTGAGACATAATTGAAACCGGTTTGTACTGTGAGGACCTTCGGAGCTCATTGCGAGGCTTGCGTTGAGTGCCTTTGGCGCTCATTGCATGACTCGCAATGAGCGTCTTCAGCACTCATTGCGAGCCTCTCCTGTCGTGTACTTTTGGTCCTCTGAGAGAGATATATATTTCTATGTATATGTAGTTAAGTAATAATTAATGATTTATTCAATAAATTAAGTAATAATTAATTATTTATTCAATAAATGAATATACTTTAATTATTTATAATTGATATATGCAGCGAGCAATAGGCTGAAGAGCTAACAATCTGTTTTTATTTTGTGTCTGCATAGAATATACATTATGAGTGTTAGTGCCCTGCTTATAAAGTGTAATGAATGTTTAAACTGTGCATTCCTAATAGGCTGCGTGGGTGAGGTAAAGCCGTTGGTTTATTGTGTAAAGCGGCATCGTGTAGTCGTAATGTTATTAATGTGGTACGCGTCTCCTGAGCATTTTACGGCTTTTGTAATAGTGTATCTTGTAGGTCATAGTGTGATATGTAAAGTGCTATGCGTTTAGCAGTGTTTTGCGTGGTCCGGGTCGTGTAGCCTCGTTTTCATTTTTTTCCTTGCTTAGGCGATTTTCGAGTGGTGAAAATCGTCTAAATCGAGTTCCACCTCACTCACAGATGTACTGGCTGTTGCCCCATGCTGTCTGTGGTGTTTTTGTAATTTTTGGGGGTGAATTTAGTGTGTTTTTCGGGTTTTTGGTTCGGACGCTAATCTCGTAAATGTTTGCGTCTCGTATTTTAACGGCTTGCTTCGCTTCGCAAGGCTCAAGTCGGCTAAGTGATACGGTTTAACGGTTTGCCTCACTTCGCGAGGCTCGCAGCGATGAGCGCCTTTGGCGCTCATCGGCTAAGTCCTACGCGATAATGGGTCGTCTAAGTCGGACGCACTTGGAAGGGATGTGAGGGCTGGCAAGAAGACACATGCCTGGAATGAGGTTGCCGCAGCTGTTGTTTCATTAAGGGTCATTAAGGGATGTGAAGTCTTCGAAACACTGATATGATGACTTCCAGATGACGGTGAAGAAGTTGATGGCAGCGGAGGCCAGAGCAGCCCGTGCAACCGGTGGGGGCCCACCAGTCAACATCACCTTCTGTGGATGGGAGTAGGCTCTTAAGGAGTGGTTGGAGCCAGCAGCAGTAGTGGGCCTTCCAGGACAGCTGGACACTGGCTTTCAGGAAACCCTGCAATGTGAGTATCATATGCTCCATCACACCCTCATATGCACACACATGAACCCCACACACATAGATAACTGACATACAATAGCACTGTACGATCTCTGGTTATGACTACAGATATATGGGGCAGCAATAACCATGTAAATATTATTATCAGAATTGTTATCAATGATATGTCTGTCCAATACCTGCAGTTAAAACAGATTCTGAATAGCAGTTTCCAATGCAGTTTGTGTTAGTGTTATGTTTGCTGTTCCTTCAAAGTCCATATAAAACAAAAAAAAAGTTTAAATTTCAATTGCAATTGTGTATATTTTGTCATGAATTCCCCTATCCCTATCTTCCCCATGTTAAACTGCACCGTTTAGATCTGTTTCGCTTAACACTCCAACTGCTTGGAAACTATGCCCAGTGTTAAATGAGCTATAGCTGTAGATCAACATTGTTTTTACATCCAAAAGAGAGTACATGTATGGGTGTGCACTCTACAGCACATGCGGATACAGACTCTGAAGGACTTCATGTGTGTGTCATGTTCTAGCCTAACCTGGACCATGTCTCAGAAGCATGTTACCAACCATTGCTGTGAATTGGTCATAGACTGGTCAGTCTCGCACACTGCACAGCAGATTCAGATGAGCATGTGTCCTAAGGAAGATGGCACACCGCACCTGCATTACATATATTGATATGAGTCATGATCCACAATGCCCATGATACATCTTTTATCTGCAGAAAACACAGCCAATTCAAGTGACCATGATGTCAGGGATATAGAAACACACAGCAAACAATTGTTTGGCGAAGCAATACTCAAATACTATTGTCCTCTCAATTCAGTACCCAGAAGACTTACCCCGGCTGCAGAGACCCAGGTGGTGGCTCCACAGGAGGAGGAAACACAATCACCAATGCAGGTGGGGGTGGAGGAAGCCGAGGGCCCGGGATCATCAATGGAGGCTGGCCCATCAGCAGCAAGACCATTGTGGGGAACACCTCCGGGCCCTCACACACATCATGGGCACATTCCCATCGCATAGAACCAACAGACATGTCATGGAGCCAGCAACCACCTGCAGGGATGTTGAGGTCCTCGGAACTGCTCTCAACAGGCCCACCACTGCCACCTGGTGAGATGCAATGGATGCGTTGGCCGGACCCTAATGCTCTTCCACTCCTGACTGGGCCCCAACAGTCCCAGCAGTTGTTGTCCCGGCAGATGTTGTCCCAGCAGATTTTTCCCCAACAGACCGGGCCAATGCCATCCCTATGAGCAACACCATCGCCAATGGCAACACCATCCCTACAGGCACCAACATCACCAATGGCAACACCATCCCCACTGGCAACACCATCACCAATGTTAACAACATCCCAACGGGCAACCCCATCGCCTATGGCAACAACATTCCAACGGGCAACACCATCGCCAATGGCAACAACATCCCAACAGGTAACACCATCACCAATGGCAACACCATCCCCACGGGCAACACTATCACCAATGTTAACAACATCCCAACGGGCAACACCATCGCCAATGGCAACAACATCCCAACAGGTAACACCATCACCAATGGCAACAACATCCCAATGGGTAACACCATCACCAATTGCAACAACAGCCCAACGGGCAATACCATCGCCAATTACAACAACATCCCTACGGGCAACACCTCTGGTCTCACCACAGCACATCCACACTCCATCTTTGTCTGTGACAGAACTCACAGCCCCTCAGAAGGCTCCTGGACGGACATCTTGCGGCACATCGGCATGGATGATGAGCGTGACAATAGAGTAATGCAACAGCTGACAGCTCAGCCTTAAAGGCAAAACAATATTGGTACCGAGCAGGTTGACAGCATCAGAGCAATATATGGTGAGGTGAGGAGGCATAGTCAATGGATGGAGAGGTATGAGCAAATGGCTCATAGGGACAGACAAGCCCAGACACATCACATGGTGCAGCTAGTGCAGTTGTCAGAAGCCCACATCAACACTCTCGAGCCTTCACTTCCACAGGCGCCACCACCACAACAACCAGAGCCTGTGGCCTCCTCATCTCAACCCTTACCAACAACGCCAGATGCTACACAGCCACCAGTTGGACGCACCACTCTATCCAACACCTGCTGGGGGCCGGGTGCTCAGAAAAAGGAAGCAGTTGAGAACGTCCCCTAGGTCAGTGGTTGTCAAACCTCTACCCATGACCCACCAGACAGACCATGATTTAGATGAAACACTGTGTGAATACACATGTGAAGCAATTTGAGGATCCACCACCTGTTGAACTAGTTGCCTCACTTTTGGTTCCCAAGTTTCACATAAATCATGGCCTGTCTTATGGCTCATGAGGAGAGGATGGAGAACCACTGCCCTAAGTCCTCCTCATCCACACTCCCCAATGAATATTATTTAGTAATAATGTTGACATACTATTGGCTGGCTACAGAGTGTGTACACGTATGGTTATGTTGAATATTTCTGCAATTGATATTCAATGTGAATTGCCATTGAGATGAGGTGTTGCAGTCAATCCAAATAGTGTTCTGATTGATATTTTGTTCTTGTCTCTGTAGGTCTTAAAAACCCAATCTCCCGACCATGAAGACATGTTCCTCAACCTCCTCTTTCTTTGTCACAGATTCTGTTCATCAATTTCTGATTATTCCTTAATATCTGAAAACACCCTGTGTGTGGAATAAATCTGTATGACATTATCCATGATTATGCTCATCTGTTTCATTGAGCAGATCCAGACAAGTTTTAAGTGCTATGCACATGACTGATTTCTTTCATTAAATGGAGTGATTTCTGATGATCCTTTTTTTGATCAGATTCAGGTTGCAGTGGTGTAGTTACCTGGTAAGTGCTATGCATCATGATTATTCTACACTATGACATTACCCCCTGTAGGTATCCCCTTTTTACCACAAGCCTCTTGCCCTCCTGGAATCCACCCACACCACACCCATGATATTAATGCACAGTCTTGTCCATTTCTGATTGTGCTCTGTGTATGAAATAAAGCTTTGTTATACCGTTCTCACCGTGTCAGTGTGTTTTCAGTGGTTGGGGTTTTGGGACATCCACATACGTCGCATTTGTCTCACATTCATATATCAGTAAACTAATGAGCCCTAGTTACTATGCAATAGATTAATACATATAATAACAATAATAACAATAATAGTAATAATATAATGAGATATCATATAATAATATATCATATATAATAATAAAGGGTTAATACACATGCAAAGTTCAATTTGTGATACTGTGGAGTATCAACATTCCCCTGAAGGCCTGGTAAAAATATGACAGGTGATAATGTTAATTGGGAGTGCAAGCACATATTTTCTGAGTCTAAGACCTATTATACTGATCAAGTGACAATGTGGGCAAGAAATATTGATGATGTGCTGATTGTGTGGGACAGCACAAGAGAGGACTTGTACACATTCCTGATGATTTTGAATAGAAATGCCCTCAATCTCAAATTATCATACAGCATAAGTATGGACTGTGTTTTGGATATTACTATAAAGAAAAATTAAGAGGAACGTATAATCACAGATGTTTTTCATAAGAGTACATCAACAAACAGTACTTTACATGATTCCAGTGCATGCTACCCTGCGACAAAAAGATCTATGCCTTATAGGGAGTTACTCAGGATACACTGTAACTGTTCAGATGTCACTCTTTAAGGACAGATCAAAGGAACTCATGGATAGATTAAAAATGTGAGGCTATAGCAACAAATCCCTTAAAAGAGCATACCACAAGACCCTACACATGAAGAGGGAACAGTTGCTGAAATCTCAAATAAGAAATAAAACCAACGAATCCTTTTGCCAACAATGGCAGGACATTACAAACATTAAAAGACATTCCCACATCCTGAAAACCGATGAGATCTTACAGTGCCTTGCAAAAGTATTCACCCCCCCCCCTTGACGTTTTACCTACTTTGTTATAGTACAGCCTTAAGTTCAAAGTTTTGTTAATCTGATTTTATGTGATGGATCAGAACACAATAGTCTAAGTTGGTGAAGTGAAATGAGATAAATATATACATAAAACTGTTTTTTAGAAATAGAAAACAGAAAATTGGCATGTGCATATGTATTCACCCCCTTTGTTATGAAGCCCATAAAAAGCTCTGGTGCAACCAATTACCTTCAGAAGTCACATAATTAGGGAAATGATGTCCACATGTATGCAATCTAAGTGGCACATGATCTGTCATTACATATACACACCTTTTTTGAAAGGCCCCAGAGGCTGCAACACCTAGGCACTAACCAAACACTGCCATGAAGACCAAGGAACTCTCCAAACAAGTAAGGGACAATGTTGTTGAGAAGTACAAATCAGGGTAAGGTTATAAAAAAATCCAAATTTTTGATGATCTCCAGGAGCACCATCAAATCAATCATAACCAAATGGAAAGAACATGGCACAACAGCAAACCTGCCAAGAGACGGCCGCCCACCAAAACTCAAGGACCAGACAAGGAGTGCATAAATCAGAGAGGCAGCACAGAGACCTAAGGTAACCCTGGAGGAGCTGCAGAGTTCCACAGCAGAGACTGGAGGATCTGTACAAAGGACGACAATAAGTCGTACGCTCCATAGAGTTGGGCTTTATGGTAAAGAGGCCAGAAGAAAGCCATTACTTTTAGCAAAAAACAACATGGCACGTTTTGAGTTTGCGAAAAGGCATATGGGAGACTCCCAAAATGTATGGAGAAAGGTGCTCTGGTCTGATGAGACTAAAATTGAACTTTTCGACCATCAAAGGAAACGCTATGTCTGGCGCAAAGCCCAACACATCACATCACCCAAAGAACAGCAGCCGGGACTGGTCAGAGTTGAGGGAAAGATGGATGGTGCTAAATACAGGGATATTCTTAAGCAAAACCTGTACCACTCTGTGCGTGATTAGAGGCTAGGACCGAGATTCATCTTCCAGTAGCACAATGACCCCAAACACACTGCTAAAGCAACACTTGGAGTGGTTTAAGGGGAAACATGTAGATGTGTTGGAATGGCCTAGTCAAAGCCCAGACCTCAACCAAATAGAAAATCTGTGGTCAGACTTAAAGATTGCTGTTCACAAGCGCAAACCATCCAACGTGAAGGAGCTGGAGCAGTTTTGCAAGGAGTAATGGGCACAAATCCCAGTGGTAAGATGTAGCAAGCTCATAGAGAATTATCCAATGCGAATTGGAGCTGTGATTGCCGCAAAAGGTGGCTCTACAAAGTATTGATTTTAGGGGGGGGGGGGGGTGAATAGTTATGCACATTAACTTTTTCTGTTATTTTGTCCTATTTGTTGTTTGCTTCACAATAAAAAAAACAAAAAACATCTTCAAAGTTGTGGGCATGTTCTGTAAATTAAATGATGCAATTCCTCAAATAATCTTAATTTCAGGTTGTGAGGCAACTGAACAGGAAAATTTCCGGGGGTGGGGGGGTGAATACTTTTGCAAGGCACTGTAAATGATATTATAGGAGATAATATATGTACAGGATGGAGAAGAAGCCAATCGTTAACGGATAAATTGGTATCTAGTCATTTTTGCAAACAATCTAAATTCAACAAATTACCCGGTTGAACTTATGGCTGTGGTAGCTGCAGCTTCTGCCCTTATATGATGAAAGTCAAGGAAGTAAAAGACAGACAAGACACCATAATAAGACTACATGGTATATTTAATTGCACCAGTACTAATGTGGTTTACTGTACTGAATGTTCGTGATCTTTAAAGTACATTGGCATCACTACTAGAGAATTATGCCGACGATTAGTGGAACCCATTTGTAATATCAGAAATGCCCCTAAGGACTTAATTAAAAGCAAACCACTCACATCAGTAGCCGAACATTTTTTGAGTATCCATAGTTCAAAACCAAAACTCAAATGTTGGGTACTTCAAAAAGTGAGTTTCGGGATAAGAAAAGGAGACATAGAAAATAAATTCCTAAAAGCAGAGACAGCTGAATTGTACAATTGAACACTCTAATATCTAAGGGACTGAATGAAAATTGCAACTTTATGGTCTATACTTGAGAGTATATAGCTAACAAAATGGGACTTTACACTAAGAAGTTCACCAGAGCTTGTAATTTCATGATTTATACTTAAAAAACATAAAACCAATAAAATGAGATTCACATCAAGGGGTCCTATATGAAATATGGGGTCAATTAAAACCTTGTGTTAAAATAAAGCAACAATTTATTCTAACTAGTAATTCCAACAAGCATTAATACAATGAGTTCAATTCAGTGGACAGTTTACCTTATTGAATATACTAATAATATATTTGGATAAGTACTTTACAAATAATATTGTTGATAGATACAAAGGTATAGTTTTGCAATTGAAACCTATTTGTGAATAAACATCTAATTCATATAGAGTTTGGGGATATTTATGATATAGATTAATAAACATAATTTTTGAATGAATTATTATATATTCTAATAAATAATTTATATAGAAATTGAATAATGTAGAAACCCTCAGGGGTGTATATACAATTATGGATACATCAATTAGCTCAATGAGATTTTAAGCATAATAGATATGCAATCAAAAGAATCATGTGAGTAAGCTCCTGGGAATATTTCATAAATATAATTAATACTAGAGAATTGCCCGTCAAAAAATGACGGCAATGAAATTGTAAGGTAGCTAATGCTGTTTGGTGTATAATAATGAAATATATAATCCATTAATAAGTGAATATACTTTACCTATTTTGAAGCATTGTGTTGAAGAGCTGGCAATCTGTTTTGATGTTGCTGCAGCATTAGTGGTGTGGAGCTGCTGTGTAAGCGTGATGAACGTGTGCAGTGTAATAGTGTGCGTGCGCGAGACGAAACCGTTAGCGTAGTTGTGTACTTCCGCATTGGCGTAAAATGGCGGGTAATATGTGGTATGCGTCTTAGCGGAATATCCATCGGCCGTTTGTGGTGTTTTGCGAGTTTCTTGTGGTGTTTTGCGTGTTTAGAGTGCTGTAGCCTCCTTTTCGTTTTTTTGGGCGGCCATTTTTTCTCTCGCTTAGCAAATTTTTTAGTGTCTAAACTCTTTCATTTTTAGTTAAATTAAGGTGTTAGTTGGTTTTTTGAGGTCCTGGATGCTTCCTCTTGCTGTAGGTAAGCTTTTTATGCATGTGCTGTGTGTATTTATTGTGTTTTGAATTTTTTCCTGTTCGTGGGTTGCGGGCGCTTTTTGCGAGGTCGTAATGAGAGGTAACGTGTGTCGTATGTTGTTTGCGTTTTTCTTGTGGTGTTTTGCGTGTTTAGAGTGCTGTAGCCTCGTTTTCGTTTTGTTTGGCGGACATTTTTTCTCTCGCTTCGAGAATTTTTTAGTGTCTAAACTCTTTTATTTTGAGTTAAATGAAGGTGTAAGTTGCTTTTTTGAGGTCCTGGATGCTCCCTCTTGCTGTAGGTAAGCTTTTTATGTATGTGCTGTGTGTATTTATTGTGTTTCTAATTTTTCATGTTCGCGAGTTGAGGCCGATTTTTGCGAGGTCGTAATGAGTGGTAACGTGTCTCGTATGTTGTTTGCGCTGCGAGGTAAAGTTTGCGACTTTGATTGGGAAAACGTGTTCAAATCTCTTGTTAACAACTGTTGCTCCATGTGCCTCTGCACAGCCTCCATGTGTTTTTGAGTCCCTTCCTGATGGGTTAGAGTAGATTAGTGTGGTGTATGTTCCCCTGGTCCCCTTCTGGTTTGCTAACTGGTGGTGAAGGGGCTTGTGTGCCTCAATGAAGCTGTTAGCTATACCATGTAGGGCCACTGTAGGCGGGCAGGTCAGAACAGAGAGGTCAGACAAATCACAGTCCACTAGAGAAGGAACTGGCAAACCCACTCCAGCATCTTTGGCATACAAACCTTGTGGATAAGCACAGACTGAGACAAAAGTAAGTGTGCTGCAGTCCATGGGGTCATAGAGAGTCAGACACAACTGAGGGACTGAGCAACCAAATCTAAAATGTTCCCCTGGTTCTTGATATATGTAATTTGGCGGTGTAATGTGTCCACTTTTTGTTTTACCAGTATAGATGTGATGAGTGAGATGTATAACATGATCTTTGTAATTTTAGGGTCCACATTAGAGCCTCTGTGAGTGAGAAAGGGTTAATATGGCAACCATTTTCATGTATTTGTGTTGCAATTTAATGAGGAAGTGTGTATTTAATAGCTTTCTGCATCTTCCAGCTTGACTGTTCATATTGGCATGTGCACGACCATAACAACATATCAGAAAAATAAAATTCATTTTTGTAATTATTTCATAGTTGGGAGTTGTTGTGCAAGAAATTCTGATTCCTTCCATTGCTTTCCCCATATTGGTGTCCATTGGTGTGTTTTTATTGTTTTTTGCAGTGTTCCAAACTAGTCTGTAAACTCTTTGCGCGTCCTATTTGAAAGCCATAAGCTTTGCCGTTTGCAGGTTTGACTGCGGGTGCGGTCTTGAGGAATTTTTGCAATTGAACAGCGATTTGCCATTTTAGCGATCGGAACTCTTGCGGACCTGATCAAAGGCTGTAAGTTCCTGGTTTAACAAGCGCAAAGTTTTCAAGCCTGTAACATGTAAGCTGTTTTTGGCTCGCAACCCCCCCCCAATTGTATAGCAAATTTGCATACAGGCTCCATTACAGGCTCCAGTAACTTACAATTGCTCAATTAAATGTAATTGAAAATCTCATTGGAAAAAACATCAAGGAAACAGATATCTTGAAGATTTTTGCTTCTGCATATGGAAACTGCCTGGAAAGGCCACCAGCCATGGTGTTATTGGATCAAGAAATATAGAATAACTGGAAGTTAAGTTTTATGAAGATCAATGCCCAAGAAGGTTGCTGTCGGTTGCGGCATTAGGCAATTCTCAAGTAGACTAGGGTTTTGTGGTTGTAAGATATTTACTTTAGTTCATTCTTCAAGGGTTAGTTTAATGTTCCCTGTCTGGTACATTGTAGTTCATGGGGTATTGGCATGAGCCACAATGGAATATGTTTTATGGTGTTTGAATAATTCTACCTATGCTGTTACTGTGTACATGCTCCCTTCATTCTTTTAGTATCTGGTTCAATAACTTTGGAGTACTTACTGATATATACCCTGTGATAGTTTGCAAAGTCAACAAACTACTGGATTCAATTAAAAGTACATGGTAAAGGCCAGAAAAGCCTAGTAGAAAACATCTCTAGGGTCTCAAGACTGTATTCCCAGATGAAGTGACAAATGTACTTCCAAAGTCAGAGTTATTCTGGAATCAGAGCAGCCACAGCCAGGGGTAAGGCCTAAAATATTAATTCCTTCATCCTGAACATTTATGTCCTAAGCATTGGGGAAGGACATGTTGGCCAATGATTCCAACAGTCAATATTATCCATGATAGAGCAGATAAGTTTTGCTTCTTAGAGGCATAGCATGTTTCTTGACAAAGGACTGTGCTTTGAAACATGCTGCTGCATTAAAATCTATGAATGCTTGGGTGTAGGGAGAGTGACCTTTACCGCAGATAAGGCAAATATTATTAATAATAAGTAGAATTGAAGTTGGTAGAGTAGTAATAACTTAGAGGGAGCTTCCTGGTAATGTCTAAGCTCTGGTGTTTCATGATTCATTTATTGGACAGAGTTGCACAAAGTTCCCTTTGATGCCACAAGAGAGGCAGAGATGGAAAGTGTGAAATCCTACTCCCCCAACCTCCAAGCTTATGATATTCTCTACAAAATCCTTTTGGAATGGCGCAGGATGTAACACAGGCATTCCACTTTCCTACAGCTGCAACAAGAGAGTGGCCGTTTTTTTTAAAACTATTATGTAGAGGAGTCTAAGGCTTGCAGTTTCATCTTATGCTACGGTACTAGCCATCACTTAAGGACAAGAGTATATTGAACTTTGCTTGATGTGAATGTGGAATAGTATGAGCAGAGGCAAGAGGTATAGCTTGAATTCCCTCTTTAAAATCAAAGTGTGAAAGGTAGGGATAGTGGGGTAGTTAGAATTTAGTTCTACCTTCTCATCAATGTCTCTTGTTTTGTTTAGGTATCTGATATCAGACAGACCATTTCTGGAAGCAGTGTTGAGACTTTTATATAGAGAACTGGACTCCCGAACCAATGTGTGAAACACTAATAAGTAGTCTTCCAGAAAACGGTGACCTTGGGCCAAGGATGGAGTGTATGAGACAAAAGAGGCTTCTCTTTCAGGAGCATTAAATGTTCATTTGAAGCCTTGAATCTAGCAGAGTTAAAATCTGCTCCCAAATGTAATGCTAAAGTAATTCAATCCTTAATAAAAATCTATATTGCTTACTGGCACCTAGACTGCAGTGTCTGTGGTATATGCTTCAGCTCTAGGTCATAATGATGAAAGCATTCAGGAGTAGTTTAAAGGACCATTAAAGTTCAAGTAAAGAATATGCGTATTTGTCAAATTAACAATATTAGTTGTGTAAGCCATGGACATTAAATAATTTTTTGTAAAAATCGAAATATTTGAAGACTGGGTACATGAATCAATTTTGTGTTTGTTACATCACATCCTGAGAGCTGAATGATGGGTATGCGTCTATGCAGTTATCAGTTGAGGGAGTGGTGGGGAAATATGCATTCCGAAAACCTTTGTTGGAGAACTGGATAGTAATGAAATTGACACCACTCCCCTTCCCCCTCACCCTTCCCTAGAAGCAGGATGTTGCATCGAAAGATGTGTGATGGACCACGATCAACAGACGGAGGTCCAAGAAACAAAGATGGAAGCTACAGCCAAGACCGAACAGTGATCAGGGAATTTCACAAGCACTGAGAACTTGACTCATCAATGACAGAAGCAGGTGAGAGATACAAAAAAAGGTGGTGACCGCAGCTGGGGCTGAGCTCTCCAATGCTAGGGCAGGATGTAAAGTCTCCGCTCCATGATCAGAATGGATGGCACAGCCAGGTGTTCGATCAGAGGCAGAGAGAGATGACGCGGCATCATCAGCACGGTCTGTGGAACCAGCAGCATCGACAGTACCGGAGATCCCTGGTAAGATCTCAGGAGTAGAGCACCCCTGCAGCCCAGCCTCAGTCTGATTCAACTCCAGACTCCTCCTGCCTTATCTACAGAAATTCCCCCTTGGACCGTGGAGTGGATGGGCTTTTCGGTGACTTGATTCTATTCCAGGATCATCAGAATGCAATTTAGGGTTCAAGGGATTAAAAAATAACAAACAGAGGTTTTAATCTCTAAATAAAAGAGAAGAAAAGTTGGAACATTTATAACCAAACAGAACTGAACACAACCATACCCTGGTGATGATCTAAATGTTTAGGGATTGGCTTTTAGGGAAAATTACATTTTGGGTATTAATTAATTAATTACCTGGTATAAGAAAAGAAAAAAAAGTTCAAGATCACATTTTGATTGTCTTTATGTGTAACATCCCAAGACATATATTCCCTAATATTTTGTATGCCTTTCCTTTCATCCTTGCTTCTAAGACATTACTGAGTGTCCAGCAGTATGGTGCCAGCCTTTAGAGGGACTTCAAATTGCTTTGAATTGTGTTTTTTATTTAAAACAAATTACTTTTTAAATGGAAAAGTATCAAATATTGTACTTGTATATCAATGTATTCTTACCTTATATGTTTTTATTTTTACTAAACATTTTGATTCATTAATTATTTAGTTTTATATAAATAATAAGCTGATTTTACAGGGTTAATTCTGAAGAGCAATTGAACTAATGCCAATGTTAGAATTTCTTTAGGGAGCTAAACCATAGTTTGTAAGTTGCCATCCATTGAGAACATTTAAAAATTAGAAATATAAAAATGTTATTTGAATATACTAAACATTCCTGGGAGCGTGAGCAAACACATTTTGTGTTTGAAAATGCTTAGTCATAGATTATGAAGAACTCATGAGCTGGGCTTGTTTCTATAAATATCCATCGCTTCCACCTTCTTGATATCACATTCAGAGGACTAGAATAAATGTTAGTATTCGGTATTGCAGTATTGTCAAATCAGCCAAACCTTTGCTGTTAGAATTATTATATTAAATTTGGAAAGTCCATTAGACATTTGTTACTGAATGAGTTTTGTTTGAGTTCCAGTATATGGAAATACACAATTAAGACCATTAATAGACAATAAGTGCATTTTGTTGAAAGGAAAGTGTTTCTTGTCTCTTTCCAGGTACAAGCATTTGAATCTAGGCTATTTTGCAGTTGTATTTCATGTATTACTGATGGAAAATTACAGAATTAAGATTGCTATCTCTTTGACACTCTCCTTAATATTGTATGTCCAATTGTATATTATTTTTGAAACCACAACTGATCTTCTATCTACTTTTTCTGCAAAGTAAACATATGAAAAACCCATCTCATCCTGCCATCTTTGTATTTATTTCTCTATATTGATTAAATGAGAAATGGACTTTAATAATTTACTTTACGAATAGTTTATGGTGTTTAGCTTTCAGTCCTCAACAAACCTTAATCTTCATCTCCTCTCCCATACAAGATTTAATTAGTTCTGCTTTATATAATTTCTACAATCTTTCAGACTCCAAGCCACCAAATCTTTCTTTAAACTGATATTTTGTTTAAAAAAAAGTTCAAACAGATTATAAATGTAAACAAATAGAAATACATAAACATAAAATATACAAAAAGGCAAAAAATACTTAAATGTTGCTTTGCATTATTTGGCATTTTATTAACTTATAAAGTCATACCTCAATCTCTATATCTTATTTTTAACCTTATATAAAAGGGAATATTATTAGCAAAATGTTAAATCTAAATTATTATACTCTGTAATGGTTTCCAAATACTATAAAATTTGTCTTCCTTCCCCAACATAGGGCCCTATTCTATTGCCCAGCCCGTAATATTACACACACTAAAAGTTGTAAGTAAAGTTGCTACATATTCTATTAGCTACTCGTATCCTAATTGTGAGTTACCCATCCACAATCGCTACTGACAAAGGCGCAACTTTGGTGTTATTATTATTATTGATTGGTCTCATTGATTATTGGACATAAAGCCCTTAAGTTACACAAAACCCCTAAGTTACACCTAATCCTTATTCTTTTGTGACTTTATGAAGCACTTGCAAATTAAGTCAGACATGCAACTAGAAAAAGTATACATTTTCTGAAACAAATATTACGACTACTAAATAGGACTCACTAGGGGCCTCATTCAAATGTGATTTGGCCAATTTAAAAGGGCTCTATATAAGCACAGAGCATATTTTTTTACAGAAATTTTTAGTTAGTGAAGACCTTGCTTTTGGATAGAAGTTCACTAACTAAAAACTTCTGTAAAAAAATATGCTATGTGCTTATATAGAGCCCTATTCAATTGGCCAAATTATATTTGAATGAGGCCCAAGGGCTTTTTCAAACACTTAAAGCTATAACAGCAATTAAACATACAATACTGTACTTTTAAAGCATATGCAAGCATGGAAAGACATTATAATTAATTGCTGATCAGTGCCAAACTCAGAAATATGCACATAAAATGTATTATTCTGTTATTTCTGTGTAATATCAATCCTGGGACTCAAGGTATTTATATATATCTCATGACATGCACATGGACTAAAACAGATGATTTAATGCAATTAATAGAGTGCTATAGTGCTTGATTGCGAGCCTGATCGGCAAACATTACTTATTTGCTCTTTTTAATGCTGTTATATATAGAAGGTTTATTCTATTGCCTTAAGCCCACTATTGAAGTCTTTCAGACTGCACATGTAAACCCTGCCTTTTAAGTATGATTTCAGGGGGTGTGATCATATAGTCCTGCAATATATAAGCAAGCCCGTAATTTACTTCTTAGACACAGCCAATAGTAAATGATACAATCATTATGATGTCAGTAAAACATGGAGTTTACACATAATCTGTAATGGGACATTACAAATTACGTGTCACCTCCATATTTTACTGATGTCATGATGATGGAGTATATGATCACATCCAAAACAACTGAGTCAGAGGCGCTCATCAGAGAACGAACTAATCTTAATAGGTTAGTTCTATAGCCATGATAAGCCACTCTGAGAGCAACCTCTTTTATCTCACTTGTGCCCTTCACAGGGAGAAATATCCTATAGTATATCAGTCTGGTCCCACTCAAAAGAGTGACCCAGCCCCGAAATACCAGGCAATTCTACCCTGAACAGGAGAAGTGAGCTAAAAGAGGTTGCTCTCAGAGTGGCTTATCATGGCCATATAACTAATCTATTAAGGTTGGTTTGTTCTCTGATGAGCGCCTCTGACTTAGTTTTTTGTATATGATCACATCCCCTGAAATATCACTTGCAGCCTAAATTACAGGTTAGAGTCACTTACGGGCTTCTAATAGCATAGGGCCCATAGTGTAAGAAATGTCTCCTTTTGGAATATTTGCCAAACTTTTTTTTCTGTCGATTGGTGTTTGTTTATTGCAACCAGTGAGCTAGCTACTCTCCTTATACGTTTCAAAGGCCCATTTAGTAGCATTATTACTGGGTCCAAATTTAATTCATAAGCTAACATATTTTTTATAATTTCCTGTACTGTTCTCTAGAATTTTTGAATTGATATTAATGGACATGCCCAGTTCTTTACATCTTCTGAAATATATTAGAGGGATATGTGGCTTTTACTTATTTGTTATTAGCTGGATTCTGTCACAAAAGTATAATATTTCATAGCTTATTTCTTTAGTTTCAATACTTCTTGATGTTCTGGTTCCTGATACCATATTTGTTGCAATGTTTTGTTATCTGTTTCTCTATTTAGAATAGAGTTCCGTTTGTGTGCATATGTTAATGCACTATTTGCATGAGGTTGTCAGGCTTGTTATATACTTGTGATATAGTCATCATCTCTACAATGGAAACATTGGCTTTCAAAAATGTAAGATTGCAAGAAGCTTTATTTTTTAGATATGTTTATATATAATTATTTTCTTGAAGGCATTGGCATCTATGAGTGTCTTACCTTTTTCTTATGATTTGAAATAAGTATGAAATGCCCTTTTCTTGACTAATTTTAATTCCTGTGCCAAAACCTTTATTTTGACCTATGGGTATTAAGGCAGAGTAAATGTATTTTTATATTTATCCCATAAGTATAGGTTAAGCCATCAAATATTTAAACACATGGCAAAAGACATATTCCGAACAGTAAAACATATCATACCCTTTCCACACAAAGGCCTTTCAGCCTGTCTAAATTTTACCTGCTTGGCATCCACCTTGCCATTATCCCAGATGCATCCATCTATAAGCAGCAGCCTCTAACAAAATCACAGGGTTTGCTCAATTCTAAAAGTATCCCTAGGCCAGAAGCACACTAGCTACTGTCTTGTCACCTCTTATTAGCATGGTGAAGTTTTTAAAGACAAAAATATCATGTTGACTTCTTGTCTGGTGTCTCCATTTAGGTGGGAAAACTATGAAGTGATACAAAAGAAAACAGTGAACAACCAATAGAATAATGTTCTACATAAGCTTTGTCCTCTGTTGTTAATTAATCAAAGTATATTATTTTTCCAGCCAGCAATGACAAAGATTGTGGTTCCCCTCACCAACCTTTACAAACAATGAAGTCACTCCACCCAGCCTTACATCACCCCACCTGTAACAAGACCAGGTTTGTTCTTGGCTTACAGTCTAAATGTATGCACTTATGATTTCTACTGATTTTCAAGTAAATGCGGTGCATTACCCTTTACCCTCCCATGCGCTCTACTCTGTGTGTGCTGTCTATTGTCAACACTACACAATAACAATTATTACCACAGCTTCATCTCATGTAATAATAATTTTACCAATTTGTGCACTAACATACTAATACAAAAACTCTATTTAAAGAAAATATTGTAATAGTGACCAGTATATAATATATATTTTAAATCATATTTTTTTATCTGAGAAAATTATTCTTGTCTTTGTACTTTCATTCAGGTTGGGTTGTCAGTCATATCCTTTTGCTTCTTCCTCTGCAGTTCATTTCTTGTACTTTCATGCCTATTAATCCCTGTATTATCCAGTGGTGCCATTACAAATACAAGGAGCTGTGTTCATAAATTCACCACCACTAGAAAACTTAACTGGCAATGTATAATAAAGTAAAAAAAACAGCTGATAAATTAACTTCTGCAGTAAACATGACTATTTTTTAATAGTCTAAATATTAGCAAAAGACTGACAGTTGTGTCTAGTTAAATTATGTTAATACCATTGTAAATAATCACTTAAGAATTGTTTTGCAAATATTGAAAGATTCTTAAGTTTAACACACCTAAAAGGAAATATTTAGAAACTACAGCCTTATTAAATTGTAATTTGGCCAATTGAATAGGGCTCTATTTAAGCACATAGCATTTTTTTTTTACAGAAGTTTTTCGTTATTGAATATTTTGCTTTTGGATAGTAGTTCACTAACGAAAAACTTCTGTAAAAAAAATATGCTCTGTGCTCATATAGAGCCCTTTTCAATTGTCCGAATCGCAATTTAATAAGGCTGATAATTAATGGCATACTACTACTGGGATTAATCATTCATTTTATAATTAACTAGCGACTTGCCCGTCAAAAATGACGGGGCAATAAAATTGTAAGGCAGGTAATGCTGCATTTTTTGGTGGTCCGAGATACTTTGGCGCTCATTGCGAGCCTCGCGCTGAGCGCCCTCGGCACTCATAGCGTGGCTCGCAATGAGCGCCTTCGGTGCTCATTGCGAGGCTGTTGGTTGTTGTATATATTTTTTTCTGATAGGCACTTTTGCTGTTATTGTTTGGTTGGCGTTGATCTGCTTTTTGTGCTTATTGCAAGGCTTTGTGTGCTATGAGCAGCGTTTGCGCTCGTTTTGAGTCGCACTGTGAATGGCTTTTGTGTTTATTATGAGTGGTTTTTTTTTTGTGTATATTTGTTTTTGTATGCTAATGAAATAATTAATAAATTAATACATTAATATACTTTAGCTATTTGGAAGTAATATATGCAGGAAGCATTGTGCTGAAGAGCTGACAATCTGTTTTGATGTTCCTGCAGCATACATTGTAGATTTGCATGGAGCTGTGGTGCAAGTGTCAGCAATGTGTGCAGTGTGTAGTGTAAATAGGCTGCGTGCACGAGGGAAACCCATTAGTGTAGCTGTGTACTTCCGCATTGTGTAAGTTAGTGTTGTGAAATGGCGGCGAATGTGTATGTGGATGATGTAGCGTCCTTGGTAAGAGTGTATCTTGTATCTCGTACGACTTTTTTGAAAAGCCGTATGTGCTTGGTGGTGTTTTGTGTCTTTAGGGTCCTGTAGCCTCGTTTTCGTTTTTTTCCAGTGCCATTTTTTCTCTTGCTTAGGGGATTTTCGGGTGTCTAAACTCGGGAATTTGGACCTAAATTGAGGTGTAGCTTTACTTGCAAAGCTCCTATTTGTGTGTATTTATTGTATTTTTTATGTTTTCAGGTGCGCGCGGTTTGGCCATTAAGGTCGTATTTTTGCAAGGTGTTTATGAGGTATCTCGTATTTTTTTTGTCTCATATTTTGTTTTGCTAAGTCCTGCTCAAAGTGCTCCGGCGCTCATTGCCTAAGTGCTCCGAGTTTAATGGCTCGCCTCGCTATGTTCACCCATACAGCTTCAGCCTTTATTTAACTAGCCTACTATTCATGAGATTATATTCTCATATAAGAAGAGCACACTTGTGTTGTTTTACCTATCAGCTAATCCACAATGACAATCATTATGATGCCACTGAGGGGAATAAAAGCATTAATAAAATTGACTGCTTATGTATAATACGAAAGCTAAAGGCTTATATATCTGTACAAGAAAGGCAATTCACTGTGCAAATATTATATTTAAACATTTGAAAATTCTCATTTATATTTATTCAATCGATTTTTACATAATTTATCTTTAGCTGTGATGAACTTTGTATTCTGGCTTCTAAGATATCTCTGTTAGGGGTTTACAATGAGACACAGAGTGATGCAAGTTACTGTTACTTGGACATTTCTTGATAATATATAAGTGTTATTAAGATTAATGATTTAACCAGTCCAGCTATAGACAAGACTATTTATTGCTTTGGTAAATCAGATAATACGCAAGATATTTAAAGGGTCAGTGTAAGTGCATACAAGCTAAATCTATTTTCACCATTAATTAACATTAAAAATGCATGAGCATAAAGAAGCAAAGAAAGAATTTAGCAAGAAAATATAATTAAAAAATTATTTCCCCTCAATAATGACCAGTGCTGCACTCCACCTCCTTCCATGTTCTGGACACTACTGTCCAGTAGATAAGCACATTAGGATTTTATCCATAGTCCCCTTATTTTACAATATTTTGTCAATACTATGAAACATGCAATAAATATCTAGATAAGAATTATAAGAATATTATAAATGAATAATATATTTTAATATAAACAAATAATGCAAAGTGTTTATCATAGTAAGGGTAGAAATTACTTCCTAAGTACCCTAGTTCTTAGCATGCAAGTGACGTTCCTGACGCAAACCCGGAAGTACCGGGTCCTTAAATACACACCGGCAAATAGTGGTATTTACCCCATGACTAAGCCCTGTGTAAGGGCTAAATGGAAGCCGTCGGGATTGTGGAGGAGACAAATGGAAGAAGCTTTGGTGATTTGGCAACCCTAGTACATGCACAAAACCGCAAGCATTTTGCAGAGATGTGTTAAAGACAGACCAGCAGAGGTCTGGTAAAAAAAATGTGGGTGCCTTTACCTTGCTTTGTCTAGAGATAGTGTAGCTAGCATTAATTTAACGCTTTTGTCATTTTATATTATACATATAGATTCCTTCCTGACTCTCCTCCAGTATTGTTTTTTTAATCTTTTCACTCAATTTTTTTCTGTCATTTTAACTATTGGAGTTATGTTCCTGACCTTTTTTGTCTAACACTTTTTTTGTTAAGTTTATAATCCTATGATTAGCAGTCTTTGCGCTATATGAGGATTATTTGATGTGGTCACAATGATTGCCTATGGGCAGACCAGTTTATATGGCATCACACAAATTTATATTGTGTGTGTTTATATGAAGCTATAAGAGCTTTTCCGTTGTATAATCATCACATTGATACAATACTTTGTAGCTCCTTGATTTAACTTTGAGGTCTACGGTGACTTCACTCCGAACATGATTTTAATACACTAATGGCGGCAATTTTTCTCATCACATATATAGTTGTGAGCATGCGAGCTGTTGCTGATGCTTGCGGGCTCACGAGACACGTTACAAACAATTACGACCTCGCAAAAATCGGCCGCAACCCGCGGACATGAAAAAATGAAAAACACAATAAATACACACAACACATACATAAAAAGCTTACCTACAGCAAGAGGGAGCACCCAGGACCTCAAAAACTGAAGTTACACCTCAATTTAACTAAAAAAAAAAGAGTTTAGACACAAAAAAATTCACTAAGTGAGAGAAAAAATGGCAGCCGAAACAAACGAAAACGAGGCTACAGCAGTCTAAAGACTCAAAACACCACCAAACACCTACGGAATTGCCGAAAAACACATACGAGATTTGAAAACAAGGACACAACCCGCGCGACCCCAAACACATTACAAACACAATAAATACACACAACAAACATATAAAAAGCTTACCCACAGCAAGGTGGTGCACCCAGGACCTCTGCAAGTAAAGTTACATCTTGATTTAAGTCCAAATTTCGGAGTTTAAACACCCGAAAATCACCTAAGCGAGAGAAAAAATGTCCGACGAACAAAACGAAAACGAGGCTACAGGACTCTAAACACGCAAAAAAACACCAGAAACACGCAAAACACCACAAAACAGCTACGGATATTCCGCCACAGACGCATAACACACATTAGCCGCCATTTTAGAACAATAACGTATACAATGCGGAAGTACACAGCTACGCCAACGGATTTGTCTCGCGCAACGTACTCTATTACACTGCACACATTCAGCAAGCTTACACTGCAGCAACATAAAAACAGATTGCCAGCTCTTCAACAGAATGCTTACTGCATATATTACTTGAAAATAGGTAAAGTATATTAATTTATTAATGTATTATTTGTTTGAATTTTATACACCAAACAGCATTAGCTCACTTACAATTTCATTGCCGTCTTTTTCTGACGGGCAATTCGCTAGTTTTATATATTCCCTAAATAAAATCCAATCTTTTCAAAGTGTTTATCATGTCACATCCAACACCTATGATATTGGCTATTTCTGATAAAAATGGGAAACTAATACAATAATACATTATAACACAATAACAATTTTGTATCTACTTTCGTAATAATAGTAAAAATATATTTATTGATTAGCATAGGTTGCATAAAATTAATCCAAGAAAGTTGTAGAATTTCACACTGATATATTTTGACGGTTTTAATAAAATATTTGTTTCAACTTTTAATTTATTTTGAACTTTAAATATCTAGTTATCTATTTTCTGCAATTATTCTTTATTTAAGGTAGATTTTTCTTTTGTTTGCTAACTTGGGGCCCTATGCTAATTCTGGCAAAAGCAACTACAAGTGCCGTAGCAGCACAATAAATCCTACCTAGCTATGTTAATCCCTCCTGTGACAATCCGAGAGTAGGAGCTATACAAGCCCAGAGCCACCTGATTCTTTGAAATCTCTGCACCAGCACCCTGATATCTGGCTTCTGCATCAGTCAGGGTCTCTCCATCATGAATCAACACTTCCAGGAGTCCCAGTGACCTTCTTCTGGTAGTGACCAGGACAGTTTACTTGTAGGGTGGAGATAGGTTCAGTATCGCAGCCACCAGGAACAAAATAAGAGAATATACAATTTCAATATGCCTACAAGTGAACTGATTTATTTTTTAAATGACAGCAGTATTTATAGGGGATAGATACAGAGAGGGTGTGCATAATGTAACAATGAGAGGGGGTGGCAGACAATCACAATAGATTAACTCCACATGGGTCTAACAGTAGTTTCCTGAGTGTGATAGGCTTGATTTTTAATAGACATCCTGCCATCTCTAGCACATATCAGATGGGGGAACAAAGCAGATTTACAAAGACAATGGATGTATTTATCAGTCTGATGTCTGACCTCCTCTCTTCCTGATGGGATTAGCCATTAGACATGTTAATCCTATTAGACAGCTACCTAGGGGACATTACAGGTGGTAGCCCTTCTGATTAAGACTAATCAGGTTATGTGAACTAGGAAGAGGTACTTGAGATCAGTTTTTAAAGTGATAATAAACATTAGTAACCATCAGGTGCTACAATACACATCACACAGACATTAAACAAGCCTACATTTAAAAATTAACATCCTACTGACCCAATTTCTATGGAGGTGCATCAGAAACTGTCACTTCAGCCTAAAAATGCCCCATAGTCCAGAACAAAGGGAGTTCAGATGTAAATGTCAAGTCATGGTGAGCCCAAAAAGAGTCCAGTCCAAAGTCTAGGGCTTCCAGGAGCCCCTCCATAATTGTAATAGAACTGCTAAAAGTGATTGCTGCAAGCCAGAGCTTATATTTATGGCACGCCTTTCCATTGATTTTTGGCCTGATAATAAATTATGAGTTACTCTGGGAGACTTTGCCCTCAAAACTCTATGCTTTTTGCCCCCAAAGCCCTATGCTTTATGCATCATTTGCATATCAGGGCAGTCCCCTAAATGCTAAAAGCTGAAGAAAATATCACGTGTACTAAAGACCACTCACAAGTGGTTTTAAATTATGACATTTTAACATTATTTGACACCTTAACAGTTCGATATCAATATATGTGTAATTAAAAAAATATGATATGTTGTTATGATGCCTGTTTTATTATACAACATCCAGGGTAACACACAACCCGGTACTCAAGGACAGTTAATACACGTCACAAAACCACGTTGCTTAGCAACAAATTCTCTAATGCATTGTCTATCACATATCACATATATAGTTGTGAGCAAGCGGGTTGTTGCTAACGCTGCGGGCTCACATAGTGAACCTGCTGCCCTCGTAAAGCCAAAGGCGCTCCATGGCAGCAACTGCGGACCTCGCAAAATTTACGGACTTACAAGAAACAAATACGAGACACAGGACTTAGAAAAAAAAAATTACGACCTCGCAAAAATACTACCTTACCGCCCGAAACCCGCGCACTTTAAAACATTAAAAACACAATAAATACACACACCAAATACATAAAAAGCTTACCGACAGCAAGTGTGAGCACCCAGGACCTCGAAAACTGAAGTTACACCTCAATTTTAGTCGAAATAGAAGAGTTTAGACACTCGAAAATCCGCTAAGCGAGAGAAAAAATGGCCGCCGAAAGAAACAAAAACGAGGCTACAGGGCCCTAAACACGCAAAACTCCACCCACAGCAAGGGGGGCACCCAGGACCTCTGCAAGTGAAGTTACACCTCCATTTAAGCCCAAATTACAGAGTTTAGACACCCGAAAATCACCTAAGCGAGAGAAAAAATGGCCACCGAACAAAACGAAAACTAGGCTAAAGGACCCTAAACAAGCAAAACACCACCAAACACATACGGATTTTCCGAAAAAGCCGGACGACATCCGAAAACAAGGACGCAAAATCAGCCACGTACCACACATTAGGCGACATTTTACAACACTAACTTACACAATCCGGAAGTACACAGCTACCCTAACGGCTTTTCCTCGCGCACGCACACTATTTAGACTACACACTGCACACATTGCTGACACTTACACATCAGCTGCACAGCACTGAAAACACACATTGTATGCTGCAGCAACATGAAAACAGATTGCCAGCTCTTCAACACAATGCTTCCTGCATATATTACTTCAAAATAGGTAAAGTATATTCATTTATTATTTTATTAATTATTCATTGGCATACAAAACAAAAAAAACACAACGCTGCTCATAGCACACAAACAACCAACAGCCAAGCAAAGAGCGCCGAAGGCGCTCAGTGCGAGGCTTGCAATGAGCGCCGAAGTATCAACAAAATTAATGTCGCACACAAACAACATTACCTGCCTTACAATCTTATTGCCGTTATTTTTTGACAGGCAAGTCGCTAGTCACATCTATAGTTGTCAGCATGCGGGTTGCTGCTAACGCTTGCGCAAAGCGAGGGCCGCAGTTTCTGGCAAGGAGCGCCAAAGGCGCTCCTTGCACTGGTGAAGATGAGCGCTGTAGGCTCTCATCCCTACGACCCGCTACGACTTTACGACCGCAAATGCGGACCCTTGCGGAGGTGGAGGCGCCAACGTCGGCTGCAATGAGCAGCAGGCTCATTGCAGGCCGCAAATGTGTACCCTCGCAAAGGGTGGGGCCGCATTTGCGGAGGTGGAGGCTCTACGGCGCCTCACAACCGGTTACAAACCACTATGCAAGCCGGACTTGGAAAAAAAAACATAAACACGCAATGACTAACTACGGACTTACACAAAAATATACCAGCCACGGGACTTAGGAAAAAATAAATTGCGGATTTACACAAAAAAAAATTACGACCCGCGGGACTTAGAAAAAATCCATTACGGAATCGCAAAATTACGACCTTAATGGACAACCCACGCACAGCGCCAAACATTTAAAAACACAAAAATACACACAAAAATTAGATAAAAACCTTACCCACACCAAGGGGGGACACCCAGGACCTCTGCAACACGGCCTAAACCATGAATTTGGTTAAATTTTCAAAGTTTAGCCACTCGAAAAACTCCTAAGCGAGAGAAAAAATGGCCACCAAAAAAAACGAAAACGAGGCTACACGACCCCTAAAGCCGCAAAATACTGCAAAGCAAATACGGCGTTTACAAAAACCCATACGACCTACAACATACACCATTAGCCGCCGCCATTTTACAACACTAACTTACAGAATGCGAAGGTACCCAGCTACACTAACGGCTTCCCCTCGTGCACGCAGCCTATTTACACTACACACTGCACACATTGCTTACACTTACACCTCAGCTCCACAACACTGCAAACGTACATTGTATGCTGCAGGAACATCAAAACAGATTGTCAGGTCTTCAGCACAATGCTTCCTGCATGTATTACTTACAAATAGGTAAAGTATATTAATTTATTCATTTACTAATTATTTCATTAGCATCACAAAAAACATATACCCCAAAAAAAAACACTATCGCAAGAAGCGCAAAAGACATTCACTGCGCGACTCACAACGAGCGCCAACGCTGCTCATACCACACAAACTACACCAGGGGACAGCCTTGCAATAAGCGCAAAAAGCAGATCAGAGCCGACCTTACAATGACACCTCTGATAAAAAAAAATACAACAACCAAAAGGCTCGCAATAAGCGCCGAGATCTCAGACCACCACAAAAAATAATGTCTGTGCCAAACGCCATTCCTTGACTTACAATTCTATTGCCGTCATTTTTTTAAGGGCAGTTCGCTAGTATATATATATATAGTTGTCAGCAATACGGGTTGTTGCTAACGCTTAAAGCGAGGGCCGGAGTTGCTGGCAAGGAGCGCCAAAGGCGCTCCTTGTGCTGTGGAGTTGAGCGCCATAGGCCCTTATCCCTAAGACCCCGTACGACTTAGGCAGTGACCGCCAAGGGCGCTCACTGCCCTGGTGGAGATGAGCGCCATGGGCGCTAATCCCTACGACCCGTGGAACTACACATCAACACAAAACTCAATACCACAATTTAAAATGCGAGACCCGTAGCAGTTTGAAAAAAATTGCATAAAAAAATTACGGCCCGTAAAGCGACACTTACACAAAAAATTATGACCCTTGGCACTTAGAAAAAAATACAAATAAGAGGTCCAAAAAATACGAACTTAAAGGCGAACCGCGAACATACAAATACAACACCACCAAAATTAACAAAAATACAAAATAAATCCCTCACAGCACGGGGGGACAGCCACGGCGTCTGGGAGTCAGGTTGAACGACAATTGAACCACAATTTGCAGATTTTGCGCACACGAAAATCGCCTAAGAGACAAAACAAATGGCGGATGAAAAGAAAACTAGACGACCAATAAACACGCAAAAACTCACCAGACACATAAGACTTCTACACAAGACCGTGGGGGTGTAAAATACACTATTAGGGAGGACGCTAAATGCTCCACAACCGCCTAACACATAGACAATCGCCACCACTTGCAAATAATAATATTACCAATCCAAAAGGCAGAATTACACACCTAAACAAACGCTTTGCGCTCGCGCACGCAGCCTACTTATCCTACACAGGCTACACGACCAATACACACGCAAAAAAACACCAGACACATAAGACTTTTACACAAGCCCATACGAGGTATAAAATACACTATTAGGGAGGATGCAAAATGATCCACACCCGCGTAACATATACACAATTGCCGCCATTTTACAACACTAACTTGCAAATAATAACATTACCATTACAAATACAGAATTACACAGCTACACAAACGGTTTCCCCTCGCCTATTTACACTACACACTGCACACATTCCTGCAAATGTATGCTGCAGGAACATCAAAAAAGATTGTTAGCTCTTCAGGATATTGCTTGCTGCATATATTAATTGTAAATAGGTAAAGTATATTAATTTATGATTTAATTAATTAATTCATTATCATCAAAAAATACAAATATAGAAAAAAAAAAGGACCAGACGACAGGATCACAATAAAAGTCGAAGGAGTTCAGCGCGCGGCTCACAATGAGCGCCAAGGATGCTCAGAGTAGCAAAAATACACCAGGGGAGAGGCTCGCAATGAGCGCCAAAAGGTGATCAGTGCAGACCTTGCCATGAGTGTCGAAGGGGCTCTGATAACCAAAAATACACCAACCGGGAGGCTCGTAATGAGCGCCAAAGGTACTCGGACAACCAAAAGACTTACTTTGTGTGGCAAACAGCATTACCTGCCTTACAATGTTATTGCCGTTTTTGCCATTTTTTGACGGTCAAGTTGCTAGTAAATATATAATATTGAAACACAAAATAAACCCATATTTATCTTTTGAAACTATAAATACAATTGTCACATCTTCTTTATATCAAAGTACCGTATTTATCGGCGTATAACACGCACTTTTTCTCCCTGAAAATAGGGAGCAAATAATAGGTGCGTGTTATACGCCGATATTCCCTCCCCCCTCCTCATCCTCAACCTCACTCCTCATTCTAAAGCCCCCTCCGCATTCTAACCCCCCTCCTCATTCTAAACTCACCCCCTCCTCAACCTAAACCCCCCTCCTCAACCTAAACCCCCCTAAATACCTTCCCCTCACATACCTGCTTCTGCTCCGGCCTCCGCTCCTTGACCCGGCACGCATGTGACATCACATGCGCCTACGTCATTAGCATATACCCGGTGCCGGGAGGTTGAGGAGGGGGTTGAGGATGGGGGGGTTGAGGAGGTAGGTTGAGGAGGGGGTTGAGGAGGGAGGTTGAGGAGCGGGTTGAGGATGAGGAGGGATGTTGAGGATGAGGAGGGGGTTTGAGGATGAGGAGGGGGGTTGAGGATGAGGAGGGAGGTTGAGGAGGGGGGTTGAGGTTGAGGAGGGGGGTTGAGGACAGAGGGGTTGAGGAAGGAGGATGAGGATGGGGGGGGTTGAGGAGGGGGTTTGAGGATGGGGGGTTGAGGAGGGGGTTTGAGGAGGGAGGTTGAGGATGGGGGGGTGAGGAGGGAGGTTGAGGGGGGGGTTGAGGATGAGGAGGGGGGTTGAGAATGAGAAGGGAGGTTGAGGATGAGGATGGGGGTTGAAGATGAGGAGGGGGTTGAGGATGAGGAGGGAGGTTGAGGAGGGGGGGTTGAGGATGAGGAGGGGGTTGAGGATGAGGAGGGAGGTTGAGGAGGGGGGTTGAGGAGGGGGGTTGAGGGGGGGGGGGTTGAGGTTGAGGAGGGGGGTTGAGGTTGAGGAGGGGGGTTGAGGTTGAGGAGGGGGGTTGAGGAGGGAGGATGAGGATGGGGGGGTGGAGGATGGGGGATTTTAGGAGGGGGTTGAGGAGGGAGGATGAGGAGGGAGGTTGAGGATTTTGCTTCAAAGTTCTTTATTTGAAGTGGGGGGGGGGTTTCCTGAAATTTCCTTCTTAAAATGACGTGTTAAACGCCGGTGCGTGTTATATGCCCATAAATACGGTATATTATTAAATAAAAGAAAATTATTATTATTATTATTATTATCTTTTATTTGTAACGCGTCAACATATTCTGTACTGCAGTACAGGGGTTAAGTACATGGAGAAAACAAAAACACATAGCAAAGATTGGAGGTTTTTTTTTAGCTTAAAATGTCAAGTGTACATAGTGCTTCTTTTCAAAGCACTGACACAAGATTGAAATTCACAAATTTACAGATCTAAAGATTGTACAATCAAAAATTTATAATATATACTAGCAACTTGCCTGCCAAAAATTACGGGAGTAAAATTGTAAGCCTGGCACTGCTGTTTGCCACACAATGCGAGATTTATTTATTTTTTGATCATGAAAAAAGGCAAATTTTCGTTTCGGTGGTTCGGCCGTTAAAGTCGTATTTTTGCAAGCCCCGCAATCCATCCACGGTCTTTGGGTCCTAAGTCATACGGGACGTAATTTCGCGGCCGTCGCTAAGTCATTGCAGCCTAAGTCCCACGTGCATCAACTGCTCACCTCGCTTCGGCGCTCATTGCAGCCTGTCCCGGGTGCTGCAGTCGTCAACGGCTCGCTTCGCAAGGCTCGCAAAATGAGACCAACGGCCTGTATATCCATAACTATTATATGTGATATATACAGTATCTCACAAAAGTGAGTACACCCCTCACATTTTTTTTTTTACATTAGTAGCTGATTTTCAGCAGTGGCCTAAATTATAGCACTCGTTTAGCATGGAGGCCCTGGTTTGTTACTTTGGAAGAAAAAATTGGATGCAGGCAAGTTTAGGTTTTAATTGAACTTATTACAAGACTGCATTCTTTTAGTGAATCCCTTCAAATAGAGCTAAAGACTAGGAGCCTTATTCAGTTGGGAGTCGCAAGTTGTGGAGGTATAGGACGTAAGTCTGCGCACAACGCAAACCATGCTATCGAAAGTAAAATTTGCGAGCTTGAACATGATCGATGACGCAAGGCCGTAACTCCCGGTTTGAAACAGCCAATGGAATGCGGGTCTGATCGTGACTCATGGTTCAAGCCCGTAGGACTTTGAAATCCAACCTCCATTTTTCATTGAAGCCCTACAACCTTGATTTACGAGTTACGATCGGATACACATTCCAGATATAAAGCCGAAAATAGGATATTCTATTACATACGAGTTCCATTATATGTATTAACACATTGATTGCCGGGATTGATATAACACAGAAATTAAACATAAAATAAAGTATTTTTGGGCAGATTTGCGAGCTTGAGAAGACCTAACATAATTTTTCCTTTTAATAAAAGTACAGTAGTGTGTGTATATATGCATTTACAGTGCTCAGGACATGTCATTACACCCTTTGCAAGTCCTCCTTGGTACCAGTAACTTGTGGTTTGACTTTTGCCATTTGCGGGCTTCACGGAGTGGTTAGCAAGGGGGAATTGGAGCAATTGAATAGCTATTTGAGATTTTAGCAATCGCAACTCTTGCGGCCGTGAAAGATAAAAGGCTTGGAGGGACATCAACTTGCCATTTGAACCCTCACAGTGAATCGGAGGCTGGAGCCTGTAACCCGATCGGAGCCCAATTGAATAGCAAAGTAACTTGCGGGCTACATTTCAGCAGCCCATATCTCCCGAAAGCTCAGTTGAATGAGGCTCTATATTTATTTTTCACTGTCTTGGAAGCCATTACGTTCATTATGAAGGCAACTTTTTCAAGGATGTACTAAAAATATGGGGTCCCTGGTGGTCCAGTTTTTAAGATTCGGTGCTCCTACCACTACGACTTGTGTTCGGTTCCAGTCAGGGTACCAAAAGGTCACACCACCCGAAGCCATGCAAGGTTGGGCATGGTCAGTACTTAGATAGGAGACCATCTAGGAATTCCGGGAACTGTATGCTGTTGCAGACTGGAGAAGGGACTGGAAATCCACACCGGTATCTCTGCCATGGACCAGCATGACCATTGACCTAAAGATGTGCCTGGTGTGTTACAGTCAATGAAGAGTCAACAGAATGGCAAACCAACTATAAATATGGGAACTGAATGATCATTTAAAACAATATTCTAGATTCTTAGCTCTTTTTTTCACAGAGATGGGATGTCAACAAAACATGTATTAAGTTCATCATCATTATATTTTATTTGTTGTTCACAACCACACCAAATCTTGACATCTAAAGTTACATTTATTTCCAACCAAAATCCTGCAGAATCAGAAAAAACTATATGTAAAATTATGTGTATAATTGCAGTTGTCATATTGACCATGAGAAGTCCAGACCCATGGTTATCTTCATTATATTAAATTATAGCGGACACAGGGTTGGATCACACTGGGGTCTATAGAGATTTTTTGTGGGAAAGACGGCATTGGGATCCTGCTCACACAGAGATAATTTGGTTAATTATTTTTCTGCATTAAAGAAACTAAATTCAGATGGGTTAAAGTTGCCTTGTTGATTTTTGCATTATATGTCCGAACAATAGGCAACTCAATAGAATTAAATGGAAAATAGATAAGAACGTGTTTACGTAACACAATAAAAAGGACAAACCATTGATAGTAAATTCTAGCCCCTGTAGTTATATTTAAAATATACTATTTTGAAAAACTGTATGCCCAAAATGTTTTAGAACAGAAACAAAATCATACCGTCTCTAAAATTTTAATTTTTATATACAATCATAGTGATGTGAGATTTACCATTATGGTTTATGCTGATTAACTGGTGGGAGGAGACATTGATTGCACAGGACTTTTCAACAATAAAGGTAGCAGATTCAACTGCAGGTGCTCTTAATTGATCTACTTCAAGGTTTACTAGATTACAAGACACACCTTCCTGAGAAAGTAACATTTGATGACAACCGAAAAAAAGATCTTTGCAGTATAGAATAATTTGATGTGAAAATTAAATATGTAAGATTTGTGTTTATTTTATCGTTTTTTTTTTTCTTTTTAAAACAATATGCCCATTGTCCATGTAGTTCTACAAAAGGTTAAATATAAAAAAATGATCACAGAGGACTTTTAACTCATCAGAATTTAGTGTGCTGTGCAAATAGCATTAGGGACATGTAAGGTTTTTGGATTTCACTGATAATATAATATACCTATCTATCTGTTTTATGTACTTTATTCTCTTAAGAAGTGCTTAAAAGCTCTGCTTTATTTCTGACTAAAATCTTACAAATAGATCCTAATTGGTTTATCCCCTCTGCAGCTCATGGAGACAGTGTACTTCTAAGTACAGGGTGTGCAGTGTGTCATAGTAACCAATCAGTGGAAACATTTTGCAACATGTTGCTTTAGTGAGGTCACTGATATACTAATTTGAAACACTGCACTTCACAGTCTGTGCATTCATGAGCTGCGTCAGCTACAGACGGAAGATCCAAAAAAGTACATAAAGTTAAATAGTTACATAGGTATATTGTATTCTTAGTGAAATCCAGAAAATGTCTAGGTTCGGTCAAAAATTGTAAAGGGGTTGTGAAAAAGGAAGTACTTTTATTCCCACCATCAGTTCATGGCTTTTGTGTTGTTGTTCAATCCTTCAGTCGGTGACCATATGGACCGCAAGCACATCTGTCTGTGTTTCTGGTTGTGCTTATCCCTAAGGTTTTCATGGCAAAGGTACTGGAATGGGTTGCCAGTATATTCTCCAGTGTACTGCAATTTGTCTGACCTCTCTGCCATGGCCTGCCCATCTTGGGTGACCCTACATGATATAGCTCACAGCTTTATTGAGATACACAAGCAAGTGCTTCTATTGCTCTTTTGCCCACCATATCATATTTATAGTTGTCGTAATTGCGGGTTTGTGTGTAACATTGGCAAAGTTATGGGCTTGTGCATGCCGTGGACTGCGATGAGCGCCAAAGGCGCTCATCACGAGCCCCGTAACGGCGCCCTAAAAGTTACGGGTTTGCTGATGCGCAGTGCACATGCCAATGCCTGCAATGAGCAGCAATTTTCCCAAGCCTGCAAATGTTTTCACACTCATAAATGGGGTAAACACAGGGGAGGCAAAAGGGGGGGGGGGGACACAGGAGGGGGAGAGGGGGGAAGGAGACACAGGGGAGAGAGAGGGGGTAGAGACACAGGGGAGTAAGAGCAGGGCCAAGAGACACAGGGGAGGCAGTTGGGGGAGACAGAGGAGAGGGAGAAAGGGGAAAGAGACACAGGGGAGGAATGGGGAAGAGACACAGGGGATGGAGAGGGAGGGAAGAGACACAGGGGAGGGAGAGGTAGGGAAGAGACACAGGGGAGGGAGAGGGGGAAAGAGACACAGGGGTGAAAAATGGGGGAGAGGCGCAAAACACGGGGAGGGAGAGCAGGGCAAAAAAGATACAGTGGAGGGAGTGGGGGAAGAAACACAGGAGAGGGGGCAAAGAGATACAGGTGAGGGACGGGGAGAAAGAGACACAGGAGGGAGAGGGGGAATGAGACATAGGGGAGGGAGAGGGAGGGAAGAGACATAGGGGAGGGAGAGGGAGGGAAGAGACAAAGGGGAGGGAGAGGGGGAAATAGACACAGGGGAAGGAAAGGAGGTAAGAGACACAAGGGTGAGAAATGGGGAGAGGGGGGAAGAGTCATGGGAGGGAATGGGGGGAAAGAGACACAGGGGTGAGAGAGGGGGGAAAAGAGACACGGGGGAGGGAGAGCGAGGCATAGAGACACAGGGGAGAGAGAAGGGGGAAGAGACACAGGGGAGGGAGAGGGGGGCAAAGAGACACAGGGGATGGAGAGATGGGGAAAGAGACACAGGGGAGGGAAAGGGGGGAAAGAGACACAGGGGAGGGAGAGGGGGGAAAGAGACAAACAACAGACAGAAAACACAATGTTTAACACTATTTCATCCCATCCTTGTTGACAGGCAAGTCGCTAGTATTAAATGATTGTTGTGGTGAACTACCTCCTCAAAATATCCACTACACAAGCTAACCACGCTGATGAGAGTTAGTAACCTTGAAACTGCTGTACATGGGTGGGATTCCTGGCTTGTGTATAATCCAATCTTGCTTTGCTCAAAGCTGTTTTATACAGTGAGCATATGCTTAAGGAAAGCAATGTTTAATATGGTTATAGATTAGAAGAGCAAAGTCTTTGTGTGCACATTTGTATATCTCTGCCAAGGTTCCCAGAATGCAATTTAATAACTGTATATCTCGGAATTCTGTACATGAAACACTTTTTTATAACTTGTTTTAGATATACAAATGCACTATTTATTTACTATATGTATATATTGTCACAAAGTCAGGTGGAACCACGGATGCATTATAGAAGGAAGATATGTCAGCACTAGGCTGATCAGGTCCATTAGTCCAGTGCTGACCATGTTAAAGCAATTAGCTGCACCTGAAGCAACAAGCAGTCTATTTAAATCCCCAGGAACTGCCAGGTGATGGAGTGTGGGGGAAAGAGGACAGACACAGGAAGTGTGGGTGTTGGAATCAGAGAGAGGCAAACCAAGGAAGCTGCTATTGGAAACAAGTCCAATCTGCTGAGGACCTGCACTGCAGACTAAAGCCACCTGCGAGGCCGACTACATTACTGCAAGGTCAGAAACGCCTTTTGTTTCCTTTATTACCACAGGGAAGAGACTGTTATGTTTAACGAGACTTTATCTTTTAGAGTACACTTGATACTCGTTATATGGGTCCCTGGTGGTGGGTACTCAGAGAGAAGGGTGGGCGGGTACCCTGGCCACAAGGTGGCATTATATCATATATCAGAGACCGTTTGTATCCTGGCCACAAGGTGGTACTATACAAAATACCAGAGATAGCTTTGTATCCTATCCACAAGGTGGCACTGTATCGGCTCATAAATACCTGAGCCAGTTTGTAAACTATCCACAAGGTGGTGATACTAACACTACCAAATTAAAGGGACTGATGTCCCTGCTCTTCAAAAAGACACAAGACTTGGGGAAAAGACCAACACTGCTAATCTCCGCTGGAAGTAGTAAGACGGGGTTATTTTTTTTTGTGAAGTATATTTCTCCGGAGCAGAGAATCTACCCGGCTGTAGTCAGGGTGTTCCTGAATGTCTAGTAAGAACGTTTATGTAGATTTTTATTTTCTTTTTCTTAAAGTTAATTACTACATCTGGATCCTTGTTTATGAGCCCTACAATAAACAAGGATCCTGCATCATAGATCTACGTGTTGACGAATCTTTTGTTAAAAAATCACAGTGGTAAATGGCCATCCTTGTCGCAATATGTAGAAAGCACACACCCATATATATATATATATATATATATATATATATATATATATGTATATATATATATATATATATATATATGTCACTTTCTACTGTTCATATACAAATCCCCCTCCCTAAATTCTTCAATTCTTCCCCCTTATCCTGCCTGCCTGAATGCATGAGAATGCATATGCGCCATGGCAACTGCAACCACAATCACAAACCTCTGCGGCTCATTCCACTCTGGGGCGAGGGTGAGTCTTTATGCAGCTGAGGGGTCTGGGGGCCTTGGATGGACCCTGGAAGTGCACCCCCAGAGAAGGGCCCCCGGTGCATTTTACCGCTTGCACCGGCGGTAGCTCTGCCACTGGTCCACTCCCAGGAATAGATGTATGTGTCTTAGTATTGAAGTGTATAATATTAAGTCCACAAAATGCAAACTGAGTGCTGTATGCAAAGCATGCATACTGTATGCCTTGAAATGAGTGTATATATTTGTAAATGTAAACAAATTGTAAATTAAGTTAGGGAAATCTTAGTGAACAGTATATAGTACAACTGTGAATGAAGTTGTGAAAGATGGTTATTGGGGAAATACAGCATTTACCATATTTGTCTACTAGAGGTAACTTGTGAAGGCAAATTAACTTTTTAAAAAGGTTATATAAACAGTCACATGTCACATTTAAATTTGGAAAAATGTAGTAACAGAAATATAGCAAACATATATTACTATTTGAAGAATAGTTGAGTATTTAATAATTAATTTTTTTAACCCCAATACTTTGACGTTCCCAGCTGCTCCTCATATGTAACAGAGAATTTCATTGACCCACAATGGACTCACATAAATAAATGTCACCATTATTATTTTATTTATTATCGTTTATTTGTAACGCGCCAACATATTCCGTAGCTCTATACATAAGTTAAAGGCAATAACAAGTTCAAGATTCACACAATGCGATGAATGGAGGGCCCTGTCTTTGATCTTGGAATCCAGTGTCCATAGCGCTTTCCCTAAAGCACCTTGCAGGATTGAAACTCACAGACTTACAATCTAAAGATGTGACTTTCCCCAGAAAAAGTTGATCACTGTGTGTATGTGTATATATATGTATGTATATTTATGTATGTATGTATGTATATATATATATATATATATATATATAATTTTTTTTAATTTTTTAATTTAATTTATTTATTTATTTTTTCTTTCTTTGCTTTGTAACCCCCTTTTTTTAACTCCCTCCTTTTATTAAAACTCTCACACTTGCACAATAACTGCTCCCAAGATCGCTCCTTCCCCTGTTTAAAAAGGTTCTAACTACCCACCTGGACAATGATTACAGATCACAGGACAGAAAACACCCTTTCGTTTCTAGCACTTATTCACAGATCAGATTCAAACAGAACACCACACAAGTGCATACAGATATACTTTTACACAGGCAAAACCACTCCCCCTCTCACCTGGACAATGATTACAGACTACAGGACAGAAAACACCCTTTAGTTTCTAGCACTTGTTCACATATCAGATTCCATTTTTTCTGAGATCACTGCTTCCATTCATTGGATGTTAGCCAATGATATGTCTAGGTTACATAAAGCCAGGAGACAAGTTAATAGGATAATGTATGCTTTTATTAGGAGTTTTATTTGGGTGGTCCATATATAAGGCACACATATTTTGAGTCTACAGAGGGCCATGCATTATTCATGAGGGACAGCCTTCACTTGAATGAGTTTGGTCTTCATTTATTTAATTCTTCTTTGTCTGATGAGATTAGACAGGTCTTGGCTTTTATTTGTGGCAGGCCTCAGACGTCAATTTAGTCTGTCCTTGTGGCGGGGATGCTTACTCATTTTGAGGGGATATCCATAGCTGGGTTATTTCAGGATTATGGTTTTTATGTTTTCTCTTGGGCACAGGGTTCCTGGAGACTTTTGTTGTTTTTCTTGGTGTCATTTTTTTGGCGAGCAAGCATCTCTGTCTCTGTTTTTGGTTTTCTCTCAAATAAAGCTGTGGCTTATTCTTACCCACTTTTGTTTTTTAATTTTGTAAACAAAACCAAGTAGTTACAGGGATGAAAAATAATACATTATTTTATCATTTATAGTTTATTTATATATAAAGATATACTTTGTTTATTAATGTTATTTCTAAAATGTGTTCACTGGCCCTTCTAAAAATGTGGTCGAAGTGTGAAAGATTAAATTGGCTAGTTTAATTAGGCATTGATCATTAATAAAATGTTTATTTAAGGATGTATAATAGCAATATTCAATATTCATATATCAGCCTCCTGAAGAGCTAACTTTTCCACCCTGAAGGAGACATCAAGGGGGAAGTCATGTCACTGTTGATGTGTCCTTCAAAATAGCTTCATTTCAGACTTCCTCCCAAGTGTGACAATGGCTAGGTCCAGTTAGGGACATGTGAGCATACAGAGAGGACTTTATGACCGTATATGTATATGTCCATTTCTTGTTACTTTATAGGGTAGAACCCAACAGGTTTTTACCAACATGATCTAAACTTTTTTACAGAGTCTGGACAAGTTGGAGAAACTGTTTTATGACTGTGTTTTGACTCTTCTGCACATGGATGATGACTACAGCTGTAATGGGATTAACATAGTATTCTGGGCATGGAGCCAGGTTTGTCTCTGTGGGACCCCTGGCAGCTGGGCTACCGCTCGCTGCAATGCTGCAAGGATACTGGCATTCACATCCACTGACTCTCTATTAGTCCCCTACTTTCTCCCACGAAATGTAAAACGTTTTCTAACTTGGCATACCTCTTTACCTAAGCAAGCTTTTCCTTCCTTCCTGACCCTTGCTACTCCTTATTTTTTCTTCCACAGGTTTCTGCCTCTCCCATTCCCTTTTAGATTATAAGTAACAAGTTTCTAATTGTGTAGGGTACTTTGGCATAATGCACTTTCTACAAAGATTTTAAGCTGAAAACAGGACCCTCCATATTCTGCAGTTGTTAAAATTGTTTTTTTCCTTGTTCCCTTTCTTTGTACAGCGCTACAGAATATGTTGGAGCGATACAAATAAACGTTAATAATAATAATAATAATAAGTGGTTGTTGGTTGAGTTTTATAAATAGTTTTAAGTGTAATCTTATTAGATAAGAAATGATCATTCATAGGCTGCCTCACAGCAAAAGGAGAAACCACTTTAACACAGCAAGTCTACAGCTAATGGAGAGCATTGTGCTGTTATAACTTTGTGTCTGAATTTTTAGCTTGGGTAGACAAAGCCATCTCCTGCAATTTACCTTATTGTGGGTGAAGACCAGCAGCAGCTGAGTTTGATGTTTGAATATAATTTAAATGTGAAATATTGTTTGTTTGTTTTTTTAAATCAAATATTAAGCTTATTAATGATGAATACCTAACTAAAGATCTACCTACTATTATTGTAGAATTGCAGTTGTCCTTTAAGACTGAGTATATAATGTTTAATGCTTACTCTCTTACACCCATGCAAATGCAACATGTGAGTTCATGCTTTTTAGAACTAAAGGTCAATTTGAGTAAACAAAAGCTTCATGGTGTTAAAATATAAATCATTATGAATTGTTTTTATGATATTTTATTTGCATTTCTTTGACAGATCTGATTTTAATTAACATAGTTCTCAGTATATTCCTGGCAATCAGGAAAATGCTAAATAAATTAATATTTGGAAATGTGTTGGATACTTTTTCAGATTTAAACAATTAATAAAAATTTCCTGACGTGGCAACTGAACTTGTTGAAGACAGTGTAGAATTTTTTACAAAATGTAGTAGAATATTATTAATGCAGAACAGTCAAGTTTTATCAGGAGCATTACAAACTTTCTAAACGATGTAATAGACAGTTCTGACCTAATTAAAATAAGGTATATATCCTTTTCCATGTGTGTCCCTGTTTATTTTGCTATAAATACAGGAACTGCAAATTACAAACTGCTTCAATTACACTAATGCTACTGCTTCAATTACACTCATGGTCGTAAAAGCCCATGAAAATCTGGAAGGGATAATATAACTCTACTCCCAGGACAGGAAGTACGGGCAGATCTAACGCCGGTTCACCCGGTGCAATGCACCAGGGCCCTGCTTTGGGGGTCCCATTGCTACAGTGCCCCTCAATAACTTTTTTTTTACATTTGTTTGTTTAAATTCTCAAAGCCCCTGCCCCCCAATATAATTAAAAATATTATATATATATATATATATATATATATATATATATATATGTATACATATATATATATATATATATATATATATATATATATATATATATATATATATATATATATGTATGTCTATATGAAAACTTATTATGTATATATATATATATATATATATATGTGTGTATATATATATATATATATATATATATATATAAGATAAACTATGTCTCAAAGCTTTCATAGGAAATATATACTGCTCCTAGTGGCCAAATCTAATAATGCATGATTACATTTAATTTTGCTATTTTTTGTGTCCCCTATCCATTTAATCTGGGGGCGGGAAGACATATGTCTATACTCCAAATTATTATGTGTGTTTATATATATATATATATATATATATATATATATATATATATATATATACATATACATACATACACAGATATATATATATATATATATATATATATATATATATATATATATATATATAATAAATTATGGGTCAAAGTTTTCATGGAAAAAGCATACTACTCTGTAGCACTCTAATGGCCAAATCAGGTAATGCATGATTAAGTTTCATTTTGCAATTTTTTGTGTCCTCTTTTCAAATAATCTAGGGGATTTGTCGCTCCCATCCAGTCCCTACGCCCTTGATGACACTAATGGTATATCACAAGAAAGTTTGGAGAACGAATATGTGACATTATGACGATATTGCACAAGAACTCTGGTAAGATCTGCATAATCTTTTGTAATTACTTCTGCATCTAGAGAGAGAAAATATGTCAACAGGCAGGTAGCCCATTCAGTTCTGCAGTAAGGCCCTCAAAATAGTTATATTTTCTTAACCAAATATAGCCCAAAGCAAACATGTGAAAAGTGAATAACTGAAACTGGTTTATTTAATTAGGAGGACCTGGTAGACTCTAAACTAATCTGGCTTTTGGGGCTACAGTCTAGGACCTGCTAATGGTGTAAGGAGATAGTAGGTGGCAGAGAACTTACCTTCTTCCTGAATGGCTCCGGTTTTGCCTTGAGTGAGTTGTGGAGAAAGTTGGTGATAGGGACTTTATCTGCCACATATTCTACTCTGGTACTTGTACCCAAATAAACATACATGTTCCAGAAAAGTGCAGTGAAGAGTATAAACCAATATAAAGATATAAACCAGAAATCCAAGCTTCCCAACCCCTTTGTTACGAGAAATTCAACTGTCCACAACCATATAGAGCACATAGGTAATATCTTGTTTATTGCTGGCATTTCCCCCCTAGTCCTTTCCCCAAAATTTTGCGTAACTCTTTCAGTGAAATTATCAGTGTGGTAAACAAATATTCTGCTGCTGGTATTCCAGAATATGAAATATTTTCAGTGCGGATACAGCTGGGAAAGTTATCATTGAACAAAGGTGACAAACATTAAAACAACTTTTTATGCATGCACTAAAATGGAAATGTGGAAATAACAAGATCTGTTTGTATTTTTCTTTAAAAAAAAGTATAAATGAACCAATGTCTTATTTTTTTTAAAGTCTCCTAATCACATAACTTCTATAGAAAATGTCTTAATGACCTTCTTCAGCCATATTTACATAGGTAACCTACCAATGACTGCATTCCTATTTGATATTGCAACCTAACCTAAAAGATGACTAAAAGCATGTTTTCTTAATTCTTCTACAAGAACTAAAGTTGATTTAAAAAAAACACATTTTTTAAACGTTAGTCGCAAAGGGATCAGTTATATTTTTCTGATCCATCATTTTGTATATTTTCTCATCATGACTTGTCATTTTGCTTCTGCCTTGTCTTTCATAGTGGGAGGTTTTATGGTATTCTTTTAATGGATTTTAATATGTAACATTAGAAACGCTGTTTTTATATATATATTTTTTTTTTATTTGTTTGCCTCAAGCTTCGCGTGTTTGAACACATTATGGTTCATTTAGGTACATGGGCTTTAAGGTGTTTTACAGGACTGGAAGGTGTTTATGGCCTATTATTGCTTAGTAAAACAACAGTAAACTGCACAGTCTTAAAGACAGCAAACTCATGAGTCATAAATAATGAACCAGTTTGGTTTATTTTGAATTGAGACGCTTAGGGTTAGGTGTGTACAAGTAGTTTAAAATAAAAAACAAACAAATCTTTAGGTACAGAGCAAAGGCGTAACACAAGATAGTAGCACTTCGTCTGCTAGTGGCCCCAACAATGTTTAACTTTAATGTTTAAATCTGTCTAACTCTTGTTGCCCCAGTTTCCCACAGAGACTAGAGCTACTTCTGGTGCAGCAGGTGCAATGCACCTGAGCCCACAACATGGTGTTTAAAGAAAATGCAAAGGGCCCCCCAAATTATCTGGGACTGGAGCCCTGTATTAACTAACTCCATCACTGCTACATACATCTTTTCTATATTCCATCTGCTATGACTTTATTTTGACCTTTGCTTTCATTGTATCTACTCATTTAAATTCTTTCTCTACATATTTCCAACGACTGTAATAGAGGGTTTAAGGCTTATGAAAAATATTTTCTCCTTTTTGAAATTCCCGCTGAACTGATTGCCCAAGAGCAGTGGTGGAGATACTGAGTGAAGGGCCCTAGTGCCAAACAAATGTCCCCCTTGAGGGAGCAGGTCCAAATATACCATATATATATATATATATATATATATATATATATATATATATATACTAGCGACTTGCCCGTCAAAAATGACTGCGCGGCATTTGCGATCGGATCGTTGTCAAACTGTGATTCGTCATTTTGCCCAGGGAGATTGATAAAGTGTATTACCAAGGTCACTGGGGCAGAGGGGTCACCAGTTGCAAGGTACTTGGTTGTAGGGGATCCAGGACAGTGGGGGAGGAGCTGGCCATCGCCAGGGGACAGTGGACACTTAGGGTTGAATAGGGAAGCAAGCTGGGGTTACGTAGACGCTATGTATAACAGAAAAGCTTTTACAATATTACCCTGTCTACCAGTTGGCTTCCTGCCAGAGGAAAGACTAGCATGACACTAATGTGTGAATTCCTGAGCGAACAGGGAACAAAAGATATGGGCCAAGGTGCTGATCCATCTTATTAATCATATTTTAATAAAACTGGAGTTGTTATGTAATGTATAACCCCCTCCTTAAATCTCTATGTCAGGATAAGAATGGGTGCAATGCTGTTGTCTGCTGGGCAATAATTCCCTAGGCATAGATATGGTTAACGTATTCATACTGTTGAATGGTATGTCCCTGCGATAAGATATGGTCAAGTTTAGTCTCAAAATTGAGGATTTCCCCTGGGGGTTCTGATAAAATATGTTGGGTGGAACTCCTAGCTAAGGGGACCAAGTGAGGGGTGCAACATGGTGGGGAGTTATCAATCAGTCTACAGGAACATCTGCCCCCCCCCCCCGACCCCACCCCCAGACTTGATGTCACAGCAGAGGTTATTAGTTAATGCCCCCTGCCAAGTACAGAGAACAGAAAGTAAATTCCTGATATGGGACTGGTGCTGACCACCTCCCTAGGGTGAAGTGTTGGTGATTGATCATGATTGTATTGTATTGTGTATAAATGTGCTGTGTACATCAATAAAGGTGTTGTCAGTCTGGACTACATAATTGGTGTCTAGGTTTCATTCTGAGGGAGTAATAATCCTTATTATTTGGATTATTGCTGCTGAACCTGCATTGGACGGTTAAAACATTTGTTGGGTGGCTCTACTGATTCCTGTGGCCTGCTGGGCGCTTTGATGGCTGTAAGGTGGGTTGGTTCTGTTCCTGCTATCAGTCATATACAAAGAACCAGATGGTCCTACTGGGTAAGTTTGTACTAGTTTCTTATCAAACCTGACAGATGCAGTAGGTCATCACAATCACAGTTGGTTGCATCCTGGTGTCACCAATTGTACAAAACCATAATTAGATATCAACTGGGTTAGGGGAACTATAGGGGAAATACACAATTACAATTTTTTATTTTATAATTTAGTTTTGTTTTATATGGTCTTCAAACATACAGTAAACATACAGCAAACATAACACTAACACAAACTGATCATTAGCAGAAATATAAACTTTAAATTTGTGATGTTGAACCTTCTGAGTCATCCTGGATTCAGTTTTTTTTGTTGTTTTTTTTTAAATCAGAGCATTAAAAGCGGTTTGGCAGTGCGTTAAACGGTCAAAAAAGCGTTATAGCAACAACGCTAAAAGGGGTAGCAGCATATACCTGTATATAAATACAGGCATACCCATTTTAACTGTGTAGATGTGTTCCTAAACCGTGTTAAACGGCTCAATTTTAACATAGAATAAATCACAGGCAAACTCAATTTTAAAATTCCTTCCATGGCTCTTGGTGTTTTAAAACACAAGCATCAAGTCAGTGTTACTCAGGCAAAAACTGTGTTATATCCAATGGTGGATGTGTCAGGCAAAAAAAGCTTTATAGCGAATCAGTGTTTTAACGAGGTAGTGTTAAGCGTGGTTTACCTGTAGTCTTTTTGGCAACAATCACCATAAATAGTGGGTTTGCTATAAAAAGAGTCAAGGTTTTGCAGAAAATAATTAAATCGCCATTGTGAAATGAAAATAAATATCCCTTGTCTTACAAAGGCCCTTGGAATCTTGATTTAATAATTGGTATCATACAGGCCATCAAATAACAGAATATTTTAGATCAAAATCTGACTGCTTCTGCCTCAAAAAGAGAAAAACGCATAATGCCCTTCATACATAGCCTCTATTAGCTAATATATCATGTTGCGGAATCTGCACTAATTAAAAAAACGGGAAAAAAATAGCATACAAAGCCAATCCACAATTGAATCAAGCAAATTAAATTTGAATTTACAAAATTAGTGAATAATACAAAATCACTTTAAGAGTATCCAAATACCTATATATGGTAGACTAAGACCCACAAGGGCTCCTCCTAACTGGAAGGCACAACTTTTAAGCTTTGCCCCAAAAATGACTAATAGCCCTACTATGTTAATGTAAACTACTGTATGTTAAAGTCATATCTAAGTTTCCTGGATTATAAATGTATCTGATAGAGGAGAATCAGTAGTGTATGAAAATTTTTTTGCATGAACAAATCACAAAATAAACATTAAGAAACTTACCATATATACCCGAGTATAAGCCGAGTTTTTCAGCCCTTTTTTTAAGGCTAAAAAGGCCCCCCTCAGCTTATACTCGAGTCACTCTCCCCCCCGTGTCTCTCTACCCCCCTTGTGTCTCTCTAACCCCCCCATGTCTCTTTCCCTCCCCCTCCTCATCCTCAACCCCCTCCTCATTCTAAACCCCCCTCCTCATTCTAAACCCCCCTCCTCACTTTACCCCTCTAAATATCTCCCCCTCTCCCTTTCCCCTCACTTACCTCCAGCTGCAGCTTCTCCTCCGGCCTCCACGCTCCTTCTTGCGGAGGGGTAAAGTGAGGAGGGGGTTTTAGGATGAGGAAGGCGGGGGGGGGGGGTTAGGATGAGGATGGCGGGGGGGTTTAGGATGAGGATGGCAGGGGGGGTTAGGATGCGGATGGGGGTTTAGGATGAAGATGGGGGGGGTTTAGGATAGGGGGGTTGAGGAGGGGGGTTGAGGTTGAGGAGGGGGGCTGAGGAGAGAAGTTTTGGAGGGGGGCTGAGCAGAGAGGTTGAGGAGGGGGGTTGAGGATGAGGAGGGGGTTGAGGATGGGGGTTGAGGTTGAGGAGGGAGGTTGAGGAGGGGGTTTAGAATGAGGAGGGGGTTGAGGTTGAGGAGCGGGGTTGAGAATGAGGAGGGAGGATGAGGAGGGGGTTTAGAATGAGGAGGGGAGTTGAGGATGAGGAGGGGGTTGAGGAGGGAGGTTGAGGATGAGGAGGGAGGATGAGGAGGGAGGTTGAGGTTGAGGAGGGGGGTTGAGGTTGAGGAGGAGGTTGAGGATGAGGAGGGGGGTTGAGGAGGGCGTTGAGGATGAGGAGGGGGTTGAGAAGGGAGGTAGAGAATGAGGAGGGGGGTTGAGAAGGGAGGTTGAGAATGAGGAGGGGGTTGAGGATGGGGGTTGAGGATGAGGATGGGGTGGTTGAGGATGGGGGGTTGAGGTTGAGGAGGGGGTTTAGAATGAGAAGGGGAGTTGAGGATGAGGAGGGGGGTTGAGGAGGGAGGTTGAGGATGAGGAGGGAGGTTGAGGATGAGGAGGGAGGTTGAGGATGAGGAGGGAGGTTGAGGATGAGGAGGGAGGTTGAGGATGAGGAGGGAGGTTGAGGATGAGGAGGGAGGTTGAGGTTGAGGAGGGGGTTGAGGATGAGGAGGGGGGTTGAGGAGGGGGTTGAGGATGAGGAGGGGGGTTGAGGAGGGGGTTGAGGATGAGGAGGGGGGTTGAGAAGGGAGGTTGAGAATGAGGAGGGGGGTTGAGGAGGGTGACAAGGGAGGGGGAAAGAGACACAGGGAAGGGAGAGGGGGAAGAGACACAGGGAAGGGAGAGGGGGAAGAGACACAGGGAAGGGAGAGGGGGAAAAGACACAGGGGAGGGAGAGGGGAGAAGAGACACAGAGGAGAGAGAGGGGGGACACAAGAAAAGGGCACACAAGAGGGGGACACAGAGGGCAAAAGAGGGACACAGGGGGCAGCACATTTCCCACCCTCGGCTTATACTCGAGTCACTCATTTTTTCAGTATTTTGTTGTAAAATAGGTGCCTCGGCTTATACTCGGGTCGGCTTATGCTCGAGTCGGCTTATACTCGAGTATATACGGTACCTTGAAGTTAGCAAAATATCTTCTATTTTTTGCCAGTTGAAAATGTGAAAATTAGAAAATAATAAGATACCAGATATAGAGGTGGCCTAGTACTTTTGAGTTCTCAACCAAGTTGGATTTCTTAGTTATAATGTATTCTAATATGGTTTGCAACAAATAGTCCAAAATATTTAGATTAAAATAGTTTAAAATAACATTTCCAAATATACCTTGTAATAAATCAAAAGACAGAAGGCCATAGGGGTACAGAGCACCATATTTATCCTTAGTGCTAAATATACTTAAATTATTTAGGATAGTTTTTTTCTGTTTAGGAATGTACTGTAAGGAGTCTTCAGCATAGAGAAATCTGAAAAGATGTATCTTCTCTGTCACATAAAAAGGATAAGTAAGTTTCTACTCAAGACATTGGCTTTGTTGTCCTTCTTATACAGCCCTATTAAATTTGAGGTCTGTATGTCCAACGTGAAGCTCGCAACAGCTGCAGGCTTGAAATTTGGCTGAGTTACATTGCTATTAAATTAGAATGGGCTACGGGCTTGAATCGCAAATCGTAGCTCGTTCGTAACATTGGATTTGCGGCCTTGCGGATGATCAATTAGTGTAGAACGTAGTTATGGGTTTAGACAGAGCAATGGAAAAAGAGATTGTTAGTGTTACATCTCTGAAAAAGGGGAGGTTAGATATCAAAGTCCTACAGGCTTCAATTACAAGTTGCGATCAGACCCACATTCCACAATAATTCAATATTAATAAAGCCGTAAATATGATATTCTATCACATGCGAATTACAGAATATGTATTAACACATTGATTGCCAGGATTGATAGAACACAGAATTTAAGCATGCAATTAAGTATTTTTGTGGGCCGATTTGCGAGCTTGAGAATGGGGGGCTATTAATTCTAAAACCTAACATCACTTTCCCTTTTATATAAAGTACAGTAGTGTGTTTTTATTTGCATTTATGGGGCTACGTATTGGTCTTTACCCCCCTTGCGAGTCCTCTCCAGCACACGTTGGGCTTTACACTCCATTTGCGTGTTACGGGCTAGCTCGCGGGTGACTTTGTTGCAACTTAATAGCATGATTGGATTTGTAGCGGTTACGGGCTTGACAGATCAAAGGATTTGAGAGTTGAAAAGTTCCACGTTCACGTCCCATAGGCATTTTTCGGCCGTCCTGCGGCTTACCCCGCAAGTCGTCTGTGGGGACGTTTACTGAGCTAATTTAATAGCCGTAATTCCTATTTTCAACGTTACGGACTACGTTTTAACACAAATTTACTGAGGCTGATAGTCTACTCCAGTGGAGACTTTTTTTTATTTTTAGGGCTCAGCAGTTGGCAGAGTAGATTGCTCACCCTTTGTTAATTTGGGTGCTTGTGGTGGGCTCCAGTACCACTACAACAGTACTTTGTAGGGCATGAATTTAGGTATATATTATGGTGTTTATCACTTTGTAGATTTAGTGATCAGTGGTTTTTATATATATTGTGTATTTTTTGGTGGATTCACTTAATATTGAAAATAAATTCATTAGATTTTAATTGCTATTTATCTTTGATTAGAGGTGTATTTAATTTTTAGAATTGTTTGATTATATTATCTGAACAGATTTATGAAGATTTATTTTGCACTATAGTTTTATTTAGTTTATACACAGTGGTATATATACAGTATCTCACAAAAGTGAGTACACCCCTCACGTTTTTGTAAATATTTTATTGACACTCTGCTACAATGTAAAGTAGTAAGTGTACAGCCTGTATAACAATGTACATTTGCTGTCCCCTCAAAATAACTCAACACACAGACATTAATGTCTAAACCGCTGGCAACAAAAGTGAGTACATCCCTATGTGGAAATATCCAAATTGGGCCCAAAGTGTCAATATTTTGTGTGGCCACCATTATTTTTCAGCACTGCCTTAACCCTCATGGTGTTCACCAGAGCTTCACAGGTTGCCACTGGAGTCCTCTTCCACTCCTCCATGATGACATCACAGAGCTGGTGGATGTTAGCGACCTTGTACTCCCCCACCTTCCGTTTGAGAATGCCCCAGAGATGCTCAATAGGGTTTAGGTCTGGTGACATGCTTGGCCAGTCCATCATCTTTACCTTCAGCTTCTTTAGCAAGGTAGTGGTCGTCTTGGAGGTGTGTTTCGGGTCGTTATCATGTTGGAATACTGCCCGGCGGCCCAGTCTCCGAAGGGACGGGATCATGCTCTGCTTCAGTATGTCACAGTACATGTTGGCATTCATGGTTCCTTCAATGAACTGTAGCTCCCCTGTGCCGGCAGCACTCATGCAGGCCCAGACCAAACATATGTGATATAGATATTCAAGTAATAAGTGGGGTTTGAGTTGGTTATTAAGAGAAGTCTTTTTTCTTTATATGCTGGTTTATAATTTATACTTCTTTACTCACTCGCTCTCATTGATCTTCAAACGGATAGATTCCCTTATATAGTTATAATTTGAGACCCTATAACAAGGTTAATTATTCTCTAATATAGTTACTCCAGTTGCGCAGTACACTATTGGTCCATATTGTGTATGGTGGGCAACACAAGACTATCAAAATGTTGTGGACTTTTCAATTATTTTATCAAATTTCCTTGGATGTTTTGCAAAAAAATAATTATGGAAAATTAGACTAAAAGAAAACATTCTGAGACATTCTATATAAAAGTACTGACGTACAGTAAATAACAGTGGATATGAAATAATAGGAGAATTGTTTTTTTTTTTTTTTAAATAGAAGAACGAAGAATATTTCCACATTGTATTATAGAAAGAAGATGAAAATTAAATTGAATTGTGATTAGTAAAGTAAAAGCAGATGGTGGAGCTTAACCTTTATCCACTTTGCCAGTGGGAAGAGTTTGTACATATAGAGATTTAGCCTAATATACCTTCCTCAGGGAATGTAGGGAAAATGAAATACGTTGGGCTATCAGGAAGGCTGTACAATGAAATATTGGACTAGGGTGTTGAGCTTTGTAGGATCACTGCTGTTTAGGAACAATTCACATTTGTGAAGTAAGAATTTAGCAACATTAGCAGCTAATGTTGCCTTAATATTTCAAGACTCATATAATGTTCCATATTGTCTGGCTTCAGTGCTTCCTTCTAGCATGCAGTGCTTACCTTACCTATCAATGATGGGAAGGCTGGAAGATGGATTAGGGAGCTGATGATTTGTTAAGTAATTTGAAATTTTAGTATCTCCCCACACATAGCTGAAAGTCCAACATGAAAGGTAAATGCCCCTCTCATACATGCAACATTTAGTAAAGTGTAATGAAGCCTTCAGTCAGCCAATGGTATTCAGGTTATTTTTCTTATAAATACCTATGCTTAGGCTCCCATACATTCCACTACTGAAAAATACTCAAATATCCAATTCTGCAAGAAAATTAACTGCCTAACAGCGATGGTGTTGTACCTTTCTAAAAAATATTTCCTAATACAATGACATAACAGCAACTGGACTTCTTGTTCTGCATAATCAGCGTCCACCTTTTCTCTTCCTTTCTTCAAAGTATTTTGCTGTGGTTATATTTGTTATTGGAATTTGTCATATTGTCTTATCTCTATACAATTTAAAGTGTTTGTTTTTAGAGGAATACATTTTGGTAAACAGTTAAAAAATAACTGTTCTAAGAATTTTTTGCTGCTAACGGACCACTGTACTTGTGAATTATGTAACTAAATAATAACATTAGAAGCTGTGTAAGCCGACAATATTAAAGCACTTTTGGGAATAATCTGAAGTTTTGAAGCCTCTGTTTATGTGTTAAGGAATCCATTTGGAGTTTGTTACATCACTTAATGAGAGATGGGTCATGAATATGTGTTTTATTTATTTATTAATGGAGGAAGGGAATAGATAGGAGGGAACAGGCAAAAGTTAGTAGCTTTGTTAGATAGTTGAACCAGACTAAACTGACACCACACCCCTTCCCTCTCACTGGCCCAGAAATAGGGTTTGCTACAAAGGATGCAACCACAACTCTCCAGGAACACCAACTTCTTTCCAACACTGACAGCCAACACAAATGTACTGTATACTGGATGTCTCCAGGGTCCAGCATAGGCATCAACATTTATTTCATTTTCTAATTCGAAACAGGTTTAATTGTTTAATTACTTTTTCCTGGCTTAATTATGCTCTTAGTAAGACTCAAAGTTTTCAAACATATATTTTTTAATCATCATCGAGTTTTCCTTTAAGCAGTACCAAATTAAAAAGTACATGCTGTTTGTAAGGTATTCTATGTTTTACATTTCTAACTAAATGCAGCTTTTTAAGGGAATTCAGTACCTATTTAATTATGTGATTATGTTTATTAGCTCAAAATTGCTTTTGTCTCACAAAGATATGAAGATGGGAGATACAGAAAAGCCAACAGGGAAGTCCAATCTACCTGAAAAACACACTGACAATTACAATAAACACTCATAATTTGGATTCTTTTAAAGCAAAAACCTTAATTTGAAACCATTTACCCTCTTATTACTGTAACTAATTACGTTGGATATTAGAAGAGCACTTATTGAATGAGACTATATAAATCCCATTTAAATCACACAAAATCTTTGCACTAAGAATGTGGTCAGTGCATTTTCTGTTAGTTTTTGGAATCACTTTATGTATAGCCAAAATATATTTAGAAATCAGTATCAATAAAAAAGAAAACACAATTTACATTTGTAACCTTTATATTTAATTCTTCTTTACTGTGTAGCGCTGTTTTCTTTCCTTGGCTGTTCCTGTCTTTTGCTTTCTCAAGAGGGTATATCCTTATAAACTAATTTAGCTTTATTTGTTAAAAGGGTTTGCAGTTTAGTTTCCACATTTGCATTGTGAAGATAGACAATTGTTCTGCATCCAAGTCTCCTTCCACTGGAAATGGATAAGCACAACCCAAATTGATAGATTCCCCAGCAACATAACTGCAAATAAAAAATAATTAATTAAAAAAGCTGTATTATTTTGATTATATTCTAAAAAACTATTTTCAAATAAAGGATGTCAAAACAGTGTGTTTTAATAGCCCACTGTACAAAGGAAATTATACATGTTTAAGTAAGTGAGCTGGATTATGAATGCATCTGATAGAGGAGAATTAGTAGTGTATGAAAACGTGTTATATAGAAAAGTTAAGTTTGCTTTCAAAGTTATTTGCACAAAAATCAAATCCAGTGGTTCACACCCACAGGTTGGGCACCAACAGGAAATACAGCAGTGTACCCACAGGAAATACAACGAGATACATATTTTGACCTTTCTGGTACAGAGCACAGGAAGTAACTGTTGCAGTTCTTGTACTGAGCACATGCCAGAAGCCACTGAGGTGAAGAATGATACAATGTATTAGTCTGATTCTAAATTGTAATGTTATGCTAATTTAGGTGGGGTTTTCTAGGGGTGTACATGATCAAATGATAATGCCAAAAAACATAGGAAATTTAGCTAACTTCAAGGCAAGCTAATTAATGTTTATTTTGGGATATTTCCATGCAAAAAAATGTTTTCATACACTACTAATTCTCCTCTATCAGATGCATTCAAAACCCAGATCACTTACATATTGCTTTAACTAGAAAACTATATATGCATGAGGGAAAAACTGAAAGCCAAAAGTAAGAAATATTAGCTTTTTTATTTTAAACTGCATTCTGTTTTAATAGTCTCTGCCAAACAAACATATGAGCTTCACTTTAAATGCAATGCAGTGATCCTTTAATGTAAATGGCTGTGCATTGTGGGTTAGCATGTCCATAGAGCTAACCTTCAGTTTTTGTTGTTGCATTGACAAAAAGAGCACTCACTTGTGAGAGCAGAACTTTGTATGAGAGACAAGTAAAAGATTCATAAGATTAAAAAAAATTGCATAAATAAAACACAATTGTCTTTAAAAGACTACTATAGTTCAAGAAGAATGGTACTTATTTGTGAAGTATGTAACAAGCCAACAACATAAGCAGCTGTATGGATGGATATAAAAACATTTTAAGAGAAAAGGGAACACAGAGAGGTCACACGGAGAGGTCACAAGGTAGATAATTGGATCTGACTAAAACTGACACAATAACCTTACCACTCACAGGCTCAGAACCAGGGTCTTGGGATTAGGAAATGCGAACGTTGCTCTCCAGAAATATAAACACCCCTCTCACATACACAGGTTCAACAAAAGTATTATGGATATCTCCAATGGCCAGCAGAGGTATCAAAATATATATGTGTGTATATATACCGTATTTATCGGCATATAACACGAACTTTTTCTCCCTGAAAATAGGGAGCAAATGATGTGTGCGTGTTATACGCCGATATTCTCCCCCCTCCTCACCCTTAACCCCCCCTCTGCATTCTAAACCCCCCCCTCCGCGATCTAAACCAACCCGGTATATGCTAATGACGTGGCGCGCATGTGACGTCACATGCGCACAGGGTCAAGGAGCGGAGGCCGGAGCAGACGCAGGTAAATGAGGGGCAGGTATTTAGGGGGGTTTAGGTTGAGGGGGGGTTAGGTTGAGGAGGGAGGTTGAGGAGGGGGGTTGAGGTTGAGGAGGGGGGTTGAGGTTGAGGATGGGGGGTTGAGGATGGGGGGTTGAGGATGGGGGGTTGAGGATGGGGGGTTGAGGATGGGGGGTTAAGAAAGGGGGTTGAGGAGGGAGATTGAGGAGGGGGTTGAGGATGAGGAGGGAGGTTGAGGAGGGGGTTAAGGATAGGGGGGTTGAGGTTGATGAGGGGGTTGAGGATAGGGGGGTTGAGGAAGGAGGATGAGGATGGGGGGTGGAGGAGGGGGTTGATGATAGGGGGTTGAGGTTGAGGAGGGGGGGTTGAGGATAGGGGGGTTGAGGAAGGAGGATGAGGATGAGGGGGTTGAGGAGGGTGGTTGAGGGGGGTTTAAGGATGGGGGAGTTAAGGAGGGGGTTTGAGGAGGGAGGTTGAGGATAGGAGGGTTGAGGAAGGAGGATGTTGAGGGGGGGTTGCGGAGGGGGTTTGAGGAGGGGTTTTGAGGAGGGAGGTTGAGGAGGGAGGTTGAGGAGGGAGGTTGAGGAGGGGGGTTGAGGAGGGGGGTTGAGGATAGGGGGGTTGAGGAAGGAATTTCTAAAATCTGACAAAAGCAAAGGATCAATACTGCTACCTCCTATGAGCAAGGGATCCCCTGAATATATCCTTAAAACTGCTACTCCCTATGAGCTAGGTATCACCCAGGATTCTCCCTTAAAACAAGCTACCCCTATGAACTCAAATATCCCCCAACTAAAATACGACACAAAATACCCCCCCCCCCCATAGTCCAGATTCCATAACACTAAATATATAAAAAAAAATTACAGAAAATCAAAAATTAAACCTTTTGACGTCATCCAGTGACAAACATTGATGCCCAGGCTCCTCACTCTTCAGCCCTGGATGTTCCTCATCTTTGGCCCATGGAAATGGGCCTCCACGTAAAATACCTGCCACCCTGAGGAGGGGGGTTGAGGAGGAAGGAGGATGAGGAGGGGGGTTGAGGAGAGCGGTTGAGGAGCGGGGTTGAGGATGGGGGGTTCAAGATGGGGTGGTTAAGGATGGGGGGATGAGGAGGGAGGATGAGGAGGGGGGATTGAGGAGGGGGGATTGAGGAGGGGGGATTGAGGAGGGGGGATTGAGGAGGGGGGATTGAGGAGGGGGGTTGAGGATGGGGGTTGAGGATGGGGGTTGAGGATGGGGGTTGAGGATGGGGGTTGAGGATGGGGGTTGAGGATGGGGGTTGAGGATGGGGGTTGAGGATGGGGGTTAAGGATGGGGGATTGAGGAGGGGGTTGAGGATGGGGTGGTTGAGCAGGGATACTACCTTACTCTTTTTTTAATTTAAACTTAAGTAATAATTATACCACTGCTGTGTGACTCATTCTGACATTCCAACGCTGAACTCTGCACTATCATACGTGCATACATTACTTACAATATTTCCCTACTACGGTATCCCTAATGGAATCAAAGCAAAAGTGTGCAGCATATACAGCTGGTTTCAAGTTAAAGGTTGTGGAATATGCCAAGCAACACGGAAATAGGGCTGCAGCAAGGCATTTTGGAGAGCCACCAACAGAGTGCACAATACGAGAGTGGCGAAAAATGGAAGAAAAACTCAAGACATTATCAAAAACAAAATGCAATTTTCGCAGCAGTATTGCTAAACGCCCAAAATTAGAAGAACGGGTGAAGGAATTTGTACTTAATCAAAGAAAAGCGGGCATTGCATTATCAACAAAAATTATCATCATTCAAGCAGTGAAAATCAGCAAAGAGTTGCAAATACAAGATTTCAAAGGAACAGCATCATGGTGCCGAAGATTTATGAAGAGGCATGAGCTTCGGATGGGAACAAGAACCAGGATTGCCCAGCGTATGCCAGAAGATTATGAAGAGAAGATAATACATTTTCATAAATTTATTATCAAACAAAGGAAGAGACAAAATTTTGAAATTGGTCAAATCGGCAACATGGACAAAGTACCACTCACTTTTGATGTTCCTTCAAATAAAACTGTTGAAGCAAAAGGTGCCAAGACAGTAACAATTAAAACTTCAGGGCATGAAAAAAATCGTTATAGTGTGGTCCTTGCTGTCACTGCAGATGAAAACAAGCTGCTACCATTGGTCATTTTTAAAAGGAAAACTTTTCCTAAGGAGAAGATTCCAAGTGGAATACAGGTGCATGTTCATCCCAAAGGTTGGATAGATGAAGAAGGCATGAGGCTTTGGATCAGAAATGTGCGGGAGCCCAGGTGCTTTGTTAAAGAAGCCATCCTTGTTAGTACTGGACTCATTCAGATCTCATCTTACAGAACCAATAAAGAAAAAAATTCAAATGTGCAAAACACAAGTAGCAGTCATTCCAGGAGGACTTACATCACAATTGCAGCCATTGGATGTTTCCATTAACAAGCCCTTCAAAGCCTTCATGTGTGAAGAATGGAATAAATACATGTGATGAAAGCCAACATGAAAGTACAAGTTCTGGGAGAATGAAAAGACCTGGCATTTCAAAAGTGTGTCAGTGGATAAAGACTTCGTGGGACGCAGTTAAAGAAGATATTATTATCAACTCTTTTAAGAAATGTGGCATAAGCAATGCTATGGATGGTGAAGAAGACGAGCTGATTTATGAAGACAGTAGCAGTGAAAGCAGCAGCGTTGAGTTCGAAGATATTGAAGATAGCAGTGAAGATGAAGAGTTTCTTGGTTTGCCAGATAGCAGCGATTTCTGAGTAAACTTTTGTAAAAACATATAATATCCATGTTTCTTTGTTAAAACAGTTGCTTTTACTGTCATTTTACGTTATTTACCTTATAAGTGTTAATAATATTAATAAAACAAAGTTCTGAGCTACCCTTATTTTGCTTCAAAGTTCTTTATTTGAAATAAAAAAAAAAATCCTGAAATTTCTTTCTTAAAATGAGGTGCGTGTTATACGCCGGTGCGTGTTATATGCCGATAAATACGGTAAATATATATATCTGTGTGTGTGTGTGTGTATATATATATATATATATATATATATATATATATATATATATATATTCAAATTTAAAGCTAGCATTATGACATTTCCCTGATAATTTATGTTCTTAGTTTTCAAACATATATGTTTTTCTATTCTACATGGCCTTTTAAAGTAACATTTTTGCCTGAAAAATAAAACTACCCAAAATGCAATATAAAGGGCTATTTTCTAAATCAATAAACATCAATCATTGAAACGAAAAACTATTTCATGTGAGTAATAATAGTTGATATTTGATCGCCATTATTAAGGGCCTCTCCTGACAGCTATGGCAAATTAAGGATCTTATGTCATTTTGTTGAATAGGGGTGGAGATCCCTCAATGCTAGAGTAATATTATTGCATTTTCCTACTGCTGGTGGTATGGATCTCATTATTTGACAAATTCGATTTTCTTCTCAAGTGAGAAATCGTATGACCCTCTTAGGACTGGTGGGGAGTGTGCGGACCTCCAATTTCTACTTATATTCCCCCTTTTGGCTAGTGGTGGTCAAGTGATTGCTTGATGCTATCCTGAGGAATAATTAATCCAAAGGTAAATGGACTGAATAGACTAGATAGGCTTTTTTTTGGTTCTAATCTGCTGTCAAATCAGTTTAATTTTTCAATGCTTATCTTAAAAATACAACTTGATTTTTGAGTTGCAGAGTTCCTATACACTTGCTTGTCAAGAGTGCACCAAGTTAACAATATTAGCTGTGGCTGTGAAAGTCATGTACATATAAAAATTGGGGGAAAATCTGATTTTTTTAAGACTTTGTATATGAATACTGTTTTTATTTTGTTTTTGTTACATCATATCCTGAGAGATGGATGTTGGAAGTGTATGTTTGTAGTTATCAGTGGAGGGAAAGGTGGGGGAGGAGCAGGGGTGTAGGAACTTGGGGGAGGACAAATCTTTTCCCAGAATAAATGAATAGGGGACATAAAAAAATAGCAAAATTAAACTCAGTTATGCATTACCAGATTTGGCCATTAGAGTGCCACCAGCGCTTTGGAGCAGTATGTCTTTCTCATATATAGAGAAATACATTTTTTTATTATATTGGGGGGGGTGTCCAGGGGCATTGAGAATTTAAACAAAGAAATCAAAAAAAAAAAATTGAGTAGATCCGCCCCTACTTCCTGTCCTGGGAGTAGAGTTAAATTATCCCCCCAGATTTTTTGGGGCTCCTACGCCCATGGGGAGGAGGGAACAGCAGAGGTTCATAGCTGTTGTCTGGTGATTGGATAATATAGAAATTGACACCACACTTCCACAAATATTTCATGGTTCCTCCAGGGACATCAACATTTATTTTACAATAACACCATCTGTAATTAAAATTGTTTAAAATAAATGTTGCCTATACTGGGTCTGTCTCCATCTCTCTCCTTTAACATGACTTGCATTGTTTATCTGGAAGCCATTGAAATAATGTGGAAGTTAGACATTGTGACTTATCTCCCCCTATCCCTGTGTTGTGTACCTGTGTGACCATGCCTACACATGATGCCATTACTGATATTAATGTTTTTTTTATGTTGCCTGGAATTTAATGGTGCTCTGTAATTCCATAAAAACTGAACGTATGTGTTTTATTTAGGTGGTGATCATGACTAAAGATCCTATTCAATGATTTTAAAAAAAGTATTCAGTATCAAGCTTACTTTTTCTCCATCTCCTATAAGACCATCAAGGGGATGGAAGTGGCTGAGGTTGGAAGGTGCTAAATGATCAGACACAAGCTTGAGTATCAGTCTGTGATAAACTGGTTTCCCTTAGCAACAAACTCTTAGCAGCCAATTAAGAGCACTGTCCAATCGGACTTCAGTATTCCTTTAGAGCAGTGGTAGTCAACCTGGTCCCTACTGCCCACTATTGGGAGATTCAAGTTTTCATGGTGGGCAGCGGGGTAATCCCTTGGTGGTGTAACTGACATGTGATGTCACACATCAAAGACCCGCAGCACCATGCTTGGTTGGTTGGAGAGCTGGTGAGAGAGCCTAGGGGCAGTAGTAAGGATTGAAGTACAGGGTGATACATAGATAGGGTCATATGATTTATGTAACCAGAAATTAAGTTACTTCAGCACTAGTGGGAGGTAAGGAGATGTTACCATCAAAAGTGGGCGGTAGGTTTTAAAAGGTTGGCGACTACTGCTATAGAGCTTTAAAGACGTTGCGCACCATGCATACTACTGTATAATCCACTTGTAAACTACATTTGCAACATTGTTATAAATCCTTTCTAACAATTATTGCAACATCTGTTCTTCAAACCTGAATTTTTAGATTTGAGCTCTTTATTCCTTTTAAGTGAAAAAGTGAATGTAAGAAAAAAGAATTATAAGGTAAAGTCAGGATGTGTTCACGAGTTACTAAGGAGACAATACCAAAACAAGTTCTACATAACAAGAATAGATCTATATAATACCTGTACCTTCTCTGGGATTACTTATTTTCAGTTGAATGACGCAGACAAAACTAAAACCATTTTGTTAAATGCAAAAAGACATACCTAAGTCTGCAAACATAGATAGATAATACCTGTATTTGTCATTGTCAAATCAAAGTCCAACTTGTTATTCAAACTGAAGAAACCTTGTTAAATTATTAAATATTCAACAGAAGCTAATTTTCATCTGAAATAGGAAGGTGCCTGTTGTATAAGATTAATTGACCACATTTGTGTTAATGATTCATCCATTTCTTAATAATCTGTGCAGAGCTAGTGAGTGGAGGAGCCCCATGAAAAATGATTTTGGGACCCCCTCTTACAGCCTCTTTACACATGTATATTTTGCTCTGTACTTAATGCCTGTACAACTTTACGGTATCTTAGCACATAACAAATAAAGTATGATAATGTTAATATTAATAATAATAATATAGATGTGAACAGAAAAGCCTGAATATATGTAGGTGGTGTCTAGTACAGTCAGATCAACATTATATAAAAATAATTATGTGCTCCTTATCTAATAAATGTAATGGGTCCAGATGATTTGCACATTCTGCACCAGCAGTTCCGCTAAAATGCAGCGATAAGAAGAAACAAGATCTTGTGATGTGTAGTCATCAATACTTGGTGGTTTGGTGGTTTTGCAAACAGACAAAGAGGAAGCCAACTAAATGTCAAATACAATGACTAGAGGAACTATGCTTCAGATTAATTGTTCAACAATGTAAATGTTTTTTGGACCATTTTATATATTTTCTATAGCGTAAAGAGGAGTCACTGAAGGTCAAGAATTTTATCATGAATTTAAAAAATAATATATTAAAATTATAAAAGTTTTTTTTTTTGTATGAACTGAAACAATTACGGGTTTGCTTAAACATTGTCAGATCATATGATCACTCCCCATGAAATCAGACTTAAAAAGCCAGGGTTTTTGAGTTCAGCCTTGAAGTCGGAATTTGCGAGCTGGAGTCAATAGAATACATCTAAACATTTATAGTCAAATAAAATATGTCCCTTTGTTGGTGTTGCAATTTTAAATAAATGTAGATCTGATTAAACACACAATTAGCAGGCTCCATTTAAGGCTTTGTTTATACTTTCTCTCTGCACTGGTAAGTCAAATTTGGATCAAACACTATGGCCCCCATTCAGTTAGCCAAATTGTAATTACTGTAGCCCGTAATGTAGCCTGTTAGAGTTACTAATTGGCTACAATTTGCAATTAATTTGCGAGTTACAGGCTCAAAATCCCTGCAGATGTAAAAAATGTAACTCTGTTCTATCTAATCCTTTGTTTCCAGCCTGCAAATGTTACCAGTGCTAATCCATATCCAATTACAACAATTCAACAAGCCCGCAATATCCTTCAAACCCATAAATGGCAAATGTGTCAAAAATTTCTATCAGCCTCATTAAATTGTTACGGGTATTAAATTAGCCCTGTAATGTTGCTTGCAGCAGACTTGCATGTTAACACGCAGGATGGCCGAGAATAGGCCACTTGCTGAGCAACATTGAACTTTGCGCACGTAAATCCTTTGATCTGTCATGCCCGTAACCGCTACTTGTTCAATTCAGCTATTAAATTGCAACATGGTCACTCGCGAGCAAGCACGTAACACGCAAGCGGAGCCCAAAGGCCAACGTGTGCTCCAGGGCACCCGCAAGGGGGGTAAAGTCCAATATGTAGCTCTACTTAATTAATACTAATTTAATTAATAGCAAGCCCGCAAATTAGCCCTGAAAAATACTTTATTTCATGCTTATATTTTGTGTTATATCCATCCCTGCAATCAATGTATTAAGACATATACTGTAACTCGCATGTAAATGAATATCATGTTCACTGCTTTATTAATATTGCATTATTCCTGGAATGTGAGTCCGACCGCAAACTGTACTTGAAGCACCCTCCCCTTTTTCAGTGACATAACGCTAACAATCTCTTTTTCCATTGGCTCCATCTGAACCCGTAACTACGTGATTGCCTAATTGTTTGCGTTCGAGCACGCAACCCCGACGGCTGAGATCTGGTTTACCAAATAGCCTCACTCGCTCATAACTCGCAGCCCTTTCTAATTTAATAGCGACGTAAAAGGACCAGAACAGCCTCATTAGATTCCAGCCTCGTAAGTCCAACATGTAGCACGTAACGGCTGCGTGCTTGAAATTTCCTTATAGAATACAGGATAAAAAAATGTATAAAAGCCAAATACCGTGATTTATTTTTATAAATGCCTGGCAACATTGCATTAGAAAGTGAAAGTAGAAAAAATCATTACATTTACAATTTTTTAAAGAAAATAATCCTTGTTTTAATAAGTAGAAGTGTTTGTTGAGTCTGCTGCTATTATGATTTGATACCATGATTATAGTTGGTAGAGTAGAAACTGGAAAAATTCCAACATTGTTTAACATTTTCAAATATTTCTTCAGAAAATACTGTTATAGGATAATTGTCCAGATCAGGATTTTTTTTAACTTTAGTCAGAGAGGGCTGGAATCACACAAAATTTCAGGATACCTCGTTTAAGAACAGGAGGGTCAGGCAAGGTGTAATTTTCAGCTATTTAGCTGTGCTGACACAAGAATATCCGTAATATCTGGCCTGGTTTTGTCCATTGAGCACTGGATGGTCAAGTATTGTCTGGATCTTAGAATATGAGAGGTCTTGGAGAATGCATGTACAATAGGATAACACAAACGATATACTATATATACTATAACTATATAGACATTCTCTAAAAATGTTATTATTAGTTAATAAAGCCCAATAAACCTTACATGTTTAAAAAAAATTACCTACTTAGTAAGTGTAACCCTTAAGCTTTGTCTACAAAAAAATGCATGATATAAGTAAAAATACATATTTAAATCCTTCTACAAACTGCATTTACAACAATGTTACAACTTTCTTTTGCCATAGACTCACTTGTATGTCTCAGGGCACTGCACCACCTGAGTTGTGGAGCCCTATGGAGACATTTGACTTCTCATACATATTGGGTGTAGCTAACACTTCCACATAATAATCAGAAGCTAAATTTTCAACAAGTTTCTTAACACTCTATCACATGCAAAAACTCTTGCAGTAACATTTAAAGGGGTATCTAAATTTGCTGGATTATGAATGCATCTAATCCAGGAGAATCAGTAGTGTGTGGGGAAAAAATTTGCATGAAAAAATACCATTTGCAAACAGTTGGCTTTCAAAGTTGACACCCTCAGCCAATCTCTTTTCAAATTAGCATAACAGTCATATTCAGTTTGACCAATCACAAGCAGCATGGGATCCATTTTGTTTTGGAATGATTTGTTTTGGCCAATTAGGTTAGCTGAAACTCTTGAATTAACTCTGGTTTCCTGTCTGTGGTTCAAAGCAGCATGGGATATGTACTGTATCACCAACATGTGACAGGAAGCTGCAAGGAGGAAACTGCAAGGTGATTGACTAAGAAAGCAAGAGCAGGTAAATAATGGGTTAATATTGCTCCCCATATGCTGCATGCTGATTGGGGGGATCAGATGCCTGTTTAGACACCCCTGGATGTGTCAATATAATCATTAGAGGGATTTTTAGATATTAATAAAAATAAAATGTTTGATGAGATGCGCTGCATACACATATGCTGCTTTTTGCATACAGAGTGCAGAAATGTATTAATCCATCTCACTTAGACATCCCTTTAAAGTCTGCTCTTTAAAAAATGCCTTTTGTCCTGGACATTTAAAGTAACACCAAAACCACATTTAGATGCCTGGGTGTATACGTCATTGTTTTCAAGGATATTATTTAAAATAATAAGAAAGCCTTCTTCTCATGGTTTTCAAGGTCATATTCATAAATCATTCCCTTGTGTCTTACGAAAATATTCTCCTTTGATGCATTCACTCTAGATTTTAAGATTAACTGGAACAGATTGATGAGTAACTGATGTAATTTTCCTATGATGTATGAGAAAAGTATGTTTTAGTTATCATATGTAAGTAAATAGAAATACATTATATTTTTGCCTGTATGTGAGCATGGGAAAACTGCTTTTAATTGAAATTGATTCATCTGCAATACAGCTTCTATTTTGCTTGATAACATTTTTTTATTTGTTTGGTTTAAAAGTATATATATATATATATATATATATATATATATAAGAGTGAGGTGGCCGTGAATGTCCAGTAATCCAGTTGAATAATCAGAGTATTGCAGTGAATAGTGATACCTTTTTTATTGGACAAATGTATTCATAATAAAGCCACAAGCTTTCGAGAGATAATGCCTCTCTTTCTCAAGTCAAAAATATCGCTTTGCCTTTTCACAAACTCAAAACGTGCCATTTTTGTTTTTTGCTGAAAGTAATGGCTTTCTTCTGGCCACTCTGCCATAAAACCCAACTCTATGTAGCGTATGTTTTTTTGTCGTCCTATGTATAGATATTCCAGTCTCTGCTGTGGAACTCTGCTGCTCCTCCAGGGTTACCTTAGGTCTCTGTGCTGCTTCTCTGATTAATGCCCTCCTTGTCCAGTCCTTGAGTTTTGATGGGCGGCCATCTCTTGGCAGGTTTGCTGTTGTGCCATGCTCTTTCCATATGGTTATGATAGATTTGTTGGTGCTCCTGGGGATCATCAAAGATTTGGATATTTTTTATTACCTAACTCGGACTTGTACTTCTCAACAACATTGTCCCTTACTTGTTTGGAGAGTCCCTTGATCTTCATGGCAGTGTTTGGTTAGTGGTGCCTCTTGCTTAGGTGTTGCAGCCTCTGGGGCCTTTCAAAAAAGGTGTGTATATGTACTGACAGATCATGTGACCCTTAAATTGCACACAAGTGGACATCATTTCACTAATTATGTGACTGCTGAAGGTAATTGGTTGCACCAGAGCTTTTTATGGGCTTCATAACAAAGGGAGTGAATACATACGCACATGCCAATTTTCTGTTTTCTATTTCTAAAAAATAGTTTTATGTATATATTTTTCTCATTTCACTTCACCAACTTAGACTATTGTGTTCTGATGCATAACATAAAATTCAGATTAACAAAACATTGAACTTAAGGCTATAATGTAACAAAATAGGTAAAATATCAAGGGGGTGAATACTTTTGTAAGGCACTGTGGATGTGGTCAAGAATGAGATGACAAGGTTAAGCATTGATATCCTGGGAATTAGTGAACTTAAATAGACTGGAGTTCAAAATTTTACATCGGACAATTACCATACCTTACCCTACTTACCCTTACACACCATACCCTACTTTGGTCAAGAACCCCTCAGAAAATGGAGTGGCCCTCATAGTCAATAATACGGTGGCCAATGCAGTGCTTGGTTAAAACCCAATAAATGACAGAATGATTTCAATTCAAATTCAAGGCAAGCCTTTTAACATCACAGTGATCCAAGTCTATGCTCAAACCATGGATACTGAAGAAGCTGAAGCTGTCCAGTTCTACAAAGATATTCAACACCTCATAGATATAACACCAAGAAAATATGTTACTATCATTACAGGAGATTGGAATGCTTAAGTAGGGAACCAAAAGACACCTGGAATAACTGGCAAGTTTGGCCTTGGAGTACAAAATTAAGCAGGTCAGAGATAAGTAGAATTTGGTGAAGATAATTCTCTGGTCATAGCAAACACCCTCTTCAAACTGCCTCTGAGATGCCTCTATACATGGACATCACTGAATGGACAACATAGAAATCAGATTAAATATATACTTTGCAGCCAAAGATGGAGGTGCTCTATACAGTCACAAGACCTGGAGCTGACTGCGACTTATTGCAAAGTTCAGAATTAAACTGCAGAAAAGAGGGAAAATTAGAGCAAGTAGATTCAAAATAAATAATATCCCTTGTAAATATGCAGTGGTGGTAAGGAATTGATTGAGGGGCTAGACATGGAATGACTAAGGAACTTTGGGGCGAAGTTTACAACATTATCCAGGAAACAGCAACAAAGAATATCCCTAAAAGAAAGAAAATTAAGAAGGCAAACTGGCTATCTGATGAGGCTTTGAAAGTAGCCCAGGAAAGAAAAAAAGCGAAACAAGGAAACTGAATACAAAAATCCAGAGGATAGCAAGAGACAAGGAGGCATTCTATATTGAGCGATGGAAAGAGATCAAAGAAGATAACAGAATGGGTAAATCAAGAGATCTCTTCAAGAAAATTGATGATTTCAAAGGCACCTTTCATGACAAAATGGGAATGATAAAAGACAAAATGGTAGGGACTGAACAGAAGAAGATAAAGAAGATGTGGCAGGAATACACCAAAAATCTTAACAGCTGTGATGACCTAAATAGTTTGTGCTGGATTCAGACATTTTGGAGACAGAAGTAAAAAGGGCCCTAGTATGTCTTGCTGATAATAAGGCTCAAGGAGGTGATGAAATCCCAATTGAACTATTCACAATTCTACAAGAAGCTGATGTGAAAATGTTGCTTGCCTTATGCCAATACATTTGGAAAACTCAACAATGTCCAATAGACTGGAAAAGCTCAGTCTACATCCCAATCCGAAAAAAAGCAGTGCCAAATAGTGCTCCAATTATCGAACAATTGCACTAATTTCACATGCCAGCAAGTTAATGTTTAAGAATCTACAAGCTCGACTACCAGATGTGCAAGCCGGGTTACGCAGTGGAAGAGGCACAAGTGATCAAATTGCCAATGTATGATGGATAATAGAGAAAGCAAGAGAGTTCCAGAAAAGCATTTACTTCTACTTAAAAGACTATTCTAAAATCTTTGACTGTGTGGATCATAACAAAATGTGGCATGTTCTTAAAGAGATGGGGGTACCAGATAATTTCATCCTCCTCCTGAAGAATCTGTATATCAACCAAGAAGCTACGGTTAGAACTGAACAAGGGACAACAGAATGGTTCAAGATTGGAAAAGGAGTGTGACAAGGTTGTGTATTGTCACCTTATTTATTAATTGTATACACAGAGTACATCATGCGTAAGGCTGGACTAGATGAATCCAAAGCCGGAATCAATATTGCTGGAAGAAATATCAGCAACCTCACTTATGCCAATGATACTACTTTGATGGATGAAAGTGAGGAGGAACTAAAGGACATACTGATGAGGATAAAAGAAGAGAAGTCAAAGGTTGGTCTGCTGCTCACCGTTAAAAAGACGAAGATCATCGCAAATGGCAATCTCAGTTCCTGGCGAAAACACAGGGAAGAAGTGGAGGCAGTGACAGATTTTATAGTGATGAAATTAAAATACATTTGCTTCTGGGGAGGAAAGCTATGGCAAGCTTGGACAAGCTAGTAAAAAGGAAAGATATTAAACTATCAACAAAGGTCTGCACAGTTAGAACTATGGTACTCCCAGTAGTAACATATAGATGTGAGAGCTAGACTATAAAGAAGGCTGAGCAATGTAGAATTGACGCCTTTGAATTAGGAATTGAACATGCTGAACATATTTGTAAATATGCCTAAAACTCTGAAGGTCTATACCTATTAACCAGGAATTATGTTGAGTTAAATCCCAGTATGTATCTTCTGCCACCTCCCATCAGGGCACTAACATAATTAGTGTACTAATTAGCATGTGTGAGTGGTGCCTGCTGGGAAGAAAGTGATGATGGTGGTTAATCAAACAATGAGATATAAACTGCTTGAACAGGCAGCTATACAACCAGATGAAGGAGACATGCAAAAGACAACTGCCATGTGTTTTTTTGTGTTTAAACCTTTTCTGGACATGATTTAAACCAGAGCTTAAGGATATATCTAATAAGTGTAATTTTTAGACCCATCATAAATGTTGTTTCTCTACTCTAAATCTTGTAGTTTAATGTCCTTTAATGAAATGATGCCTAAAGATTTTCTTCATAATGCAGTATATTATAAAAGGTATATGTAAGTTTCCCTGTTTTTCCCTTTTTCTAATCTAGCACATTCAGCTTATATCAGAAACACACATAACATTGAGTAGTTCTATACACATAGAGATTTATTTTATTACAAAAAATGGTTTCCACAACCCAGAGCGGCGTACCTTGTGCCTACCAATAGAAACAAAGCATTTAGATATGTTTTGTAACCCTTTACTAACCTTCAAGCCAACAGCAGCACAGTGCAGAGGCTCACACAACAATATCTGAGCTCCTCCTTGCTTCATTGTGCAGTGTTAAAACAAGACTAGTATACAAAAAAAAGAAAAAGGAAAAACTACTTATAATAAGGAGACAAACCTCTAATTATAATCATAGAATATATTATTGTATACAAATATAAATTGCCTCATTAAATGGGTCCATAATATACCATATATACTCAAGTATAAGCTGAGTTTTTCAGCCCTTTTTTTAAGGCTAAAAAGGGCCCCCTCGGCTTATACTCGAGTCACTCTCCCCCGTGTCTCTCTAACCCCCCGTGTCTCTCTAACCCCCCGTGTCTCTCTAACCCCCTGTGTCTCTCTAACCCCCCTGTGTCTCTCTAACCCCCCTGTGTCTCTCTACCCCCCCGTGTCTCTCTACCCCCCCATGTCTCTCTAACCGCCCTGTGTCTCTTTACCTCCCCCTCCTCATCCTCAACCCCCCCTCCTCATTTTAAATCCCCCTCCTCATTCTCCCTCCTCAACCCCCCTCCTCAACCTAAACCCCCCTCCTCATTCTAACCCCCCCTAAATACCTCCCCCTCTCCCCTCACTTACCTGCTTCTGCTCCGGCCTCCGCTCCTTCTTGACCAGGCACGCATGTGACGTCACATGAGTGCCGCGTCATTAGCATATACCGGGTGCCGGCACCTGGTATATGCTAATGACGTCACGGCATTAGCATATACCGGGTACGGCCACCCGGCGTCACATGCTCGCCCGGGTCAAGGAGCGGAGGCCGGAGCAGAAGCAGGTAAGTGAGGGGAGAGGGGGAGGTATTTAGGGGGGTTTAGGTTAAGGAGGGGGGTTGAGGGGGGTTTAGGTTGAGGAGGGGGGTTGGGGTTGAAGGGGGAGGTTGAGGGGGGTTGAGGTTGAGGAGGGGGGTTGGGGTTGAGGAGGGAGGTTGAGGGGGGTTGAGGTTGAGGAGGGAGGTCGAGGGGGGGTTGAGGTTGAGGGGGGTTGAGGTTGAGGAAGGGGGTTGAGGGGGTTTGAGATTATGGAGGGAGGTTGAGGGGGTTGAGTTTGAGGAGGGAGGTTGAGGATGGTGGGTTGAGGAGGGGGTTGAGGAGGGGGTTGAGGAGGGGGGTTGAGGAGGGAGGTTGAGGAGGGGGTTGAGGATGGGGTGGTTGAGGAGGGAGGATGAGGAGTGAGGATGAGGAGGGAGGTTGAGGATGAGGAGGGAGGTTGAGGATGAGGAGGGGGTTGAGGAGGAGGGGTTGAGGATGAGAAGGAGTGGTTGAGGTTGAGGAGGGGGGTTGAGGATGGGGGGTTGAGGAGAGAAGATGGGGGGGTTGAGGAGGGGGGTTGAGATTGAGGAGGGAGGTTGAGGGGGGGTTGAGGTTGAGGGGGGTTGAGGTTGAGGAGGGAGGTTGAGGATGAGGATGGGAGGTTGAGGAGGGGGTTGAGGATGGGGGGGTTGAGGAGGGGGTTGAGGATGGGGGGTTTGAGTAGAGGGGTTGAGGAGGGAGGTTGAGGAGGGGGTTGAGGATGGGGGGTTGAGGAGGGAGGATGAGGAGGGAGGTTGAGGATGAGGAGGAGGGGTTGAGGATGCAGAGGAGGGGTTGAGGAGGGGGTTGAGAAGGGGGGTTGAGGAAAGAGGATGGGGTTTGAGGATAGGGGGGTTTAGGATGGGGTCAAGGAGGGGGGGTTGAGGATTGGGTGTTTGAGGAGGGGGGTTGAGGTTGAGGAGGGGGGTTGAGGAGGGAGGTTGAGGGGGGTTGAGGATGAAGATGGGGGGTTGAGGAGGGGGTTGAGGATGAAGATGGGGGGTTGAGGAGGGAGGATGTAGGAGGGAGGTTGAGGGGGGTTGAGGATGAAGATGGGGGTTGAGGAGGGGGTTGAGGATGAAAATGGGGGGTTGAGGAGGGAGGATGTAGGAAGGAGGTTGAGGAGGGGGTTGAGGATGAGGAGGGAGGTTGAGGAGGGGGTTGAGGATGAGGAGGGAGGTTGAGGAGGGGGTTGAGGATGAGGAGGGAGGATGAGGAGGGAGGTTGAGGATGAGGAGGGAGGTTGAGGATGAGGAGGTAGGTTGAAGATGAGGAGGGAGGATGAGGATGAGGAGTGAGGATGAGGAGGGAGGTTGAGGATGAGGAGGGAGGATGAGGATGAGGAGGGAGGATAAGGAGTGGGGTTGAGGAGGGTGATAAGGGAGGGAGAAGAGACACGGGAGAGAGAGGGGAGAAGAGACACGGGAGAGAGAGGGGGACACAAGAGGGGGACACAGAGGGCACAAGAGGGACACAGGGGGCAGCACATTTCCCACCCTCGGCTTATACTCGAATCACTCATTTTACCCAGTATTTTGTGGTAAAATAGGTGCCTCGGCTTATACTCGGGTCATCTTATACTCGAGTATATACGGTAATCAAACTCTATGTATGCTAAATATTTAGAGGGAAAATGATGAGGAGTGTAAATGAATCATATTATTAAACAAAAGAGAAAGAAAAGTCATCCATTTTTAGTCACCATAAAAAATGTCTCAAAAAAGTATGGAAAAACTGGAATCAGACCAATAATTAAAATGTAATTTTAATTCTAAAACTCTAAAACATGAATTAATTTAAAACATAATGAAGATAAGGTACAAAATCTGAGATAAGATCCACTGCCGCTATGTTAGTCAAGAAATAAAGTTAATCACATGAACTGTCAATAAACAAAAAATATCTGTATCAATGTGATCCATCCAAACCCCTAAACCATTCTTGCGCACGTTGCAGGTGCACCCGTGAACATGATCAATTAGTCAAACCCGTAGTTACGGGTTTAGACAGAGTCAATGGTAAAAGAGATCATCATCATTACGTCACTGAAAAATGGAGGTTAGATTTCAATCCCTTACGGGTTTGAATTACGAGTTACGATCGGACCCGCATTCCAGAAATAATGAGTTCCATTTTATGTATTAACACCTTGATTGCCGGGATCGATATAACATTAAATTAAACATAAAAAAGTATTTTATATTGCAGATTTGCGATCTTGCGAATGTTGTACTATTAATTTTAAAACCTAACATCACTTTCCCTTTAATTTTAAATACAGTAGTGTGATATTTGCATTTACAGTGCTACGGATAGGACTTTAACCCCCTTGCGGGTCCTCTCTAGTACCAGTAGGCTTTTTGGCTCCATTTGTGGGTTACGGGTTTGAACGCCAGTGGATTCGTAGCAATTTAATAGCGATTTGCGAACCTAACATTTGTGGGCTTGACAGACCAAAGGATTTACGGCAACAGCGTTTTGATTTCGACAGCCCGTAGTGTTTTTCCGCCTGTAACAAGCAGATCATTTGCAGGTAGCTGTAACAGGCCAATTTAATAGCCGTAAGTCTAACGGGGTCTGTTACGTGCTACAGGTTTTCATGTTGGGGGAATTTAATAGGGCTGTCAGTGCCATGGGAGATTATATTTTACAATGCTAGTTTGTCTGTAGCTTGAGGGGGGTTATTCTATGGGTCATTGAGTTCTATTGTCAAGGGTGTTGTTTTGAACAGAAGCGAATACAGATCTCATCTGAATTTATTGTTCCTTTCACTCCTCCCAGGTTTCTAATACTTTTATGAAAAAATACAAAATGTCTCTCATTTTAAATTAAAAATTAAGTAAATAGTTAAAAATGAAAGGCTGCATTTGCTTAGATTAAACCTTTATCAAGTCATGTTCTTCCTCTACTATAAATATGACATGAAAGTCGTCCATTAACAAACAGAGGATGACTCATTTTGATTGCCCTACTCCTGACTCAATTAAATAAGAAAACTTTTCCAGTGAACACTAAATGCAATCTTGAATCAAATAATAATGATGTCATGGTCATTTTTTTGCTGGTTACCTGGAATGATCATAATCTTTTAGATTTCTGTAGAAATATTTATTTTACACTATTTAATAATGCCGTTAGAGGCTCTGTATGAGCGTTGGAAAGTCCATCTTTATTTACCTGTATAAATATATCTGAGGTTAGTAATGGAATTTACAATACTGACATAAAGCATAATGTGGGAATTTTTCATGCTGAATATAATGATGGGAAAACATTTGACAACAAGATAATGTCCTACTCATAGTGAGTTCATAGCTATTGTAAAATATGTATTTTCACAGTATATAAAAAGCTATTATGATTGTAGGCATCTATTAAATGCTTCAATCATTACGATACATCATTTTAATAAATAATGTTTACAGACTGAAGATTCCATTTAAAGGACCATGGGCCATATTAAATTCCAAGCCCATAGCGGCACTGGTACACCCGCAAAGCCTGCGGGCTTGAAATTCCCCCTAGTTACAGAGCTATTAAATTAGCCAAGCCCGCAACAGACGTGGCCGACATCCAAACCCGTAAACCATTTTTGCTCACGTTGCATGTGTGGCCATGAACATGATCAATTAGTCAAACCTGTAGTTACGGGTTTAGACCAAGCCAATGGTAAAAGAGATCGTCATAATTACGTCACTGAAAAATTGAGGTTAGATTTCAATCCCTTAATCAGTAAATATTATATTCTAGTGCATGCGAGTTCCATTATATGTATTAACACACTGATTGCCGAGATCACTTTAACACGGAAATTAAACATAAAAAAAAGTATTTTTTATATCACAAACTTGTAAGTTTAAGAATGTTGTGCTATTAATTTTAATACCTAACATCACGTTCCTTTTCATTTTAAATACAGTAGTGTGTGTATATTTGCATTTACACTGATACGGATAGGACTCCCTTGCGGGTCCTCTCCTGTACCCTTAGGCTTTTTGGCTCCATTTGCTGGTTACGGGATTGAACGCCAGTGGATGCGTAGCAATTTAATAGCGATTTGCGAAAGTAACATTTACAGGCTTGACAGAGCAAAGGCTTTGCGGCAATGGAGTTCCGATGTCAACAGCCTGTATGTTTTTTACGTCTGTGACCCGCAGATCGTTTGCGGCTAGCTGTAAGAGACCAATTTAATAGCTGTAAGTCTAGCGTGTTCTATTACGGGCTACGGGACTTCACATTGGGGGAATTTAATAGTGCTGCATGCAGTTCAAGAAAAAAGGCACTTTGTGAAGTAACGCTATCAGCTGTATAAGTCATGAACATAAAAACATTTTTAGAGAAAAACACAATCTTTGTTTATGAAAATAATAATTCATTTTGTATTTGTTACGTAATATTAAAGAGAGGGAGGGTGTGGAATCAGGGAGACTTAAGTAGGCCGTGTTAGTTAACTGGATCTGAAACTGACACCACACCCCTATACTTCTGACCACTGGAAATGGTAACTGTAGCTCACACAATATCTGCTTAACCAATTAAAATAACTCGTACCTGGAACCTTATCTGCTGAATTTGATTTGTAGTCAAACAAAACTTAAACTATTAATTTAATCTAGACTACTCTCTCATTTTAGGCTAAAATGTATCAAAATACTTAAAATGTATAAAATGTATTTCAGGCATTTTATGAATACGCACTGTAAAATAACACTAGGAGACTGATGTGTTTTATTACATTTAAAAGCCATTGACTGTATACATTTATTCCATGCCTCATCTGAGGAAGCATTACAAATACTTTATACATATTCTCCATAGTAACAGAAAATCTACATAAACAGTAAAACAGTGTAAAAAATACTTGTTTTTAAATAGTTGTTAGGTTGCAATTACTGTATTGGCCCGAATATAAGCATCTTTTTTCCGATTTCGACTTTGAAAATTACGGGTGCGGCTTATATTCGCGACCTTACCGATTTGTCAGCTTGAGACTGTTGCACAATTAATTTTAGTCATTCATTGCTTTCCCCGTTTTTCACAATGCGGTATTGATTTTTAATTCACATTTACGATTCTGCGAACAAGTGTTTAACCCACTTGCTGGTAGGATTTGCTTCTACATTTGCCATTTACGGGTGTGAGTACCTGCGAAAATTGAAGCAATTGAATAGCGATTTGCGATTTTAGCAATCATAAGTCTTGCAGGCTTGTAAGATCAAAGGCTTTCATAGGATCGGAGCTATGATTTTGGGATTTTCAGCCTGTAACCCGCAAATCCGCTTATATCCAGGTTTTGCCTTTTTTTTCTATGATTTTACAGGTGCGGCTTATATGCGGGTGCGGCTTACATTCGGGCCAATACAATATGTAGACATTTTTAGCTTTATTCCAAAACTAATATTGATCATGACAGTTGGGTCCCCACATCCCTTCACACAGAATGTGAATATGCTCCTGAAAAAAACATTTAATGGTTAATTCAGCTGAACTAAAGGTATTTTTTACCTTTTTATATTCTCAGCGTTGCAAATAAAATCCAAGGTAATACAATGTTTACCTGTTGCTGATCTTGTTGATATATGATCTAGAATAGAAAATAATCACCGACATTTCCTGGTTTGTGAGGTACACACATTCTACATCTTGGAATTAACACGTTTAACACATACCAACATACTACGTTTTTGCAGTGGTGCCAAACAGAAGGAAAGGCAGGATGAGCGCAAGGAGAGACGAGGAAACTTAATCATAAAGAAAGTCCACAGTTATTCCAGACAATCAGTTTAAGTACAGAATAGGGTTTTTGTTGGCCTCCCAAATCTGTTCTCTGGCATTGTGACTTATTGTATTCATCTGTCCCCTTTTTATACATCTCTCTTTCTCTCAGAGATTTTACAATTCTTGTTATATATACAATAAAAGGATTAGGTGCAGTCCTTTTAAGACTCTGTATTATTATTATTATTATTAAATGACTAGGGATCTGCCCGTCAAAAATGACGGCAATAAAATTGTAAGCCTGGCAATGCTGTTTTGCTAAACAATGCAAGACTCTTCCCCCTCTAACTTGCGGGCCAAGCGATGAGTGCCTTCAGCAGTTTAAGGGTTACGGGCTTGACAACTTTGAGATGGTTAAACCTGGAACATACAGCCTCCCGAAGCCTTTGATCTTTCCCGTCCGCAAGAGTTACAATCTGTAAAATCGCAAATTGATATTCAATTGCTCCAATTCCCCAAGCCTGCACATGGTTTCACGCCGGTAAACGGCAAATGTAGGAGAAAATACGAATGATAGAGAAGACCCGCAAGGGGGGTTTAACCCCTGTCCGCAGCACTGTAAATGCAAATAAAAAGTCAATACTGCATTGTAAATAAAGGGGAAAACGATGACAGACATTAGAATTAATTGCACAAAAGGCTCAAGCTCGCAAATCGGCAATAAAATAAATGTATTTTTATGTGTCATTTCGGGGTTATAGCGATCTTGGAAATCAATGAGTTAATACATATCAGGCCACCCATATGGACTAGAACAGTATTGGCATTCATGTTTAGAATTATGTATTTTAAGGATTTGAGAGTCCCATTGAATATCAGACCCCAGAACCTAATTGATTGACATGTAACCTCCATGTTTTACTGACGTAACGATGGTGGTATCATTGTCTATTGGCTGTTTCAAAATGGGAGGTTACGGTCTTGCCTAATTGATCATATTCCCGCCCTGAACTGCTAAGGACAAGTTTATGGTTTACGAAGTCTGTTTTCGGCCTGTAACTTGCAGGCTCTATTTAATCGAATAGCACCGGAATCAGAGACAAACGGGAGGCCATGTTTGTAACCTTGGCCTTACTTGAAAAGCTGATATATGTAATCTAACCTAGAGCCTCATTCAATTGCAAGGCCGCAGGCTTGAACTCAGCTACAATTACGGAGCAATTCAATTGAACAAGCCCGCAAGTTACGGCTGAAAGCCGAAAGCATAAACCATGCAATCGTATGTAGCATTCCAGAGCATGAACATGATAAATTAAGCAAGGCCGTACCTACCCATTTAGAAACAGCCAATAGAAAATGAGACCGTCATCATTACGGCAGTATAAGAGGGAGGTTACATGTCAATCAGTTAGCATTTAGAGGTCCGATATGTGATCAGACTTGCAAACTCGCAAAACACAAAATAATAAAAATGAATGCCGATACTGTTCTAGTGCATATGGGTGGCCCGATATGTATTAACTCATTGATTCCTGAGATTGATTATAACAGCGAAATGAAACATAAAAATTAATTATTTGTGCTGATTTTCGAGCTTGAGACTGTTGTGCAATTAATTCTTATGTCTTTTATCACATTCATTAACCTTCATTTACAGAGCAGTATTATTTTTTTATTTTTACAGTGCTATGGACAGGGGTTAAACCCCTTTGCGAGTCCTATCTAGTACCAGTAGGATTTTCTTCTACATTTGTGTCCACGGGTGTGAAAACATTTGCGGGCTTGCAACTGAATAGCGATTTAAGATTTTAGCGATTGTAACTCTTGCAAATGTGAAAGATCAGAGGCTTAGCTGGGGCGTAAGTTACGGTTGTAACAACCGCAGGGATTTTCAGCCCGTAACCCATAGACCATTTGCGGCTCAAAAAAAGACTCCAATTGACTAGCAAATTAGTTTACAGCCTACATTACGAGCTCCAGTAACTTACAATTTCTCAACTGAATGAGACCCCTAGAGTCTACCACCAATCCATTAACCTAATGTTCACACATTTATGTCTCCAATCTGCTGTCTTATTACCCATCTTATAGTATGTGTGTGTATATATATATATATATATATATATATATATATATATATACTGTTGTTGTTGTTGTTGTTGTTTAGTTCTTCATTCATGTCCAACTCGCCATGATCCAATGGAACACAGCATGCCAGGCGCATCTGTTATCCATAAATGGATTATGGAGTGAGTTACCAGTTCCTTTTTTAGTGGATTGCAATCTGTCTGACATCTGCTATGTCCTGCCCATCTTGGGTGACCCTACATGGAATAGCTCACAACTTCACTGAAGTACACAAGCCCCTTCACCACTACAAGTAGCGATCGAGAAGGGATATAAATATACATATATAGCAACCTCTATCAACAGTTTCTTTGTATTTCATCTAATTATTGATTCACTGGTTATATTTTATGATGCTGACTAGCTTACTGACACGTATATGGGGAATGAGCTTGCAGTATTTTTATCTTTTAAAAGGACATGAAATGCAAGGACGGATATCTGAATTGACATAGTAAAGTTTTACATAGGGGAAGTGGGTAAAATAGAGCAGAAGAAGAAACAAAGGAAGTGATAGTAGACAAAGTCATTTTATAATGTCCTCAAGTGTCAGCAAATAGAAACTGGCATGTGGCCCTGATGCACAGTGATAGTGCTACTTTGTGGGATGTTCGGTAGACATTAGTGAGCAGGGAATAATATTGTGGCTTTGTAGGAATATAGCAAATAGAAATAGTTGTCCAAAACAGAGATGAAGAAGTGATAACAATGGATGACTGAAAACTTGACAGTCAGCTTCAGTGGTGCAAACCTCTACAAGTAAGCTAATGTGTTAAAAGAACATGAATTGTACGGATGTATGTCAGAATTGACGTGGTTAATTTTTACATAGGGGAAGTGTGTAGTTAATGTTTACATAGGGGAAGTGTGTATTATTGAGCAGAAGAAGAAACAGCAAGAGGAACTGAAAGTAGAAACAATAATGCCATACCTTCCTCAAGTGTAAGCAACCAGAAGCAGACATGTGGTCTTGATGGCTGCAAAGTGAGAGTGGTGGTTCCACTTTGTTGGATAATCGAAGGTTGACATTAGTGGGCAGGTAATAATATTGTAGTTTTGTAGGAATATTGCAAATATAAATGGTTGACCAAAACAGAGATGAAGAGGTTATAACAATGGATAGCTGCACACTTGACAGTCAGCTTCAGTGGTACCAAGGGCGTAGGAAGCGGGGGATGAGGGGGACATAGACCCCTGAAATTCTCATCAACATCTCACTCCCAGTAGTCTCCACCTCACCTCTTGTGCCTTTAGCAGCTGCATTCCCGAGAAACCTGGGTCTCACAAGATCACACAAGATAGTCTTGCGTCAGTAGCCAAAGGGACAAGTGGTGAGGGGGAGACCACTGGGTCCCTATTGTTTTATACATGCCACAAACAAACCCTTGTGCCCAGCCAATGTGCCAATGTGCCCAGCCTATGTCTGTGTGCTAATGTGCCCAGCCTATACCTATCTGTTAATGTGCCCAGTCTTTGCCTATGAGCCTATGTGCTAATGTGCCCAGCCTATATCTATGTACCAATGTGCCCAGACTATACACATGTGCCTATGTGCCAATGTGCCCAGCCTGTATCTATGGGCTAATATGCCCAGTCTTTGCCTGTGAGCCTATGTGTCAATGTGCCCAGCCTGAACCTATGTGCCAATGTGACCAGTCTGTGCCTATGAGCCAATGTGTCAGAATCTACTGTATATATATATATATATATATATATATATATATATATATATATATAAATAAATGTTAGTTAACTGGATCTGAAACTGATACCACACCCTTCCCTTCTGACCACTGGAAATGGTAACTGTAGCTCACACAATATCTGCTTAAACAATTAGAATAACTCATACCTGGAAACTATTAATTTACTAGAGAATTGCCCGTCAAAAAATGACGGCAAAGAAATTGTAAGGTAGCTAATGCTGTTTGGTGTATAATAATGAAATATATAATACATTAATAAATGAATATACTTTACCTATTTTGAAGCATTGTGTTGAAGAGCTGCGTGCCCGAGACCAAACCGTTACTGTAGCTGTGTACTTCCGCATTAAAATGGCGGCAAATGTGTGGTATGCGTCTGTAGCGGAATATCCGTAGGTGTTTTGTGGTGTTTTGCATGTTTCTTGTGGTGTTTTGCGTGTTTAGAGTGCTATAGCCTCGTTTTCGTTTTGTTCGGCGGCCATTTTTTCTCTCGCTTGGAGAATTTTTGAGTGTCTAAACTCTTTTATTTTGAGTTAAATTAAGGTATAACTTCATTTTTTGAGGGCCTGGATGCTGCCTCTTGCTGTAGGTAAGCGTTTTATGTATGTGTTGTGTGTATTTATTGTGTTTTTGATTTTTTCCTGTCCGCGGATTGCGGGCGATTTTTGCGAGGTCGTAATGAGTGGTAACGTGTCTCATATGTTGTTTGCGTTGCGACGTAAAGTTTGCGAGGGTCGCAGTTGCTGTGTCGTGTTGTTTGCGTTACAACGTAAAGTTTGCGAGGGTCGCAGTTGCTGGCAAGAAGCGCCTTCGTTTTTTGAGGTCCTGGATGCTGCCTCTTGCTGTAGGTAAGCTTTTTATGTATGTGTTGTGTGTATTTATTGTGTTTTTGATTTTTTCCTGTCCGCAGGTTGCGGGCGATTTTTGCGAGGTCGTAATGAGTGGTAACGTGTCTCGTATGTTGTTTGCGTTGCGACGTAAAGTTTGCGAGGGTCGCAGTTGCTGTGTCGTGTTGTTTACGTTACAACGTAAAGTTTGTGAGGGTCGCAGTTGCTGGCAAGGAGTGCCTAATATAAAGTTATTTGTAAAATATTAATAAAATCATGTTGTATGCAAATGTTCACAAGTATAAATCACAATTATACATCCCAGTTTTAATATGTGATCAGATGTTTAGCATTATACATGTCCATTTTCAGCAAATGAAGAGTGCAGCTTCCACTGCTTTTAGTTGTTGTGCGAAGATACACAAGGAAGTACACACCAAGTTAAAGCTAAACGTTTCAAACTATTGAGTAATTTGCCATACCGCTCAAGACTCTGAAAAAGATATAAAAGCTAAGACTAAGCTAGGATGTACGGCTGCAAATTTGACTGATAATGTTAGCAGTTTAGTATAGAATTCTAGGATATCCATGGGCCTCAACCAGCCATGGGCCTTTTGTATTCAGCCCTCGACCTGCTAGAAATATACTTTTTAGTTACATTAACTCTGTGTGTGCTATGTTTCTATGTCCGAACAAGGTAGCCATTGAAATCTCCTGATGTCGCCCTCCTATTTGGAAAAATAATACTTATATGCATGTTGTTTTTGCATCTGGCCCAGCATCAAGTAGACCTAAAATAATCTGGACCACCACACCAAAGTAGTTGGACAGAACTGGATGTATAGAATATGTGGAGACAAACACGCCTTCACGTCATCAAGTCAATTTTATATGTTGTTCAAGCTCACTACCAAATCTTAGTGGTCAAGTTGGCTTCTGAACCTGTAGAGTGCTTGATCACAAGCCTGGCTTTTGTTGACAAAATGTAGCAGTTCCTCCACATCTGATACAAATGGAAATGTTTAATTGTTTAATAGTTCTTGACTGGTTACTATGCCATGTGTTTCTCTGATTAAAGCCAGTTCTTCTAATGGAAATATTTTCTGACTGTGTTCCTTAAAAAGTGCGTTGTTACTGCCGAACCTGCAGACTAATAAACTTCAGACAATCTTGACCAGAGTCACCCTTATCAACTTAACTCCATTTACACTTATATTGTAATAAACTAGTTCAGGGAGAACAATATCAGTTAACAACTGTATGTTTACACATGTATCCTGTGACTGATCATAAAACCAGAGTATTGCCCGTACTACAATAAAGCTTTTGTGATTAATTAATATTTAGTTAAATCGTAACCAATATGATTAATTGTTTTTCTTAGTGATAGTAGCTGTATTTTAGAAACAAATATGAGGCAATTAAAAAACACATGATCAATAGCCCAATGCCACAAGAAAGTCCAAAGAACTGTAAAGAAGTTTGTGGTTGCAAATATGTTATTATTTAAAAATATATGTAATAACAAGTACTTTATCAGTAGAATGTTATTAAAAAAAGTTTACTAGTAAGGATCATGGAGTTTCTGTGATTATCCCATGGTCCAAAAGACTTGCACAACTTCCACCTAATATTCTTCAGTAACATTTAATCACAGCTGTCATTAGTTCTTCAAATCCAAGCTTTCTTACCTAAAATTTTAGGACATCTAGACCAGGGGTCTGAACCTTTTAAATACTACTGCCCACTTTTGATGGTAAAATTTCCTTACCACCCACCGGTGCCATAGTAACTAAAAACCCTATTAAAGTCCAAGCCAGTAACTCCAACATGAAGCTCGAAACGGCTGCGGGGTTAAAATTTGGCCTACTTACGTTGCTATTAAATTAGAAAGGGTTGCGAGCTACGAGCGAGAGAGGCTATTTCGCAAACCAGTTCTTAGCCGTCGGGGTTGCGTGCTCAAACTCGAACAATTAAGTAATCACATAGTTACGGGTTCAGATGGAGCCAATGGAAAAAGAGATTGTTAGCGTTAGGTGAAAAAGGGGAGGTTAGATTTTCGAAGCTGCGAGCAACGTTACGGGGCTAAATTAATAGCCATAACATGTAAATCTGGAGTTACAGGCTAAGTTTTACAATGTAGCCCTAAGTTAATATGGCTGTAAATTTTCACCAGCTCTCCAACAAGCTAAGTGTGGTGCTGCAGGTCTAATTCATGTAACATCACTCATCAGTGACACCACCTAGTGATTACCCCGCCACCCACCATGTCGTGCATTTGGTTTGGTAAAAGAAAGAGGTTATATCCATTTATTATTTTCATTATATGGTTGTCCATTGGTCTTGCTATTACCATTGTAAATATACACAAACAATTATAGTATGCCTTTTTAACATATGAAGTGTTAACCATTCTTCTTTTCAGAAAATAAGTTTTGAGTTTATAAAATAAACTTCTGAATCTGATAAGCATGTTCTAGCAAACAAGACTCGAGCCAATTCAAAAGACGTAGCAGAGACCTTCAAATGCAACTTTAAGATAATGTGTGCTAAGACATACGCATCTCACTTCAATACTCTATTGTCCCAAATAAATATAGCAGATGTTATGATTAGCGTACAATGGCCTCGTCTAACCAAAAATGCTAAGCAGATAATATTGGACAGAGGTCACATATATAAATATTAATTCAGTTGGATATTTTGTACCAGAGCGCTCTCAATCAGATAGAACAGATATACACAACATATTTATCAATACATTCTAATGTATACATATACATGCAAACATGGAGTAACTATTTGTGATTGGTGGAAACCAACCTTGTGACGATGAGGAAGAAATAGTTATCGAATGGCAGAGAGGAGGTGTTTTTTCCTGGGGGCTTTCCTTCTTCTGTACTGTTGTCTTGCCTGAGTCTTTTCTTCTGTACTATTTTCTGGCTGGTCTTTTTTGGCTTATCTGACAGTCCTGTTCTGGGAACAATACTGACTATCATCCTTGGTCATAAGCCTATGTCCCCTTCATATCTTCTCTAAGATATCTTACTATATCTGTCTATGCAAATTATATTTTATCTCCACAACTCTTCCTAACAAATCAATAACACAAAGAGGGATTACTTCACAATATCTTGAGAAAGGATCCTAAAAATGAGACAGGTGTTATCCTGAAATTCTATACATGGTATGTATAAAAAGGTTTAACTTTCTAATTTGTAGTAGTTATAAAATTAGCCCAATATACCACAATCCTTCTGTTAACATTTTGGGAGTGGTCACAGAACCAAGATTCATTAGCACCTGCATTCTAGACTGTAGGGGCCTCATTCTATTAGCGGCCGCAGCCGTTGCGGGGCCGTAAGGACCGGACGCAAGCTATTCGGCTATTCTATTCCCTTACGGCCGGAGGCTCCGGCAGGCTTGCGGCCGGTGCCTTGCTATCTCTTGCGGCCGCTCGCGCCAGAGGAAATCCTTTGATCTAAAACGGCCGCAAGAGTTTCGGCCGTAAGAAATTCCTATTTGCAATTCAATTGCTCCGGGAAACCTCTCTGCAAGGCTAAAAGCGAGCCGCTGCTTACTTGCAGGAAAGAGGTCCCGCTAGCACCAATTAAGCACATAAAATAGCTCAAATAAAGCCATCCTGCACTTTGAGAAGAATATAAAGGGATTTTAGGTGTTAGAAAAAATAGCACATAATTATCCTATACTCAAATCCGTAAAATATTTTATTTTTAATATCCGTAAAATATCCATGTAAAAAGTCCAGAGTGCTTGGAGCACCTCAGACACGCCCACGCCGCAGCCGGAAAATAAACAGTTAATTTGAACTTGGGTTTGGGCTGATGTGCAAGCTTGAGAGTGGGTTCCTTTTAATCCTCATGTCCCCCAATATGATCCCTAGCATTTACAGAGCTGTACAGTGCAGGCTTGAATTTATTTTTGAGTTTTTATATTTCACAGCTTACGGCCGGTTCCAAGATATGCGGCCGGCCGTAAAAGGAGATCCTTGCGGGGCCGTATAATAGAATCGCGAGTTAACTGAACCCCCGCAAGGAATCGCAGCCTTACGGCCGATTTACGGCCGCTAATAGAATGAGGCCCTAGGTGTTTATCAATACATTTACATTTTTGACCATATTCCCTAAAACAGACTGAGTCACTTTATTCAACAATGTAAACCATTTAACTATGTTAAAAAATACTATTATTAAAAACACCTATACAGCAAACCATACTTAGCAATACTCTACATTTATAATCTTGTATCACATAATCAACAAAACTGTCTTACATTATTATTGATTGAATTGACTGATTTGATACATTAAATTAAATGTAATCAATGTTGATGTAAGACCAGTAACTAAATAATAGCTTGTCAATACCTAAATACAAAGGTTAATTAGCTTGTAATCTCAGATTCAACAATATAACCAATTTTGATATATATTGCTTCAATATATATAGTATTTCTATATTCTAACTGCCGTATAAATTGATATACCATATTTTACTGCTTTTTTTTTTTTTATAATTAATATTTTATTTAGGACAAGTCAATTTTATACAACAGTTTAGTATAGCATAGAAAAGTCTATCATACAACAAAAAAAAGACATAAGCACAAAGAGAGTGAAGAACTGATCAGAGATATACAAAAGTCTAAACATCCTGTCCTTCTTAGCCTGTTATGCATTCGTGGTCTAGTAAATATCCAAAGTTTTTAATAGAATGGTGTGGATAAAGCATATAAGAATAAACATGAAATACAGGCTCCTAGCTCCCCGACCATATTGATTTGGACCATCTGAGATCTCAATTCCATACGACTTTCTATTCTATGATGTAAAAAGACGTCCTATCATTTTTTTTCTTTTTGATTATCATCCTGCATTCTTAAGTATGCTTACTTTTAACTATTTTTTAACTATTTTACAAAATATCTAGCTATCATTAAACTTCCTCAGCTTATGTTTACTTGTGTTAACATATATAAAATATTCAGTACCTGTGAGCTCCTTCATCATCACTCCAAAAGCTTCCATCCAGATGCGAAACAGCCATCCTCTCCAGCCGCCACCATCCTCTGACTTCCCAAACTGTCCCATCCTATCCCAACCTAGATCTGTACACTATACTTGGATATCAACCAGGGAGACCACGTGCTAGTAAACTAGGGCATTGTGTTCTGTAATGAGTTAGCTATTCTCTCATTTATCATTATATAATTTATTTTTGTTATAATTTCTTTGATTGATAGTGTGGAAGTTTTCCAATTTTTGGCTATGCAATTTTTAGTGGCCAAGGTCCAGAATTGCCAGAGTTCATTCTGCTCTCTAGATAGATCATAATTTTTCAATCCTAGTAGGCAAGTTTCTATTTCGGGTCTCAAATTACTTTTTGTGATTTGTGTAAATAAGTCAGTGAGTTCTCCCCATAGCTTCTGTGTGATGGGACATGTCCACCAGATATGCAGGAAATTCCCTTCTGTTTTGCGTCCCCTAAAGCATTCTCCATTTATGTTTTTGTTAAATTTTGCCATCCGTTGGGGAGTGTAATAGGTTCTGTGTAGTATCTCAATAGAGGTCTCAAGTAAACTGTATGTATATGAGCCCCTTGTCAGATTAGTACAGATTATTTTCCAGGTTATCTAATTCCTTTCCCAGGTCCTGCTCCCACTTTACCATAATACCGAATTTAGCTAGTACTGCATATAAATAGGGCCACTCTACTGTGTCAAATGCCTTCTCCATATCCAACGCCAATATACAGAGCTGCGTCTTACTCTGGGAGGCCAAGTGTATAACATTCATGGTCCTTCGGATATTATCCACCGTTTGTCTATGTTGTATGAACCCTGTCTGATCTTTGTGTATTAGGGTTGGAAGGAACTTTGCCATCCTATTTGCTTTAATTTTGGTTAATAATTTAATGTCCCCGTTCATAAGGGATATGGGTCGATAATTTTTCGGCTCCAGGGGATCCCTTCCCTCTTTAGGAAAAATCACTAAGTTCGCTTTATTGAGTTCTGGGGGCATTTATCCCCCATTTAGTATGGCATTAAATAGACAACTAAGATAAGGGGCTAAAATGTTCCCAAATACTTTATAATAAGAGTTGGTGCAGGCATCCGGCCCTGGGGCCTTCCCTGATTTCAGACTTTTAATGGTTTCTAATATCTCCTCTACACCTACTTCCGCATTCAGATCCTTTATATTTTGCTCTTAGGCTTTAGGGAGATCGCAGGAATCCAGGTAAGATCTGAGAGCTTCCGGACTCGGGTTTATCTTTGTCGAATAGATCAAGTTATAAAAGTCCCTAAATGTGTGTTTAATTTCGCTTTGGCTCACTGTTGTCCTCCCAGCCTTAGTTTAATCCTCAGAATTCTAGACAATGCTGTTTTAGAAGCTTCCGTGCCAGAAATGAGTCTGGTTTATTAGCCTTGGAATAAAACAGCTGATTCGTCCGTCTCAGGGCGCTCTCTGTCTTGTGCGAAAGCAAGGCATCAAGTTCTAGTCTAGCTTCATCTATTCTATGACGGAGTCTGGTGGAGGGGTGTGTTTGATTCTGCAACTCTAAATCTCGTAACTTTGTAGTAAGTTCCTGTTCCTGACGTATGCTGTTTTTTTTTATGGCAGATGCCATCTTGATACACTTCCCCCTGATATAGGCCTTGTGGGCCATCCACACCCATGCTATATTTGATCCCAGGGTATTATTTAGTTCAAAGTATTGTTGCATCTCTTTCTTTATCTGGCCCGTTAGCGCCGGATCTGTTAGCATGCGTTCATTTATTTTCCAGGAATATGGAGTCTTTGTGTCTCCACCAAGGTCCATATAACCTCTAACTTGGAGCTCAGCTGATTTTCTTTTTTTTTTTTTTCCTTATTTTCAGAGTTTTTAATTGTTGATTATTACGTTCCCTCCATTTCTGGACAAATCCTCAGTTCCTCCCCCCGAGACTTGGTGTGTCTTTCTGGAGGGTTTGTCATGGCCTCTAATGTGTCAGCCTCTCCAAGTCTGCTTCTATTCCTGAGAGGGACCGTGGTCCACTGTCTCTTAGGAAGAGGATTCAGGGTCGGAGGTTGACTTTCAGAGTCTCTATTTCCGCCATCAGAAGTTATATGTAGCATTTGTAGCAATGCCTGGCAGTCTTCCAAACTGTGGGCCGTGTGGGTTTTTCCCTTATATTGAAAGATCAGGGCAAAAGGGAAGCCCCATCGGTATTGGATGCCATGTTGGATGAGTATTCCCAATGCCGGTTTCATTTCTCTTCTCCTGGTCAACGTGATAGGAGAAAGGTCTGCAAACACCATAAGCTGAGCATCATCTGGTCCTCTAAGATCCAAGATCTTTCAAGTTGCAGCTAGAATTAAGTCCCTTGACTGTTGTCGGGAGAATCGAACAATTACATCTTTAGGGGTATCCATATTTCTAGAAGCTCCTAGCGCCCTATGCGCTCTTTCTATATCAATGTCCGCTTCTGCCCCTTCTGGTAAGATCACAGTAAGCAAGTCCATAATATATCTTTTCAGATTCATTATCGCTTTTGGTATACCCCTTATTTTTATGTTATGTCTTCTAGATCGATTCTCTAGATCTTCATACTTGTCCTCTAGAGCTGCTATGTGAGACGCGTTGTGACGTGTCTCCCTCCTATCTCTTTCCTGTGCTTCAACCATTTGGTCCACTGTTTCTTCTAGTTGGTGGGTTCTTTGACCTAGGTCCTGGATGTCTTTCCTGATTGCATCCACCGTTTTAGTCGTGTAAGCTTGAAACAGTTTTTCAATTTGTGCCATTGCACTCTTGGAGAGTTTTATATCCATCTGGGCTGTATTTTGTATGTCCTCCCCCTCCGATTCCTCAGAAGGGTTAGATCTCACCTCTCCAGGGGTTTCGGGGGGGTTGCAGTAGTCCGTAATTCTCTTAAGTGGGAGGGATTTTTTACTTTTTCCCATCTTGGGCTTCAGTGGACCCTCCACAGAATATGGTATACTAAGGTTCCTGTGTAGATGTATGCCCAGTTCAGGGATGTGTTTTGGTTAGAGTAGGATTCCGGCTTGTTATTTTACAAGTTGTGGCATATTATGTTGCTATGCCATGATCTGTCAAGGTCTCCCCCTGTGAATCATATTAGGCCTGCATTTCTCTCTTTTCACATGCAAGCAATGTTCAATAAACAAGTAGAGTAGTTAAATTGTTCGTAGTGATTGGTGGTCTTGTTGGTTTGCAAGTGAAGCCTTAAAGCTGTAGCCCTGAATAGTAATGCCAAACTGCTTTGCCAACTATCACACTCGTCGTGTGTATCTGACTTTACTTCCTGGGTATTGCTTATATACTGCTACTTGTAGGCTTTGAATAAGCTGTGACACTGATAGAAATTTTTTAAATGTAGATGTGACATGTGTAGGGGCCTATGTTCCTGCAGTGCAGCTGAGTACTCACAGTTCAGGGTCAGGCTTTGGTTTTTTCTTTGTAACCATAAAGTCCCAGGAGTTATAGTGGTAATGAGGCCTTAGCTTCTTCTCCTGGCCTGAAATCTAAAATGGCCGCCACCCATTTTCGTGGTCTTTTTTCCCCCGTCTTGCTGCCCTTTGGACTCCAGTTCTGGGTTCAGACCCCCCAGCACACCTCCGGCCGGAACCAGCCGCCACCGGACACTTTTGGGGAGATGTTGCAAGGCTTTTGGGGTAAGTGCAGTACCTGGGCCTGATCCGGAGCTCTCTCCACGTGGCAAGCTAAAATGGCCGCCGACCCGGTCTCCTCAGGCCTGTGCCGAGCCACCAACTGATAGGGCCCTCTGGTCTATCCTCACCACACTGCCCAGTCGGATCTCCGGTGCGCCGATCCACCAAGGCTCTGCCTAGCCTTCTCCTCCCAGTACTTCCCAGCAGGGGGGCAGCTGAATGCGCTGGAGACGCTTGTCTCCCTCTGTCTCCGCCGTGAAGCCGCTGACCATATTTTACTGCTTTCATAGAGTAACAGGTTATATTGCTAATTATTAATTTCATATATACTGTAACAAATAGACAGCTGATATATATGGTTTATATACTATGCATATAATTTCTGTATTGCACTAACCAAATATAGACAGACTGTTAACCAAACTTTAAAAAATTATATACTATGTTTATATACTCATATATAGAACTAACCAGATATAGATTGTATTAAAATAAATTGTTAATCCACATTTGATAAGTTTTTATATACTACTTATTGATCTCTGCATTGATCTAACCAAATATAAAGTATGTTATGACTAATTGTTATCCAAAAGAGATTGTAATAAACATCTTATAGATTGTATATTGTGATCTAACTAAATTCAAGCGTAAATACTTATAATTGTTTATCCTTGATATCTACTGCTATACCAATAAATGCTATTTCTGCATACAGCGTATACTTGTTGATAAATTGATCCTCAAACTCAATTAATCTATACATTGTAATATTTTAAGAAACTATATAAATTTATACAGTGTAATATTTATGTCATATAAAATGCATGACAACTATGAAAGCTTGAATCGGTAACGACCAGGTTGACTACCACTAATCTAGACAGTTACCGATCATCTAGATAGTTCCTTTAATCACTGCATCCCCACTGTGGGACTTACGCAGCCTCCTGGGCAGCCCATTTATTTACATTTTATTCTATGTTGGGATGGATTGTTCTCTCTTTCATGAAATGGAAAGAGGAAACTTTTTTTTTTTATGTAAAAATTCCTTCTTTAGGATCAGTTCTACATGTTCTCTTTATACTGGAGGGAGGACATATTCATACAAGGGAGCACTCCATTATAATCTGTCTAGCAAGGGTTCAACACACTTAACATGCCCTTACACATATGGCTAAGACAACTTACTTTTTTATTAAATATGTAGTACAACATTTACATTTTGAACTTGTATATGTAATTATTATTTACTGTGTGACTCAAATTTCTGTTCTCAGTTAATTCTGCCTTCCTACTTTCCCAAGAATGGCTGTCCTTGTAAACTAATGACCATGCTGAAGGTACTGCCACGTTATGCAGGTAAAATGTCCTATACAAATTCTCTTCTTGCCTCAGGAATTTGACCAGCAAAACCAAAATGGTAGGTAGAATACATTGCCAGTATATATAATTACTGGCTGTATTAAATTTTAAGTGTAGGACTATGCCTTGTGTTCTCTAAAACAATTAAATATCCATAAGATGTAGAGGGAAATCTTAGACCTATATTCACATTATTTCTTAGAGGCTTGAAAATTCACAATCAAGGGTTATTCAGTAGAGAATGTTAAAAAGAAGGTATGTTTTAGGATAAAAGTAACTTCAACACTTTTGAGACTTACCATAGACAGGATAGGATACCTATACATATTTATGGCTTTTCCACTTTATAAGACTTTATGACAATATTTGATGGGTTTAGTCACAAGCAAAACTCAAATTGAAACATATTTTCTCTCATTGGCATAACACAAAAGGCCCCATTACAATGTTTCAACTGATCAACTTTACAAGTAACTTGCCAACCTAGAATGAGCTGCATTGGCAAGTTATGGTTAGCTTTCCCATTGACTTTTTCCCAAAGCCTATCCCAATCACAGTTAGTAGTCCTCACTCAAGTTACTGACATTATGTAAAGCCTTACGGGACCTGATTTTTCTCTAAAATGTTAAGTGTACCAAATACCACTCAAAATGGCACACAAAAAAGCCTTGCTGAGAACTTAGAAAGGCAGTTAAAGAGGCAGTACTGCCTCCAGTCAGCTGAAGTATAGGCCGACTTCCAGGCGAATCTCCACTCAAGACTAAAGTATCCCAGGTGTTACACAGATCCCACTTTAAATGCTCTATGGGAACACCTCAAAACCAGCAACCTGCAGATCTTTGAAGAGGTCCTAGGGTTCTCCAAAAAGAAGACTGGCTTGAAGAAAACAATCAGGACATCCATGTATTACTGTCGAAGAAGAGAGCGGCTCATCAAGCGCATCTCGCTCACCTGTCCTGCCCTAAAAAGAAAGCAGCCTTCCGTCTTGTGTGCAGCAACTTTCAAGCTTTCTTCTTTCAAGCTTTGAGAAATGCAGAACCAGAAGTGGACCATTCTTGTGGAAAGAACTCAGCGTTGCGCAGATGTCTGTAGTTACAAAGGCTTTTATGAAGCCCTGAAGGTGGTATTCTGCCTTTTACTTGTGGACCCAAGTCCATTGCACAACGCAGATGGTTAAACACTCCTTACAGACAAGGCATCTATCTTGAATCGGTGGCCTGACCACTTTCAGACTCTTCTCTGTGCCAACCATGTAGTTTCAGTCTTAGTTCTCCATTTCAGCCAATGAAAACAGAACTGGACGAAATCCCATTGAGCAGCTAAAGAATGGTAAGGTAGCAGGGTTCGATTGGATCCCAGCAGAGATCTGGAAACATGGATGCCCAGCACTTCATGCTAAACTCCATGAGCTCTTTGTTTGCTGCTGGTGGCAAGGCAAACTGCCACAGGACCTTTGTGACGCAATCATCGTTTTCCTGTACAAGAACAAGGGAGAAAAGTCAGTCTGCTCCAATTACCTGGGGATAACTCTGCTCTCCTTCCCGGGGAAAATCCTTGCAAGAGTCCTCCTCAACAGACTGGTGCTCAGTATCACAGAAGAACTCCTCCCAGGACCTTTACATGACTTTTGTCAACCTTACCAAAGAGTTCGACACCGTGAGCAGAAAGGGTCTGTTGTAAATGCTGACAACAGACTGGCAAAGGCAAATGGTGCATTCTGCAGATTATATTAAAGGGTTTGGAACAACAAGCATCTAAGTAACCTCACCGAGGTCAGTGTGTACAGAGCTGACCATGCTACTGTACGACTCTGAGTGGTGGGTTACCTACCACCATCACATACAAATTATTGAGTGCTCTTGTTAACACTGCCTCTGAACATTCTCAACATCCTCCGGAATCATCATCAACACTGAAGACATAGTTGTGATGGGCAGGACACATCTCTAGGATGGAGGATGATCGGCTATATAGTGAGCTCACCGATGGTAACCGTGACAGAAGAGGACTGAAGAAGTGGTACAAGGACTCGTGGAGACAGTCCATTGATACCTGTCACATTGACCATTGCCGATGGACTGCTGTAGCTTCAGGCCGCAAGGAGTGGAGAAGTACCATGTCTCCTCTTTCCAGAGCAAATGCAGGGCTGGTCTTGAGGACAAAAGGAGGCGTGGGAATTATCGTATCACTGCAGCACACAACCTAGAGCAAACTTTCCCTTGAAACTACTGTGATTGGATCTGTCTGTCCCTCATTGGCCTCCTCAGCCACTAGTGAGCCAGCAGATGTGGAAAATATCCCTGTTAAATCTTTGTTCGCAAAGACAATGATGATGATTCTGCCTTCTGGATCATACTTTGTTGTGATGTAGGGGGCTTGTGTACTTCGATGAAGCACAACCAGAGACATAATAATGTGGCACCGGAAGATGAGTCCATCTAGTCAGAAGATGCCTAACTCATTACTAAGTAAGTGCAGAATAGTACAAGTAGCACCAGATCTAATGAAGTGGCTGGGCCACAGCTGAGAGGACACCCAGCTGTGGATGTGTCTGGAGAGGAAAGGAAAGTCCGCTTATGCAAAGAACAATTCAGCATAGGGACGTAGAATGTTAGAATTATGAATGAACGCAAACTGGATGTGGTCAAAAATTAGATGACATGGTTAAACATGTATATCCTGGGAATTAGTGAACTAAAATGGACTGGAATGGGACATTTCACATCAGACCACCAGATCTTCTACTGTGGTCAAGAATCTTGCAGAAGAAATGGAGTAGCCCTCATAGAGAATCAAAGGGTGGCCAATGTAGTGGCAAAAACAAGACCTGGAGCTGACTGTGGCTCAGACCAAGAGCTTTTTATTGCAAAGTTCACAATTAAACGAAAGAAAAGTGGGAAAATCATCAGGCCAAGTAGATACAAAATAAATCATTTTCTCTTTGAAGACCAGATTTAAGAAACTAGACATTGGAGATACAATGCCTAAAGAACTTTAGACCGAAGTTTGTAACATTATTCAGGAAACTTCAACAAAAAATATCCACAAAAGAAAGAAAACTAAAAAATGCAAACTTGTTGCCTGATGAGGCTTTGAAAGTAGCCCAGGAAAGAAAGAAAGTGAAAGGTAGTCGAGACAGGAAAAGTTTTGTCCAACTGAATGCACAATTCCAGAGGATATCAAGAAGAGACAAGGAGACATTCTATAATGTGTGATGTAATGTATAGAAAAAGATAACAGAATGGGAAAGTTAAGAGATCGCTTTAAGAAAATTGGGGATCTCAAATGAATCTCCCACATAAAAGCCAGAAAATGGTAGGGACTTAACAGAAGCAGATCAGATAAGGAAGAAGTGGTAGGAATATACTGTAGATTTCTACTGGAAGGATCTTAAAAGCAGGGATGACCTCAATAGTTTGTTCAAAGGGACCAGACATCTTGGAGATTTACGTGAGATGGGCCCTAGGATGCCTTGCTGATAACAAGGCTGCAGGAATTTCTGGAATCCCAGCTGAACTATTCAAAATTTATCATATGAAATTTAAAAGACAGGGCTTGTGCAGAACCAAGGTTCAAAAAAGCTATAACACTGAATACAATGGATAAGAATCATATGAGGTATTCATCCATTTTAAAATAATAACAGAGCAAGCTTATTGGGGGTATTGAAAAAGATGGTTTATAGTCATAGAAAGAAATATGTTTGTTGTTATTCTAAAAAGGCCCAAAAATGGTGCATGGTCTAAAATTCAAAACTGACAAATAAAGACTTCATATATTGATTTGATGGAGAAAGGGATGATATGATATAAACTGTCAAATATAGCAAAGGTTTACATATAGTTTATCAGTGATATTTTTCAAGAACAAGAGGAATACAAGAGTAATATGAGAAAAAATAGAAAGAGTAGAAGATAAACCAGCATCTAGTTGCAAAGTCGAACTGTTGCTGTTATTCTACCCAGGCCTCTACCTTGCTGTTATTCTACCTGGGCCGATAAGGCTGTTGCAGTCACAATGAATAGTTTGTTCAAAAATCCACCGCGTGTTATGTGATTGTCACATTACAGCATCCCCTCACTATACAGGACATGCCCACATCTAAAATTCTGATTTTAATTAGGTCTGTTTTCCCTATGTTTAGAATGATGCAATTAGAATGATTGAGTTGTAACTGGGGAGTGAGTCGCACATAAATGTGAATGGGCCTCGGTCAGCACAAAACCTAAAAACATCTATTACTCTAACTCAGTTATAGTATTTAAAAAGACTTTGTTACCTCAACAGGAAGTTGATTTTATTCTAAAGAGCATTACAAACTGGCTATACCTTGTACTAGCAAGTTTTCATTAATCAATATTTCTAAAATATTAAGAATAGGTTCTGCTGTTTTTGTATGCAAATATGTGGCTCAGAATGCTAATATGCAGCTCAGAGTGCCTGGTAAGGGTGGGAGAGGAGTCAAACTGACAGATAACATTGCAAATCTTTATTTTGGATACTGCAAAGACAGACTAGCAGACTGTAATACTAATTATCAAAGCAGCAAATTAATATGAAGTAGCTGGTTATTTGTATATAAATAAAGGCAACAATTTACATGGAATTTCCAAAGATTTATTCACTTCAGAAAAAAAGAATAACACAACTTATAGCCATTTAGCCAACTTGATTTTGTAGTGAAAGAGTCTTAGCCTTGTTCTTTCACATTTGGATGTATAATCAAAAGGTTCATATGATTAAAGAATCATTTACAAATTTACATTAAATCTAAAAATGATAAGCAACATAAAATAAGCAATTTGAGAGAATTATAGCTCAAAACAAAAAAAACATTGCATAGTATTTGAGGGTTGAATAAAGACTGTTAGTCCATCAAGTTGAACCTTTTTAGATCTCTTCTGATCCGTTTAATATATGGACTATTTGTTAATAATTGATCCAGAGGAAAGAAAACAGAAAAACAAAAACATTGAAACTTTGCCAATTGTCTCATAGGGGGGAAAAAAGCAAAATTCCTTCCTGACCCCAGAGACTGGCGATCACATTTTTCCCTGGATCAGTATTCCTTTGCTAATTATCTAGGATAACCTTGAATGCCCTCTTTATTAAAAAATATATCTAACCCCTTTTTAAAGTTATCTATCGAGTTCGCTGTCACTACCTCCTTTGGTAGAGAATTCCACAGTTTAACCCCCCTAACTGTGAAGAACCTTTTTTTTCTCTAAGGTGAAATCTTTTTTCCTTTAAACTCAAAGGATGTCCTCTTGTCCGTTGAAAATCTCTTGGCACAAAAATTTCACTTGACAAAGCCTTATAATGACCCTTGATGTATTTAAATAAAGTAATCCTATCCCCTTGTAGACGCCTTTTTTCTAGGGAAAATAAGTTTAATTTGGTTAGTCATTTTTCATAACTTAGCCCCTCCATTTCCCTTATTAGTTTTGTTGCCTTTCTCAGTACTTTTTCCAGCTCTAAAATGTCCTTTCTATGAAGTGGTGCCCAAAATTGTACTCCATATTCCAAATGAGGGTGTACTAGGGATTTGTATAGTGAGACAATTATATTTGCTTCCCTTGCTTCTATACCCTTCTTAATACATGCTAATATTTTATTTGCCTTTGCAGCTGCTGCTTGGCATTGCGCACTGTTACCTAGGTGGTTGTCCATAAGTACTCCCAAATCCCTTTCAATATCAGATACCTCTAGATTTGCTCCATTAGGATTATAAATTGCATGGCTATTTTTCCTTCCCAAATGCATAACCTTACATTTATTTGTATTAAATGTCACCTGCCTTTTAGCCGCCCATTTCTCTAATTTATGCAAATCCCTTTGTAGGGAAAGTACATCATTATCTGATTTAATTACCTTGCACAACTTAGTGTCATCAGCAAAAATTGAGACACTACTTTTGAGTCCTACTTCTATGTCATTAATAAATATGTTAAAAATTAGAGGACCTAATACTGAGCCTGGAGGAACCCCACTTACCACATTAGTCCAATCGGAGTATGTTCCTTTCACAACAACCCTTTGCTTCCTGTCTTTTAGCCAGCTCTCGATCCATGAGCAGATAATTACTGCAATTCCTGTATCTCTAAGTTTGCTCATTATTAGTCTCCCATGTGGCACTGTATCAAAAGCCAAACAATCCAAAAAGACTACATCCACTGAGTTGCCCTGATCCAAGTTCCTACTAACCTCCTCATAGAAACTAATTAGATTGGTCTGACATGACATATATTTCATAAATCTGTGTTGACTCCTACTTATGATCTTGTTCAAATAGACACATTCTTGTATATTATCCCTTATTAACCCTTCTAAAAGTTTCCCAACTACAGATGTGAGTCTTACAGGTCTATAGTTCACTGGATTTTCTCTTGCTCCCTTCTTAAATATAGGTGTCTCTTCTGCTTGTCGCAAGTCATCTGGTAGCGACCCTATGTTGAATATGTGGTATTATTTGTTACATATAATACTTTTTGTAATATTAGAACATCATTTAAACTTTTTCTTTTACATTGCAAACTTAGAACAATCACAATGTGATATCATCTTTTAATCATATTTGCCAATAGTATTTCAATACAGTGTTTTCCGAAATGTAACATATGCCATATTGCATTGTGAAGGGGTAGAGGAACAAAACTAGACGGAGAAATCAGGCATGATAACGCATGTGTTTCCTGGAAACATTGAACAAATAAAGACATGGTTGCAACAGATGAGTTAGGAATATGAGAATATGGATGTGTTTCCTGTAAGGATTGCAGAAGTTAAAAGAAAAGACACATTTCACATTTGTTCTGACTATTTCTCTGAGGAGATGTTTTGACATGTGATAATAAAAACATTCTAAAGGGTGATGCTATTCCAAAAATGTTCTCAGGTTAGGGTGTTCAATCATTCTTTAGAGAAATACCAATTAGACGTCAATTGGCCATGGCCACTGGAGAAACCCCAGTGCCAATACCAGTAGTACGTTCTGAAGAAATGGAAGTTGAGCAAGCTCTGTCAAATAACCAGAAAAAATGATGTGTCTATACAAACAGATTTGACACTTTCTTTCTGTTGAGGTGTCCAGAACATTAGAGCAGAGTTAAGATGCTAATATTAGGAAGATAATAATATTAAGATCACAGAAAGTTCTATGTCGATACAAACTGTCACAAAGTTATAAAGTTGATTTTGAGTCAATCAGAATTGAACTCATAACTAATTTACAAATATTTAATATTTTGTTAAGAGATTGAAATAATAAAGTTAGTGATGATCAAACATACACAAACTACACACTTGTCAAGAGATGAAAAGAATATGATATGTGATACATATGTTGTGGTCCAAGGGAATTATGTATATAAGGGATATCCTTTATAACCCTTGTGAGAGCTATGGTATTATGCTCTGGTTTCTGATTTGCAACAATTTGTGGAATCTCTCAACGTTGATGGTGTTTTTGAATCCACCATAACAACAGAGAAAAATCAAACTAATGATCAAGATTTTGAAATTGGAAATTTGATGTTAGAAGAAACCGACGTCTCTTTTGAAACAGGAGAAAAAGAAAGAGAAAAATTGCAACATTTGGTTCAAGAAATAATGTTTATAGTGTTTCAGTCCTGCCTGGTTAAACTGTTTTACAAAACATTTTGTGGGGCAGTACTTGACGGTACAAGACCAGTACAAATATTATAAAAGAATATTCCTGTTACAGAATACTATGAACATGGTCATCGATTTCTATTATGGGAAAGCCATCCACGTTTCAAAAGATTATGTACTGGTAATATTTTTGTTGCTGCATCCATCCTGCTGAGTGGTTCCAGTTTTAACAAATTGCAGAAAATGAACAACATATTTGGTCTACAAACGTTTTCAGAGGCCATGTTCTATAGTTACCAGTGAAAATACCTATATATATAGGTATTGATTATCACTAGAGGCAAGAGAAACAAGAGTTTTAAGACTTGTTAGGTTTAAAAATATTGTGATAGTCCTGACTACAATGCAAAATACTGCTGCTATATGTTGATGGATATTCCATCTAAGAGAATTGTAGAATTTTAAGTGATCCAATGCACACAAAGCATTTCATCTGTTTCTGTGCAAAAAGATGCATTCATTATCTGTGTTGATCGAATGTTGAGAGAAGGATTTAACATATAAATAATAGCCACCGACTGTCAAGTCAACATTAAAAAAAATTATGTGTGAACAATAAAAACTACCAGTTTACTGGAAGTAAGAAAAGCTTTCGTAAAGATTGGAATATGGATTGGTCCAATAAAGAAATCACTCCTGGTGGAGCATTAAAACATGTACTGGTGATGTAAAGCTACTTAAGGAACTATTGCTTGAACCATGTAACAGATGAACATTAGTGGGATACATGGGTTCTGTACCACAAATGCTCTCATAATAATTTGACAGAAGAAGGAAGGAAATCTATTATATGGCTCAGTAAAAATAGTGCTCGTTATGAACATTTTGTGATAATAGTTGTAAATGAACAGTTACTAAAGGATCTCGTACATCTAGTCAACTGCTGTCATCAAGGTTCTCCACAGTCATGTTAAAATATAGCACAAAGAGGATTTATTTTGACTCAATTCAATGGAACCTTGTACAACGCTGGCAGTGCTTGTGCATAATAATGTCATCAATCATAAACAAGCAATTATTTCAACAGAGAAAAAGAGGACAGATCCTAAAGGTACCAGGATAACAAAGCTAGTGTATCCCAAATCAGAAAGAAGGTTGGTCATAAGAAATGTATATGAACCAAAGTTTTTTTTTTTCACGTCAGTATGACATTATATGCAATGTACAAAAGTTATGTGAGGAAAATTAAATACTTCCTGGCAATCAAAAACAAGTTCCGTTCCAGAGAACATTGCTCACATCTCAAAGCCTGATAAGGCTGAATCGATTGCAGCACACGTCACGCTTTTCAAACAAAGCATTGTAAAATGTCTTTCTCTTTCTAACCACCTATAAGACACTTCATCTAGAAAAAACACCTAATTTGTTTTTGTCTACAGAAAGTTTTTTTGCACATACACTATTAATGTTATAATATAAAACAGTGTAATGTTATCAATTTTCTAAATAATATTGCTTTAAGGCTGTTAAATTGTTAACTATTTTATGAAAAATGTTTTTTTAAACTTTATACTACAAGCCTTATTCTATTAAAAGCCCACATTTTTGCTGCAGGTGTTTTTTTCTCTTAATGTTTAGATGCATTCTATTGCTGCAAGCCCGCAAATTCCAAAATTAAGCCTAAACCCATGTTGGCAAGCTTTTAGGGGGCATGATTATATGACGCTGGCATTGTGAAACCAATTCTGCATTTTAATTGTGCACCACAGCCGTGGAGCCAATAGAAAATGGCCTAACAGATCAGTGATTGACAGGGAGAGATAATAAAGCTGCGAGCTTCACATCCCTGTATTGACTGTGTGGTAGATTTTGACAAATTAGCATGCAGGTCCTGGAGCTGAAGTTGTTGGTCTTGGAGAGTGAGAGTAGGAGATTTTGGAGAGCAGGTTATTGCAGTTTCATTGATTTCTATTTCTAAAATACTTATTTCACACTGAATCCATCAAAATACATATTAACTAATAATTCATAATATATACACATAGAGTAATTATACACATATATAGATAGTTCACTACAGCCACAAACCACCACTCCCCACCCTATAACCTAACTTATAATAATTAGACATAAAACATACTTTTTTTTTACATCAGAAATATATAATTATACACTTATTTTCAATTACCCTTATTTTATTTTTGGGATTGTTATGGAGGGTGAAGAGAGAAAGGCAAGAGGAAGGGAGAAGTGGGGAGGATGAAAGGAGAGGAGGAGAGAGAGGTGGACCAGGGAGTGGGGATGAAGGTGGAGGGAGTAGAGGTGAAGATAGATGGAATGGAGGTAAAGGTAGGAGAGGGAGGAAGAGAGGGAGTGGAGCTGAGGCTAGGAGTGGGAGGGAGTGAAGGTAAGGGGAGGAGAGGGAGAAAGAGAGGTAGTGGAGGTGAGGTAGAGGGAGGGAGGGATTCACCCATAGTCATAGGCACACCAAGCACAAGGTCAGTGGGCGGCTGATCCCAGGGGATGTAGTGGAAAGGAGGGGCAGGACTCAGGGTCAGAGGAGGGAGGACAGGATCCCCGTCCACAGTCAGGAGGGTAAGCGGCTGGGGGCAAGTACCGGATCCCTAACTACAAACATGAGAAGATTTCTGTCATTTTCAGTGCCATCCATTACAGCCCAGGGTGGAGGGAGGTAAAGCCCGGGCCAAGGGCGCCAGGCCTGGAATGGGGTAGCAGTCAAAGTTGGCTTGGCAGAAAGGGATGTGAGTCAGTTAAGCATTGTTTCGATAACTGCAGGGCCAGGGTGAGGAGGATGACAGCAGAGGAATAGAGAGCAACAAGAGCTCCAAGTGGTGGCCCCCAAGTGACTGTCAAGTACGAGTGGGAGAGGGTGCTCAAGGAGATGCTGATCCAGCCTCCTTGTCAGGGAAATATCAGATACACAAACATTCCACCACATGTACATCACACACACATAGAAAACACAAAACACATGTAAATGATGACCACCAATGACATTGATATGCATCATTAAATGCATGAAACTAACAAATAGCTTTCATTTTTGGGCACTGCACGAATATTCATCCAGTAGAGAGTCCATGTATGGATGTGCCCACTACAGCATATGCAGATATAGACTCTGTAGGGATGGATGTGCAGTGTAGTTTACTAGCCTATCAGGGAATACCTCTCAGCAGCACTTTAACGTCTATTGCTGAAATATGGTCACTGACTGGTTAGTATGGCACACTGCCTAGCAAGTTCTGAAGAGTATGTGTATGCACATATAGACCGCAGCAGGAATCAAGATATCATCATGAGCCAATAACAACCAAGCTCATAATCCAAATTGATCACATCTAGCAAATGATAGCTCCACATAGTAGAAATTAAGTGAACCATCCAGGTTCAAGACAACAAGATGTTCAATATATAGGAACACACAGCAACCAAATGATCATTCAATATAATTAACATATGTACAATTCTTCTATTTTCTTCAGCTGGCAGGAGGTCTGGGTTCACTAGAGGCGGGTGCGTCCGCTCCATGGGATCTAGATGTCCAGGACTGTGACCCCACCCAACAGGAACTGTAGCAGGAGAAGGAGAGAAACAGAGGGCTTGGTATATGAGGAGGAGGATGACTCCCACTTTATGTGGTCAGTTGGGGCACCTGCTGCACCTTCTGCCACACCCATGGCATTTGACCCCACTGGCCCCCTCCTCCAACAAATTGAGTCGCCAAACAGAACCTCCTACTGGACCAACCAAATGACCTTTCCCCCACCACCACCAACTTCTCCTCCTCCCACGACCAGAACCTGGCTCCCACCACCACTAGACCCACCACCACCACAGATTCCAGCCAGGCCCCAGCCCCTCCGTACTGAGCCGCCACCACTGCAGACTCCTCAAACAGCAATGGCCTGCCTCAGCAGACCTCAATCCCTAGGTCCACCACTGGAGGCCGCCATTGATCAAGATGCCGGAGCAAGTGGACGCTATGCAGGGGCTCCAGACCAGTGTCTCCTCCAACCATGCCTCTGTGGAAAACAGCCTGCGGAGAACCTATAGGGAGGTGAGGAGGCACAACCTAATGATGGAGTCCTACATGGCCAGGCTGCTCTGGTTGTTGGATTACCAGAGCGTGCTCATCCAACTGAACATTGAAGCCACCCAGTGCACTCTGGTTCCATGTACTGCCTCCTCCACCCCAGAGTCCTCCCCCGCACACCCGGAGCCGGGCTACTCCCCACCTTCCTCAATGCCTCTGCCACCTACAGTGCTGCTGCCTCCTTGTGGGATGCCTCCCCCTGCAACCCCCCTTCACTTAGGGAGAAGGCATGCAGGCATGTGGGGTTGGGGCCCTGTGGCAAGGTGGAAAATGGGGCTGCACATAGTTTTGGGGCTTCTCAACAGCACTCCTCAGTGACAATCTATTGGTCAAAATGTTAACATAATCTAGCCTGGCTACAGAGTAAAGGATTATGGCCTATGTGAAGGTGATATTTTGTAAGCAGACGGCTACCCTCCAACACATGGCCCATGATCCTCTTCTCTGTGGACATGTAGGAGATGGCAAACATTTCCCCAATTGATCATCACTGAGGAATGCCGTTGAGAAGAGATAGTGCAGTCCCTTTTTTTTCAGTGCTTAGTATTTTTGTAATGTTTTGATTTTAGGCATAATTCAGGTACATGAAAGCAACTTCTTCATCTGCAAGCATTGCTATAAAATCAAGTAATTGAGATATATTTACAGTGGCAGATAGACATTCCATTAATGACATCCCCTATTAATTAAATCATATATCCTGTTTTATAATACACATCCTGTTTTATAATACACGGTTGTTGTTATCATATATTTAGACCAATGCAGATATGGCGGAGGGATTTGCAAAGTCTCATAGTAGCATGTTAATCAAAGTCGGCATTAATACATCGATTAGTAAAGCATGTCATCCTCTCCTCAATATCAATATGAAAACAGACACTTTTGTCTGATGTAATTAACAGTAATTCTGGCTGCTGACCTTTGTGCCATCTCCATATTAATGGGTAGGTATTGAGACATCATGATATTATAAGAATCATTAAAAATGTGATAACATCTCTATACCAAATGAATGTGATGTAGCTAAACAATATCATATAGAGATGGAGATAGCACTCTTGGACTACTGACTGTGGTCACAGCTAAGCATTTGTGGTGGGATGACACATCATAATATTTATGGCTAGTGATATATCATGACACTCACCTAATGGTTAGTAACGCTTTCGGATGAAGATCAGGTAAGTTGGTTTATTGTTACAGTTATGGTATTTAGCACTGTATTGTACACTCAGGTTTTTTGTAGATATTTGTTTTTTTCGACACACTTTATGTGTGTAACTGAATTGTATTACACAGTCCAGAAGTGTATGCATCTGTTTAATAGAGCAGATGAAGACCAGATGTAAATGCTATGCGCATTACTGGTTACTTCTATTAAATGGAGTGATGTATAATGAGATTTGTATTCATCAGTTTCTGGTTACTGTAATGTAGTGACCACATGTGACCTTAATAGATGCTATGCATCATTATTAATATACAGTGTTACCTTTATCCCCTTAGATTCCTCTTTTTCTTAAACAGCCTCTTGTCCATCTGGGATCTGCCCACACCACCCCCATGTATACAGTCGTATAAAGTTGTGTTATACTGTTATCACTGTTTCTGTGTGTTTTTAATGGTTAATGTTTTGGCACATCAACATACATAACATTTAATAAACATATATTTGTACAAAGATAATCTTCCTGGACACACATCCCTTCATGCATTTGAGTACTGTAATGATATGTTTGCATGTCACTAATCTTCAGTTAATTGGGATGTGATGTTTCCATGGCCAACATAATTTCACATACTGGGGCACATAACACTTAAAATCTACATGAAGCGTGCCATCCTTCTGAAATAATTACCTACCAAATGAAAGGTAGTTTGAATAATTAATACAATAACACTTGCTATAATGCCACATAAGTATTATTGGCATACATCTTGCCACATGCCCAACAGCAATGGCATGGAATCTTACAGGATGGGTGTACTCAAGATTGCCTTGAGGGAAGTTAGTTTGCTGTTGCTCCATGTGCCTATCCACAGCCTCATTGTGTGTTTGTTGGCCTTCCTGAACATCTTGAACAGATTATTGCAATCCCCCTTCTCATAATTTGTCCCTGAATCTCCATGTCCCTATGCCTCTGAATCTTCCTGGGACAACACAGTGCCTAACCTGTGCTATGTAGAGATATACCCATGTAGCCCACATCAATGTCACCCCCTCCTCTCTTTAAGGCCTGAGGCTACCCATGCTGACATTTCTCCCACCCCATTTTTAAGAGCTAAGGTTCTGGTGTAGATGACATACCTTCCCATGGATGTGGGTAGATGATCTGTGTCAGTAGTGTCCTGTGGTTGTGATCAATAGTGTTGCTGAGTATTATTTGAGTATTATTTGAGGTATGTCTATCCTTTTAATTAAAATGTATGTATTTTGATAAGTTTATAAGCAATCAAAAGCTCTGCTTCTACTACCTTAAATATATCTAATAGTCTCTGCTTCGTAGACACATACTATGTATGGCAGGATCTGCAGTGTATTGTCCTAGCCTATCAGTGAACACATCTCTGCAGCATTTTGATGATCTGTGGTCAGTGGTTGGTTTGTATGAGACACTGTACAGTTAGAACAATATAGTCTGTGTCAGCATATGCTGCCATGGTTGGAGCACTACCGGGACTATTTGTTGGATTTTTGGCAGTAGAAACTGAGCTTTTAAGCCCATGTTCATAACATAAAGTACATAAAATATAATAAATACAAAGTTGTATAACAAACTGAGTTACATTTGTTTTTTGCAGAGTTTTAATAAAGAAATAGCATACTTTGCATTCTGTGTTTAATTGTATAAATAAAGTTATTTGTAACATTTATGTGAAAATAAAACCAAAGTTTCCAAAAATGTGCATAAAGTGTAATTGCATTTAAATGAATCAATCCAGTATGAGGACCCCGACTGCAGATCGTTATGAGGGGGGGGGGGGGGGGGGTTGGGGTCACCCTTGTGGCTAATGGGCCTGCAGGTTTCCTCACTGACCACATGAATTGATCATCATCCTCCTACTCATATGCTGGGTCCTCCTCTGGCCAATGTTCCTCCTCCTCATAGTGTCACTGCTCCTCCTCCTGTTATCAGGGATCCTGCTCATAATCAGGCTCCTCAGGCTCAGCCTCTGTCTTTGCATTTGTCTCCACAGTGGATATCATTCAAGCTGCAATGAGATATCAATAGTATATAACCTGACTTCATGATAGGTTGATCCTGGGTGGTTACATTTATTACCATTGCAAGAAGTTTTTATTTGCTCTGAATTTTCACTGATGTCATTGCTTTGTTTTACAAGTATATGTGCAATAGGCCCAATGGTCCCTGATAGACTGGGGCACTACACTGCACATCCAGTCTGTGACTGCACACGTAAAATTAGAGCTTACAAGCACTTCCTAATAAAATAAAGTACATAAAAGTAAATAGATACATAGGGATGTTATTTACCTAGTAAAATGAATAAAACTTCCATAACCCTTTACGTTTTTGTTTCATATGAGAAAAAATAATTTATTGTAGAAAATATAAACTCTATAACTGTTAATGGTGCATAGGGGTCATATTGAATTAATATGGATGTTGTATGTCATGATTTAAAAAAGTATTACTTCAACTAAAAAAAATATTAATGCAGAACAAAGGAAGATAATTAAGATTCAACTTACAGTTTTGAGGCTGATGCAAGTTTCTTTTGAGTGGTGTTCAGGGGCTATACAATAAATAATAAAAATGACAATAACTAAGTAAATTCTTGATCATATAAAAATGTAAACAATATTTTCACGTGCTTTTCCACCCTCTATCTTATGTGTCCCTTCAAAATAGTTTTCTACACTTTAAAAATTATTACATAATATATGGTTTAAGTACTGTATTTAATTCAATGCCTTATGTCAATGCTAATATTTCCAGCACTTTCACTGTATCTATGCAATTGCTTTTTGAGCCAATTGAGAGTAAAGTTGCAAAAGTATATGTCACCCATTTTTTAACGTTGTCTGGTAACACAAAACTTCCCATAAATATAGCACTGGTTAGCTGACATAAAATTGTGTTACAGGAAGTTTCCACATATGGTTCTTATTGACATAAATGTTTTAGCAATCTTCAAAACTGTACTTCCTTTTCATAGAAAGAAAAGAGAAATATCTTCATGTTAGAAATGATTACATAATGATTTTATAATGATAATATACAAGATTGTAGTACTAAAACTGGAAAAGTTTAATTCTTTCAAACAATAATACATTTGTACTTGAGACTGAATTTAAGTCCATGTGGATTTCTGCTTTTTGTCATTTTATAGAAGTTGTAAATTTCATTTCAAATAAACAACTTTTATAGACTTGTCATTTTCTTCTTTTTTTTTTAAAAAGTTACTTTTTTTGCTAGGGATATTTCTATATTTAGGTACTGAGAAAGTAAAATGCTTAGATCACTCATATGTGGCTAATAATCCTCTTATGAAATATGCTTTGGATGAATCCACAGTGTCTTCTGCAAAAAACACAAAAAAGCCTAATTGGTGCTTAAGATACTGCCACTAATTATATAAATCACATGAAAAACAAGTTAAATCCTTAATTAGTGAAGACTTAGTTAGCACAACAGGTAGTCAGGAGAAAAAATTCCGGACCAATGAATAGACACAGATGTCCTGTGTCAATAATTTGTTTCCCAATTTGTTATTATAATATCAGTGGTTCACATGGATAAAGAACAAAAAAATATGCACATATTAGGTTGTGAAATGCACACTTCTCTTGAAATTTGTTGCATACAATTATTTGGTATATTGTTTTTGGGCAAAAACAGGTGATTAAAAGTAGGACACTTTTCTAGCTAAGGAATACCAAAATGTTCTGCACCAATTGTTACTCTCTATAGGACCAATTGCATGATAATTTCAAATTTCTGATGAACATGTAAGAAAAGATCAAACATAACATAAGGTCAATATGTACACGTGAAAGAAAAACACCTTAACAAAAGCAAATTATGAAGTGTTTTGAGGACATATTTACGTAGTGCTCAATGAGCAGTAGTAGTGCTCAGTTTACAATATGTTGGGAACTCAAATGTCCATTTAAATGCTCTTTGGAAAAAAAGATGTCTTAATCAGATCATAATCATAACCTCACTTATAACTGAAACACAGTAGGATAAAATGATTAAGTACAATAAACATTCAAGGGATATGTCAAACACTTTTTAAGCTAGAGAGTGTATTTTTTATATGGTTTTAGTCACTCTTGCATTTTTTGTAATAAAATGTAGTTTAGTAAACTTTTTTAGGATCTATGTCTTTAGCTTTGTGTCACATGTGCATAATCATCTTGATGTTTACTTTTCTTTTAAGTTATATCTTTCCTCATTCATTATTATTAACCATCAAGAAATCTAAAAACTACTGCACTCATTCAATTAAAATCAATAAATAAATTTAAAAATGTTTCTGAAAAAATAAAAAAATACATTTGAAAATGTTCTCGAGAGAGCCTGGGGAGGCACCGGCAGACATGTTGGGGAATTAGGTGAGAGAGACACACAGCCTGGAGGGACACAGAGAGAGATAGAGAGACAAGAGGGACACAGAAAGAGACAAGGGACAGAGAGAGATGGAAGGGACAGACAGTGAGAGAGAGAGAGACAGAAGGGACAGAGAGATAGAGAGCGAGAAAGGGAGAGAGACAGGAGGTACAGAGAGAGAGACAGACAGGAGGGCACATAGAGAAAGAGAGAGATAAAGAGAGGAGGGACAGAGAGAGAGAGAGACAGACAGGAGGGGCAGAGAGAGACAGGAGGGACAGAGAGAGACAGGCAGGAGGGACAGAGAGAGACAGGAGGGACAGACAGACAGAGAGAGAAAGGATGGACAGAGAGAGAGAGAGAGAAGAGGGACAGAGAGAGAGCGAGAGAGAGAGAAAGAAAGAGAAAGAGAGAGAGAAAGGCAGGAGGGAGAGAGAGAGACAGGAGGGACAGAGAGAGAGAGAGAGACAGGGGGGACAGATATAGACTGAGAGAGAGAGAGAAAGAGAGAGAGAGGGGGCAGAGAGAGACAGGAGGGACAGAGAGAAAGAGAAAGAGAGAGACAGGAGAGACAGAAAGAGAGAGAATGGACAGAGAGAAACAGGAGGGACACAGAGAGAGACACACAGGAGAGGGAGGGAGGGTAAACAGACACAGGGGAGGGAGAGGGGGAAGAGACACAGCGGAGGGAGGAGAGGGGAAGAGACAAAGGGGAAGGAGAGGGGGAAGAGACACGGGAGGGAGGGGAAGGAAGAGACACATGAGAGGGTGAGGAAGAGACAGAGGGGGGAAGAGACACAGGGGAGAGAGGAGGGGAAAAGACACAGGGGAGGGAGGAGGGGGAAGAGACATGGGAGAGGGAGGAGGGGGTAGAGACATGGGAGAGGGAGAGAGGGGAAAGAGACACAGAGGAGGGAGTGAGGGGAAAGAGACACAGGGGATGGAGAGGGGGGAAAGAGACACAGGGGTGACCCACAATGAGTGCCAAAGAAGGCAAAAGGGAGAAAGAGGAGGGGGAAAGAAGACACAAGGGAGGGAGAGGGGGGAGGAAAGAAAACACAAGAGAGGGAGAGGAGGGGGAAAGGAGACACAAGGGAGGGAGAGTAGAGGGGAAGAAAACACAAGGGAGGGAGAGGAGGGGGAAGGAGACACAAGGGAGGGAGAGGAGTGGGGAAAGAGACACAGAGGAAGGGGGAAAGAGACACAGGGGAGGGAGAGGAGGGGGGAAAGAGACACAGAGGAGGGGGTAATAGACACAGGGGAGGGGGAGAGAGACACAGGGGAGGGAGGAGGGGGAAGAGACACAGGGGAGGGAAAGGGGGAAGAGACACATTGGGAGGGAGGAGGGGCAAGAGACACAGGGGAGGGGGAGGAAGAGACAGGGGGAAGAGATGCAGGGGAGGGGGAGGAAGAGACAGAGGGGGAGGAAGAGACACAGGGAGGAAGGGGGAATAGACATGGGAGAGGAGGAAGAGACAGAGGGGGAGGAAGAGACACAGGGGGGAAGAGACATAATGATCACCTCACTTATTACTGAAACGCAGTAGGATAAAATTATCAAATACAATAAACATTCAAGGGACAGGTTAAATACTTTTTCAGCTAAGTATATATTTTTTATATATCAGTTTAATCACTTTTTGTAATAAAAGGTAGTTTGTTTTTAGGATCTATCAGCCTTATAAAATTGCGATTTGGCCAATTGAATAGGGCTCTAGATAAGCACACAGCATATTTATTTTGCAGAAGTTTTTAGTTAGTGAACTTCTATCCAAAAGCAAGGTCTTCACTAACTAAAAACTTCTGTAAAAAAAATATGCTGTGTGCTTATCTAGAGCCCTATTCAATTGGCCAAATCACAATTTAATAAGGCTGCATGTCTTTAGCTTTGTTTTTATGTCTTTTGCTTTGTGTCACGTGTGCATAATCATCTTGATGTTTACTTTTCTTGGAAGATGTTTCTGGAAAAGTGACTTGTAGGTAAATTCAATGTGTGACTATTTTATACTCCCTAATATATCAATGGTGTATAGGACACAAGAAGATGTATGCTCATGTGAGGTTGCACAGTGTGGAAGCAATTTTTAAAACAACTTCAGCTAATTAAATATTGGTAAAAAAAAAGATTTGTACAATTCTTAGTCAAAATCTACAAGTTAGTTAAATTTATAATACTAATGTAAATGTTTCTCTATGTAAAATACATGCTTTACTTCACAAAAAAATATGTGCTTGAGTTATTTAGTGATTGTGGTTGTAGTACTTTTCGTGTGCAATTTACTAAAGTTTACAATGTATTTGGGTGTTTCTCTTTCTTTCTAAACATAAATTTCAGAGATTATGATTACATTTACATATATAATGTATGTGAATTCTGTTAATTGAACAGTAAAGAAAATTAAACTGGAACAAATAAAAAAATATCATGTGATGTTGAAAATATAAGTTCAATTAAATCACTGTGTTGCAACTTCCCATATCTATAAGTTGTTTTTTTAAAGCTCTGGCTAATCATAAGGTTATTTTTTTGGGGGGGAGGGGATTTAAGTAATTTTCAACTCTCCATGACCTCGTGGACCGTAACACACCAAGATATCTTTATTTCCATGGTCAAAATGGTCCCGCTGATCCACTTGTTATTTATGACAGAGTTACTGGAGTTGTCTGCCAGTTGCTTCTCTAGTGGGTCACAGCTCTTGTTATTCCTAGGTGGTCTCCCATTCAAGTACTGACCAGGCCCAACCATGCTCAGCTTCAGGTTGATGTGACCTCTTGGTTCCCTTACTTGGAATCAAACCCAAGTTGAAGTTGAAAGCATTGAATCCTAACCACTGGACCACCAGGGAACCCTAAGGTACTCCTATACAAAACAGGAAGCCTAAAGATATAATATACCTTGCAGTGGTGAATCTATTGAATAGAAGGCTGCAGTGCAACATCATTTTGTGACCCTCCTTTCAGCTTATTCATATACATATGGGGGGGCTAAGTAAAAGATCCACCACATGAAACTACTTTTCTACCCCTCCTCCATCTCCTAATAAATTAAGAGTCCTCCTTTTTCCCTCTAGGCTCCTGCAGGTAGGATTTGGACCTACCAAGTAGTGGGCCCCCATGCTTTGTACCTGCAGCACCTGAATTAGCCCCACCCCTGTATAATGCCTATTTTACTTAATTTAAGCCTGTATTTTAGAAGAAGCAGGCACTATGCGTTATAGAAAAAAACATAAACAAAGCAAACTGATTCAAATCTTGTCGACCAAGGACAATCTTATTATAGCTCTGAAATGTAATGTGTCATGGTGAATTAAACACCAGAACAAAACTTTTTTTGTGGGGAATGAAAATAGAAAAGTTCAGTTATTTAAGTATTTATGTTTAAAATTGTCTTTGTGTACTCTTTCATATCAATATATTTTAGCAGAATCGAATATGCCTAAATAATTTGTCATGATGCATATAATCAGTCTGAAGTGTAGGTTATTCTTACAAGGTATGAAATATTACCTATACATTATATTGGACATTTATTTTTAAATTGGATAATTCCTGAAAAAAATAGTATTATTCCTATCACATTTGTATACAAAAGAGTGACTCTGAATAACAATTACTTGTTTTGATGTGCACATAATGTTTGTCCTTCCCTGTGGGGTCAAAACAATGACCCCAACATTGTCATTCAGTTGTAACCCATTCATCACTCTTATCAAGTAATTCGAGCTATGAATTAGCATATTTAGCCTTATATTATCCACAAATACAATGCTGTATTTCTCAGAAATTATTTACTACAAATCAACCTCTACGCAAACATTTTAAACAAATAATTTTTTTTATATATTAAGGCCCTGTCAAGTATTCTCATAATGGAGTTCTGTTAATAAAAGATTCTTGCCAACATGTGGAGGGTACTTCTGTGTAGTGGATAATAAGGACTAACATTAAGTCATCTTTAATTTCCAATTACACAGAGCAAATAATATATGTTCTTATAAAAATATATAAAATTCAAGTCCAAACATTTCACAATGCTAAATAATATGATAGACTGGAAAGTCCAATATCAAACTTGGCATACTGTCTGCTAAGGAAAATTACATCAGATCTTACAGCATAAATGTCAATGTGTAGTTTGATTTATATATGATTACTACATGTTTTAAAGGACCACTGTGCATTTAAAAGATCATATTTTAAATATTATAAAAAATGGTCTGTTGTGCAGATTAATTATATCACATTGCGACACAATGGAACTGTTTTCTCCTCTAAGGTTACAGGAAACAAAAGGAGAGGGAGCCTATGGATATCAGTACTGCAAAACATTGTGCCCACCTCCCTATTCAGTTGAATACAGATCAGATAACACACAATTAATATGTCCTCAATGAGACTTTGTTTATACTTTCTGAATTGGCATGTGTGTGTGTGTGTGTGTGTGTGTTTAATCATTCTGTCTAGTCTGAATCTCCGTGACTATATGGACCGCAGCACGACAGGCACATCTTGTTTGCGCCAATGCATAAGATTCTGGAGTGCGCTGCCATTTCCTTCTCCAGTGGACTTGTATGACCTCTCTGCTATGACCTGCCCATCTTGGGTGACTCTACATGGTTTAACTCCCAGCTTTATTGATATACACAAGCCCGTTCACCATGACAAGGTAGCAATCCAGAAGGGGATGAATTGGCATAGGACAGCATAAACACTAAGCAGGTCTTTGATCACTGAAATGGAGCCTCATTCAATTCAGCAACTGTAAGTTACTGGAGCCCGTAAGCTAATTTGCTTTTCAATTGGCATTTTGTGAGCCAAAAACTTCTTACATGTTATGGGCTTGAAATCCTTGCGGTTGTCAAATCGGAAATTACAGCCTATCAAAGCCTTTGATCTGTCACGTTCGCTAAAATTGCAAATTGCTATTCAATTGACAAAATCCCTCAAGACCACACCAGCAGTCAAGCCCGCAAATAGCAAATGGTGGCCCAAAGCTTACGGGTTCCAAATAGGACCAGCAAAGGGGTTGCAGGCTAGTTTGGAACACTGCAAAACTCAATAAAAACACATCAATACACTTTAAAATATAGGCAAAGCAACAGAAGGCATCAGAATTACTTGCACAACAACTCCCAACTATCAAATAGTTTAAAAAAAATTGTGTTTATTTTGCTCATATGTTGTAATGGTCATGCATATGTCAATATGAAAAATCATGCTACAAGATGCTGAAAGCCTCCATCAGACCCAAGGATCTGTTCTCATACCGATATGGAGGTCAGGATCACATGCTTCACTAGTGCATATATTAATGCTGGCTGTCATTAACATGCCATTGTAAGACTTTGCAAGTTCTCCACCATAGCGGTATTAGTCTACATTTAAGCTAACAACAATCATGTCTGAGATATCTGGCTATATGATAGCTTTAATATTGTAGGAGCTGCATGTTAAGGGGGAGGGGCTGTCATTGAAGCAATGTCTACCTAAGAGGAATTGTGAAAACCTTAAACCTCATACATTTCCTTTACAATTCCTGCAGATGCAGAAGATGCCTTCATGGACCTAAATTGTACCTAAAACAAAACAAACAAATAACACCTGCAAAATAGGCCCTTATATATATAAATATAGGGACTGCAGCATCTCTTCTCAACAGCATTCCTCAGTGACCATTAATTGGTGGCATGTTAAACAGAACCGTACGTGTCCACAGAGAAGAGGATCATGGACCATGTGATGGGAGGTAGCCATCTGCATACAAAATATCACCATCACATAGACCAAGATCCAAGACTTTGTAGCCAGGCTAGATTAGGTCAACATTTGGACCAATAGTTTGTCACTGAAGAGTGCTGTTGAGAAGGCACAAAACATAGGTGCAGCCCCTACATCCTCCTCCGCCTAGCAGCTCGGAAAGGTAAGACTCAGTCATCAGATGGTGTCTCCTCTCCTCCCTATTGCACTTGGCCAGGCTGCGCATGACCTCTGCATAATTGGTGAAGATGCTGGCCTGGATCTCCCAGAGATACTCCATCTGCTGCAGCATGATGGCCAGCATCTCCGCCTGCTCAGCCTGGCTTGATGGTGGGGATGTAGATCCCTGGGCTGTTGCTTGGTGAGGAGGTGGCGGTGGTGGTGGCCCAGTGGGGAGGGCCTGTGGCCCGGCATGAGCCCCCCTCCATGGAGGTGATGGTGTTATAGCTGAGCCTGGTGGTGGTGGCCAGTCTGCTGCACTGCTTAGGCATGGAGGAGATGGGGTCAAGTAGGAGAGCCCTGGTGATGCTGAGTCTCTGGAAGATGGAGACAGTGGGGTCAAATGCTGCAGTTGCGGCCGTTGGTCCTCCTGGTGACCACACAGCCTTCTCCTCTGAACCAGGGCCCTCACCTCTACTTCTTCCCTCCTCCCTATGCGCCGGTTCCTGCTGGGTGGGGGCTCTCTTGTCAGCTCCCTGCTCTGATGGAGGCAACGCCCCCGCCTCAGGATCACCACTGGACTCAGACCTTCTTGATGCTGAAAGAGAGAAAAGAAAGGTATATGTTATTAGTATGATGAATAATACATTGTTTTGTGTTCATTCCTAACTATCTGACATCTAGGCTTGAACCTGGATGATTCATTTAATTGCAACTATGAGTAGCTATCATTTACTAGATTTGATCCATTCTTTGGTTCTTGATCTTTATTGTTCTTGGCTCCTAACGCTATCTTGATTCTGGCTTTGGTTTGTAACTGCATAGGCTGCAGTGGGCACACCAATACATGGACTCTCTATTGTCTTGATTACTCTTGTTGTGCCCAGAAATGACAGTGATTAGTCAGCTTCATCTGTCCCTTGTTAACTCCATGGAGCTGACATGTCAGTGTCCTTGTTGGTCATCATGTACATGTGTAGTGTGTGTGATGTACATGTGGTGGCATGTTGGTGTATGTGATATTCACCTGACACGAAGGCTGGATCCAGCTGGGCCACCAGGCCTGAAGCTCCAGCTGCGAGCAAATGCCTCAGAAGATCCTTGGCCAACCTCTCCCACTCATTATACTTCGCCGTCACTTTTGGGCCACCACTTGGTACTGCAGCTTGCTTCTCCTCCTTGGCCATCATCCTCCTCACCTTGGCCCTGATGCAAGGATAACGGGGCGGCCACGGATGGCACTAAGGGTGACCACATTCTCCTGATGTGTGTAGTTATGAGCCCTGTGCTTGCCCTTAGCCTCTTGCCCTCCCGACATTGGACAGGGATCGTTGGCTCCCATAACTGCTCCCTGAGGCCTGTCCCTGCCCTGGACTACCCCCCCCTCTGGGATCAGGCCCCTCCCCCTCTATCTCAGGACTAGATGTACCTAGTTCTCAGGGCACCCAGCCACCCCCCACCTTCTCCACTCCACTATCCTCCTCTCCTCCACTCTCCACCTCCTCAACTCCTCCACCACTCTCCTCTCCTCCGCTCTCCACCTCCTCAACTCCTCTGCCACTCTCCTCTCCACCTCCTCCACTGCTCCACCACTCCCCTCTCCTCCGCTCTCCACCTCCTCTACCACTCTCCACCTCCTCCTCCAACTCATTCTCCAACTCAATTTGTAAATAGATAAATATAAATGAACAAAACCTTAATATACTGCTTTGAAATCTCTCCTACTCTCACTCTCTCTGCTGAAACCACCAACTCCGGACCTGCGTGCTACTTTGTCAGAATCTACAATACAGTCAACGCATGGGCGGGTGGAACGCAACTTATAATCTCTCTCTGTCAATCACCTTAGGCCTGACCGCTTTCTGTTATACCGTGATAGGATCGTAACTGCAGACCGCATCTAGTGCAGGCGATTAACAGTTTGCGGCCGCGGGAGGGTTTTATGGGCTTGAGGCTTCGGCCCGTAACTTGCGCCCTTGCTCAATTGAATAGCACCTGAATTGTAGACGACCGCGAGCCCGCAACAGGCCCGCAGACATATGGCCTATATACCGCAAGATGCTGCCTCATGGTTTAACTCATGGTTTATCTATCAGAATATTGATGGTGTGAAAAGAACAGAGACAAAAACAACATTAAATCATCTGCAATGGGTTATAACAAGGAATAGTCAAAATAAAATGAAAGGGAACTTTCTGTTCTCTAGCATATGAGACACTGTGGTTATTTTATAGAAGGAAAACTGTAAAGCAGTACAAAATGTAAAGAATTTGAACACAGGGACTTCTGGTAGGAGGAACCATCTGTAGACACTTAACACCGCTTATTTCTGGTACATATAAGTGTCTGAAAATGCTGTGCTAGTAGTTTAAGACCTGGTTTTTAGGTATATAATGTATAGTATGACATAATGCTACAATAACTCCAGTGCAGGAATGTACAACAAGAAGCGGCTTGTATCTCATGTTAAGAAGATTTTAATAAATCTCTTCAGAGGTAACAAAAGCCTATAATTAATTGTATTTATGCCAATAATTTAGCAAATGTCTCCTTTGTGGTTAGCATGGTGTTAATATTTTAATATGTGCCCGGCAGAAATTCGTCTCAATGTATTTCTTTATTACATTATACAGAATGACGGGATTCATGTTCCTTGGACTGTTTTTAATTTACTTAGTTTACTCAGTATACATACTACTGAAATAAAATACTTCAAAAACGTGTAAAAGACTTCACATATTTACTCTACAACACAGTACGATTCCAGAACTTGACTTAAATTGGACATTTGAAATTTGCTGTGTTTTTTAGGAGAGTCCAAAAACATGTGTTATGTATAATCTCCAAGACATAATTAATACAATAAAAATGATTGAATCACTTCCCTTATATTATATATAATATTCCTTCCCTGCTCACTGCAATAATTAAGTCAGATAACAACTCCATGTATATCATTAGAATACTATGCCACTCATTTAAATAATGTGCCATAGAAAACAAGTGGGCTGATTTAATTGGGGATACCAAGAAAAGATTTATAACTTTGTACACTAACACTTTTTGCAGTTACTATAAAGATATAATAGTAATAATAATAATAATATTAAATATGCCTACTTAGATGTTTAGGTGTTTTTTTTTCTGCAGGATGGCCAAAATACACAAAGATCAACTGGAGGATTAGCAGAGCCCCAGATTCCAATTACAATCCAAGATGGCACTCCACTGAAAACTAGTAACATGGGATCATAAATGTAGAGGAGATCTGGAAGAAGCATTTGAATTCTGTTTTGGGGCAAATTTGAAATGAGTTTACAAAAGAATAAACATATTATTCTGTTGTTTTATTTATAACACTGTTTTGAATGATTTTACTGATTCCATAGAGAATTAATCATTACAGAACCCCTTAAATATTTTAATTCCTAGAGGCATGCACACAATTTGACACAGTATTAAAACTTGCATACTCAAAAATCTAATGGTCTGACAAAATCAGTCCTCTCTTCTTATTCAGTTATTATGTTATTTTAGTGTTTTCTAGAACAAACTTCTGATTTATATCTTTACTCATTTTGCTTTGATCCTGCAGTTTTGTTTTGAATATAATACAATTACTTTGAGGTGGAACAATAAAATCAGTATGCAATTTCCTCTTTTTCATCATGCAAATGGCATGTTATACGTATAAAAATAAATACTTGTACAAGCAAAACTATGGAAATTTAGTTAAATAAAAAGTACAAACAAACCCTGTGAGAAAGAAAAAGAGATAAGAGCCTATTTTCCCATAATTCTATTTAATCTTGTACAACAGACAGACCTGGCTACTGAAACAACAAGCAGCCCTGGTTGCGGAAATACTCCACCTTTTTAAATTAGTTTTATAAGAGTGGGCTAGGTGAATAAAATTTGGCAAATATTTTGGGGAAAGATGCTGACATAACGGGAGTATAGTACAAACTGATTTCTACTTGTGATAAACAAACTGATATTGTATATTGGTAGCTTAAATGACAAATATTAAGTCAAGATTGTAAATTAACAAGATAAATATTGCAGAAAGCATAGTCTTATGTAACAAACATTTAATTAACTCATTAAGTTCTCAATGGTTTTCTATTTTAACAAAAGAAAAATAATAGGCAAAAGGCTAATGAAATGATGTGGGAGGAAAGTTGAGAGGGTACTGGCATTAGGTTAATGGAAAAAAGATTGTAAGAAAAAGAGATGATGGGAGCTATCTCTGCAATCATAAGTTTAGTGTATCAGTTATCATTTATTGTTTCTATATTTCTAGCAAGCATTGGAGTTCTGTAAACATTATGAATAAAATAAATTACAAATAAAATATCTGCCCTCTGCACTTCCATAGCCAACAACAGGAGGCTAGAAAAAATATACTTCTTTGTAGCCATTCATGATTCATTTTGATAAATGAGTTGTACAAATTGTAGTAATGCCATCTTAGTCCCTGCAGTACTAGAACCATGCCATTGAAGGATGTATAGACTGCTTGTTGGAGTAAAGGTTACTTTTGGTAAAAATCTGTGGTTTATATCCTCCAGTGGCCAATAGTGAGGTAGGGTACAGAATGCCGAGAAAAACAGGATCAATTTCACAGTTTTAAGGAGTAGCTCCTGTCCATGGTGTATATCCTAGAGGGTCGATCTATTACATCAGTCAGACATTGATACTTATTCTATGTGAGGCTACTGAGATCTGGCAAATCCTTTGTGCTGACAAAGATTACACAGTGGTATTTCATCTATGACTGCCTGCGGTTCTCCATGGGGACGGGATGGAAGCAGTGTAGTGGTGTGGGGACTGTTGCTTGGCTGCCAGTTGAGGGCTGTTATGGCACAGGACCAGAGGGATCTGATCCTGATTTCCACAATCGCCATATCGGCCATGATGGAACAATCAGTCTACAGTGGTTCCTCTGGGATGGGGTTGGGTTTGGTGGCCCCATCGTATGCAGTAGTGGGATATCGCTCGCCACTTCCTCCGTATGTGCTTCTGTTGGGTCCTGAAACCCATTAGATCATGATTCACCAGAAAGGGCTGTTCTGATAAGGTGGGCTTGTAATGTAATGGAGAGATTAAATGGGTGGGTTAAGATGAGGGTTAAAGAAACCAAGGACCGACGTGCGAAGCAGTGGGCTCCGTGCATTAAAGGGACTCTTTAGGCAAATGTTTTGTAAACCACAAAATGCTTTAACTAGATTTATTTAATTAATTTGTTCCTCTTAAAAGTAGTTTTCAAGTTTTCTCAGTTTCTAGGACCTTCTGTTTCTTCCTCTCCATAAGGCTGCAATGTTGCTCACCTATGAGCTAAGGAGACTCCCACAGGGAAGACAGTGGCATACTGTGTTTCCCTCCTTTCCATCCCCCCTTTATGTACTCTCCCTTTATCTTTTATAGTAATTATGAGAAACAAAAAAGTGACTAAATCATCAAGTGGATTTATGGATGTTTTTTTTGCTAGACTACATTGGTTGATAGGCACACTAAGACACCATCCACTTGTGTGGTGTATTAAAACTTTAGTTATCATGTTTTATTTTCTATTTCAATAAAGATTAATTATGAAAAAGAATATAGTAAGAAGAAACAGTAACTTGGGACTGGGTAAAATACCTTTGAACTAATTTAATAGAATGGCATCTTTCACAGGCTGGTCTGCCCTAACCTTGTAAAGTTGTACCATATGTTTTTGCTTAAGCTGGCATCTGCTAATAAAATCAACATTGCAGTTAAATAAGATATATTGGATGCTTAACTCTTTTGAAAACATTACATCTACTTTTAAACTTCACAGCTGCTATCATTACTAATCTACATCACAGAAACTCTGTAATGTGTTTTCCTCTATGGGAACAGCTAAAGCATCTGTAATAGTTTGTATCGGTGCACTAATGCAAACAGAAACAACCCTAAGGTGTTGTAATTTCAATTTAAACCTGCCTCTTAAGAATGCCACATGCAGTTGATGCTCCACCACTTAACAGTTCGCATTGACAGTGAGTTTCTCATCAGAATCCTACCACAATAAAGTGCCATTGCCCGGGGGGGGTTCTTGTTAAAACTAGTATTCTCACTTTGATGCTACCTACAACATACATATCTGTGATGGAACAGAATCAGCCAAACCAGCTAAAACACTGCTAGTTAGACTGTGAACTGGCACCAGGATTCCCTCTTACACCACCCGGCTGGAGCTGCCAGCAGATCCCAATAACCTAAGGATTCAGGAGAATACAGGCTCTAAGTAGGAGGGAGGTATATTTTATTACTGCTAATTATTAAATAAGCAAATTAATCCCTATAGTATGAGTAGCACTGTTGTCTTTTAAAAATGACACAAAATAAGCAATATTGATAATAAACAGCTTTTAGTAACTATTTTACAAATTAACCAACATCTTTCCAAAATTGTAATAAATATTTTTAATTTAAAATGTATTGTATGTAAGTCTATAGAAAATCAACTAGTGTATAGCCTTGAAGGGGACATTAAATAAAGACAGGAAATAAAATCTCTATCTATTTACATGGTGCTCCTGGATAATTTGAATTGATAATAAGAAATGAACATTGATCATGTCTGTAAGCAATAGTATATATGCATCTCAGTGTTTATATGTCTGCAGTCTGTAGCTGTGGTTTGTGTACAGAGTGTGGCTGTAGTGTGTATCCCGGTATGTGCGGTTTGTATGCAGTTTGTCATTGTGGGTCTATATCTGTATATCTTTATCTGCTGTGGTATAACATGCTCTTAGTGTCTTTCTTCAATATAATATCTTTATGACAGTCAAATACATTGAATTCCAATGCAAAATGATAAGTAATGGTTTAGAGGCTCTTTAAGCATTTTTTTGTGTTGTATAAATGTGGTAATTAGGTGACTTAAATAATTTTAATTAATAGATTTTTATCCTCCTCAATGTAATTGTTATTAAAAATGAAAATAGACTTCACTTACTTCTATGAAGTCCTTAGTGTAAAAAAAAAATCACGTGTTGTAACCTCCTCCTTTCTTCCTGTTCTCTATTATGTCTAACTAGTCATAAATGACGGTATACTATTACATGTGTCTCTCCCCCCCTCTTGCCCCCCTTTCACTCCTGTGTGTCTCTTTCCCCCACTCTCCCTCCCCTGTGTCTCTTCCCCCCCTCCCCTGTGTCTTTTTCCCCCTCTGTCTCTCTCTTGCCCCCTCTCCCCTGTGTCTCTTTCACCCTCCCCTGTGTCTTTTTCCACTGTGTCTCTCTCTTTCCCCCTCTCCCCTGTGTCTCTTCCCCCCTCCTCCCTCCCCTGTGTCCCTTTTTCCCTCTGTCTCTTTCCCCCTTTCCCCTGTGTCTCTTTCACCCTTCTCCCTCCCTTGCATCTCTTTCCCCCTTTCCCTCTCTGTCTCTTTCACCCTTTCCCCTTTGTCTCTCCCCCCTCCTCCCCTGTGTCCTATACCTCCTCTGTCTCTTTCCCCCTTTCCCTTGAGTCTATCTCCCCCTCTCCCTCCTCTGTGTCTATTTCCCCCCTCCCTTGTGTCCATTTCCCCCTCTATCCCTTTCCTTCTTTCCCCTGTGTCTCTTACCCCTCCTCTATCCCCTGTGTCTCTTCCCCCTATCCCCTGTGTCTCTTTCCTCTTTCTCCCTCCCCTGTGTCCATTTCCCCCCCTGTCTCTTTCCCCCTTCCCCTGTGTCTCTTTCCCCCTCCTCCCTCCCCAGGCTGGTGTTTTGCGCATGTGCGACTGGTGGTGCACACTGCATCTTGTATGGAAATCTGTATAAATAGTTTCTAAAGCGTTACACATGCTTTAGAAACTATATTAGTGATGCCAAGCCCACAGGGGAGTCATGCTGTTAACATGTATACAGTGACTTATTGTGTGTCTGAGCAGCATGAGACACTGCTATTGTGAAGTCTCTCCCTGTGGACATGGTCTTCAGTAACAGCTGTGAAACATGGTTCCTGACATTAGAGAGGGAAATGGAAGAACGGGGAAGGTTCCACAATGTGAGAATCTGCTACTCTGGAGATAAGTAAAGTGTACATTCTATATAAAAAATACATTGATAAGGGAAAAAAAATATTGTCACCTAGTTAAAATATTTATATAAAACAAAAATACCTAAATAGTCCCTTTAATCAAGTAAGTACAAACATTTACAGCCTTATTAAATTGTGATTCGGCCAATTGTAAAGGGCTCTATATAAGCACACAGCATATTTTGTTACAGAAGTTGTTAGTTAGTGAAGACCTTGCATTTGGATAGAAGTTCACTAACTAAAAACTTTTGTAAAATAAATATGCTCTGTGCTTATATAGAGCCTTTTAGAATTGGCTGAATCGCAATTTAATACGGCTGTATATCTATATGCAATATATATAAGGACCACGGAACAATGAACAAAACATTGCAGGAAAAACAGAACATTAGTTTTTGATAAAAATAAAAAAAATGTTGATTCCTCTGCATGACCCTGGAGGCATCCATGGTATGAAGGTAGATATTTTGTGTGTGTGTGGCGGAGCTATGGTTGCATCTCCTGAAGCAATTAGTCTGCTTCTGGGCCAGTGAGGGGGGAGAGGTTCATGTTGTTAATTTCAGTAATTTCCAGTTACCTTAGCATAGGCAGCTAAGAATAGGATTTTATCTAAAATGTGTCTGTGCTCATGACATTTACTGTTGCTAATGTTGTTAGTTTGTTACTTCGTGTGTTTGTTTTCACAAATTATAGTAGTTATTTAAAGGAACACTGCAGTTCAAGAAAAAAGGCACTTCTTTGTAATGTACAAAGAACATAAAAACATATTAGAAAAAAAAATTTGAGTATTCATTCTATAGTGCAGAAAACCATTTTCTGTTTGTTACATTGCTTCCTGAGAGCTTGATCATGAGGGTGTTTTTCTGTATCTGACAGTGAGGGGAAGGGTGGGAAGGAAAAAGCAAAGAAAGATCACATAGTTAGATAAGATTGAAATTGACACCACACTACTTGTCCCTTCACAGTCCCAGAAGCAGGAAGTTAACAAATCCGGGATGTTAATTAGATCAATAGATACAAGAACTGCTCTAAAGAAATGTAAATGCTGCTCTCACACACACATACTCCACCAAAGCATCATGGATACCTACAGGGTCCAGCAGAGGCATCGAACATTATTTTTTTTCTAGTTAAAAAAACAGGTTTATAACTTTTTCCTGCTTAATTATGCATTAGACAGGATCAAGTTTTCAAATGTAAATATGTTTCATTGTACAGTGGTCCTTCAAGTTTTAGGCCAAGAGGGCACATATATTAAGAAGGATTCCTATCTTTCTTTTTGGCATTCAAACAAAAACATGTGAACACAGACATACTGTAAAGCCCGCACTAGATTTGTCAAAACAGTTTTGACTTCTTCCTTTAACTTGACTTTAATGTTATGCAAGAGTGGTATATCTCGAAAAGCGGAGCCTCTACGGATTAAGCAAGATTATGGTTTTTATAATATTATCCCTGAGCTTGCATCAATGCACATGCCTGAAATGCTGATTTATGTTTACACATGGATACGAACATACCCAATATAGATTATTACCAAACACATTGTGCAACACTGTATTTGTTAAAAAAGAGTTACCTCACAATGGTTTTATGGATACAGAAAAGGTTCTTGATTAATATCGGAGAACTAATTAACACATTTTGACCCACCATGTATACCTTTTTTTTAATGGAAATTTAATAAAGAATCAGGATTTTTATTACTTCTTTGACATTTGGATCCTTGAGTTATGGTGACCTCTTGGTTCCCTGACTTTGAATCAAACCCAGGTCACATTGGTGAAATCACCAAATACTAACCACTGGACCACCAGGGATCCCTGTCCTTGACTTGCACAGCTGCTAATACTTTTAGTATGTTACATACTTCAAAAAACAAATATGCTGTGTTTCTCTAATTTTAATGTGTCCATTGATAATCAGTACAATTTCTATTCAATGATTTAAAAAAATGCAACATTAAGTATTACATTTGCTTTCAAAAATTGGTCTCTCGGCCTCTAACCCAGCTCGACGCCACCATCAGGGGAATGGGAGCAACTCTTTTAGGTGGTCAGGTTTACATTTCTCTCAGGATAGAGCTGTCCCTCGATGGCTGGAGAACTGCTGTGTTGGGTTGGTTTCCATTGGCATTGACCTGCTGATAAGATCAGTCCAAAAGCATCTCATTAGCAATCCCCTATTTTTACAGACTGTTTGGAAAATCATTTCGAACTGCCTCCCAGCCAGAGCTGCTCCTCCCTTTTTTGGACAAAGGAAGTCAGTTTCCTACCTCAATCTTGGATGAATTGAAGAAAGTGAGTTTCCTATTTCTTATTAATTTAGAAGAAGCTGGGTTGTCTAACATAAGGATTTCTGAATCTCTTTACTTTCATATCCTTCATGCATGTAAGGTGGCTAACAACACTAATGAACAGAAACCATTTACTCTTTGTGAGGGCACCTTGGAGTTTGCTCTATGTAGCCAAATGCATAATGCTGGTTATATCTAGACATAAAGGCCCCCATTCAATTGAGGTTTGGGGAGATCCGGAAGCCCATAAGTGAGGTTGCAAGCTAATTTGCTAATCAAATTGCAGGCTAGGAACGGCTTCCGAGTTATGGCCTTGATGATGCTTAACCTTGCAACTTACAGCCTCCAGAAGCCTTTGATCCTTCACTTTCGCAAGGCAAAAATTGCAAATCGCTATTAAACTGCTCAATTTCCCCAAGCCCGCAAATGTTTTTTTTTACACCCGTAACGGCAAATGTGAATGCTGAATAGATCATGTTCCCACCCTGAAGTGCTCCGAAGCAGTGCATGGTTTACGGTTTTGGCTTGGGGCCCATAACTTGCGGCCTTGAGCAATTGAATAGCATCACAATTGGAGACCAGCAAGAGCCCGCAACACACCCGCAGACATTCAGCAGTCTGCAATTGAGTTGCGGGCTTCTAATTGAATTTGGCTCAAAGTTCAGTTATCATAACTTCTGTGTTAACCACCTCTAAAATACCCTTAATTTGGAGTATAATTTCAGTATAATATTTTGAAGAACTTAAGTTGATAATGGACAAAATGTTTTTAGAAAAGGTTCCTGTAGTGTTTTATTTCTACATATGTTGTTTCTTTACTGAAGGCTCATTTATCTCTTTTCCTAAACTGGGAGGGACTTTAGATGCAGATGAGATCTCTACTCAGTAGAACGAAAAAGGCTACCACAATGTTGGTAGTGTAATTAATTAAAGGACCCTTCTTCCAGGTAACAATCAGAGAAAGACAGTGAGCAATCCCCAAAAATAAATAAACATGGCATATAACTGTTAATAAGGAAATGTTTTTGTATACATCAGGAATCGCTTAATAGAATTTACTAGAATTATGAGACTTTAGTAATCTTTTTTCCCTGTACTTTAGGGGAAACGTTATATTTGATAAGTATGTAACAAACTAACAATCATTATCAGCTATGTAATCCATTAATATAACATTAATATAAAACTATTTTAGAAAAATCTTACATTTTTGAAGACTCTTTGTGTATAGAAATATTCTGACCAGAGCACTTCCTGTGAGTTTTCACCATGAGGGGTGTTTTCATTTTATCTATCAGTGGAGGGATAACATTTGACACCTCCCCCTTGCCACAAAACAGGAAGTTTGTGCTTAGAGCTATAATCCTCCTTTTGTAGAGATGTAATTGCCCTGCTAACATACCAAACCATAACTGAAGTATCATGGATACCTCAAAGGACAAACAGGGGTATCAAAATAATTTTTCTATTTGAAAGATGGATTTATGATATGATAATGAATAAACAAGACTTTTAAAAAGAGCGCTCAAACAAAAAACTGTTTCATATCTCACAATGTTAATCACACATAGAACTGAAAGAGAGGCCTCTAGAATAGGCCCCCCATACTTCAGTTCAAAGAAGAACTCTATTTCTCATTTGTTGCAACGTAAAAATGTAATCTTTATTGTAACTATTTAAAAAAAGGTAAAGACCAAAATTTCCATAAAAAGAAGATGATATTCCGAACTGGGTGACAAAGCTGCTTTTTACACTCCCATAAATAATTTTGTAGCTGTACAGTGGCACCTTCTCAATTCAATCCTAATATGACTTAACCAGTACTGGATATAGTAATAGATACATAATAATTGATGGAATGTATCCTGATGAAAAGATACAGTCCAAACAATGTTGCTTCACTTTCTATTATAATATTATCCAGCGGACATTGGCAATTTGATATATTGTGCTTCTATCTCTGGTAGTTTGTGGTCCATATTTTGCAGATTCTTAAGCATTACCTTGCTGGTATGGGAAATTAGTGCAATTGATCAATAATAGGAACACTCTTTGGCACTGCCTTTTTTGGGATTGGGATGTAGACTGACCTTTTTCAGTCCACTGGTCACTGTTTTCCAAATTTGTTGGCACAAGGCAAGCAGCACTTTCACTGCATCATCTTGTAGGATTTTGAATTGTTCTGCTGGGATTCCCAGAGCCCATTTCACTTCACTCTCTAAGATGTCTGGCTCCAGCTCATTGGACAAACTATTAAGGCTACCAATGTGTTAAGATCCTTCCTTCCTTCCTTCCATCTCTTTACATCGCTCATGGTAGAATGTCTTCTTGTCTCTTCTTGCTATCCTCTGGAATTCGTCATAGGAAATATTTTCCTATCTCAACTACCTTTCACTTTTCTGGGCTACTTCAAAGCCTCACCAGTCGCTTTGCATTCATAGTTTTCATTATTTTGGGGATATTCTTTGTTACTGTTTTCTGGACAACGTCATAAACTTTTTCCAAAGTTCTTCAAGCATTCTATTCCTTAAATCTATTTTTCATCTCCGCCGCATATTGACAAGGGATATCATTTATTTTCTATCTGCTTGTTTTTATGCTTTTCCCTCTTTTCCTCAGTTTAATTCTAAACTTTGCACTCTAAAGCTAATAATATTTTGAGCGACAGCCATCTTCAGGTATTGTGTATGCGGACTGTGTAGAGCTCCTCCATCTTTGGTTACCAAGTATATAGTCATTCTGATTTCTATTTTGTCCATATGGTGGTGTTCATGATTGGAGATGTCTCTGAGGCTGTGGGAATATGGTCTTTACTATGACCAGAGAATTATGATGAAAGAATATTACTAATCTCTGAACTACTTCCTTTTCTAGTCCACGGCCAAACTTGTCTGTTATTCCAGGTATCTGAAAATAACATATTTTCTTGGTGTTGTATATAGAAGGTTGAACATCCTTGTACAATTGGACAACGTCAGCCTCTATGGTTGGATAGAGAATGAATCGCTGCAATGTTAAATGGCTTGCCTTGAATTCGTATTGAATTCACAGTATTCACAGTTCTTTTTCCAGTGGACTGCGATTTGTCTAACCACTCTGAGATGACCTGTCTATCCTGGGTGACCCTACATGGTAAAGCTCACCGCTTCATTAAGGTACACAAGACCCTTCACCAAAAAAATCTAGCAATCCTTATACATCTGCTTTAGCAGTAAATTCCATTTTGTTCTTCATCCATTTTAAATATTCTAATTTCCTACATCAAAGAAATACATTTATAATGTTTCACAATTTATTTATTAGAAATGCTATGCTAATGGAACTGCCTGAATTTTGAGCTCTGAGTCACAGATAATCTATGTTCTCTTTTTTGATGAGGTCAACCTCAGTATCCTTCAGTGATTTACGTATAATATGCTTTAAAAATATCCAACACAAAAAAATTATCAAATGTTTATGTGGAAGTTTTAGCAGAGTCTTATTTAATGTTTATTAGTCATGACTAATTGAGATATTAGCATCCTTCCAAATACAGCAACCCCTTCCCCTTGCTACATCCCCATCTCTGGAGAAAAAATTGCAAGATCCAGGTGTCATAGAGATTCACCCCAAAAGACACATTATTGTAACTGCAGCCAAAGATGGTTATAGCAATTCAAACAAATGTCTGATTTTTGTTAGATTAACTTTTGTGTCACAATAGAAAAATATTGGATTAAGTATGTTGTGTAAATCAAATGGTAAAAAAAATCCCAAATAAATACATTGTAATTCCAAACTTTAAAATATATACTATATATGGGGAATAGTCAGAATGTTATGAATACTCGTACAAAGCACTATATGCAGTACGTTAGCAAGTGTCTGATAGACCCACAGGCAGCAAAGACATTTCATATCAACAATTTAGAACAGCACCGTTAAATGATTAGTATTATAAGAAAGAAAATGTAAGAAAGAAAATGTAAACACAGAGTCACTAAACTCACGATTATTTTAACATTTGATATATTGCTAAGCTAGATTATAAAGAGGAATTAGGGTAATGATATAATTTCAACCCTACTTTCTCAAGGGGTTATGGCAGATTTATTAGAAAGACGAGGGGGTGAAACAATAAAAAAATGTCAAACTCTATGGATAATATTCTCACATGGCTTGATATGTACAAGTAGAGATAAAACATTGTGACAGGATATATAATTAAATATTATTTGAGTATGAACAAAAGGTTTAAAGATAGGAATACAAATCTTTTAGACTGAATTATACTGAGAATATATTGGGTAATATATCCCACTGTTTTCTATTGATTAATAACAGTGCGTAACAGCTTAAGAGAACCTGGAGATATGTAATCTTATATTGAAGTAGATCCACTCTGCAAGGGAGATTCCTGGGGCAGCTGCTTCTACTCAGCTCTAGCTCAGTCCAACTAAGGTATAATTTGTAACCTTGGTTTAGAAGTTAATTTACAACTGTTAGTATGATAGATGTTATGTTGAACATGTATGTGTTGTATGTTTATGGCTGTACTGTAAAGAGAGGGGAGGGACAGGGCATTCCTGGTGTGGTGATCTGCTTTCTTCAGTCTGGCTTGATATGGTTGTTATGGCCAAACCTACCCAGCAGATACACTCGGTTCTTTATATCCCTTCACCAAGACAGCTGATGTTTCTTAAATTAGATGTAGTATTTAAGACTATAAAACGCAGGCTCAGCATTATAAAAATATCATAAACAGTTTTTATTTCTTTTGAGACATCATAGACTGCATTCAGAACTGGCTTTTCCTCAGAGACACCAACTCTGAATCTCAACTGAACCTCTCAACTGCCTAACTGCTTAACTCTGACAGTAACAGCCTGACAACACAACATTCGAAAATATTTAACACTTAATGAACCAAACATGCAGCATACAAAATCACACATCACAAGCCAATCACACATAGGCAAGCAACATAACATACAGTAATTAGCATAACATAGCATACAGTAATTAACATTACATAATATAATATAATATAACTATAAACAGATCACACCACCAGATGACACGAGTCCCAAAAATGCTGGTCAGGAGGATCATGACAACTACTCCCCCATTTTAGATGCAGCAGCCCGGTTTTCATCTCTATCAGCAACACCGGCATGCTGCAAAAACAAGGTCCATGTGTAAGTCCATGTCTCGCTACTCAACCCCATTGAGGCAAATGTAGAAAACAATTCCACTAGGCCTCCCCCTGCCCGAGGCCCTATTTAGATTGTGCAGGGCAGGATTTTGTTCTTTTTCTTCTGTACAATGTCCAGGGGCAAAAACAATTCTGGAAGTGACTCCAGTGGATTCCATGCCATAACCCTCCCCAAACAGGCCAATCCCAACAGCCGTCCTGTTATGACTGAAACAGTCCATGGGCCTATGTGACCAAAAGTGGGCAATGCATCCATTGTGTCACAAACGGTGGATGGGGGATAGTTCAGGTATAACTTCTTAAGCAATCCATTATATTCACATATACCCATAATAATTGTTGGTTCAGAGTTATCAGAGTGAAAGTCAAATTCCAAAATAACTTTTCTTTTCTTTGCAGATTCTTGTTGAGCTGGATTTATTTTTTCATATTGCAGCTTTCCATACTTAGATGGAGTCTTTACTGAATAACTCTTTTGTGGTGTGTATATATTGGGATTCTTGATGTAGACCAAATAGATGTATCTCTCCTACCTGACAATTTGTTTGTTTTCATGTGAGCAGGCAAATGTGACAGCTGGCACCTCTTGATGTTGGATTTTTGTAATCTCTTATTTCAGTATTCAGCTTGGGAGTCTCTATGAAATATGTCTGTATATTTTTGTGTTTCATTTCTTTTTGTAAGGAAATCTTGGTTTCGTCTGCCTCTTTTGCAATGTTTTCCTACTTTTCTATTTGCTGCTTTAGTTGCTCATCTGTTTTGCAAGACAGATCCATTTTCAGAGAAGCTATAATGGATGTTAATTCTTGTTCTCTTGATCTGTACTGTCCTAATACTGTGTCATTTTCTTCAACCATTTTATTGTACTGGTGCTTATGCTTTTCCATTAATGCAACCATTTCAGCAATCTTATGTTGGCAATGGATGCTTCATCAGCAGCACCTTTTAATCTATCAACCTTTTTTTAAGACATTCTTCTCTTATCTTTGCATCATCTATCTCCTTTTGCTTATTGTTGAGTGTTCTTTCATGGTCAGTTTTAGTATCTTCAAGTTGTATGTGTAATTCCTTCACCTCAGATTCAAGAACAATACACTGCTTGCTTTCTCTTGTCAACAGACTTGTTTTCTTGTTGCAACTCTTCAATTGTCTTGTTTTTTTTTTCCTTTGTTTCTTTAAAGACTCACCTTCCTTCCAATTCCTGGATTTATGTTTCTTTATCTATCATTTCGTTCTCACGCCCATTCAATCTGGCCTCCAGCGTTCTTAAGGTTTCTTCCTTGTCCTTCAGTTCATTCTGTAGCACCTGTACCAGTGCTATAATAGGCACCTGTTCTGCATTTTCAAGGTGGCCATTTGCTAACTCTTCCTCCATAGCCTCGATTTTCTTATTCAATGCCTGGACCATTTTCTCCTTAGTGTCCGCTCTGAGGATTTCAGGGGCTAAATACTAGGTTTAAGAGGCAAACTACACTAGATTATCTTAAGAAACTTAGAGTAGACATAGCTTGTCTACAAGAGACCCACTGGCAATCTGAAAAAGTTCCACAGGTTGATGTAAGATTTTATAATACAATTATTAATTCGACCTTTAAAAAAGTCAAGAGGGTCCTCTTTAATAAAATCTTAAGTTTGTCTGAAAGCTTCAGGGAAGTTGATAACAATGGGAGATACATCATTTTGATCGGAAAGATCAATCAAACTAACTACACAATAGTGAATTTATATGCCCCAAATGTGAGACAAAATAAGTTTTTAGAAACTTTACTGAAGCGCGTAAATAATATTAAATTGGCATATTACTGTTATGTGGAGACTTTAATATGGTGCTAGATCCTATAATTGATAGGAAAGCAATTAGACCTATTAAATCAGATCTACAATCTTTGAAAATATCAAACAAATTTCATTTTTTAACTATAAATTATGGTTTATTTGACATATGGAGGTCGTTCCATGATAAAGAGAAAGATTATACCTTTTTTTCTCCTCGCCACCTGTCATACTCGCGCTTAGATTACTTTTTAGTAGAAACAGAGACGATAAAACTAACCCAAGCAGTGGATACACCTTTAAATGGTCTGACGACGCAATGGTTACTTTGTAATTAAAAGGGGCTAAACAGGTCAGACCTCTACAAAGTAATACATTGGATATAACCTTATTTAATAAACCTGAGGATCAGGCTTGGCTAAGTAAGGAAATATAACTTTTCTTTAAAGAAAATGAGAATTCAGCAGGTAGTCAAGCTATTGTATGGAACACCCACAAAGCCTACATTAGAGGCATACTACTTTCTTGGAAGAGCCATAGGAAGAAAACAAGTGGGCACTTATTAAGAGATCTATATTTTAAACAGGCTAACCTAATTAAGGAAAACAAAAGAGACCCTTCAAGCAATAAAACTAAAGATATAGAACAAATTAAAAGCCAACAGAAACAATATTGTCTGAATAACAAAGCAGGGAGAGCGCTGACAAGTAGATTATAATCTAAACCTTCCTCTACTCGAATAGAAGAAATAATCACTTCAGTTAAAAACAAAAATATTAAATCTTATTCTAAACCAACAGATATTGCTAAAGCCTTCTTAATGCACTATAGAGATCTTTACAACTTTGAAAGAGGGAGTGGATTTGTAAAACCCAGTAAAGATTTTATGAACATCATTTTTAGATAAAGTTATTTTACCGAAAATATCCTTAAAAGATCTTGAGGAACTTAACAAGGAAATTAACACTACTGAGATCATACAAGCAATTGCAGACTTAAAAAGCAAATCAGCAACAGGACCTTATGGGTTCATTAATTCTTACTATAAGATTTTTAAAACAATGATTGTGAACCATATGGCAAAGACCCTAAATTAAATAAAATCTGAAGGCATAGCTCCAGTAGAAATGCTTCAGGCATCATTATCAACATACCTAAACAGGATAAAGATACAAGATTTTGTAAGAACTATAGGCCCATCTATAGACACTAAGATCTACTCTAAAATATAAGCATAGAGACTACCAGTTTTATTACCTAATTTGATAAATTTAGACCAAACAGGATTTACTAAAAACCGACATGAATTAGATAATTCCAGAAAATTGTTAGATTTGATATAATTTTGTAATTATAACAAAATACCCAGTGCATTTATAACATTAGATGCTGAAAAAGCCTTTGATGGGCTGAACTGGGAATATATGTCATTGGTTTTGAATAAATTTGGCTTACATGATTTTGGAAGTAAAGCTTTTGGAGCTTTGTACACATGGAACTCGTCAGGGATGCCCTCTTTCTCTGCTAATATTTGTATTAATGAGGGAGCTCTTTGCTGAAGCTATAAGGCTATCACAAGGTATATAAACAGGAGAATTGATCAATAAGATTATCTTGTTTGCAGACAACATTATACTGACAAAAACTAACTCTGTTACCTTCTTGAAAGCGTTGTGTCAAGTGATTGAAGCTTTTGGTAGTATATCCTATTATAAAATAAACTTGGATAACACTGAGGTATTAACCATAAACATTAAGAGTACAGATAAAATGTTACTTAAACATTTTTTACATATTAACTGGCATTCAATTTCTATTACCTATTTGAGTATACTGTTCATGGCTGAATTCTCAGAGCTGATAAAAATTAAACTTCAATAAATTATTTATTAATATTAAACATACCTTAAGTCAATGGAATAATTTATCTTTATCCTGGCTGGGCTGAATCTCAGTTATAAAGAAGATGATTCTGACAAAAATAAGTTATCTTTTAGAGCAATTCCATTGGTAATTCCCCAAACAATTATTAAAAAATGTCAAAAATAAATTAATAGATTTATATATATATGCTGAAGAAACTGAGATTAAAACTGGAAACAGTTAAAAGAAGTTTTGGAAAAGGAGGGATCAGTATGCCGATTTTAAGAGATTATTGTCTGTCTCACTTGCCCATAATATTGAATGGACTTTAGGCTTACGCCATCCATCCTGGCTGCAAATAGAAAAAACTCTAGCCCAGAAATATCAAATTGAGACTTGGTATTGTCAAGTTCATTAGGTAAAAGGAACAGAGGAAAAAAAAAACAGTTGTTAGTGTCGGTTTTAAAAACTGGTTAAGAATAAATAAACATCATGGTTTAATGACAATTCCATCCCCGCTGACACCACTGGATTGTTTGATTAAAGAACTGTGTTAATGCATTTGAGTAGAATTGTGGGGAATGGAAGATCTACTACTTGGGAGACCTACTTCAAGGTGAAAGAGTTAAAACCCTAGCCCAGCTAAACGAAATTTCAGCTTACCTGTAAACAAATGGTTAGAATTGAACATTTTTAAAACATTAATCAGTAAATCAAAATATAAAAAATGTAGGAATAGAGAGTTAACTCACTTTGAAAAACTACTACAAAGTAAAGGTGGGAAACATATAATAGCAAAGTGTCATAACATATTAAGTAATGAGCATTTATTAGAGCAAACTAATGGTATGTTAAAATGGAGGGAAAATTTGATGAGGCATTTGCAGCAGATACCTGGTTTAAGGCGATAGGATTTACACAGAAAATGTTAAAATCCCAATTTTACAGAGATATATATTTTTTTAATTTATAAATAGGTGGCACTGGGTGCCATCTAAATTGGCTCTAATTCAGAACGTGAACAAATGTTGGAGGTGGGCCCAATTAGGCTCCTATGGACACATCTGGTGGGATTGTCCTGCCTTTGAATATATATCTAGGTTATGTGGTAAGGTTTTTGTTCCATCTTATGAAATTGCTTTAGTTCACATATTTCCAAGGTATATAGCCAGAAACCATTATTTGTTCAGATCTTCTCTGTAATTAAACTAATGATAGCTAAGCTCTGGAAATCTAGCTTTCTACCACAAATATCAACAATACTTGAGATAGTTAAGAAAAATAGGGAGCTAGAAAAATATATCGCTTAAAACAATTGGGTCATCTGGGATACTCATAATGTCCCTTTACCATTATAATCATGCAAGAAACTTGAAAATTGCCATAATGTAGGTGTTTTTATGTTGTGGTTGAATGTACATTTGTGTTGTAAATTTTTTAAATTGTATTGTTAATTTGTATGAAGAAAATATAAATTAAAATAAAAAAAAAACATTTTTTTAAATTGTATTGTTATTTTGTATGAAGAAAATATAAATAAAAATTAAAAAAGAACAGCACCATGTCCCCATGAAAATTTGATGTCCTTTTAGGCCTAGGCCTTGTTGGTTTAAGCAGATATACATTCTTGCATCTCAGCTCATTTCTGTCTTATTGATACATAAATGGAAAGCTCCATGGGCCAAAAATGCTCTGCATTAATGCCAAATTAGAACAAAGGCCCTTATTTATAACCATCTGCTCTATGACGTGAATGTAGCTAATATTCTGGAGCCGAGTGAAGTTTCTTAACAAAAATGTAGTGTCATTATGATAAGACACTGTAATTACTGTTTAAATAGGGAAATGCAATCTGACCTCTATCATTTGGAACTAACTATGCATGGTTACCAAACATATTGTATAAAGTGAGTCTTCGTACCAGTCAACTACACAAATTTTTATCATTTATATACTGTATATATGTATTTGTTTATACATACTGTATATAGATCAGAGGTTCTCAGTTTTGTTTCACTCTGCAAACCCTAGATGACACTTGCATATATCCTTAATACAGTATAGTTTAGGAAAAACTTCACATTTGTGACATATCTAACAGGCTACCAATATTAGCTGTATAAAACCATTTCTAGAGAAAAGACTCTGTTTATGTATGAAAAGTTCCATCTTCTAGCAATTCCTACTTGCTTGGGGCCTGATAGGTGTTTATTTTATACGTGGAGGGAAAGATGGGAGGGGAGGATTTGTTATCTCATTGGCGTGTTTAGTATTTGACACCTCCCTTCTGCTCATGCTCAGAAGCAGGAAGTCGGGATGTATACTACAAGCCCTGCTTGTGCAGAAATGTAAATGTCCCTCTCTTACACACAGCACTCAACCAGTATCATAGATGTTCCCAATGGAGTAGCAAACAAACAAAATAAAATGTGAAAACAGACACACCTCTCCAGGACCCATTCAAGAATATTACAATGATTTCTTAAACTTTGGGAAAAATTGGTCATACAAATTGTCCAGGAAAATGTGGAAAACACTGTTTGAGAAATACTATCCCGACAGAAAAAAATGTGTCGGACACTTTTTCCAATTAATCATATCTCCAAGCTAGAGGATGACAGTAGTATAGGAGTTACAAGATCCATAAATCTCTGGGGATCAGAGGATGACAGCGGTATAGGAGATACAGGAGACAATCTCTGGGAATCTTCATGTAAACACAGCACTCCATCAGCCATATTAAATTAGCTCAACATGTAAAACCGTAGCCCATAACGTAGCCCGCAAGACTTACGGCTATTAAATTGGCCCTGCAAAGCAACCCATCAACCGCTTGGAGGGTAAGGGCCGGAAAAGGCTACAGAACGTGGAAATTTGAACTGCGCGGTCGCAAATCCTTTGATCTGTTAAGTCTGTAACTGTTACGTTTCCAATCATTCTATTGAATTGCAACAAATTCACTGGCGTTCAAGCCCGTAACCCGCAAGTGGAGCCAAGAAGCCAACAGGTACTAGAGGGGACCCGCTAGAGGGGTAAAGTCCAATCCAAAGCACTGTAAATGCACATATACACACACTACTGTACATATATGAAAAGGGTAAGAGATTAAATACATAGCACCACATTCTGAAGCTCGCAAATCTGCAATATAAAATAATATTTTTTATGTTTAAATTTCGAGTTATATCGATCTCGGCAATCAGTGTGTTAATACATATAATGGAACTTGCATGGACTAGAATATCATATTTACGCTTGATCAATATTGCATTATTTTTGGGATGTGGGTCCGATCGCAACTTGTAATTGAAGCTCGTAAGGCTTTGAAATCCAACCTCCAATTTTCAGTGACGCAATGATGACAATCTCTGTTGCCATTGGCTCTGCCTAAACCCGTAACTATGAGTTTGACTAATTGATCATGTTCATTGCCGCGCATCCAACGGTCAAAAAAGGGTTTACGGGTTTGCGTCTCAAGCCCTTAACCTGCGTCATGTTCAAATATAATAGCTATGTAACGCAGATGAATTTCAAGCCCGCAGCCCTTGCGTGCTTGCTGATGCTGCTACGGGCTTCAAATTTAATAGGGCTGCATATGTTTCAATTAAAATTATGTTTTCTCAGGTGGATATTATAATTAACATATGCATCATACATGATTAGATTGCGCTTTCAGAGGCATTTATTCTAATTTTTGAGCCATCAAAAGCTAAAAAGTACTTAATCTTTTGCTTCAATCTCAACATGGCTATGAATCACTGTTGCCTTTTGTCTATTGCACGGTATAAACAATATAATCCATTTATAGATAGTGATTAAAATAAGTTTGATGTTATCTCTTGAAAAGTAGCTAGTTTTAAAGAGTGTCCCATAAGGTGCCAATGTACCTTTTGTTTTTATATAAAATGTATATTATTTAAAATAAAGTTCTTGCATCTTGCAGGTCTGCAGGGGACAGTACTGCCGTTTCTGTCTCACATACTATTAATACACTACTAGCGGAGTGAACAATTTATATGTCTATTTCCTGGAGTTTCTCCATTCACAAACAGAGCAATCAGGCAACTCTGTTTGACTTTACATACTGGTGAGGTTGAGCTCCTAAATGCTTTTGTTAAGGGAATAATTACAGTTTTCAAGACCTCATACCTGTACAAAGTCATGAACAAATATGTAAAATGTTTAAAATACTGTATGCTCTTTTAACTACATTATAGAAAATGTTTTTTTCTTTATTGTGTTTTTAGAGTAATCCCAGTAAAATATTTACTGTTCGCACTATGACATGAATTTAATGGTTGCTCTCATTTTTTAAGTATGACAAATGTATATTTACACAGAAAAAAAGGTGTTCCTTGTGCAATTAATTTACTTTTTCAGTTCACTGTTATGTCATGTCTAAGAATCCTAAGAATCTTGTTTCTCTACTGTCTAATGTCACAGATCATTGAGCAGAGATATTCCCATAACCTCTAACCTGGTACATGGGTAGGTTAAAAAGCAAAGAAAATCTAATATACTTTATTGAAATAAATACAATACTCAAGGATATTCATTCTGTTCCCCATCAATAGAAAGACATGTTATACAACAGAGGCCTCCATTTTTTTCTTGAACCACTGTCATGTAATAGGGTTTGAGCTCTCTGTGTGATACTACTGATCAAATATAATTTGCGTACTAGTAATACATTTCATGAAAAGCACACACTGAGTAGTAGCTACTGGTTAGAGACCTCATTGAATATATAATCACCTATTATGAACTGGTATCATGAACACATAATAATAATTACTGTACATAATTTAATAGTGTTGTCTAGCTATATTCTAGCCCGGTGGTCGTCTCTACTCAAAGGAGTTCTGCGTGTTTTTTACTTTTAGTCGGCTGAGAGAAAGTGAGGGATAGAGACAACACACTGCTTATAAATGAAGATGAAGTTTTAAATTACATCTTGGAACTAAAGTGTAATTGGCTTGTCACCTAAACACATATATAAATAAATTGATAGGGCTTGGCGAACAAATAGTAATGTAGTAGTCCCTCAATGCAATTCCGTTAAAGGGTCATTGAAGACATTTTATTTTTTGTTGCATCTGAGAGAGGGCATTTGATAAAGCTGAACAATGTTTTCTTTTCTTTTTTACCATAAAATATGCTCTTTTCAATGCATGATAGAAAAATGTGTCAGTTAATTCAGCACAACTTGGAGCACACCACTGTAATGTACTCCTAAAAATATGTTGAAATACTCTTTGAATTTTTGAAATAGGTGCCTTTTTTACACCAAAAAATTATAATTTAACTTCTGTTTACATGAAAATTGGGCAAATCCCCTGGGAAGACTGAGAGCAAGAGCTGTGTGCAGAGAGCAGACACAGAAAGAGGGTTAACACTTCCCAAATTCATCTGTGCAGAGAAATGACTGCTAGAAACTAACAAATATGCTACTTGGGGGTTAACTGATGGCTGATGACATTCGTGAAAGAGACTAAAATCATCATGCTTTCTGTTCACAGGAGTTTGGAACAACGTTCGCGGCAGATGCTGTAAATTATGGGGCAGTCTGTAGTGTGTCTGTAAACAAACCTAAGACTGCACACTTTTCTAACTGCTCTTAGTTTAATAAAAAAATTAAAAAAACACTTTAATATATAATGTTGTGCTCTTTCACACAATGAAGAGCCTTATATTGAGGTAAATGTCCCTTTAAGGGAAACTGACACCACAAAATGATATGGTTACATTGTAAAGACAACTGTCAAGGAAATAGAAACTACACCTTCAACCTTGTTTAACCCTAATTAGACCAGAAAAAGTGGATACATAATAATAGTCAATTTACTCGGGTTTATGTGGATAGCAAAATCTTTTATAAAGCTTTGTATTTGAAATGCATTAGAGGAGTATGAGGTCTATTTCACGAAGACCCTCTTTTCTTTTCCTTTTTAATATAAAATGAATTGTATCTCATATAAAATTATCCACTATTTAGTTATCATAAATTAAATGGATTAATAATGTACATTTCATTCAAGTACTTTTAAATATAGCACTGTAACAATAATATTTTCTATTTGTGCTTTTAAAGAGACATATAAAGTGTCTGGATTTCACTAGGAATATGATATACCTATGGATCTCTTTACTTTTGTGCACTTTATTTTAAGTGCTTAAAAGCTATGTTTTCTTCGTAAAATCTTACACATTTTTCCAAATGGACCTTCAAAACACAGAGTTTGCATTGTCTGTTTGTAACCAATCAGTGACAATGTTCTGCAATATGAGAAAGATGGTCACTGATTGGCTAATTTGAAACACTGCACTTCTCACTCTATGTATTCATGAGCTGCATTAGCTACAGAGGGCAGACCCAAACAGGAACAAATTATTTTATTTTAGGCAGATAAAAACAGAGCTTTTAAGCACATATTAATAAAATAATGTGTAGAAAAATAAGTAGATATAAAGGTACATTATATTATATTCCTAGTAAAAAGCAGGAACCTTCCATGTCCCTTTAACTACTAAATTCCTCAAAGTTACATTTTAAGATAATCAAATTTTTCTCATTTCCAGAGAGTGCGCAAGAAAAATCTACCTTTCTTTTTTGTTTTTTCTGTGTTGAATTTATTTAATACAAATTGTAGGAGGTCACCACATTTGGTTACAATCTATTAATGAGTGTTTGCAAAATAAATTCTATTACCCACCACAGTGGGAGTTACTACATAATAGGAGTTATTGATCCGAGTATTATATCACACGTTGATTAAGTCATTTGCCTTTACATTTTTTTAGACAGATGATCTTATGTGTTTTCATTTTGCTTTTTAAACCATGGATTGTTACACTTGATCAAGAAAAAAAACTCTTAACATTGAAACATGGCTAAAGATTTTTCAGTTCTTGCTTCACATTTTGAGACCAAATCATTGGCATTTTGTCCCAGCTGTACACAGCAGTGTTATTTTCTGTCCCACATGATGCTTATAATCTTAATTAACTATTGCTTTAGTAAATTAACTATAAACATCTGCTTGTCAAAATTAAAAAAATACCAATGCACATGGAAAACTAAAAACTAGACAAACAGCTGTAACGTCTCACAAATAACTTATTTTTAGGTTGGCTTCAGATGTGTTCAGAGTAGTGTCTGAGACTTCATTTATTCTTTCACGCACAAATATAACAAACAGCTGGAACATTATTATATCCAAGACAGTGTGATTAACTTAAGGTCTAATGTGTTGTTCATGGAAGCTATGTCTACTGCAGGATCGAAGGAAGACTCTTGGATGACATTGGACGACCATCTACAAATAAAGTGTGGTACATATAGCATAGTGTAGCTTTTATGTCATCAAGATTTGTTTCTATGTTTTTGTAAGTTAGCTGTTTCATGCCTAAGGCCACTGGGGTCTCTGGTGAATTATTTAATCAGCCTGTGCCCTGGGAGGGCATTGGGTGCGTGGGACAAGGAGCCCCTTCCAGGGCAAACATTGCATGGCTTGCATGGATATATGGACTGTATTTGGTCATGATTGTGGTATGGATGTGTGGGTTCGGGTTGTTCTGTTGGCATACGTGACAGGTGAGCCACATGGTTAGAAGGACAAGTGTTGAGGATTGGTTAAGAGGACAGTTGCTAGAGGACTAATTTGGTGATAAGGGGGCCCTAATGTATAAAATGTTGAATGGATGACAAATAAAGTGTGCTCAGTTGGTCATACATAATAAAAGTGCATGCTCATTATTGAGACAAGGGTTAACTCTGATCATAGGGATTAATAATCCAAAATCTGCCTAAAAGAAGGGTTACAACCAGTAACTCTGCTGCTCTGCCTGATAATTCCTGTGTTTCTGTGATTGTCCTGAGAGTCCAATAATGGTCTGGTTCTATCTCTGCTAACATTACATGAACGATCATGTATTGCTGGGTGGGTCAGAACTAGGTTCTGAGCAAGCCCAATTGAAGAAGCTATTGTGACAAGCTTTTTCACAAACAATGGTGAAGCAAGTGAATGAAGGGCCTCAGGGGAAAATCATTTGGGGCTTCCATTCCAACCTCACTATACACATCACAGGGGACAATAAAAAAGGGCAAAAATGGTAATGGTCAGATCTGATCACTGTTATTTAAAAATAATTATTTACCAAACTACTATAATTAAATAAAATTATTACTTTACTCCAGGCCACCTCCAGTAGCACAGGGCTCATACCCTGTTGTGAGCCTCAGTGCTTTGCACCTGCTACACTGGCAGTAGCTCCTCCATTGCTCAGAATCTAATGGCAAGCAGCTTTCTCAATTTTCCCTCCTCTCTCTTGGGCCTACACTCACCATAGTGCCCTTAACTTCATCTATTGGACTTTCTTGGCCTCCAGATTTCCATGAACTTGGTTACCTTAATGCAGTTGGTTAAGAAACTAGCACTAAAAATCTTTCTGATTGGGGATATGTCATCTATACTAAACACTCATTTCTGTTACTTTTCCTTCTCTTATTTATCAAATTATTTTTTGAGCTGGCAACATGGCATTTATTCCTCTTCAGTTTCTCATTTTACACCACAGGTAAAGAAATAGCAAACATTACTGCAGATATGTATAAACCTACTACAGTTGGTAGACAACCACAAATCCAGGTTGTATTTCTGCCAAGGCACACGAGGCCCAGGCCCTAGGGGAGGACATTTTCAGGGGCAGCACATAAACTTATGATTCGAAAGGGGAAGCGAGGGTCCGGGGTGACTTGTGCTAAAGATTAGACATTTTGTCTTTGTTTCTAAAATGATTAGATACATGGTATGAACTGTGGATTCAGATAAGATTTTTAATAGGTTCTGATGAAAGTGTTCTCTAAATTGTACATTTAAGACACACTTGACAATAGAACTCTATGAAAGAGTAAGCTCTCACTAAGTATCCTTCCTCCTTAAGCTACAGGCAGACTAGCAGTCTAAGATTAACTCCCATATGACACAACGTCAGCTAAACATACTTTTCAATAAAAATAAAAAAAAACATTGTATGTTCCTGTCTTGCTTATCTGCTCATTTTAATTTAGTAAAAATGTCACATATGTGTGACAAAGCTATGTAATAAACTATATCCTTCAATTCATATGTTATGGTGTCTAGAGAGTCAAATTGGGTAAAATTGTGTACTGTTTTATAAATAGGTTGCCTGAAAAATATTTGCATTGGGATATTAGCTGGATTTAAACACCATTTATTCACACATGGTATTCAGTCTGTCATTGTTGATCTACCTATCACTAACTAGAGTTTTACTGGTATATAGAGATATATATTTTTGGCACCATTGCTGCCTGCCCATGTAGTAGTGTACATTACTAAAAAAAAGTTTAGCCATAAGAGATGTGAAGAAGCTGACTGGCCATCACCTTAGAAGGGTTTTTTCACCCCATGCGAGGGAAATGTCTTTAACACTAATTTTTTGAATGCCAGTGCTGGTCCATTGAGGCATCCATAATTATTTGGTGAAGGTTGTATGTGTGACAGTGGCATTTACATGTATGAAGGATCAGAGCTTGCCGTTTTCCTTGCAACTGCCTCTGTCTGAGGTGTGTGGAAAGGAGGTAGGTAGTCAAATACTAAAAAATCCAATGAGACAACTATCCCCAACTCTCCACTCATCTATAACTCCTCTCTTTTCCAGAGAAAGTAAGATAATCACACACCCTCATGGTCCAAGCTATCAAAAAGTGATTAAGCCAGACAACATGTATCATTCTATACAAAAACAATCAACACAATTTTCTCTAAAAAAGTAATATAGAAACGGTTTTAATGTATTAAATAAAAAATATGTGAAATTTTCCCCAAAACTACAATGGTATCTAATGTCCTTTTCTCTGCTAAAAAGATAAATACTTCACTTTCGATCTGTGTCTTAACCCTACCCATAGCACTTGAGCAACTATATTATGTAGCCTCCCTTTAGACCTAAAACAAAACTACTGATCTTGTGGTATTTGTGCTGATGTAGAGATTTAAAAACAACTTAAGCACATTTAATTTTATCCAGCCCTCAACTACAGGAAAGAAGTTACTCTATAATCTCTATCTGTTTGATAAATATACTCCAGTATATCAAAGATAACAGGAGTCAATAGAGATACATAAATTAATCAGGTTAGGCACTTGATTGCAAAATATATACAGGGCCACTGGCTTCAAACACAGTAAATTAATTCATAAAAAACAAGTTAATACAATATTACAATGTATTATAAATAAAACTACAGTTTAGAAAAGTGTATTAATTGATATACTCTGTCTAAAAACATCAAAATAAACATCTTTAAAAGGGAGTGCTATCTTTCCAGATTTGTAGATAACACAATTAAAATGTCACATCCCTTATGTTAAAAGCTGCAGTTCAAAAAGAAAAGACTCTTTTTTGTCAAGTATGTACCAAAGTAACAATATTGGCAGGTGTGCAAGCCATGGACATAAACCATTTTTGGCACATTATGAATATTTAGAGGCTCTCTTTAAGAGTATAGGTATCCATTTTGTGTTTGTTACATCACTTCTTCAGAGCTGAAGGGTTTTGTCTTATCTGGAGGGAGGGGTGGGGTAGGAGAGAACATATATAAATGACCACTGTAGCTTAGACCACTATGTAACTATGTAAGCATGTCAGCCAGAAACCTATAAAAGTAAGAGCTTTAACATATAACTACTAGCATTACAAAGTTTAAACATTATAAATCATGTATAATTGTGCATGCACTTTCATTTTAACAGCCATTATTTTTATAGTAGCCATTAACGCTGTCTAGAAAAATGTACCCCTATGAAATCAAGCCTTTAAGATTACTATAATATGTAGCTATTTAGATTAAAGTATTCATCCTTTCTGATAGATGACATAAATCAAGGCAGATTTCACATAATGTACTGTCACAAATGTCTAACTTCTGTGGAATTCTCCTATTTATTTTTGCCCCAGAGGCAAAAAATACAGTGTATTTGACTATGACAAAGAATGTCTTGTTGTGTAAACAGATATCTTAAAATGTCTGCTTTAAAGCAAACTCTTTCTACTAATGTGAAACAGACTAGAAAAAAAGGATCAAAACAGGTCTCAGTGTGAATATTATAAAGGCCTTCATTTCCTCTTGTCTGTAAAACTCCCTGTGACTCTATTTCAGGTTGAAGAGATTCCCTCCCGTAACTCAAAAAACGTTCATAGTATTCAATATTAAACTTATTTTCTAAGTTCACGCTCATCTGTTTTTGGCCTCCACCTACTACAAAGGTCAATAGGGGGAAGGTGACAGTCTACAAGGAAGCTGCTAAATTTGAAACGCAATGTTTTCCAGCAACATAATAACCTCCTTTGGTTGAATGCTTGTGTTAGAGGTGCCCTAGGAAATAAACTATTGCTGTTGGGAGAGCCTATAAATTACAATCAAAAAAATATTAAATATGAATTATATTGATGATCAATATAAATTATGAAAACTAGCTCCTCTTGCTAGGGCATTACGTTAGTCTTATAAATTGCTAATATCTTGAAGAAATCTCTCCAACTTGAAAAACAGGCTTTATAAGATAATATTGGAACTAAAGATGTCTAAAGAACAGTCACCTTAGTTAATCTTAGATAAAATGCTCCCTTTTACTGTGCTTGAAAAATACACCCGAATGATCATATAGAAACTTGAGGTTCTATATCATTTGGAGTAAAACATTGGGTTAAATCATGATAAAGAAAAAAAAATACCTCTATTTCCTATCAAATCTAATTAGCAGACTTCGGGAAAAAACATGCTATTTCTTAAACAGGTTTTTTTGTGTCCCTTCAAGATAGTCGTATTTTTCCATAACTGAAGTTTTGACTTGTAAATGCAATATATAATATATAAAATGAACCCCATAATATAGAACTGAGAAACATTTTAAATTTTACGAGGTTAGCAAGACATTTTCTTGTATAACATTTTACAAACTGTGAAATAATTGATATTCATGGAAGTGAGAACATTATCTGTCAGAGAATGTGATCCACTTAACCTTTAGTCCATATAGATTTTTGCATTATTATGATGCAAAGTCAAATTCCAGCAGGACTGAATTCTTTATGAGATATTAGTCATTATTATTGATCATTAAACATACTTAACCAGCTTAAACAGGTGAATTCAAAAAATATTATATATTTATATATTTTAGCTAAGTAGATATGGATTAATAAATGTTTTGTATTGTATTAATAAGCTGAATTGTTATATTTGTTATATGCCGTTTTTTATTTACTGTATATTTCATGATTATTTTACAAACTAGGGGCACCATTACATGGCCATTGTTGAAATAAATAAAAGTAAAGTTGCCTTGCAAATCACTACCTCGCAAGTACATAACACAAAAACACTAGCCACGCCATAAGTGCACACAAAATAATTTAAAAAGTATAAAAATCTCAATCCACGTGTGGCTGGCCCATTCAAGTTTACCCCAACGCCATTACATTCTAAAATCCAAGTAAAACATGTTACCCTCTGATGGCACATAAATCCTCAGATTGTGGAAAAATCCTACAAAGATTAAAAAAATGCCTCTGAAAATGAAATAAGTGTCAGATCGGACGCTATGATAGGTTTAACACTTTAATTTAATCAGATATGCCGCTTGATTTCTAATATATGAAGCAATTAATGTGTTAAATAATCCACCCCAATACCCCCTACACTATCATGCCATGGAGATCTCCTGGACCTCCCCCAATACACCTACCCCCTATATACTCAGGTATTCCCCAGGGATTCTCTCCTGCCACACGCCGAGTGGACCCCATGTAAATTAAAATCAACCCCAATGTCATGAAGGTCTGCAAGGATGTCCATAGAATCTATGGACCCCAACTCATGAAAAGCTCTTAAATAAACCATCATATCTGGGAAGGAACACTCTTTTCTACACTGTAGGGAAGCTCACTATCACCACATCCACAAAATCATGCAGACATAGGAAAAGGACAAGAGATCAGGAATAATCCAAAGACAAAGCCAAAGAGTTGGTTGAACAATTCAGGGGCATGTGCCAGAAAGTATAGAAGCCCAGTTATCAAGCCAAAGGCCAGGGTGCCAGAGAGAAGAGTAGTCAGACATTGCTGAGATCCCTACAAATTAGGTCAAGTAGAAAGGTATAAATGCCAAGATGCAGTGCCAGGCAAAACAACTGAGTACTGCTTAGTTTCTGGTGCTCTAAATAATAATTATCTTCTCTTTTTACCTCCAAATAAATGGATTGATCCTACTGCACCTATTGTGGCTCAGTCCCTCAAATAATTTTAAAGTTAATATATTTGTATATTATCTTGCCAACATTTTTCCTATGGTTATTCTCATTGATGATAAATGACAACTTAAAAACATTTCGGTTATTGTGCTCACTATAAATTAAGGAATTCATGAAAAGTTAGAAGATAAGTTGCATAGGCTCTGAGGGCAAGTTGTAGGTGCAATACAGTTACTTTATTCATGTACTCTGCATACAGTTTTCCTTTGGAATTTATAAGGGGAACCTATTTTTATGTTAAAGACAAAAATCAGGTATGTTTAAATGTATGAAACACTTATGCGACATATGTATATTGCATTTTTACTGTTCAATAACTGAGGAGGTTGTCAGAGCTGTATTAAGTGTTTATGCTGTTCTAGGCTTATCTATTCATTTCACTCCATCTGTTACCCATCTCTCCTTCTGTTACATCTTATGTCAATCCCATTAGTCAGGTTATTGCATATAGGGCCTCATTCTATTATCGGCCGTAAAACGGCCGCAAGTCTGCGATTCCTTGCGGGGGTCCCGTTACCTTGCAATTCAATTATACGGCCCCGCAAGGATCTCCTCTTACGGCCGGCCGTAAATCTTGCTACCGGCCGTAAGCTCAGAAATCTTAAAAGTCAAAAATAAATTGAAGACAGCTCTGTAAAGCTCTGTAAATGCTAGGGATCATATTGGGGGACATGAGGATTAAAAGTAACCCCCTCTCAAGCTTGCACATCAGCCCAAACCTGAGTTGACATTAACTGTTTATTTTCCGGCCGCAGCATGGGCGGGTCTGAGGTGCTCCAAGCCCTCTGGACTTTTTACTTGGATATTTGACATATATTAAAAAATAATTTATTTACGGATTTAAGTATAGGGGAATGTTGTGCTATTTTTGCTAACACCTAAAATCACTTTATAGTCTCCTCAGAGTGCATGATGGCTTTATTTGGGCTATATTTTGTGCTTAATTGGTGCTAGCGGGACCTTTTTCCTGCAAGTAAGCTGCGGCTCGGTTTTAGCCTTGCAGAGAGGGTTCCCGGAGCAATTGAATTGCAAATAGGATTTTCTTGTGGCCGATTCTCTTGCGGCCGTTTTAGATCAAAGGCTTTCCTCCGGCGCGAGCGGCCGCAAGGGATAGCAAGGCGCTGGCCGCAAGCCTGCCGGAATCCCCGGCCGGAGGGGAATAGAATAGCCGAATAGCTTGCGGCCGGTCCGTGCGGCCCCGCATCTCCTACGGCCGCTAATAGAATGAGGCCCATAGTCAGGTTTCACTTCATATAAACTTTTCTCTAGATATAGGAATACAGCATTGGGAGGTATGATACCATTTGGAAGTGGGCTGTCCTATGTTTTGGCCTTGCTAGCCTAGGAAGAAATCCATTACAAAAGTATGGGGATTATAGTTTGTTGGCAACAGAGAAGCATGATTAGCTCATAAGATAAACAAACACTAACATTGTAGGCTCAGACGTCCATGTGCCAACAACACAGAAAACCTATTAAATCGCTTCCCCGCCTCCTCAAATATGAAGTAGTACAAGACAAAGCAGATATATTTTATTATATCTATTTTCTCTCGTCAGACTGCCCTATATTATTTTAAGCTTGATTACTCTTTTCCTCCCTCAAGATTATCACTTGTGTAATTGTATTTATTTTTTGCTCATGGGGGTACATATGTTAACATTTGATGTGATGTTTAAAGTACCCACCACCCGACTATCTCCACTTCAATCCATTATGAATGCCTCTGCTAGACTCATCTTCCGTACACAACGTTCAGTGTCGGCATCAACTCTCTGTCAATCACTCCACTGGCTTCCCTTAGCCTCAAGAATAAAATGTAAAATCATGACCCTAACTTACAAAGCCCTCAACAATAACGCTCCCCCTTACATCTCTGCTCTCATCTCGAAATACTCCCCCACCCGCCCTCTTCCTTCTGCTAATGACCTTCTTTCTACAACTCTTGTCACCTCCTCTCGCCTCCGGGACTTTTCTCGTGCTGCCCCTAGTCTCTGGAACTTCTTGCCTCGCTCCACCAAATTATCCTCTTGCCTCAAAAAATTTTAAACCTCACTTAAAACGCATCTCTTTAAAGAAGCGTATCACCTTCCACCCTAACACACTTATCACCTCTCTCTCCCTCACTATAGCTTAGATTGTATGTCTGCGAGTTTCTATCCTAAGTACTTTGGGAATGCACCATGGACATTGGATTCCTAGCTCAAAGACAGGGCCCTCCTTGCTTTGCTATATGTTAATTTGTATATATCTTTGTCTGAACTTAACTTATGTACAGAGCTACGGAATATGTTGGCGCGTTATAAATGAATAATAATAATAATAATAATAATAATAATAATAATAATAATAAAAATGATGGTTGTTTTTTAGATTGCCTGTAGTGGTACAAAATTCGCTGAGCAACCTTGGGTGTACTGATATGAGATCAATGTGTTTACTGCCACTCACTATATTCTGACTTTGCCTCAATTAATGTGCTTAATAATAATATTCATCAATTCTCTTCTTCCCTGTATGTATTAAATAGTGAAATAACATAGTGAACATAGCCTAGTAGCTTCACCATCTCAGTATGGCAAAATCATTAGTTCTATTTATATGCTCAGATTACAGTAAAACTATTACTATTATAGAAACTACAATATATCATGTTATAATCCAAAATGCAATAAAGGATTTTAGAGATCAAATGTCGTCATGTATTATTATATTGCATTGTGGGTGGGCTTTTGCTGTAGCATGGCTATAGCTCAGTGCCGGCATGGTCTTGGGCCCTCTTTCTAATAAGGAATGCTTACTACATTCGCCATGTTGAAGGCAGCATTTTGCTAGGAATATATACATATATACATTTCTCTATGTGAAATTTGAATTCAACTTTACCAATGAGATTTTTCTCTAGTTAAAATGGGTAGGCAAACTGCTTTTATGTGCAGGGGGGATTGATTTCTATATACCATAAAAAGTCTAAGTCTTTATTTATTCTCCATGAGCATCAATAAGGTGAATTGATCAAAAGCAAAAGGTTTTCTAAAAGTCAGTGAGTAGTTTAAGATCATGCACTTGGTAAAAAGCTTTTGGTAAATACATTTAATATAAACTATTGCTACATCTTCAAAGCAGGGTTACAAAACACACGTATTTATGTATATGACTATGTGAATGAGTGTTTATGTACAGTATATCAGAAAGTGAATGATATAGCTAAACATATCCAAATGTATTTTACAATTTCTGTGCATATGGAGTACTACCATGTGGCACTGGGTTGGCAACTAGGGGCAGTGTGCTGCCCACAGAAAATGTGCAGCCCTATAGGTGGGTTTCACAATCCCCTTCTCCCTCCAAATATTTGTGCCATTAACTACAACAGCCCTTGTGATGGCTGGGACTGTATCATTGTATTAGAGCTGTATTCATTTTAACTGTTTTGTGATGTGAAGGTTGTATGTGAGGAGGAGGATTTCTAAAGGTGATTACATTGGTAGAGGTCTGGTGTGATGACAGGAAGAGTGTGTGATAATATACCAGAATATAATTATTGAATGGTGACATGTATTGGCGTATTCGCCAACTGAAATTCAGTTTGAAAGGAGATGCAAATGACGGAGAGTTTACTTGATCAGAAGTAGTTGATTGCTTGGGAACTCTCAGAGTCCAGTGGAGAGAGGGTCACCATTATGATTTATGTGTGAAATTGGATTACAAATTAAAGATGGTTGAAACCACACATCTTCCCTTATATACTATCAGCCTTATTAAATTGCAATTTGGCCATTTGAATAGGGCTCTATTTAAGCACATTGCATATTTTTTTACAGAAGTTTTTAGTTAGTGAACTTCTATCCAAAAGCAAGGTCTTCACTAACTAAAAACTTCTGTAAAGATAATATGCTATGTGGTTAAATAGAGCCCTATTCAATTGGCTGAATCATAATTTAATAAGGCTGTATATTTGGGAATCAATATTTGGATATAGGGTTTCAAGAGAAGCTAAGTTTAACCATTCAGGATCTAAAATGCCCACTTGTTTCCCCGTTTTGGACCACGCTGATTTTTCTGTTGAACTTTAACCCAACTGTATTGATACTTTGGGGTATAAGAAGGGGGTTTAGAAAAAAAAAAAAAAAAAAGCTTATTCTCTCTTTGGAACACATATACACAGTGTGTTTTATTGAGAAAAAACCTTGTGAGACCATTACTCCACAGACTATTCGAGTGAGGGGATATTTAACCAAATCGTAGACCTGGGCGGTAGGATTGGTATGTTTACTAGATCAAGCATCAGAAGACTAGATTATGGCACTGGGCTTTATTGCCTTGGTACAAAAACATCACCACATAAAGGCTGTTAATTAATTAATTAATTAATTAATTTAAACAGTTTCAAAGTTTTTTTTAGAGACCTGAAGTCATCCCTAACTAATTATTGATAAACAGCGCATTAAAAAAAATTAAAACATAATTGGGACAACAGTTGTGATTATTTTGTGTGATGTAAGGCATATTTTTTGACACAACTGCAGAATTTGATACAATTTATTGGGTGCAATATGATTATTAAAGTTAATAATCATCACTAACCAAGCATTATGTTAGATATACAAAATAAACAAAGAAGAAGTGAACCTGCTCACACCCATACACTAATAAAAAAGGAACTGTGAAAAAAGCCTAGCTAGTATAACTAACTTAGCATCATGAGGCCAGAAGTCATTTAGTGCCAAAGTTGCTTTTCTAGAAGAAATTTGACCTTTGCTTAAACTATCTCTTCCTATAGGCATAATGTAAATATGGTACTTCAAGACCCCTTTATGTTTAGTTTAATTTTATCATTTCATTATAAATGCATTTCATTAAAGACAGTCCTTAACTTCTGGAAATGGTAGGTTTCTGTGGAGCTTGGAATCTTCCAAAGCACTTGGACAGTTAAAAGTGGGTATAAGCTTTGTAATACATACTTAGCAAAGACGCTTTATTGAAATAATTTATTTAAAAAAAATATTTTATGAAGCAAGTACTGTTCTCTAATTCTTCTAATAATATCCATATTTAACCAATTAAACTAGGGGTAAGTACGGACAAAATTCCAACACAGTTCAGTCCAATGGCATGACCTTGCACACAAATACCAAAACTGTTAACCTAGCCAGATCAACGTTTGCACAGTCCAATTTATGGCAGCTGAGATAATACTAATACTAGCTTCAGATCCATGAATATCAATGAGTTTCCCTCATTCACAGATGTGTATATTTCTCAATGGAACATCAAACTGGTTTATGAAAAAGAGTGAAACATTTTTAACATTTTAAAAATCTGTAGGAGGTTTCAATAACTTAAGGGCAAAAAGTCTATTAAAAGATCCTAACCAGGACATGTATCAACCCATTCACATTTATAAATATCTTTATTTTTTTTTCATGATGGCATATAGGAGATGCATAACCTACATTCTCTGGAAAACAGATAAATGAGATTCAAACCTGTATACAATTTTCTGATGACGATTTAATGAAGTATGTATCCCTTTGCACACATCATATCAATGTCATCACTGACTAAACCTGGATGAATCGACAAAACTCCTTCTTTCAAATTGCCACTAAAGGGAAATCCCTTGAATTTACAGGAGATCCATTAGAAGAATCAGATATTCTAATTAGGAAATTTTCTTTGTCAGATACCCTTCAACAAACTCATATGTAAATATATATATGATTTATTTTGGTGAAGATCCAACAGCCACATCCATAGGTTATTAAGCCATCTTGAAAAGTGTTATTGAGTAATGCAATCATTTTTCTAACAGACAAATATTTTATACCCAATGGTTTGTCAGATACCATAACCCCTGAAATGTTGTAAAGTTATAAAACTTTGGTGAGAAATTCATAGATCTAGTCATCCCTTGTGAGGTTGTGAGTAGCAATGAAGAAGCAAACTAACACTACCAAGACAATTACATTGTTTTACTTGAATGTTCTGACAAGACTGTTCTTAAATGTTGAAGGATTTAAAGGATGACCAGGGTTGGGGACCTACCCTATCTTTTTGATAATCTTACCATCAGACATGAGGTGTAAATCATCCACAATATGACTTGTTTCCATTTTCTTTTCTTTTCTATAAACAGCAGCAGCTGTTACTTGGAAACCGAAAACTGTTTATAGATACAATGTAGGAGGGAAGTTTCATCACTTTTCTTGTAGTAGCTGAGAAAATTATGAGAAAACAAGAAAACAAATATTTTTGAAGGCTCAGCTACCATATTTAAGCTAAACTGTTCCAGTGCAAATAATCTCATGACAGACCATACATTTCATCAATTTACATATTTTACCTGCAGTGGTAACAAAGAGAATGAAACAAACTAACTTACCTCTGGTACATTTACTGTCTACAAAAATGTCCCAGCACTTGAAATAACCTTGACTGTGATAGAAACAAGATTTTGTATTAGGATTTGATCTGTCATCAAATAATGGGCATGTCCTAGAAAGTGAAGAACATGGATGGTATTTTGAAGACATTTGGTCAGAGTTGGCTTCCATTGAAGAACTCGATATTCTTAGTAACATGGGTAATGTGGTCTCCTAGATGTATCAGGACACTTGACTACATATTGTACATAATATCTTTTAGCAATTTCCCTTTTTAAAAACAAATTAACTAGCAAAGAAGACACAATTAAATGGGTTTATATTTTGGTTTTGTGATATATGCAGACCCTTAAAGTGGTGGTTTCAGAGGGCTTTTCTGGCCAATTCATGACAAAATAGACATTTGTTCATAATGTTGTTGTTTTTGTTTGTTTTTAGAGATATTTGTCCAAACCAGAGGAGATTTTAACTTGAACAAGTTTATGTATTATTTGATCTGCAACTAATCTGCACAAATCTAAGCGCAGACTCATTTGATGGTTATAAGCAAAGCCTTGTTTGATCACTCTGCTGCTGGATAATAGGGATATGGGCAGATAGAATGGAAAGTCTGTTCCATCGGTTTCAGTGAAGGTCCAATAATTTCATAATGGTCTTCCACCACTAAGCCATTTTTTTGCTAACAGGTGGGAGGACAGAAAAAGGTCATGCTGGCCATAGTTGGGGCTACCACATAAATAGCTTAGGCTGTCAAAGAACCAGACTTTTCTATCTTGTTTTTTTGTTATCAATTACATCACAAACATGACATATCTGGCTTCCAAAATAATGCAATTTTGGAAAGCACATTACATATTATTGATGAGGATAGAGAGAATAAATAATAAATAATCTATTTACAAAAAACTATGGAATAAAGCATAGTGTAAAAGATGTACGTAATCACTCGGTCATACTTGAAAGCTAGGAGCTGAGTGACTAATAATTGTTCAGAAAGTGCGAAAGACTCAAAGACCAGTCACCCAGTGGCACAGTGTAAGATAGCTAAACCATGCAGTGACTAGGGACACAAAGCAGGTGTTTCCTAAGTATAAAAAACTGATAATTATTTAATGGCCAAGGCTATAAATAAAGTACTGTATGAGTCGGTCAAGTGCTTCTTGCATATACTTTTATTTCCTGTTATATATCTGTAGTTTATGGGAAACGTCTTATCTTTGTGAAGTATGTAATAACTAACACGTAGGTTATGTACGGTATGTCAAAAACATCAAAGCAAAAACTCTGATCTGTCATCAATGTAGGTAAAATAAAAGTTGAAAGGTGTAGCAAACACGCAGGAACATGGTATGGGAGCATGTAACTAGTAACACTGGTCACAGGCGAATCACATCAGTAATAGTGAGTCAGTGATGTGAGATTCAGTATATGTTGAATCACTCGGAAAAGCACAATAATCTGGCAGAGAACATATCCAGGATGTTTAAATAAGGATTTGGTAAGAGACATGAAGAAAATCTGTGTCATCAGTGGAAAGTCCTTCCTGCATAGTTGCAAGGTCATTGAATGTCCTAGTAGTTGTGTCACCGGGGTAGACCAGAGCTCAAACCTCTCCGGACAAGTTAATTACAGATGATGTCATTAATGCCATCATTGTATGGCTATTTTCTCCCTATTATATGGTGTCCAAATATGTATATGACTGCTCTGAGAAAAATAAACTATGTTTATTTATAGTATGACAATGTATAACCTTAGTTAAAGTTATATATATGTTACTAATGTTTTTTTTATGTAACAATTTTAATATTAAAATGATTTAATTGAATCATTAAGTGTGCTGCACTCATAATAATGTGTTAAGCATAATTACTAACTTTGCACTGTTGTATAGTCAGCTGGATTTAGACTGAAAACATTCTATGCAGACTTCCAAGGTACAATTAGCAACTCCTAGCAAACGCTTCACTGATAACTACACATGCTTGGTGGATAGATTAGAAAGATTCAAGATCAATGTAAGTTTACTGCAAATATTGCAGCTTTTTAAAAATGTACATTCACTTTATATTGTACTTCTTATTACCTTTAGCTTAAAATGATATCATACTTGGAATCTCCACTTTGTCCCTTTTAACTCCCATAAAGCTATTTTTAATAATCTTAAAGTTATCCATGTATGAAGGGTTCATTTACATCTCTGCATGACTTGCAGTTTAATTACTGCTAGATGCTGAGCATCTGCATGAGAAATGGGAGGGTGTTACTAAAATATCAAATTGTATAACAAGTCCTCACCCCATATCATTCCCTCCTCCCTGCCCCCTCCTTCCTCTAATACATAAAAATATACTTAGTCTTGGACTCCCATGGCACCTAAAATTAACCCATATACATGGGGATCGCAAAAGACCCCCATGGTATATCTAAGTATTAACATGGGGGTCCCCATAGATGCCCCAGGCACCTAAAGTTATCCCCCTTAGCACGCGTAGTTGTATCGGACCTCTGTGGCATCTCTAATTAAACCCTGCTGCAGAGGTTCTTAACTCACGCTGTGGCATTTCTTTCCACAGATTCAATTGTCGGCCTTAGTACAGTTGTGCTCAAAAGTTTGCATACCCATGGCAAACTGGTAATATATGTCAAAACACATTTCTTTTATTTCTTATGGGATTCATATTCAACTGTAGGTTATAACAGGATGGCACAATCATCAAACAAAACATGGCCACAAAGAAACAAATGAAATGACCCTGTTCAAAAGGTTGCATACGCTTAGTTCTTAATACTGTGTATTGCTCCCTTTAGCATCAATGACAGTGTGCAGTCTTTTGTAATAGTTGTCTATGAGGCCCCTAATTCTTGCAGGTGGTATAGCTGCCCATTCGTCTTGGCAAAACACCTCCAGGTCATGCAAAGTCTTTGGTCATCTTGCATGAACCACACTTTTGAGATCTCCCCAGAGTGGCTCAAAGTTATTAAGGTCAGGAGACTGTGATGGCCACGCCACAACCTTCACCTTTTTTTGCTGTATCCACTGGAGTGTCAACTTGGCCTTGTGCTTAGGGTCATTGTCATGCTAGAAAGTCCAAGAGCAGCCAATGCGCAGCCTTCGTGCAGAAGAACGCAAATTGTCTGACAGTATTTTCCAATAACATGCTGCATTCATATTGTTATAAATTTTCACAAGATACGTGCCTTTAGAGCTCACACACCACCAAAACATCAGTGAGCCACCAGCGTGCTTCAAAGTGGGGATGGTATTCGTTTCACTATAGGCCATGTTGACCCCTCTCCAAACATAGTGCTTATGGTTGTGACTATAAAGCTCTATTTTGGTCTTGTCACTCCAAATGACAGTTTGCCTGAAGCTGTGAGGCATGTCAAGGTGTGGTCAGGCATATTGTAACCAGGCTTTTTTGTGGCATTGGTGCAGTAAAGACTTCTTTCTGGCAACTTGACCATGCAGCTCATTTTTGTTCAAGTACTATATCATATTGTGCTCCTTGAAACAACCACAACGTCTTTTTCCAGAGCAGCCTATATTTACCTGAGGTTACCTGTGGGTTTTTCTTTGTATTCTGAATAGTTCTACTGGCAGTTGTGGCTGAAATCTTTCTTGGTCTACCTGACCGTGGCTTGGTATCAAGAGATCCCCAAATTTTCCACTTCTTATTAAGTGATTGAACAGTACTGACTGGCATTTTCAAGGCTTATCGTTTTATATCATTTTCCGTGTTTATGAAGTTCTATTACCTGGTTACGCAGGTCTATTGACAGTTCTTTTCTGCTCCCCATGGCTCAGTATCTAGCCTGCTCAGTGCATCCACGTGAGAGCTAACAAACTTATTGATTATTTATGCACAGACACTAATTGCAATTTAAAAAGCCACAAGTGTGGGAAATTAACATTTAATTGCCATTTTAACCCGTGTGTGTCACCTTGTGTGTCTGTTACAAGGCCATAAATTAAAAGGTTATGAAAACTTTTGATCTGGGCCATTTGGGTGATTTCTGTTATCATTATAATTTATAAAGGAGCCAAACAACTATGTTATAATAAATAGCCTCATATGATCACTATCCTTCAATAAAATACATTTGTTGGCAGGATCAGTCATATTTTCAAAATAAATGCCAAAATTTCACAATTCATGCCAGGGTATGCAAACTTTTGGGCACAACTGTATAACTAAAAGTTATAGACTGCAATACAAAAACAAATATACTATTTCCTCCTATCTAGTAATAGATTGTCTAGCAAGTTTTGGGCCTTCAACTAGTGAGCCTTCCAGGTAGGAGGACCCATTAAGGTAATACGTCTATTCTCCACACTATCACTTTTTTCTAGATGCAGATATACCACAAAGAAATCAGAGCTGCTCAATCTGAGAACAAACAATTCCTAAGTAGGTTTGCTCTCCAGGCCTTGTCAGTGAGGTGCAGCTGTACTACCTAAGGCACAGTGAGCCTGGCGTGAGTCCAAGTCTGGTTCCCCCTATCATCCTTAGGGTGAGAAAACCTTAAGGGTAATTTGCATACACAACAAAAAAATCAGAGGTGCTCAATCTGAGAACAAATCCAAGTAGGTTTGTTCTCTAGGTCTAGTTACCTATTCAGAGAGCAGCCTCTTTTAGCTCACTTGTGCCCTTCACAGGGAGAAATATTGTGTAGTATATCAAAAGAGTGATCCAGCCCCAAAATACCAGACAATTATACCCTGAACAGGAGAAACAGCAATCCCTAGACACGTTTCAATTTCTGTGGGCCTCGTCAGTGAAGTGCAACTTTTCTCCCTAAGGCACAGTGAGCAAGGAGTCCACGTCTGGTTACCCCTATCACCCTTAGGGTTAGAAAAACCCCTAAGGGTCATTTGCATACACAAAAAAGAAATCAGAGGTGCACAATTTGAGTCACTGGGTCACTATTTTGAGTTACCAGACTGATATACTACAGGATATTTCTCCTTGTGAAGGGCACAAGTGAACTAAAAGAGGTTGCTCTCCGAGTAGGTAACCCGACCTGTAGAGCAACCCTTCTAAGGTATTGCTCGTTCTCAGATGAGCACCTCTATTCTTTTTGTTTAGATTTTTTCACCTTATGGGTGATAGGGGGACCCAGACGTCGATTCCTTGTTCACTGTGCCTTAGGACGTACAGCTGCACCTCACTGATGAGGCCCACAGAGGCCGAAATATACGTGTGGGGTTTGCTGTTTATCTTCTTCAGGGTAGAATTGCCTGGTATTTCTGTAGGTAACCAGACCTATAGGGCAAACCTACTCAAGGTATTGTCCGTTCTCAGATGAGCACCTCTACTCTTTTTGTTTAGATGCAGATATGACCGAGGGAAATATATTGGTACAAAGAGTTGTAGAGTGAGATTCTACTGTCAGACTGTTTTTTTTAACAGTGGCGTTATTCAAATTCATAATAAACTTTCGAAATTTTAATTTTGAAGATTCATCAGAGTGGATACAATCACACCTTTATTGTGACATTTAATTTATTTGTTTTGTTGTACAAAATATCTTGTGAATCTACTTCCCAAAAGAAACAATACTGTATCAATAAACAGAATTGTTTCATTACATGATGCAGCTCCAAGAGTATTTTTAACTGGCACCTAAGTGTTCTCTTACAATATTATGTACACAGTGCTCTTTGATTTGAATCTTTAATTCTAGTGCTCCTGGAACGTCATACACCTCAATTAAGCGACAAAAGCTATCCATTGTGTATTTAAATTTTGCTATAACACATTATTTGGCGTGATCATGTCCACATTAATAATTGTTTTAATTACAAATGAAAAGAAGTTGCTGTGAAGTTTTAAACAGATTCTGAAATTCCTAATATTTTATCATGCATTTAAAAGAGCATGATGTTAAGAAAGCAAAATATGTTTTTTTCCATGAGAAATGAACGATCTGAAGTTTATACAAATAAAATGTAAAGTTACATAAAATATACTTTCATATACCATCAAACTGATCTGTTAAATTACACATAGTTCAAAGGAAGTCTGATCAGGAAGTACAGTGATGGCCGTATGGCCGTGATGAAGGGTTGCCACACAGCCGTTCAGGTCTACTGCTTTCTTAGATAGATAGATAGATAGATAGATAGATAGATAGATAGATAGATAGATAGATAGATACATAGATAGATAAATAGATAGATAGATAGATATAAAGGTATACTTATAATTTAATTTATGGAGGGCTTCTATCACTCTTTTGCTCACCATAAATTAAATCATTGTTGTGGTAAACTACCTCCTCATAAAATCTACTACACAAACTAAGGAACAGGCCCTACGCTGATGAGAGGCAGTAACCTTGAAACAGCTGTACGTGGGTAAGATTCCTAGCTTGCGTATAATCCATCCTGAGCTTTGAAAAAAAAGCTGTGTAATACAGAGGGCATATGCTTAAAGGAAGCCATACTTAAAGTGGTTATAGATTGCAAGAGCGAATCCTTTGTGGGCACATTTGCATGTCCCTGTTCGGCTTCCCAGAATGCAGTGTAATAACTGTATTTCTTGAAATTCTGAGCAGGAAACAGGTTTTTTAACTTGTTATAGACATTCAAATGCGAACACAAAAGTACTATTTATAAACTGTACAACTGTACGTTGAAAGTGTTCTATCGCTCTGTTGCCCACCATAAATGATTGTTGTGGTATATATATATATATATATATATATATATATATATATATATATATATATATATAATTAATTAAAACAATTATAAAAAAATAATATTACAAATCTGTCTTATTAGCTTTGGGGGTGGAAGGGGGAAAGCATGTACGGTACTTAGGTTGTAGCACAACCTAATTACACAGGCAGGCCTTAGGAAATTTACAGCGTTTATTGGAATATAAGATCTGACCTTTTAAACAATAAAACAGTTGGTCCTTTGTTCTATGGATGAGCAAAATGACGCTTACAGACAACTTATGGACCAGGGTTTAAGAAACTCTGCACTAGATGAAAAAAAGTTCCTTTTGACTGTGTTGCCATACATATAAATGAACATTTTATTGGAAACCAACATTTATTTATTAGTTTGAAATATATTATACATTATTACTAAATTCAATACATATATAGATTTAAATCTATTAGAGATGTGAGCCCTTCAGGATTCTTTACAAATGATTCTACGATCTGGGTGGTTTGTAGGCCACCCCTGTACATCAGCTCATATAACAATCTTAAGCACATGTGGACACATAACACTAAATATAAGGATTAGGTTACTTTTCTATAGAGTCATGTCTTTCAACACAGTGTATGAAAGGCTTTTGAAAAATGTTACTGCCTTTTGTGAGCTTCAAACATGCCAATGTATATGGCTGGGTCTTAAACGCATTTAGATAGCTAATCATGTTCATGAGATATGTGTTTTCTAGTCTTCCCAGTGGTCGAGCCCACAATATCTTGTAATTTCCTAATCTTTCCCACGGTTTTACATATTGGGAGGGGAGCCGTCTTTACTTATGCTATCTAAGAATGGGCTTAGTCACAGTTTAGTATAAATGGTGGGAAGTGGGTGTTCCTCAAACCACATTAAACACATCTGGATTTTGACTGCAGGTGTTGTAGATCTTTTTAACACTTTAATTAGGATCTGGTGAAAGTTTCTGTAATACATACGACATTTGATATTTTAACAAGGTTTTTACCTTCAATTAATGAAATATACATAGCATATTGGCCCGACACCTTGTTAATTCCCGAATGACCCAGCCCTATACAACAATATTAAAGAACAATCAACTAAATCTTAATGTCATATAACAATATGAAACACTGGCACCAAACTAATGCGAAGTGACACCTGATTAATGCAGAACCCCTGGAGTTAATACTGAAGGGGTTCACATATTCTGCTGATAAAGGGGTTAACATATTTTGCTGATACATAGCCTAACCATAATATCATGTTCCTACCCTTGTGATGTTTTTCGACCTTACTAAAACACAACACATTTCTAGTTGTTCTAGAAACAGACAAACACCTGATTATTTGTCCTTGTACCAACTAACATGACCCGTAAAGATGCTGCTAATATCCGCCTTCTTTTGCAAGTTCAAATTATATGCAATGACGTAGCAATAAAGGGAATTAGTACTGAGACTGATTGTGTGCGTATGTCTTACATCCAGTACGAGTTCCACAGAATTCTGTTTGGGCCCTGTGTTTCCAAGATGCCAACTACTGATTAGTATGTCCCAACAAACTGGTGTCAGACGAGTGGGATGCAGAGATCGAAGTACGACGGAGTGGGTGAGTAGAGTGAATTGTGTCTATTTGCACCTTCCTTTGCTCCCACTCTCGTCGTCCTTTGTAAACTGTATACAAGTAAATAAGTTGGGCACACACTCCCTGCGGTAGGGAGAATTAAGAATTAAGTCTTTGGTAGACTGTAGGTATAATCCCTAAAAGGTAGGGAGACTCTCTAAGGAAGAGAGTGTAAAATTAGGCCTCTGGAAGGCCATATATATATCAAGGAGATATATATATATATATATATATATATATATATATATATATATATATATATATTATTCCTAAGGTGGGAATAGAAAGGATAAAATTGATATAAATATATACTTGACGGCTTGGTTTACAGTGCCCAAAATCCGCTTTTGCTTGCTAATTAATTTTGCTGTATTGCTATGCTGTTTAAGATAAGAAATGTTTTATTATTCTGTGTAAAAAATCAGGAAGTAAGTATAGCTCTGGACACTGTAAGACGCACCGTCTCTGTGTCTAGGGGCAACCCGTTAACTCGAGAATATCTTTCGGAACTGTCCGAGCTATTTCAGCTCAATACAGATGAATCCTGTTCTCGGATTAAAAAACTGTGATAGCAAATAAGGTTAGAGACAACCACCTAAAGATTTTTTAGAAGCATAGTTGGAAATAAGTACTTCCCAGTCTAAACAATACCCACCTCCCAATCCGGGAGAATCATGCAAAGCTGTCATATGTAATTATATACACAGCGTAACATCAGGTCCCATGAAAGAGCAAACGAGATAAGAACACAGAAATATTAAGGAACTTTTTCTTTACATACATTTATATAATATTCTGATTGCTTTTTGTTTATAAAGTAGATGGATTGTCTTGTGTTTTGCTGCAAATAAATTTGTGAGTGTTTGCTGTACTTTCTTTTCTTTGCAATACAATTGAGAAATGCAGGTTAGAGAATTTTCCTCTGTGTCTTTAAGGCTGAAGAGATTGTGTCCACCACTGAAATATATTTCTAAAGCCGGCATATATATAAAAAAGGGGAAATCTTTTTCCAGAAATATGTAACAGTGGAGGATTTATGGTCTATCTTGTTTGACAGTGTGTTTATTCTATTTTAAAGCTTGCTAACACTTATCTCTGCGTCCCGAAAAAAAAAAAAAAAAAAGGCTATGAATTTCTGTCTCCTTGCAGAAAATTCTTAAGGTCGTATTTAGTTTGGATAAGATGTGTATGGAATGTTGTTTAACTTTTTAAGGTGGATTTCAGTATTGGTAGTTATATGTTTGTGGAGAGATGTCTCAGGAAGAAGTGGAGTGTTAGTTGGGAATTATTGTAAGTTTAGTACGGGACTGAAGCGAATAGCTCCTAGAATGTTATAGTAAGTGATTTGGAAGAGAGATTTTGTATGTGAATTTGATCCAAAATGGAGTTTGTTTTTGAATAGATTGCAAATAGTAAATATGGAGAGAGAAAACAGGCAGCCCTTAACCCCCGAATTAATCCTTCTACATATATGATGTATCTGAAGTGAATGTGCCAAGGACACCATGACTCAGATTGACATCAGACTTGTTATACAGACTTTTAGACTCTGATACAGAGTCAGGATGGAATTGGGCTAACGTCCCTTCCATTATGTGACAACGACTTTAGATTTGTCCAGGATTTAAGGGCAATTAATTACTTAGGCCCTCATTCAATTGCAATTTGAACAATTGAATAGGGCCCTAAATAACCACATTACATATATTTTTTAAAGAAGTTTTTTGTTAGCAAGCATCTATTCAAAAGAAAGGTTTTCAATAACTAAAAAATTATTTAAAAAATATATGTTATGTGCTTATTTAGGGTCCAATTCAATTGGGCAAATTGCAATTGAATGAGGCCCTCAGTCATCCCAATTGCCCCGATTGTCCCTTATATCACTGCTCTCATTACGGCCATTTCCCATGACGCCACTATATTTATTATTATTGCTTTATCAAACGCATTATTTTTGGTCCCATTGGACTTTGAGACACAACTACTTATGGTTTTTCATTTTTGATGGGTGCCAAATAACATGGACACATCTTCCCCTAAGGCTACGTGGATTCACCAGCTGCTTACTCACTGGTGCTCCAACAATACCTTGCGGTCATGGACCCGTGTCATGGTTCTGTCCCCATTCAGTACATCAAATGACTTATTGTTTGTTGATATGTACTCCTACCGGGGAAGCCAATAGACAGTATTCACTCAGTTTGCTACAGCACCTAGCAGCTGAAGGTCACAAGGTAACTAAATACAAATGGGGGCAACACATGTTGATGATTAATTATTGCAGGCAATGGATCCCTGAATGCTCACTATGACTCCATTTTACGTACGGCTGCTAAGGGGGACAGCCCAAAACATATTCAGTGGACTCTAGGCATGACGGAAGCTTATGTGACCTTAAAAGTTAGCATTATGCAGGCCCCCGCTTTAGGACTACCTGATTATTGTAAACCATTTCATTTGTATGCAAGGGGCAACTGTAAAAGCCGCGGTCTGTGCCCAAGATCACGGAGGTAGTATGTGTCCCGTTGCATTATTTTCCAAAGTAGTCCCTACTCCAGGGGATGCTGGCATGTCTCCAAAAACATTTGGCCCCTTGTGATGTGGCCGTACAGAAAGCATTCTCCCCCCCCCCCCCCCCCCCCCCGCTGCATCCAGTAGTACACTGAAAACGAAACTAGTAAAACTGATAACACATAGCAAGTACAAAGAATCGCAATGATTTTATATCTAGAGGTAATGCTTTAGCTGACAGGGTAGCAACAGTTGCAAGTGTCATTTTGCATCAGAAACTTAAAATCACACTGCCAGACATACATACAAAGATATATACAGTGTCTACAGAATAACTCTACAGTACCTAACATGATCATTTGCCTCCACCCACAGCTTCATTCACCCATTTACAAATTTATTTTACTCATATCCCAAAGACAGGATCAAAGCAATTGTACCTGTTGGTGATAGTAGACCAGTTCTCACGGTGGCCTGAGGCCTTTGTAACACAAAGAGAGGATGCTAAGACGGTAGCTAAAATATTAACTACCAAGATAATACTGAGATATGGATGCCCATTGCAAATTAATTCTGATAATGGACCAGCCTTTATTACTGCGGTAATTAAGGAACTGGTACAATGGCTACAGATAACCTGGAAATTCCATATCCCTTACCATCCTCAGAGTTCAGACATAGTGGAAAGAATGAACCGCACTATTAAGGAGAAACTTACAAAGGCCACTGCAGGTACATGGGTGAACTGGCAGAAATACTTATCTGCCATTCTAGCAGAAATTAGAATGACTCCTAATAAGTCTACTAAATTGTCCCCTTTTTTAGATTCTAATGGGAAGACCATTTCCAACTCCTTGGGTAAAAGGCCCACTTGTAATTATGTCTGATAATCTTGATCTTATAAGAGAACAATATGTGCAACAATTGATTGATAAATTGAATGGCATCTATGGTGATGTGTCTTCTCGCTTTCCTTTACCCTCACAGGAACCAACACATCCGTTCCAGCCAGGTGACCTCGTCTGTGTCCTTCCAGCCAGGTGACCTAGTCTGTGTCCGACAACTGAACAGAGCAAAGAAGGGAGGCTTCCCATTCGGATCACCGACTACCGATGTAGCAGTAACCAGGACTGCCGTCCTCACTGACTCACAGGACATCTGGATCCAAGCATCACGTCTGAAGCTGTGTCCAAAGAGGGGTGAAGCAGGTGACAAAGTCCCAGTGAAAGCGATTGAAGACAGCGATATTAAAAATGTCAAACCTACTCCTGCATCCACAGAATGCATGGAAGAACTTTCTCCTGTCAATGTGCATTATGCTCCTGGTTTATTTGCCCTTATGGACATTTCTTAATTGCCATTATGGCCCAGACGAACTGGGACCACTAAAGTCTGTTTGTGGTAAACACAATAACACTCACACCAATACTAGTTCACCTCATAGGCACAAGAGATCCACACGTGATAACACAATTATACAAAATCATTACTGGGAACGTAATAAATTACAAGGACATGCTCACTCCTTTAAATACCACAAATGGGTATGCCTCTATTTGGCCTTCCAGCAGAAAACTTCACTCAAAGCCACATATATTACAATGGCAGTACACAACCCCGCAAATGGAATTTCTTTACTTATGTACAATCAGCCACACCACTTAACTCTATATGGATGCAACACCTCATACGCACGTATTTCCCATCAAAATATAATAAGAGTGTATAATTTATGTTAACCCACACTAACCCAGGGTATAACTGTTTTAGGGCCCTAGGAAAATGTAAATCTGTTGGTTGGTACACTTGCTCCAATACCACACTTATTTTTATAGGACCTCCTCCCTTTCTGACCTGTATAAGAGTTGTTCACCTTGGAGCTGTAGAGGTCCCGGATGTCCCTACTTATTTTCTCTTTTACATAATATATCAATTAATGGTACTGGTTGTAGCAACAGTAATGGGTCCGTGTCTAATCTCTTCCACCTTATGCCGCCTTCTCCAGCCATGAATGTATACTTTATCTGTGGCAGGTACGCCTAACGATGGCTGCCCCCTAATTGGGTGGGAAGTTGTTTTTTAGATCAAGTAATCCCATATATATACACAATCCCAACACTTCCACAAGGCCGCATCAGAACCATGAGGGATATAGAGCAGAAGTGCGGGTGGAAAATATTCCTAGACACCCTAGGTATAACCTTCCCACATGCAGGCGTAGGCAAACTACAAGTAGAACTATTCATACTTTCTCTACTAGTACAGAGAGCATTGAATAGCTCTGCTGAAGCAATTGGGAAACTAAACTAGGAGCAGGTGCAAATTTAGAATGGTCACTTTGTAGAATAGAATGGCTTTAGATTATGTTTTAGCTTCCAAAGGCGGTGTGTGTGCTTTAATAGGTAAAGAATGTTGTTCTTATATTGATGATAGTTCTGTTTACTCTGACATTGCTTCTCTTGTATTCCTTTGTGTTTTTATTACATGCTGCAAGGCTTTATTCCTAAGAATTTTCAGCTAACTACTGTGACTTAACACCACCTGGTCACAGGTATATCTCATGTACTGATACACTGGAGGGTCTATCACCTTCCAGTGTCTCAGTTCGCTTCCTATCATATATATACACCACTGCTTACATCCCAAATAAAGATCACGTTGTGATCTAAGAGGGGAATGAAGGGGTTAACACATTCTGCTGATGAAGGGGTTAACATATTTTGCTGACACATAGCCTTACCATAATATCATGTTCCTACCCATGGGATGTTTTTAGACCTTACTAAAACACAAAACATTTCTAGTTGTTCTAGAAACAGACAAACACCTGATTATTTGTCCTTGTTCCAACTAACATGACCCGTAAAGATGCTGCTAATATGCGCCTTCTTTTGCAAGTATGAATTAGATGCAATGACGTAGCAATAAACGGAATTAGTACTGAGACTGATTGTGTGTGTGTGTCTTACATCCAGTACGAGTTCCACAGAATTCTGTTTGGGCCCTGTGTTTCCAAGCTGCCAACTACTGATTAGGATGTCCCAACAAATACGTACCCACCTATCCTACAAATTTATTTACAATCCCTCTCAACAATGATACTGTCTTAGCATTCAGTCTATATCCCCTGACATTTAATGCCATGTAACAAGTGTAAAATCAGTATATAATTTGATGTATAAACCGCAATGCCATTTGTGATAATAGTATACCTCAAGGAGTGTGAAAGACATGTAGCAATCTTTACTGATGTTCTATCACTTTCCTGGAGTTGCTACAGTAAATGCTGCAGGTTCTTCGCTCTGACTGGTAGATTCAATCGCTAAACTGCTTAAGTAGCATGTAAGGACCTATGCAAGCTTGCTTGTGTTTGCGTTGTTTAGTCGTGTCTGGGCCACAGCTCTTGGTATGTCTAGGTGGTCTCACATCCAAGTACTGACCAGGCCCATTCCTGCATGACTTCAGAGTGGTGTGGCCTCTTGGTTCCCTGACTGGAATTGAACCCAGATCACAGTGGTGAAAGCACCAAATCCTAACCACCAGTGAACCCACCTATGCAAGCACTAGTAAGCTATTTGACAATACCCAGGCTACATATCAGTAAGCTCTTAAAAGAACCAGTCTGCAGAAGCCATGTAAAAGCTATTAGTGTATGAGCTTTGTGGGAATCTTGCTTTATAAGTCCCCCCATGCACTAAACAGGAATTATAACAAGCATGTCAGTGCCTAGACACTAGCAAAGTCTCCTAAGAATGTTTTTATGCTAATACTAGTTTATTATTTTTACCAGTTTTATTAAAAAGCTAAATTTTTCTTTATTATATAAAAGTGACTTTTGTTTCCTAATCTATAGTGACTCTTTAGTTAGATGTGAATAGCTTGCAATCTTAATAATAGGGATTTTCAGTATAAAACTAGAGAGCTAAGCTGGTTATGCATGTCTACCTAGCCAAATCAAAATAGGTTCTGATTTACAAAATTATCCAACTTATGGTAATTTTTTATATCCTTAACCTCCTCCACCATCCATTAATATATCCTTAAAGTTAAATCAAATCTGTAACTAATTTATATTGTCCAAGTGGTGATGTTGAACCAATTTATATTGTCCAAGTGGTAATGTTTAAGTGATTACTGTCAGAATTCTGTTTCCGATAAATATTCCCTTGTCAAAAGTTACAGTAAATCTGGAGAGTAATGACCTTTACTTAGCACGCATTTAGCTGTATGTGATATCTTCATTCTGTAATAGGAAATGTATTTACTTACTTACATGAATTTGTATATTTCTTTTAAGGGGAAAAAATAGCAAATGAATATGGCAAAATTATGAGCCTCATTCATTTGCAAGCCCGTAATTACCTGTTACCCAACATTTTGGCAGCGGGTCACATTTTTTCTCAACATTTAGATGTATTCAATTGTCTCTAACCCGTAATTACAGGCTCACAGCCTGCACACACAAACCATGAACTCGTAAGTAGCATTTCAGGGGGCATGATCATGTGATCTGGTAATAACAAAGCAAGCCCATAAGTTACTTTTTAGACGGAGCCAATAGTAAATGAGACAGTCATCATTACGTCAGTAAAACATGGAGGTTACAATTAACTTGCAATTGTAGACTAAGCATTAATTCATGCAAATTTGTAATGTTTGCCCATCGGGTTGCAATCTTGAAATATATTAAAGCATCTGTTTCAGTGCATGTGGGTGGCCTGATATGTATTAACCACTTGATTTCTGGAATCGATATAACATGGAAATAAAAAAGTTACAAATAATTATTTTTTATTGCAGATTTGCGAGCTTGAAACTGTTGTGCAACTCATGCCTTTCCATGCTTTCCCAGTATTTTAAAGTACAGTAGCGTGTGTTTATTTGCTGCTGCAGTGTTACAAACAGGTGTTTAACCCACTTGCGAGTCTTATCTAGTATTCGTATAATTTACAGGTTTGAAGGCAATTGCGGGCTTGTTTAATTTTTGTAATTGAATATCGATTTTGCTTCTTTAGCACTGGTAACATTTACGAGCTTAAAAAATCAATAGAGGAGATAGGACGGAGTTACGTTTTTGACAACCCGCAGTGATTTTGAGCCTGAAACTCGCAAATGGAATGCGAGTAGCTAAATGTAATCAACTGTTATGGGTTCAAGTAATTACGATTTGGCGAATTGAATGAGGCTCAATGTCTTTATTAAAAACAGTTATTTTTGTTCTCTGCTTGCATAATATTTAAATGCCACTTTATAAATGTGTACCAGTGAAGAATGCAGAGATGTGACGTGAGAACACAGAAGCATCAATTTATCTGCCACAGCTGAGAAATGCATTTTTTGTCTAGAACAGCTATTTGTGGAGGAGTAATTGGTAAATACGGGCGGAGCTACCGCCGGTGAAGACAGCGCTATGCACCGAGGCCCTTTATCTCCTGGGGGCCCCAGTGCAGGCTGTTTTTAAATAAATACATTTCTTTAAAAACATTTTCTGTAGTATAGGGGCCCATCCTCAGCCTCCGACTCCCCCCAGGCCATATCCCAGCAGCTCTAGACCTCCTCCCTCATCCTGAGGGCATCCTGTCTGCTTCCTGTCTTCCACAGTGCAAACAAGACCCCTGGGGGAGGAGCCAGGATCTGAGGGAAGCTCAGCTGCAGGCGTGGCACTGGAGCATTGAAGAAACAGGTAAGTGATAGGAGAGATGGGAGAGTGGGGAGAGAAGGATGGGGGAGAATGAGAGAGAAGGAGAGGGTAGAAAGAGAAGGAGGGGAGGAAGGAAAGACGTTGAGAGAGAAGGAAAGAGGCAAAACAGAAGGATAGGGGAGGGGAGAAGTAGAGGGGGAGAATGAGAGAGAAGGAGAGGGGGAGAGAAGGAAAGGGGGAGAGAGAATGAGAGGGGAGGTGGAGAAGGAGAGAGAAGGACAGGGGGAGAGAGAAGGAGAGAGGAGAGAGAGAAGGAGAGGGGGAAATAAGGAAAATGGGGGAGAGAAGGAAAGAGGGGACATAGAAGAGGGGAGGTCACAAAGGAGAGAGAAGGAGAAGGGGGAGAGAAGGAAAGAGGGTTGAGAGGGGAGGGGGAGAATAAGAGAGAAGGAGAGGGGGAGAGAAGGAAAGAGGGGTAAGAGAAGAAGTGGGGGGGAGTGTGAGAGAAGGAGAGGGGGAGAGAAGGAAAGAAGGGGGAGAGGGGGAGAGAGAAGGAGAGGGGAGAATAAGAGAGGAGAGAGAGAAGGAAAGGGGGAGAGAAGGAAAGAGGGGGAGAGACAAGGAGAGAAAGGGGAGAGAAGGAGAGAAAGTGGAGAGAGAAGGAGAGAGGGATGAAAAGGAGGGAGAGGGGGAGGAGAAGAAATAGGGGAGAAAAGGAGAGGGGAGAGAGAGGAGAAGGAGGAGAGCAGGAAAGTGAAGAAGGTGGTTGAAGGAGCAAGAGGGGGAGAAGGGGAAGAGAAGGAGACGGCAGAGAGAGGGGGAGAGAGATGTAGGAGACGTGAGAGAGAGATGGGAGTTGGGGGGGTTACACACAAAAAATGTGTATTTTATATATATATATATATATATATATATATATATATATATATATATATATATCAATAAATAATGTTTTTGTTGGCACCAGAGTGGGGCACAGAGGGCTCAATCTAAGAAAATAACTTGGAGCACCGCCACCTAGGAGGGGGGCCCAAAATATTTTTTTGCTCCATTCAATAGCTCCGACACTGCTGGTAAACTAGGCATGTTTCATAACTTCAACATAGAAAGTTAATATTCTCTTGGAGTGCACTTTAAGATAAAACAAACATTTTAATTAAAACTTGTCCGCTAAAAAATACTGTGTTTACAATGAGCTGCCATGTTAGGGCAGAAAACTGTAAAATCTAAAAGTTACATATTGTGTGAGTTCTTGCACAACTATACTTGCACAACACCCAATTCTTCTCATTTCCTGAGTACTATAACTTTGCTAACATTTCACCTATATTTAATAAGGCTGCAATATAAGTTTATTACATATTTTTCAAATATTATCAATACTATAAATATTATCTCCATTTCTAATTGACCTTTGATGTTTTTCTTTTTCCTTTACTGCAGTATAAGAAGTAATAGATCACCCAGTGTGTGAAAGATACATGCGTGTAAATACTTATTTACCATACTTACTTTACATATTAATTAAGGTGTCTGTCTACTTGTTGATTCAAATTCTTAATAAAATACAAATTTATTGTACTTTCACAGCATGTTGAAGCTGAGAAGTCTAAGAGAAGCTCAAATATTGTTAATCCGGTCTTAAGATGTATATCTCACATTACATATTTTAATAAGCTCAATAATTATCTAGTATTATAAAGACTTTCAAACAGTTGTAAACAAGTCAGATGTTACAATCCAGACAAAATGTACATTACCTAGACAATGTCTGGGCAAGTGAAAACCCAATATTGAAGCGTTACTTCAGGCCAAGTTGGCTTCTTTTTACAGATAATTAAAACTAGCTATACATTGCAAGATGGAGGACTTGTAATCAAACAAGAACTGTTAAAGCACCACTTTATATTTTGCAATGTCTACAATTACTATTTACCGTGTGGCTCTATGTTACTTTCACAGGTGGGTGTGTCCTTATAAACTAATGAGCCTTCCTTTAATCCCGTTGAGAGCTTTGTCAGATGTAACTGCCTCATCCCCGTTGTGCAGGCAGGCTTCTCCCACTTCAGAACCTAATCTGCTGAAGCCAAAATGGTGAATTACACAGCAGCATAATTGTATATAAAAGATAATAAATTAAACACTGTCGCTGCATTATTATTTTACATTGTAAAGCATTTTTCATATGTATAAGTGTAGTTCTTCAAAAAAGCAAAAAATGACCAGAGTGCTTCTTTTATAGCAAAATTGCTGAGCCCATAGAAAGCCTAAATCATTAGTAAGTTGTTATCCCTTTATATAATGTAATAATATAAGTAGCGAGTTTCCAATCTTGTAGGGTGCTTTGGAAAAAAGCACTTCCTGCAAAGATTCTAAGCTCAAAACAGGGCCCTCCATTTTTCTGCAGTTTGTTAACATTGTATTCTTCCTTGTCCTTATCCCCTGTACAGCGCTACGGAATATGTTGGCGCAATACAAATAAAGATTAATAATAATAATAATAATAATATAAGAATTGAAATACTGATTAAATTTACATTATTGCTGGCTTCAGTGGTAGATAAGCCATGCAAATGAAGCCCTCAATGTATCATTACTACTAATTGAATTTCTTTATACACAAAATTTACAATGGTATCAATGAATAACAGTGATTCCTTATATGCAAACAGTTAGGGTAAGGGATACATATCCCCACCCTTTAATGGCCTTATAAGGACGGAGATCACCAGGGTCCTAACAATCTTTCAACTTTTAATCTTAAATATTGTTTTTTTTTTTAAATAACATAACATGGATTTTATTGATGATCAATACACAATTAAAATGACTGTAAGGTTATAACCTATTATAGGAAATATATTGAATGTTTCTTTATTTTACTCAAATATCTCCTCCTGTAAGGGCATTATAGTTGTTTACATCACGATTCTAGGTTAGAGACTATTTTATTCAAATATTGTCTTTCCTTCTCCTTTAATGGGACTTATAACCTGTTTTATGGTTCTATATCAGATTTTGTTTTATCTAATCATATAAGGAAGTTCTGATTCTTTAAATCATAATACAGATTATAAACTATTAAGGGGAATATATTGAATATTTTTTTTATTGTTTGTGAAATGTATTTTGTTTCAATGAGAATTATTATACAAAATTCACAATCTGTATTGGTGTATACATGATAACTTGTGTACATGTAATTACCTTATTAAAGGTACATCTAAGTATCCCTGTTGTTACTTTTTTTCTATTCTAACACAGGTTGCTTGTATCAGAAACATACAATACATTGAGTCATTATATACACACTAGCGACTTGCCCGTCAAAAATGAAGGCAATACAATTTTAAGACAGGTAATGCTTTTTGGCACACAATGCGAGGCTATGGCCCCCCTGAACACCTTCGGCGTTCATTGCGAGCCTCTCCCCCGCGATGAGCCCTGCAATGGTCACCTTTGGCGCTCATGGCAAGCCTCTCTCCCCCGTGTAGTTTAGGGGCCTCGTGATGAGTGTTACTGACTTGGGTTAAGTGTTAATGGCTTGGGTCTCTTTTTTACTGCCTTCAGCCTCGTTTTCATCCTGTTACGTTTTTTCGGCCGCCATTTTCGATTGCTAAAAAACGCCAAATATGCCTCAAAATAACTTGCAACCTGACTCCCAGGCTCCCGGGCTCTCCCCCTGTGCTGTGTGTGAGTTTGTAAGTTATTCTGAGGCATATTTCATTTTTTTTGCTGTTCTTTCCAGTTTTGTGGTTCGGACGTTAAATTCGTAAGTTATTGCAGCCCCACAACTCTTTTTGCAAGGCCCGCAGTTGCATCTAAGCGCTTCGCTCCTAAGCCCTACATCACCACCCACGCAATGAGTGCCTTTGGCGCTCATTGCAGCTAAGTCCCACGGGCTTTGTGATGAGTGCCTGTGGCACTCATCTCCACCTGTGCAATAAGCACCTTTGGCGATCATTGCAGAAAAGTCCTGCGGGCCCGCAAAGTGTTACGACAACTCGCAGTATGACAACTAAATATATTATACAGATTTATTTTATTAAAAAAATGGTTTCCACACCCCCAGAGGTGCCTACATAGGCACCTTGTACAAACCAATAGAAAAACTGCATAAATTATGTTTTTTAACACATACTAACCTTCAAGTCAACAGTAACACAGTACAGAAATTCAGAGCAGCACTGCCTGAAGCTACTGGGAACAAAAGACTATACATCCCATGATGCTTTGCGTCAGAGACTGAGTCAAAGACATTGCCACAATGTTGTAGCTGCCTCTGACTGGCCAAATCTTATGCTAATTTAGCTTGGATTTTCAGGGGCATTGCTTCTCAAAGTCAACTGCCAGAAAACCGCAAACTTTATGGTAAGTTTATTAATGTTTATTTTAGGATTTTTTTCATGCAAAAAAAAGGTTTGTATACATTATCAGATGCACTCATAATCCATAAAACTTCTATATACGTTTAAGGACTTCTTCATGTCAATCATGTAACGTTTTTGTGTGAGGAAATAAATGGTGCGCTTCTCAAAGCAGTTATATACTAGTTACAGTGTACACATGGAATGTAAATAGCATTCTCCCTTGAGGTATATGTGGGAATAATACTTTGAAGTGAATATTTGTTAAATGGCAGCAGGCACTAAACAGAATTGATAATTGCCATGTGGTGCCCGAGAAAATTTACCACAAAGTCATCAAACTTTACTTAGATGAAGCATTGATTCAGGGGCAAGCGCCTCATTAACACAATGGCGCATTGTTCGGCCTACATCTTTACATCTCCATTTTTCACTTAACTTGAGGCTATTTCACAAGAATCCATTGTTGCTTTGATTTATTTACAAATGACTTTTCAGGGGGCTTGTTGGAAATGTGTACCTCATTGTTTATGTTGTATCACAAGCCACCAGCTAATTTCCTCCATGGATTGCAGCAACATATTGACACAACGACTAAGTAGAACATTATTTTTATGGTATGATCGAAGAACAACCTATAATTAAATGCAAACAATTTCCCAGAGCTGTTGTAGCTTCTCCACACTGACTCATTGGATGCAGATGTAAACTGAGAAAGTCCCAGCGTGCACAAATCATTTTCTGGCACGTCTTAACAACTTTGTCTTCCTTGTCTTTCCAGCGCAACATATGGTTTTAAATACTTGCTGAATTCATTGAGTATACAGCTGTCTAGCTGAGTGTAGAAAGGAGAAATCCATAGCCTAACGATCATTCCCTTGACATATTTAATAACCAGTTAACTTCACATTTGAAGGGTAACCTTAAAACGTGGGAGAAACACTTCCATGTTGTTTGCACTTTGTAATTAGGGGGCAAATTAACGAAATATTGCTGTTTCATAAATGTGTTTATCATTTCAAAGTCCAGCAGGCACTATGAATATATAATCTCCCAGATATATCAATTAGTTTAGGGGCTGCAAACAGATTGCTGAAGATTGTTGTTGTTTTTTCTTCTATTTGGAAATACCTCTGTGAAACACTTTGCAGCCTATCCAAAGCATAGTGAATATTGTTGTTGTTCAGTTGTGTCCGACTCTCTGTGACCCTATAGACGACAGCAGGCCAGACACATATGTTTCCGGTTGTATTTATGCATGCAGTTTCCTTAACAAAGATACTGGAGTGGGTTGCCAGTTCCTTCTCCAGAGGACCATAATGCGTCTAAACTCTTTACTATAATCTGCCCATCTTGGGTGACCCTATATGGAATAGCTCACAGCTTCACTGAGGTACACAAGCCCCTTCACCACTACAAGGTAGGTATTGATACAGAAGGGGATAGTGAAAGTATACTACTATATAAGAGGCAAACTTACACTGTATAATGGATTGCCCGATTCAAGCCCGCAAGTTTTACAGGCCGAAGCTGTAAACCATGCACTCGCACGTAGCTGTGAATACGATCAATAAAGCAAGGCCGTAACCACCCATTTCGAGACAGCCAATAGAAAATGATCATCATGACAGCAGTAAAACATGAAAGGTTACATGTCAATCAATTAGGTTCAGGGGTCCCATATGCGATCAGACTCGCAAACCCTCGAAATTTAAAATAATAAAAATGAATGCCAACACTGTTCTAGTTCATGTGGGTGGCCTGATATGTATTAACTCATTGATTCCCGAGATCGATATAACCCCGAAATGACACATAAAAATATATGATTTTTTTTTATTGCCGATTTGCGAGCTTGAGACTGTTGTGCAATAAATTATCTTTCATCGCTTTCCCTGTCATTTACAGTGCAGTATTGATTTTTTATTTGCATTTACAGTTCTGTGGACAGGGGTTAAACCCCCTTGCGGGTCCTATCTGGTACTCATTGGATTTTCTCCTACACTTGCCGTTTACGGGTGTGAGACCATTTGTGGACGATTTGCGTTTTTTGTAATCGTAACTCTTGCAGACTGGAAAGATCAAAGGCTTAGGGAGGTTGTAAGTTCCGGTTTTAACCACCGCAAAGTTTTCAAGCCTGTGACCTCTAAACCGTTTGGAGCCCGCAAAAGACACCAACTGAATAGCAAATTAACTAACAGCCTCACTTACGGGCTCCAGTAACTTACGATTGCTCAAGTGAATCAGGCTCCTTGAGTCTGACTTAAGCAGGGAAAAAATCATAAAAGCTAGTTTGAAAATAAAAAAAAACTGATGCATCTGCTGGTCCCTGGAGGCATCCAAAAACTTTGGTGCAGGTTGCGTGTACAAGGGGTGTTTACATTCCTACAGGAGCATGGCTTTCAGTTATTATTACATGTGGCCTGCTTCTGAGCATGAGAGAAATACTGTATGTAGATGTAATCTATTTAACACATCTACCTCCCTTTCCCTCTTCTACCCTGATAAATCAAGAAAAGCACACCACTCAGGCTTCAAGCTGTCAGGACCTGATGAAGCCAGACAAGATGGAAACTTCTACATGTAAACATGTAATATGTATACAAATATTTTACGATTTTCTCTAAAAGTATTGATATGTTCATAACTTTCACAATGGTGTTAGTTTGTTACATACTTCACAAAATGCATCTTTTCTTGAACTACATATTTCCTATAAAGGTACAATTTTAGTGAAAACATTGTCTCACATGCCATGATAGTCAGCTCTTAGGTTGTATTAGTGCTGTTCATTAATTCCCTAATGTTTATATCACTTTTTTGTCTAAAAGTTAATTGAAGGTAAGAGCATGTAATGTATTAATATTGCAGAATTATTTTTGTTTGCTTCCACAGTTAAACAGGGATAATATATTATTTTCCAGGACTAACATCCCTCGACACTGTTGAATGAAACGTTGACAGTTTAGGGGAGATTTACTAAGCTATCCCAAGGGCTGCTATAGGAAGCACAGTGTGTCAATGTAAATTGTACCCATATGAAAAGGAGGACATTGAAGCACTGAGAAGCACAGCCTCGTGATGCTTAGTAAATAGCCCCTTTTTTGTCTAAAATGCTTCTGTGCCTGATTTTAACTATGATTGCTTTTCCACTTTATATGTTTGTTTATCCTGTTATTCTTTGCATACATAGCATTGGGGGAGCTGCAGTCCTTTATCCCTTAATATACCAATGACTAACAGTTTTGAGTAAAAATAAGCCATATTTAGTAAATGTGAAGCTTTGTTTAATACAAGTATGAATACTGATTCGGAAGAAATTGAGGACACTGCACATGAGAGTGTACAATCTAAGAATGGGTTTCAGGTTTTCACCTCACTCATTATTATATGGTATATAACATTAATTAAAGGGACAATGAACACAATTCTTTTTTTCATGCATTTAAAAAAGTATATTTCAATCATCACCAAAACGTGTGTTTCATGAAAAAAAAGTAAGTAAAACTTGCTTGAACTTCATTGTAATTAACAGGAAATGGGCAAAGCATAAATAAGTCATTTTTAGACAAATATTAGTCATATATCTATATTACCGCTTACTGGCTCACAGGAACAAGCCCACAGACCTGTTAAACGTTTGAATCAGCTTTTTACTGCTTTGACAGCTTCATTTTAAAATATAAAACACACAGTGTTACGTTAACAAATAAACGGTTTTCAGATACAAGAAAGAAAAAAGAATATTCCAATGTCCCTTTAAGGTCTTGTAACAAAAGACAGTAATCAATGTCTTTAGGGAAGAGAGTAACAGTTACCATTAATTGTTGTATCCTTTAATCTTACAAAATACTTAAATACTGGGGAAGGACAGACGTTTAGGGTGTCAGTCTTTGACATGACTTTTAACTTTAATAGTTTCAATTAAACTTAATTTCAATTTCTGGCATCTGTGTACCATACTTTTATGCGTACATAACCGTAAGCCATGTTTGTTACATAGTGCTAACTACTCCATAATAAATTAGTGCAGATTTGTAAAGGTTGTGCTTTGGAGCAGCCTGTATCCTTTATATTGTAAGTTTGTGAGTTTTCAATCTTATAAGCTCAAAGACAGGTCCCTCCATCCATTGCAACGTGTTAATATTGCTATTGTTTTTGCCTTGAACGTACCCATTTATAGCGCTACGGAATATGTTGGCGCGTTAAAAGTAAATGATAATAATAATAATAATAATAATAACAATAAAAGAGAGCAATTGACCTTCCATTTTGGGTTTATCATGGTTGCATGTATGCACTTTGTTTGGACATTAAGTTAAGGTGACCAGACCTACCCTGTAAATAAGTACACTAATAATAAAATAATAATGCAGTATGTTTGTTGAATCAATTTCAAATCAGCCCTGCAGTATGCATTTTTCATAAATATAATCCCTTGAAGTGGTGAATGATACAATTATTTTTTTAATGCATTTAAAAGAGTGTGCTTTAAACACTAGGGGCCTCATTCTATTATCGGCCGTAGGAGATGCGGGGCCGCAAGGACCGTCCGCAAGCTTTCCGGCTATTCTATTCCCCTCCTGCCGGGGGCTCCGGCAGGCTTGCGGCCGGCGCCTTGTTATCCCTTGCGGCCGCTGGCGCCGGAGGAAAGCCTTTGATCTAAAACGGCCGCAAGAGTTTCGGCCGCAAGAAAAGCCTGGTTGCTATTCTATTGCTCCGGGAAACCTCTCTGCAAGGCTAAAAGCGAGCCGCAGCTTACTTGCAGCAAACAGGTCCCGCTAGCACCAATTAAGCACCTAAAATAGCCCAAATAAAGCCATCCTGCACTTTGAGGAGACTATAAAGGGATTGTAGGTGTTTGCAAAAATAGCACAACATTCCCCTATACTCAAATCCGTAAAAACTATTTTTTATTAAATATGTCAAATATCCATGTAAAAAGTCCAGAGTGCTTGGAGCACCTCAGACCCGGCCACGCTGCGGCCGGAAAATAAACAGTTAATGTAAACTCGGATTTGGGCGGATGTGCAAGCTTGAGAGGGGGTTGCTATTAATCCTCATGTCCCCCAATATGATCCCTAGCATTTACAAATATTTACAGTGCAGTCTTCAATTTATATTTGACTTTAAAAATTTGGGAGCTTACGGCCGGTTCCAAGATATACGGCCGGCCGTAAGGGGAGATCCTTGCGGGGCCGTATAATAGAATTGCGAGGTAACAGAACCCCCGCAAGGAATCGCAGCCTTACGGCCGATTTACAGCCGTTAATAGAATGAGGCCCTAGCAAAGTTGTGTTTTGCATGAAAATTTATTATGTAGATGGCAGACAAGTATGACTCATACATCTATATTACTGCTTATTGGCTGACAGGGCCAAGCCTCCAGATCAGTTACATTTGAATCCGTTTGGGGTACAATATTAAATTCCCTCATTCCGGCGCAACAAAGAAAAAAAATGTTCAATGTCCGTTTTGGCAAAAAGTTTGCTTACCTGAAAATAAAAGGCTGTTGAAAGTAGAATGTAAAGTAACAAGCCTGTGCACCAACGTCACGTTGACTAACAGACATTCTTAATGATATTATTACTATTAATAATATAAACTTATATATAGAGCTGTCTCACATCCCCATAGGCTAAACTTGACATTCAAATTAATGTTGCTCTTACCTATATACCTATAGGAAATAAGAGGAACACACAGGTTAGCTTCTTCCTAATCATACTTTCACTTGCACTTTTAAGGACAACTGTATAGCCCTAACAATAGGTTGCTGGATGTTTTAATTGGGTATTTATTATTTGTATACTAGCTTATGTCAACACACTGCTCTTCATTGGGAGGGACTTGCTGTGTTAAAGCACTGCTGCAGGGATCTGGAGGGATCCATGACATTGGTTGTGTGTGAGAGAGGGGCATTTACATTTCTGGAAAGCTATGGTTGCACTGACTCCCTATTCACTCTTCTCTCACCACTCCCTTCACAGATAACTAGGAGCACACACTTCATCATCCAGCTCTCTGGATGTGATTTAACAAACACAAAATGGATCCCTGTACTAATAAGCAGTCTTCAAAAATTCATATATTCTCAAAACATGTTTTCTGTACACAGCTGTTAGTTTGGTACATACTTGACAAACAAGTGTCAATTTTCTTGAACTGCAGTGGCTGTTTAAATATTTTATATGTAAGTCTTGTTGCTAAGCATGATTAAAACACATAGCCTAGGAGCATACTCTTAAATACAGGTCTTCTTCAGGTTATTTAGTGTACTTATAAAGGGTTATCTAACAATGGTTTGATAAGGCCTCGTAAAAAAAAACCTTTACTGTGCATTTAAACAAGGAATTACTGTTCTTAATCATGCTCCCAGGCTGTAAACACTCCTTATCTTTACCACTGAAAGATTTATTGTATCTAAAGTGAGAGCTGCCCAGAGGGGAATGTTTTTCTAACAGGCATAAAGTACTTGCAATATGATAATGGGAGCTGCCTAGAAAGTGTATTTGTGTACATTGCTAGCAGCTCATGATACATTACTGATGATAGTTTTACAGGTGGTCTGAAAATCTTTTCAGTTTGGTACTTGCCCCTGGGCGGGCCTGACTCTAGAGATAATACATTCAGAGGGTGGAGTGATCTGATACTCATAAAGCATGGGGCATGATTTTTTAATTTTTTAATTTTTATTTGTTAGAAAAATACATTACATTGTGTCAATCAAACATAAAAACGCATTCAAAGCAATACCAATTTGATTACAGAGAATTTCCAATTTGCTAACATTTACTAAAACAAGTATTTATGTTACAATTTTAATCCTTCTCCAACCAATGTAAACATGATGAACAAAAACACAGCCAATCAATAATTTAATTTACAAGAAGGAGAAGAAAAAAAAACATAAAGAAATTCCACCGAATAAGGATCTTTTAGCCATTAAGTGTGATTTATCATTGGAAGAAATCAGTTTTTCGCATTTAGTTAAACCTTGTGAGTTAATTTTACTGAAACCTAGTTTTTTAAGAAGCTCCTTAACTTTATATATTCCAACCTACATGTTGGAGGTAAGGCAAAACCTTCAAAGGGATATAGGAAATAATTTTGAAATAATTCACATACATGCTTAATCCCCTTCTCTATCAATCTCTTTAATAAAGGAGAAGAGATTCTATACAAAAGTGACACAGGAGTAATTTTACTTGGAAGAGTCATAAGAGAGTATTTATAGCTGATCTTAAGCCAGGCCTTGCTACATTTCTTTAAGGTATTATCTAAGACCGTTATTTCTACCCAATCTTTTTGTTGCAGGTAAAGAAGCGAGCTAAGCTCTACATTTTTCACGTGATCATTTTCGATTGGTAACCAGTGATTATCAACCACTGGATCAGCACATCTCAGAAAATGAGATACCGTAATGGCTTCTTGAAAATGTATCAATAGGGGATACGCCAGGCCCCCTTTTTTTAAAAGATTCCGTTATCTGCTGAGCTTTGATTCTCATTTTTCTTGCATTGTGAATACATTTATCCATTAAAGTTTGCAGTTTACTTATCATAAATCCAGGCAACTGACATGGGATACACCTCATAAAATAGGTGATGTTTGGTACCAAAAACATCTTAGTTGCTATAAAGCGACCGGACCATGAGATATGGAACATTTTCCGATCTGAGATTGTTTCTAATACATTTTCATATACTGTTTTAAAATTTTGAGACAACATTTTCTTAAAGTCTGAAATAAAGAGAAATACCCACATGCTTAATGTATGATTGCATTTATATGGAAAGCTGGATTTCAGTGGTACATTAACATTATCTTGTATATGTATCTGCATCGATTCGGATTTGTTCACATTCAGTTTATAGTTTGATATTTTAGCAAAGTCTGAAATACACTTCTGTGGACCTCTTAAAGACTCCATCAGATCTACTAGTGATACAACTACATTGTCAGCGAATGGGGCATGATTTTAACAAATAGTAACTCATTGATAAAATTCACAGTAAAAAGATGAATACATTTTTTTTTCTTGTCAGGCCCTACATAGCTATTCTTTAGAGAGCCCTTTATTAGACCATTAACTTTTTATGTTATAATCAGTTTTTTACGTTTTACAACATTATCAAAGTTTGAAAATTACATTTTTATAACATACTGTATAAATATAATAACTTTTAATGTACAATAATGAAAATGAAGTACTTTTATAATGAACGTATTGAAGAAGATAATAGTATAATCTGCAGTTATACTTTGAGGGTTCAATAACAATTAAAGGTACACAACTGTTTTTCAAGAATTTTAAAAGTATTTTTTTCCATGAAAACAAAATATATCAAACTTTAATGAAACTGGGCCTCATTCAATTGTGATTTTTAAAAGAAGTTTTTAGTTTGTGAAGACCTTGCTTTTGGATAGAAGTTCACTAACTAAAAACTTCTGTAAAAAAAAATTTGCTATGTGCTTATATAGAGCCCTATTCAATTAGCCAAATCGCATTTGAATGAGGCCCACTATCAGGAAATACAGAGAGCATACATTAATCTATAGATCTAAGTGGCTGGCAGAGGTAAAGCCCTGAAGAGCAGTTACATTTCTGAATATATTTTTGTACTCTGAGACCTTTATTTGAAAAAAGAAAAAACATAACACCAATAAATAACATTTTTTTTTATGAACTTACGGTACTTCTTGCAGCAATATTATTATCTTTATTTGTAAGGCGCCAGCATATTCTGTAGCGCTGTGTAAGGGTCAAGTACAAGGAAAGAGTGGAGCTTAGAATCTAATGTGCATGGTGCTTCTGACTAAACATGATGTGTCCCTGTATACTAATGAGCATTCCATTAAACCTAATGATTGAACTGGCAGTGGTATATGCCAAATTCCCATTGTGTTGATACAAACTTCCTTTGTATTCACAATATCCTTCAACCTCATGAAATATATCATCGCTAACTAAAATGGTATGCATAAATTGCATAGAAAAGATGATATTTTGAATTGTTGACCACATTGTCCCTTTAAGGCATATAAGGCAGGTATTTCAAGTCAAAGAGGGCAAAGTAATAACATGGACATTTTTGTACTAGCTTCATTTCACAAATATTTTCCCACCAATAAAACAAGGCTTTAAAATGAATGTCTACCCACAATGCAGTGCAGTCACTATGGCAACATCAGACAATGGATATGAAGAAACAATGGTCATTTTTAGAAACATAGAACAGGAAATGCTCTGGGGGCAAAATACTAGCATTATATATACGGTCCCAACAAATACTAATAATACCATACAAATGAGCAGAATGTGGATTTGCAAGTTGAACATTCACAAACTACAACTCTAATACCATAAATATATTTATTTTAAATTGTGCAAATTAAATTCTTAAATGGACTCAGTCACCCCAGCAGTTGATTTATTTTTTAAAGACTATTAAATACTGGTTATACTTTGTGCTAGCAGTTTTTCTCTATTTTTATATATAAAAGCCAGTGTCTGTAACTCATTAAAACAGTGCTATGTGCAGGCACATGCGCCGTAAGATGACATCAAAGTATGCAACTCGCAGAGCACGCGTGTATTACATAAAATATACACTACAGGAAAAAAAAAAAAAAATGAATACATAAAGGAATAAAAGAAAACATATAAAAAAAAGGAAAAAAGAATAAATAAAGAAAAGAAAAGAGAAAAACAAAAGAATAAAAAAGAGAATAAAGAAAAAATATACAGTACAAAAAGAAGAAAAGAAGTAAAAGAAAATAAAGATTGTATTAAATTATATTTCCCATTCCAATTAATGTTCTATCAATTAAAATGTATATTCTTCAATTAATAAATGTCGATGTGCTGCGAACTTGCAAGTGAAATTGACTCATACTGTCATTAATGACGGGTAATTACTCTAATAGTAAATCATTTCTGAAACCTACAGAATTGATTGTGTGGCCTAGTATGCTAATGGGCCAATCAGAGTAGTTGATAAGTGTGGGAGAGGGGTCTAACTGCCACATAATGCTTAGGACTTTATTTAATAAATACTAATAGATACTCAGGCACACTATATATTGGACATATTAGTAATGACTGAAAAGAATATGTATCCACCCTTACAGTGCAAGATAAAAAGATTGTTGAGATAATTTCTGGAGTAGTCCTTAGAAAATCTTAAAACGGGAACTTTAATTGAAGACAATTCTTGAGTGTTCTTATAGCTAGCTCAATCAAGATCTTTATCTTTGCCACTACAGAGACAGACAAGCTTGACTGTGATCCTAATAAGCACATCATATCAGCTACCGTAATTATTATGTGTGTGCCGTGCATTTGCATATAAATAGAGCAACTGCAACATGATATTTCCCAGGACTGAATCACTGCATTTTTAAAAGGACACTGTCACACCAACAGGAAGTTGGTTTCTTTTTAAGGTGCATGAGAAACTGGCTATAGCTTGTACTAGCGTTTTTTCTCTACAGTAAATAATTCCTGGGGAAAATAGCATTGTTTTTTTAGCTAACATGCAGCTCAATATGCTAAGTGTGGCTCAGAGTACTTGATAAAGGTGGGGTAAGTATGACAACATTGGGGGTCATTATTTTGCCACCACAAATACAACCAAGCAGATTATGATTTTATGTAGCACATCAAAACAGCTAATTGGTAGCAGCCACTCATTTACATAAAAGGATGCACAAACAACTCAGAATTTCTTATTAACTTTTATATGCAATTATTCTTTAATATGAGAGTCCATGTTCTTTTCTAAGCTTATTCTGCTTGCTACTTTTTCAGGAGGATGTGTCTGTGTAACCAAATAAGCTTTTCATTACACCTAACACCTTACATGCTTCAGTTTTAGATACCACATTTCCATTGTGCAAATAAAAGCATACTCTGCATTCAAAGACTGCCACACCAGGACGTGAATCAGCAGAAACCAACATAGTAGATCCCACTGCAGCATATTTTTCAATAAAAATGTAAAAATATAGAGGCTGCATTATTTTTTTTACATTCTAAATACATTTTGCTAATGCAGTTCTTTAAAAGAGTATATTTTAAACACTAGCGACTTGCCCATCGAAAATGACAGCAATAAAATTTGAAGCCTGGCAATGCAGTTTGCCACACATTGCGAGCCTCCCCCCCCCCTACTTTACTTTCCTCCCGATGAGCGCCTCTGGCGCTCATCGCGGGCCCCTCAATGAGAGGTTTTGACTCTCACTGCATGCTGTGGCATGTCTGTAACTTTGTCACTCATGGCTGGCTTCGCCATGAGCTCCTTCGGCGCTCATAGCGAGCCTCTACCCACCCCTGTTTCCCTTACCTCCGCCCTCCATTCCCTTCTCCCTTGTCTGTTCCACCCTCTCTCCCTCCCCTGTGTCTCTTCCACCTCCAATCTCCCTCCCCTGTGTCTATTCCACTCCCCATCTCCCTCCCCTGTGTCTCCTTCCCCCCATCTCCCTCCCCTGTGTCTCCCCCCCCAGGAATACTGTGGCTATTTAAAGACATCTACTTATAGTGGTAAAACATGAGTAGCTCTTCCATAGGTTACTTACACGCTGCTAATAATTATTTCATTTTTAAAATAATATTTTTGAAAAATGTATAACAATAATCGACACATGTCGTAATATAGGGAAAGCCAATCATTCCACACACTTAATATTTATTAAGTGTGTCCAAGATGTACATCCCTGTAATTACTATGCACTTAATTCCTATAAGAAAAAAATCCCATCACAGCTCTTCTCAGCTCAGCAATGGGAAAAAAATTCAGTCATTTGTGGAATGAAGAATAAAATCTTTTATTCCTCTATTTGTGTGCACAAGTAGATCAATAAAACATGTTACTCTTGAATGCACATACCTTGTATAACTGTTATACAAGGAAAATAAGTACGTTTTTTAAACCTCAGATTACTATTTCTTTTAACTCTATTTTTGATTTTCAGCGATTTTAACAATAAATTGTACAAAAATAAAATAATAAGTGGCACAGGTAATATTTAATGAGAGGTGGGTTGACGGAAGGTACCAAAAGAAAAAGGGGGCAAAGGGACAGTGGTGGAGCAAGTGAATGAAGGGCCCCGGTGCAAAATAATTGGGGGCCCCTACACCCCACAGGGGTAAAAAAAAGCTCCAGATTTATGTAGGTGGTCACATCACCCATAGGGTGATCAGATCACATTTTAATAAAAATAATTACCTGCCCTCCTCTAACAAATTAAGAGGAGTCAGATAGCAGTAGGGCCATTACACAGCTATGGGCCCTGGTGCATTGCACCTGCTGCACCAGCAGTAACTCCACCACTACAAAGGGGGGTAGAAGGGGTGGTTTATGTAGATGGACAGCAATACTTCACAACTGGATAACAATATTTGTTTGATGTAGGCATTGTTTTTTACAGTTTTTCCATGATTTTCTAAGAAGTCAAGATCTTAACGTTTATAGTTTTTTATATAAAAATACATTATATTATTTTTTAAAGTTACATATTTTTGAAAAATTACTATTTAAGGGAAATTGATGACCAATGAAAATTGTATCTTAAATTCATACCCCCAAACCCCCCACCCCCTTGCCTACTATTCCTACAGCTGTTTGCTTTTTTATATATATATATTACTGGAACTATAAAAAAAAGTTTCTGTTTTTTCACAACGGATATTTTGATCTATTTATAAATGTAGACATTAATGGGACTAGGAACACAGCTGTTTTTATGCATTTAAAAGAGATTGTTTTAAACATTACAAAAGTTTTTTTTTTTATTACATCAAAAAGAAGCAAAACCTTTTTAAACTTCATTGAAAACTAAATTGTAATATAATATAGTTACAAAAATAAATATGTTTTTGAGCTCTGACACTTCCATTTGAAATAAAGAAAGCACACTGTGACACATTATACTATATTTATGGCGCAACAAAGAAAAAAAAATCTGTCCATGTTCCTTTAACTCTTTCTGTCTAAAATGACTGTTTTTATGCACTACAAGTATATTAGTCTGATGTGTTTAGGAAATAATTATTTACATACAGCTAAGTGCAGTCTTGTTTCATTGCAATGTAGCAAATCAAACCATGTAAGTTTTGATTAAAGATTTTAAATAAAAAATGTTTTTGGTAGGTTTATATGTGAATATATAAAAAAATCATCTAAACATTAAAAGAACACTGAAGTCACCCTATGTGCTCTCATATTTTAGTTGATCAAGAATTTACTTAGATATTGCGATTTTTAGTTATGCCTGTATATCACCTAGACCTTCTTACCAGAATCTGCATAGATAATAAGGTCCAGACTATAACTGCCACACTGATTCCATTTTAGCTTTATTACATTCTATATTTCTTAATTAACATGTAGAGATTTGATGCTGTGGGCAAAAGGCCCCTGTTTTTAGAACTTTATTTTCTAGTTTGATACCATTTTCTTCATTAATATTTATTTTGGTTAATATAAAAAAATTAAATCATTATAACTCCCTTATTTCTTTAATATCAACCCTTTATATCATTTTCAATTTTATCTTGTGACAAAAAAAAAGTAAGTTTGAAGATTCAAACCAATATCTCCTATTTTACATCCCATGCATTTTAACTGGGCTAAATGCTTACATGCTTTGTAGTTGTGAAAAATAACAATATTAGCAAAGTAAAGCAACTTTTAGAAATACTGCACAATCAAGATGATTAACCAGTAAACTAACTGTTGGCATGCTTTACAATAAGGAAAAAAAAACAATATATCTACTCAAGAGCTAAAAACTGGGAATAGAACAGTTCCTTCCACAAACGTGATATCTGATTCTAAGTATTCTGACAATACAAGGGCAGATTAGAAATAACTTAAAATCATCAGCCTCAAATACTCATAACTCTTATTTTAGCAGCAAATTTTAAAAGGAAAGCACATTTTCCATATGATTTCCCACCCTCTATTTGAAGCACAGCACATATGGTGACTTCAGGGTCCCTTTAAGCTGGCAAAGAACAAAAATAAGTTTCTGCTGTCAACTTTCCTTTAAATGCACTATGAAAAACTTGAGACTTCAGTGTCACTTGTTGAATTAGACAGTGTCAAAGAAACCTATCTGTTAAATCACAACTCAAATGTGAAGTATAAAAGAACTGATGTGTTTTGTAAGCAATATAGTATCAATATTAACATTTAGTATATTAATTAATGCACATTACAAGCACCATGGGCGTATTTAGGTTTTATGGTGCCCTATGCCATCCCGATTTGTTCGCCCCCTCCCTGCGCCCCACTTGCAGCTCCTCCTTTCCCCTTCCTGTATTTCAAATCATGAATTCACGTGAATGTATGTATAAATATGGCATGTCAGTAAGTATCAAGTACGTTTATAGACAGAAATATCACTGCATATAGACATTGCTGTGCATACATCAGCTCTGCAGCCCTCTGAAAATGTGCTGCCATAGGCCTGGGCCTTATGGGCCTCGGCAGAAACACACCCCTGACTAGCACACTTTATCAGTACCGTGACAGATACATCAAATACAAATCCTAGTTCAGTTATTTAAGGATACAACAACAAAAGAAGCCAAAACAAAGATGAATGATCTGAATATTTGGTTTTGTATGTCCTGTCATCAGTGAGGACACTGACGAGACTGAAATATTTCTGACTGTCTGCAGTTCCCACCCATCATGTCAATACTATAAGAATGTTCTTGAGAAGTCAAGTTCTGTTCTGAACACTCAGGACAAGTGAGTAACAGAAAATCTGACACACCCTACTGTAAAGTATGGCAAAGAGCAATGGAAGCAGGAAACGGACACCTTTGTCTAAATCAGTGTAAAAACAGCAAAAACGGCGGTGGGGGCAAACATATTAATGTCCATAGTTTTAGACGGGATATTCAACAAGCACTTGTAGTATATATATCAGTGACAGTGTTAGTGACTGGAGAGTCCCAGTGCAAATTCTCTATCCACCCCTTGGGGTCAATAAAAAAAAAGCCCAAAATATACGTAGATAAGCAAATCACCCCTGCAGAAATCAGGTCAACTTTCTATAAAGTAATTATCTGCCATCCTCATGTAATAAATTAAGATTTCTGACTTACTCCCCCCTTTTGGGGGTCCCAGTGCTTTGCACCTGATGCACCAGCAGCAGCTCCACCACTCATATATATATGATGAATAATCAGAGTAGTGAAGTATCACATATAATAGTGGTCATAACTGAGAGTTGTCGTCACACAATGTTAAAAAATACGGTCTTACACATGCGCAATGAAGGCCTTGCAATGAGCAAGACTTTGAAAAAGGTTGGCATTGAGCGCTGAAGGCTACAATAAACTTAGCGAGAGGCATGCAACACTTTGAAAAAAATACAGCTTTAACGCCCCCCGTTTTTCTCAAGCCCGTAACTTGGAAGCTGGCAGAAGACCGTCAAAAGACTCCAATTACTTCAAAAATGTACTTACAACCTCACACACAGTACAGGGGGAGAGGCAGGGACCCTGTGAGTGAGGTTGCAAGCTAATTTGAGGTTTAATTGATGTTTTTAGGAGATTGAAAATCATCTAAGCGAGCAAAAAAATTGACCCCTTCCCTTAGCTGCACCCCCAAGACCCCTTTCCATAGCTGTTCCAATTCCCTTACCTTCTGTCTGAGTGAAGCATACATATATACACTTATATACATATACTATCTCTACATAGCAGCCAGTCCCTCTCAGCTTCCATGATCACATAGCACCCAGGCACTCTCAACATCTACCCCACACACCACCCATCCCTCTCAGCATCCATCTCCATACAGCACCTAACCCTTTTTAATACCCACCTCACAGAACCCATTCCCCTGTACTTTGCTGTCATGCATCCCTTGCTCTCTCTTATCTCTGCCCTGATACACATCCCCAGCATACTAAACTGCTCCACACTGCCACCTCTTGGAGATTCAGTAGAAATGTCCTACAGAGAAATATGAAATGCTAAAAATAAAAAAATAAAAATGCACTGCACGGACTCCTCTACCCACCCCCCAGGAGAGCGCCCTGGTGCATTGCACCACCTGCTTCACCCCCATTTCTATACCCAGTAATTATTGCATGATCAACCTGTGATGATAAGTACATACAGCAAATTATTAAATTACATGATTACAAATCTAATACTTGCACCCTCTACTAAAATGTATATCACAACCATAAGCTTTCCAGTTGTTAGAGGTGTAGAGTTAAATGTTAACACACATGGATGCCATCAAAACAATACTGCACCATTATGCAGAGGCTGGAAAATCATTTGGAAATTTTTTTATATTTTTTTTAAATTGAGCAAAACAGCCATTTTTAGTTATTATGGGCCTCATTCTATTCTGGCCGTAACCTGATCGCAGATCGGCAGTTTGCTGCGATCGGGTTACGTCCCCGAGTTGGCCTAAATTTACAATGCTATTCTATTGGCCGAGCACTCAAGTGAGACCTCATTCCCACTGATCGCAAACCATGCTATCTGCACTAAGCATTCACGGGCCTGAACATGAAACTCGGAGCACTGTAAATGCAAAAATAAATTCAAGACAGCACTGTAAAGCACTGTAAATGATGAGGAACACAATGGGTGACTCTAAGATTAAAAGCACAACATTCTCAAGCTTGCACATCGCCAAAATTAAATATTTTATTTCATTTTTAATTTCCGTCCAAAGTCGTACGGGCTTAAATGACCTCCAAACCCGTAACTCATTATTCAAGCCCGTGGGACTTAGAATAAAAATGGAGTTTGGATTCCAAAGTTCTATGGGCTCAGAGGTTGAAGCCTGTAGGACTTCTGATGGAAAATAAACATGAAATAACACAGTACAGTGCTGGATTGCTTTTTTATTTGCTTAATAAGTGCTACGATTTGTAAGTAAGGCCTTTGCAATACCTCCTTGACACAAGTACAGTGGATATAAAAAGTCTACACACCCCTGTTAAAATGTCAGGTTTCTGTGCTGTAAAAAAATGAGACAAAGATAAATCATTTCAGAACTTTTTCCACCTTTAATGTGACCTATAAACTGTACAACTCAATTGAAAAACAAACTGAAATCTTTTAGGTAGAGGGAAGAAAAAATATAAAAATAAAATAATATGGTTGCATAAGTATGCACACCCTTAAACTAATACTTTGTTGAAGCACCTTTTGATTTTATTACAGCACTCAGTCTTTTTGGTATGAGTCTATCAGCATGGCACATTTTGACTTGGCAAGATTTGCCCACTCTTCTTTGCAAAAAACACTCAAAATCTGTCAGATTGCGAGGGCATCTCCTGTGCACAGCCCTCTTCAGATTAACCCACAGATTTTCAATCGGATTCAGGTCTGGGCTCTGCCTGGGCCATTCCAAAACTTTAATCTTCTTCTGGTGAAGCCATTCCTTTGTTGATTTGGATGTATGATTTGGGTCATTGTCATGCTGAAAGATGAAGTTCCTCTTCATGTTCAGCTTTCTAGCAGAAGCCTGAAGGTTTTGTGCCAATATTGACTGGTATTTGGAACTGTTCATAATTCCCTCTATCTTAACTAAGGCCCCAGTTCCAGCTGAAGAAAAACAGTCCCAAAGCATGATGCTGCCACCACCATGCTTCACTGTGGGTATGGTGTTCTTTTGGTGATGTGCAGTGTTGTTTTTGCGCCAAACATATATTTTGGAATTATGGCCAAAAAGTTCAACCTTGGTTTCATTAGACCATAACACCTTTTCCCACATGCTTTTGGGAGACTTCAGATGTGTTTTTGCAAAATGTAGCCTGGCTTGGATGTTTTCTTCGTAAGAAAAGGCTTTTGTCTTGCAACTCTACCCCATAGCCCAGACATATGAAGAACACGGGAGATTGTTGTCACATGTACCACACAGCCAGAACTTGCCAGATATTCCTGCAGCTCCTTTAATGTTGCTGTACGCCTCTTGGTAGCCTCCCAGACCAGTTTTCTTCTTGTCTTTTCATCAATTTTGGAGGGAGCTCCAGTTCTTGGTAATGTCATTGTTGTGCCATATTTTCTCCACTTGATGATGTCTGTCTTCACTGTGTTCCATGGTATATCTAATGCCTTGGAAATTCTTTTGTACCCTTCTCCTGACTGATACCTTTTAACAATGAGATCACTCTGATGCTTTGGAAGCTCTCTGTGGACCATGGCTTTTGATGTGGGATGTGACTAAGAAAATTTCAGGAAAGACCAACTAGAGCAGCTGAACTTTATTTGGGGTTAATCAGAGGCACTTTAAATGATGGCAGGTGTATGCTGACTCCTATTTAACACGATTTGGAATGTGATTGCTTAATTCTGAACACAGCTACATCCCCAGTTATAACAGGGTGTGCAGACTTTCCAAACACATTATTTTTATTTTTTATTTTTCTTCCCTCCACCTAAAATATTTCAGTTTTTTTTCAATTGAGTTGTACAGTTTATAGGTCACATTAAAGGTGGAAAAAGTTCTGAAATGATTTATCTTTGTCTCATTTTTTTACAGCACAGAAACCTGACATTTTAACAGGGGTGTGTAGACTTCGCGTTTAGCCATTTACGGTCTTGACGGAAGGGCAATCGGAGCAATTGAATAGCGATTAGGGATATTTTGCAGCCTGAACTCTTGCAGCCGCAAATGATCAAAGGCTTTGAGGGAAGTAAGCTGTGATTGACCAAATGACAATGGATCGTAGCTCGCAGCATGTAACTCGTAGCCCGCAAACGTAAGCAATTGAATCGCAAAGTAGCTTGCGATCACCACTTGCAGCCATGTTTCTCAAAAATGTAGCAATAGAATGAGGCCCTATGTGTATAGCTTTGGAAGCCCTCCTAAAATAAGTAGTATACATGATGAGGTCCAGAATGTGGTAATCATACTGATTATATTTTATCTTTATTGATTATAATATGTAATATTTATCATGAAGAATAAAGACCAAATGGTTAGAGTAATCAACTCTATATCAGCATTTTTTAAGGACATCTAAAACCATCTTGTAAAGCTGAGAGTGAATAGAGCTACAGATTGAGCAATACATTAAATGTATACTTGCATGACCTTAAATTGCTCATAATTAATCCAAAAATAAAAGATTTTCAATCTTTTGAAGATTTGATTTACAGAAAAAGTTTCAAAATCCCTTAATGAATATTAATGCATTATCCTAAACAATTAAGCTGTGTTTTAGTTGATTAAGCAGTTTCCTGGATTCTTAAAAAAAAATGGAATTTAAGAGTTTGCACATTTGCTGAACATTTTATGTAACAAATTATTCACATTAGCAGCTATGCAAGCCACGAGCAAATTAGCTCATGGCTTGTATCTTAGACTTCCAATTCAACTTCCATTTAGTTCTATTGTTATGTAACATTCATACTGGAAATCTTTCAATAGAGCCGAATAGAGATATTATCTAAATCCTATTAGGAATGAAAGCAAATGCTGTTATTAAAAGTATCACTTGAGAGTAATGTCTGCATATTTGCTAATGACACTGAATTGTGTAATTAGATCAGACCAGGATGTGCTTTCCATCCAAATTGGCTTAAATTAGAAGAATGGACGGCTAAATGGCAGATGAGATTTAACACAGAAAAATCCAAATTATCCATTTGGGAAAGAAAAATAACTATGTAATTTATAATCCAAATAGAATAAGTCTAGGGGTATCAGAGATAGCAAAGCATATAGTAGTGCTTGTGTATAAGCACCTACATAACAGTGCTCAATGCCAGACTGCAGCTGCAAATGCAAGTAAAATATTAGACACATAAAAACATATAATAGGGGCACACTACAATTTTAAAGAATTATGGTGTAGAAATGGTACTCATCCACCACCGACAGAAGCAGTGATCTGAAATGACACAATTCTTCCCCCGATAATAATGGTATCAGTCCAAGCCTGATTGTGTATGAATTGCGTGATGCTATCCCCGAAGATCCTAGAATACCTGCCTGCAGAAAGGATCAGTTATAAAGAGACACCCTTTGCCTAGAAAGGGTTTTAGAAAGCACTTTGTTCTTTTTTATTCAAATTCAATGTTTTTTGAAGTACTTTCATTTTTAATGAGAACATACATAATGTACAACAATAAATATGAGTTAATTTAAATATATATATTTATGTATTAAAAAGGAAGCCTCTTAATATTCCTCAGACCCTATGGACTTGAAGGTTCATTTATTTTAATAATTACATTTATTTTAATGAGAAACATTCATTACATTTATTTTCAGTTTTCCTTTCATGATTTTTTATTGGGAGAAGTACAGTGCCTTGCAAAAGTATTCACCCCCCTTGGCATTTTTCGTGTTCTGTTGCCTCACAACCTGGAATTAACATGGATTGTTTGAGGATTTGCATCATTTAATTTACAGAACATGCCCACAACTGTGAAGATGTTTTTTTTTTTATTGTGAAGCAAAAAACAAAATAACAGAAAAAGTCAATGTACATAACTATTCACCCCCCTAAAGTCAATACTTTGTAGAGCCACCTTTTGCGACAATCACAGCTCAAAGTCGCTTTGGATAAGTCTGGATGGTTTGCGCTTGTGAACAGCAATCTTTGAGTCTGACCACAGATTTTCTATTGGATTGAGGTCTGGGCTTTGACAAGGCCATTCCAACACATTTACATGTTTCCCCTTAAACCACTCAAGTGTTGCTTTAGCAGTGTGTTTGGGGTCATTGTCCTGCTGGAAGGTGAAACTCCGTCCTAGCCTCAAATCACACACAGAGTGGTACAGGTTTTGCTCAAGAATATCCCTGTATTTAGCACCATCCATCTTTCCCTCAACTCTGACCAGTTTCCCAGTCCCGGCTGCTGAAAAACACAGCATGATGCTGCCACCACCATGTTTCACTGTGGGGATGGTGTTCTTTGGATGATGTGATGTGTTGGGTTTGCACCAGACATAGCGTTTTCTTTGATGGTTGAAAAGTTACATTTTGGTCTCTTTAGACTAGAGCACCTTCCTCCATACATTTTGGGAGTCTCCCACTTGCCTTTTCGCAAACTTAAAATGTGCCATTTTGTTTTTTGCTGAAAGTAATGGCTTTCTTCTGGTCACTGTGCCATAAAGCCCAACTCTATGGAGTGTATGGCTTATTGTCGTCCTATGTACAGATACTCCAGTCTCTGCTGTGAAACTCTACAGCTCCTCCGGGGGTACCTTAGGTCTCTGTGCTGCCTCTCTTATTAATGCCCTCCTTGCCCGGTCCGTGAGTTTTGGTGGCCAGCCGTGTCTTGGCAGGTTTGCTGTTGTGTCATGTTCTTTCCATTTGGTTATGATAGATTTAGCTTAGACATAAGCTACAAGCAGCTGCCTAGTAAATAAATTGGAAGCCTACAGTAAAGACAGGTTCCCTGGTGGTCCAGTGGTTAGGATTTGGTGCTTTCACTGCTGCAACCTGGATTTGATTCCAGTCAGGGAACCCTGAAGCCATGCAGGGTTTGACCTAGTCAGTACTTGGATGGAAGATCACCTAGAAGTACCGGGAGCTGTATGCTGTGGCCCACTGGAGAAGGAACTGGCAATCCACTCCAGTATCTCTGCCATGAATATCGAGTGGATCAGCATGGTGTGTTAAGGTCTATAAGGTTGTGGAGAGTCGGACACGACTGAATGGTACACACAGTGCAGACTAATTGTATATAAAAATGAAAATGTAAAGGGTGTGTTTATATATTTACTTTTGTAAATATATTTGTCCATCATAACATTTTATTATTCAAAATACCATAAAAGACCCTGTACAATGTAAAAGACATGCAGGTGGTCCCTGGGTTACAAACGACTGACTTAAGAACGGGCTCCCAAGGCTTTTAGTATGAGTTCGTTTTTATTTTCTTTTTGTTTGAATTAAAAGAGCACAATAGTTTCTGTAACTTATTATTACAGTATAGAGGTATTATTATTATTATTACAGTATTACACTGTATTAATATTACCAGATATGAGCCATTATAGTATTATTATTGTTATTATTATTCAGGGGTCCGAGTTACATACAAATCTGGTTTAAAGACGTTCGCAGGAATGTATCTCATCCTTAACCCAGGGACTGCCTATATATGTTTGAAAGCTTTGAGTCTGACTAAGGGCCTCATTCAATTGCGATGTGGGCAATTGAATAGGGCCCTAAAGAAGCACATAGCATATTTTTATTAAAGAAGTTTTTAGTTAGTGAAAACCTTTCTTTTGGATAGATGCTTGCTAACAAAAAACTTCTTTAAAAAATATATGTTATGTGCTTATTTAGGGCCCTATTCAATTGGGCAAATTGCAATTGAATGAGGGCCTAAGAGAGTAATTAGACAAAAAAGCATTACAGGTAGTTTATAATTAGAAAAAAAAGCAGATGTATGTCTCTACTGGTCCCTGGAGGCATCCATAATACTTCGAAGAATGTTCCATGAATGAGAGGTGCATTTATATTTCTGAAGGTGTATGGCTTGCATTTATTGTTGCAGTCTGCTTGCTACTAAGGGACAGGTGTCAGATTCAATAATATAATAAATCTCTTTCCTCCACCACCCCTCCCTCCATTCATAGATTAGATAGTCACAGCCTCATAAGAAATAGATATTGCAGCCTTGGTGTAAACAAACATGCTTTTTTATAGAAAGTGCATGAAATGTTCCAGTTAGGATCCCTGTAAAGGACCACTGTAGTTCAAGTAAAAAAGGCACTTGTTTATGAAGTATATAATAATATAAGTGTATTTTATTATATACTTCGGGTTGTTCACTCGACTGTCCGTGACCTCATGGACAGTAACACACCAGAATATCTCCATGGTCATGCTGATCCACTTGGTATTCATGGCAGAGTTGGTTGCCAGTTCCTTTTCTAGTGGGCCACATCATACAGCTCCTGGTATTCCTAGGTAGTCTTCCATCCAGGCCCAACCATGCTCGGCTTCAGGGTGGTGTGGTCTCTTGGTTCCCTGACTGGTATCAAACCCAGGTCACATAGGTGAAAGCACCAAACCATAACCACTGGGCCACCAGGGAACCCTAAGAACATTAAGAGCTGTGCACAAAAAGCTATTTTTTTAGAGAAAAACAGAACTTTTGAAAACGTAATTTATGAGTAGAGGAACTTGCTTTGTGTTTCTACATCACTTCCTGAGAGCTGGCCGATGAGGGTGTGTTTTTATCTATAAGTGGGCAGAGGGGTGGGGGAGAGTGAGAAGGGAGAGGTCAGATGAATTTGTTAGTTAAATGGACCCTTTCTCCTCATTTAGGCTGCTTGTATTAGGAAATTCAAGCATCGCTCGTCAGAAACATACCTGCCTCTCTCCCTTACAACTTCATCCAAAGTATCATGGATGTCTCCAGGGTGCAGCAGAAGCATCAACTTTTATTTTTTTTAAATAAATGTTTTACTTTTTTCATGCTTAATTGTGCTCTTAGACTCAACGTTTTCAGATATTTATTTGTTTTCATTGTAACCTCAAGTCACTGAGCATTTCCTAAGGCCATAATAAGGTAGTTTTGGTTTGCATGTCAATGTGAGCTTTACAAAATGCCTGGGATATACTCTCAAAAAACAAGCTAATTAGTAATTGGGTCTTAGCATTTAACTGAATTGTAACTTCTGAGGCAGGTAAGATGTCCTCTTTTGTGTAAGACACACTTATTACTTAGAATATGATGGCAGATAAGAACCAACAGAGCCACCTAGTCTGGCTACTAGCCAATCTATCTAATAAATATAGGCTTAACTAATCCTCAGGATACCCCAGGCATTTTTTGAGTATTCTCTCTGCATTTGCCCTACCCACTTTGTACAATTATTTTTTTACCTTATATAATATATAGTCCTGTCTTAAAAAAAAAACAACTTAAAAATAAAACATTGTACTCAAATCTTCTATTCTTTAGCTATACACCAATACCTATTGTTTTGCATCATTCAGTCATGTCCAACTCTCTGTGACCTCATGGAGCATAACATACCATGCTAATCCACTTGGTATTCATGGCAGAGATACTGGAGTGGGTTGCCAGCTCCTTCTATGGTGGGCGACAGCATCCAGCTCCTGGTGTTCCCCCATGCCATGTACTGACCAGCCCCAACAATGCTCAGCTTCAGACTGGTGTAACCTCTTGGTTCCCTGACTTGGAATTGAACCCAGGCCGCTGCAGTGAAAGCACCAAATCCTAACCACTGGACTACCAGGGAACCCTTACCTATGATTCTAATTATATCACATTTAACCTCTCTATCTAAAAGGACATGGAACACAACTGTTATTTTGTTGGTCCTGGAGAGACATACACAGGCCAGGATTTGAAGACATCCTTTCTGTGCACAGGTGAGTCAATCAGGATGACTGAAGAAGCGATTGACTCATCTGTACGCAGCAGGAATATCCTCAAATCCTGGCCTGTGTGGGGCTCTCCAGGACTGAACTTGCCCAGCCCTGGTTTAGAGCATGTTTTAAACATAAATGCTGCTTTTTGGAAGAAAATACATTAAAGGGATTTCACTAGGAATATACTATACCTATGTATCTATGTAATGTCATATTATTATTAAATGCTTAACGGCTCAGTTTCTTTTTTTCCTAAAATCTTACAAGTAGTTCCTAACTAATCCTCAGGATAACTAAGGCATTTTTAAGTATGGATGCAACACAGTGTACTTCTAAGTACAGGGGTTTCACTGTTTTATAGTAGCCAATCAGTGGCAACATTCTGCAACCTGCTGCTTCAGAGGGATCACTGACAGGCTAATTTTAAGCATTGAACTTCACAGGCTGTATACTCATGAGCTGCAGAGGGCAGATCCAAACAGGTAAAAGCTGTATGGTTTTGGCAGAAAAAAACGTTTTTCAGCACTTCTTAATAAAATAAAGTACATACAAGTAAATAGATACATAGGTACAGTATATTATATTCATAGGGAAATCCCAAAACCTCCCATGTCTCTTTTAGTAAAACCTGTTAAACTTCATTGAAACTAACAGAAAATGTCTGTATTCTGTCTGTCTCTGTGCTGTCTATTTGTGTTGTCTCTCACTGTGCTGTCTATCTCTCTTTGTTATGTGGTGCATATGCTGTCTCTCTCCCTCTCTTTGTGCTGCCGAATGCTGTCTGTCTTTTTTCTGTATGTCTGTGCTGTCTCTCTCTCTTTGTTATGTGGCGCGTATGCTGTCTCTCTCTCCCAGAGCTTTTGCTGCCCGGGGCTGTCCCTGAGTTTGCCGCCTTCTCTCGCACTCCCCCTTCTATCTCCCCTATCTTTCCCTCTTTTCCTCCCCCTCCCCCCTCTTTCTCTCCCTTTCTCTCTCCATATTCCCCTCCCTTCTTTCTCTTTCTCTCTCCCCCTTTCTTTCTCTCCTGTTCCCTCTCTCTCCCTCCCCCTCTCTCTCCCAACCTCCTCTCATTCTATCCCTCTCTCTTTCTCTCTCTCTTTCCTTTCCCCCTCACTTTATCTCCCTCTCGCTCCCTGTCTCTCTCCCTCCCTCTTTCTCTCCCCTCCCTCTCTCTCTGCTTTCTCTCCCTAACCCCCACGCTCTCTCTCCCCCTTCCCTCCCTCTCTCCTCTCACCTCTCTTTCGCTCCCCCCTTCATTCTATCCTTCTCTCTCTCTTTCGCTCCCCCTCTTTCTCTACCTCTGTCTTCATCTCGCTCTCACCTTGCACTGTATATCCCCCTCTCCCCTCATGCCTCTCCCTCCATGTGTCTCCCTCTTTCCCTTGCCTCTCTACCCACATCCTCTCTCTCTCTCCATGCATCCTTCTTGCACATGTCTCCTACTCTCCCTCCATGTGTCTCCCTCTATCCCCCATACCTCTCTCTCTCCCCCATGTCTCCCTTTCTCCCCCATGTCTCCCTCTCCACCATGTTTCCCCCCCCTCCATGTATCCCCCATGTATCTGGCCCTTTCTCATTGGGTCTCTCCCTCTCCCCCATGTACCCCCTATCCCCAATGTACCCCCTATCCCCAATGTCTCCCCTCTCCCTCCATGTCTTCCCCTTACCTCTCTCTCCCTCCTCGTGTCTCCCTCTTTCGCCTTGCCATTCTCCCCCATGCCTCTCCCTTTACATCCATGTCTACCTCTCTCCCCATGTCTCCCCCTCTACCCCCATGTCTCGCTGTCACCCAATGACTCCCCCTCTTCCCCATGCTTCCCTCTCCCCCTATGTCTCACCCTCTCCCCCATATTCCCCGTTCCCTTTCTCCCTCCATGTGTCTCCCTCTTTCCCCTTGCCTCTCTCCCCCAGGCCTCTCCCTTTACATCCATGTCTCCCTCTTCCCCATGTCTCCCCCTCATCCTCCATGTTTCCCACTCTCCCTCCAAGTCTCCCCCTTCCCTTTATCCCTCCATGTGTCTCCCTTTTTCCCCATGCCTCTCCCTCCTTCCATGTCTCCTTCTTTCCCCCCATGCTTCTCTTCCCCATGTCTCTCCCTCCCTCCATGTCTCCTTCTCTCCCCCCTCCATGTCTCCTTCTCTCCCCCCCCCCCCCTCCATGCAAAGTTGCGCATGTGCATAGTGCATGCCAAGGCCCGCATTGGGCACCAAAAGTTGCGCATGCTCGGAGAGAGAAGGAGAGGGGCGAAGAGGGAGGGAGTGGACACAGAAGGAGGGAAGGAGAGAGAAGCCGCACATAGAGAGGGGAGGTAAAGAGGGAAGGGACGGGGGGAAAGAGACACCGGGGCGAGGGGGGGGGGGGAAGAGACACAGGGGAGGGAGAGGCACAGGGACTAGTAGGTAATAACAAATTATCCATTGAAGTTTTTTTTTTAAACATTGCCATTTCCTATAATAAACTAAAATTGAAGTTTGCTATTCTGAGCTGTCAGTCAGTCTTGCTGATCCCCTACAAACAGATATTCATATCCTTTGCTAATGAGTCATTGCCATTACTTACTTGTTAGGCCCTGAAGCGTGTGGTTAACTGCTTGCACACAAAACAATTGACACATGCTCAATGTGCAGGTGGCTGCACACTGCACTGAAGATGGACCCAATGATTCATGAGGTTATCAGTAATTAATGGCATGGATTTTGCATTAACAAAAGATATAAAATATCTTAATCCTGGCTGATAAGTGGATCAGAAAGGCTGACTGACAGGTCAAAATGTAAAACATCAATGTTAGCGTATTGTAGGAAAATTTAGTTTTTTAATAACATTCAACTTAAAAAATACATATATTCTAAACTTTCTGGCAATATATATATATATATATATATATATATATATATATATATATATCATTTTAGACAGAGAAAAAATAAAGGAAGGGTTGCAAATGGTGTATGGGGAACCTTAAATACGCCCATGTGCTACTGACATTTTAATTTGGAAGCCACTTTATACTGGGTCTTAAACCAGTACCCATGCCACTACAAACATTTTCCCTCTGGGCAGAAACAATGGGCAAAACTCACCCAGAATTAGACATTGGTAAAACTATCCATCGTCCATATCTTTAGTTCTCTTGGGGGAACTTAATATTTCTAGGATGGGTTTGGCCAGAGAAGGCAACAAGTACAAATTCAAGTCTAAAGTCAAGACATCTTTAAAATGAGCCTTTTAAAGGGCCACATGATTCAGTACAATGTGGAGCACACAAATGTAAAGATCTCTTAACAGCATGTTGAAAAACTTTTTGAAGATATTTATTAATTAAATCTCTGTTTACATGTGTCACTGGCAACCTGCCAGACAGACCAACAGCTCAGCTCCCAGCAGAGAGCAAAGGAAAACTACAGTTAACCCTTTATAAATTCATCTATGAGTGTTAGAATCTCTTAAATAAGTTACTTGTGGGTTAACTGCTGGGCTGTAAGATTCCTGCATGCCAAGAAAAACATATAAATCATTCTCTGCACCGGAGCTACAATGGCCGTTGTCGGCAGACATAATTATCATGGAATAGTCAGTGTGTTTGTAAACAGACCTAAAACTTTCATTTTTTAACTGTTATAAGTGTAATTAAAAAAACAAAATCGATCATTTTAACATAAAATCATGTTCTCTTTCACACCATGAAGAGCACTTATGGTGAGGTAACTGGCCCTTTAAGTTTATTACAAAGCTTATAGTTAGTACATGATCTCTCTAACCATCTTTACCTTGGGGTGTTGATTGGGGGATGATTAAGAAGAACTGCATGCATAAATAATAATTGTTACACAGACTTGCAATTGTTGAAGTCTTATCATTATTTCAGTTTATACCAACTTCTTTATCACCCCACTGTGAGATTTATATTAATGGCTCTGGATAGTTAGAGAGATGGAGGGATATTATAGACATTTGATGCATACAATGTCCTTATTTTTTGTTTCATATAAATGTTTAGGCACAGCTTTTTCCCTTAACTTCATTGAAAGGTGGGTTCCTACATAGCCTGACAGACACTGTGCTTCTGTAGTACTAATAAAGGGACTTGTTAAGCAATTTTTTTGTTTTATACAAATGTTTTAATTAGATTACTTAATTCATTTTATCCTCCTTAGTGTAATTGTCATATAAAATTTACACTTCACTTACATATATGAAGCCCCCAGAGTAACCGCTTCTCACCTTCTGGACCTTCTCACCTTCCAGTTCTCTCATGTAGGGTGCCATGTTTCATAGCTGTGACCTAAGGCCACTCCCACGGGAAAGGACTTCACACTATCAATGTCACATACTGCTCTGCCACAAGCAGACAGTGACATGTTGTGTGTCTAAACAACAGATGACACTGAAAGTGTGACGCACCTCCCTGTGGGCATGACCTTAGGTTCCAACGGTGTAATATGGCAATCCCTATATAAACAAGAACAGGAAGACACAGGGACGTTCCAGAAGGTGTAAAAACTGTTACTTACAAGTAAGTACAATGTAAATTGTTTATGATAATTAAATTGAAGAACATACAATTAATTAAGACATCTAGTTAATAGGTTATATAAATCAATAAAATGCCTTTCAGCTAGCTAACCTTCCACACAAAAACATATTTTTTTATTTGTGTACTTTAATAAGTGGTACATTTGCTTTGTCACTTTCCAAATACCACCCTATTTTTTTTATGCCAGAGTGACATTTGCCACAAAGGAACCAAACGTAATTTGCATACATCCTCTCAGTGACGTCCTGTTCTTTTTTTTGAAGATCCAGTGGACGATATCATCACTATATCTGAGCACAGCAAGCTGTCCTTCCTCTGTTTCCTCTTCATACGCACAGTCCTTATCATCCCATTATCACTCTACACTTTCCACAAAGACTCACAGTTTTAGGTTGCAGCATTGCCAATGATGTCTTTTAGGTACACAGATGCATTTTCTATGGATAATACAGGTATAAAGGAGCAGCTATTTATATATATATATATATATATATATATATATATATTGTAATAATAAAATTAAAGTAAAAAAATATGCATTTAAAATATCATGTTTTAAATATTACAAAATATGTTTTGATTAAGAATAATTGATCTAATTGATCTATAGTGTAGAATAGTGTAGAAAAAAATATATTAAATATAGAAAAAAAAAACAAAGGCAGTGAGTGGATGATATGCAACACATTGAGCTTTTTTCTGATTAGTTGTAGATCTAATTAGAAAACCCAATTAACAGGATCTCCATGATTCATTGTTTAAACTGCCTCTTAACTCACTGCTATGACTGAATACATTGGGGGAAATTTACTAAGCATCGCAAATGCATCTTGCATCATCCCTTGATTTACTATATATTTTGGGTTGGGGAAAAACAACAATTTTCATCTCATCACATGCCACAAAATACTTAGAAAATTTCCCCCACTGTTTTATTATCTATAAAATTTATAAAACATACTCATTTAAATGCATGACAGAAAGTTTTGGTCAGCAGTGCTCGTTTAAGAGGTATCTTCATTCTGTCTTCCTCATTTTGTTTTCTCCTTGTCTTTCTTTCCCTTCTTTCATTTTTACTTAATTATTCTCTTCTCCTATTAATTTATCCATTATGTCTTTCATTTCTTTTGCTTTTTTTTTCTGGCAATCTTTTCTTTTCCTTCTTTTTCTTGTCCTTCTGTTAATATTTTTTCTTCTTTCTTTTCCTTTTTTTCCCTTTGTTATTTTTTTTCTTATTTCTATTTTTACATATTTAGTCATTTTTCCTTTTTTCTCATCATCCTTTATCTGTCTTTCATATGTTTTTATTTATTTTATTCCTTCTCTCTTTCTATTTCCTTCTTTTCCTTTTTTCCTTCTATTTCTTCTCTTTTTTTTCGGCTGGTTTTGTTTTGTGTCAATTTCCTTCATTACTTTTCTTCTTCCTTTAACCATTTGTAGTTATACATTTTCTTTTTCTTTATTTTTTGATTTCTCTTTTTTCTATTTAATTCATGTTTTCTCTTCCTTTATCCATTTTTCTTTTGCATTTATTTCTTTGACTTTACTTGTTTCTTCCTCTCTCCTTTCCCTTTCCCATGTTTTATCCTACCATATCTTTTTTGTCTTTCTTTCTTTCTTTTTCTTCTTTTCTGTTACCGATCTTGAAGTTTATATATTTTCTTCTTTCCTCTCTGCTTACTTTTTTCTTTCTTTTATTTTTTTTCTTCCTTTCTTCCCTTTATTTTTTCTTTCCTATTCCATTATTTCTATTAATTTATTTTCTTTGTCTTTATTTTTCCTTTCTCTTTTTCTTCCATTTAGTTAGTTTTCCTGATTTTTCTCTTCCTTTATCCATTTTTTATTTTTTTATTTAATTCCTTCTTTCTCTTTTTCTTTTCCCTCCCATTTCTTTCTTTCTTTCGTTCTTTCTATACATGTGTATAATTATATGTCACAATTGGAGTCAAACACTTTCCTTGGGTTGTTTTTTTATATGATAAATGGCGGTTCAGTTGTAAATATTGCTCCCACTGATTTTGTCTCTTTCCTAATCAACATTGTGATAAGAGCATGGTGGGAAAACATAAAGAATATACTAGATTGGCAAAAGCTTATCGGTTTAGGGTTCCCTAAGAAATCTATTTTGTAATTATGCTGCAGTAAAGAACAACATATAGCTATCTAAAACTCTGCTGTTATCCCTTTGAGACTTGATTACAGAAACCATATTGTTAAAGAAACTCAAGGCCATTTTGTTGTTTTTATTATCCACTTTTTTGTGCACTTCAGCAAAAATACTTAATTGAGGAGGGGGATCAGTGAAAAATAGTGATGAATTATTTAAATGCATAGTAAAATGTTCTTTAATTACTTGTATCCTCCTCAATGCAATTGTCATATACAAATTACACTTCAATAGAAGCCTGCAATATAACAGATTCTTACCTTCTGGAAATTTTCCTTTTCTCCTGTTCTCTCCCATGAAGGGTGCCATATTTCACAGCTGTGACATAAGGGGAGGGGTGTCACTGTATCAGTGTCTCTTATTGCTCAGATACACAGCATGTCGCTGTCTGCTTTTGTCAGCAACCAAATCTGGTGGGTGCGGCCTTAGGTCACAACTGTGAAACATGTGACTAGGTGAGAGTGAACTGGAAAAAAGGTATAAGTGAAGTTTAAATTTTATCTGTGAAGGATATGATTAAGCGACATAGTTAAAATATCTGATAGAGAAGAATCAATAGTGTATGAAAACATTATTAAACTTACCCTAAAGTTTGCTAAATCTCTTGAGTATGCAAGCCGTTGATTTTGAGAGCCAACAAAATTCATAATTCATTTTGGCCAATCACAGGCAGCTAACACATTGTTTCCATCTGTTAAGTCAGTTTGTGCAGCAAAGTAGCCTAGAATGTGTAGTCTTGTTTTCCCCTGCACAAGGAAGCAAGGAGGAGCTCAGACATTGTTCTGTGGATTTTTGAATATAACTGCTGTTGGCTTGAAGGTTAGTATAGGGTTAAAAACCATATCCAAATGCAGTGTATCTATTGGTAGGTACACTGTGCCTACGTAGGGGTGTGGAAAACAAATTTTATTATTAAAATAAAGTAAATCTTTATGTGTATAGAATGACTAAATGTAATGTGTGTCTGATATAAGCATTGTGTGTTAGATTAGAAAAAGGGGGAAATGGAAAAAAAAAAAAAGATTGTTGATTATGATGTATTTTGATGAAGTTAAAATATGTTTTTCATTTCTTTTTTTTTCAAAATTGTAAGCAAAAATTTTATGTTTTTTTATATACAATTAGAGGGTTAGATGCTTGAGCCCATAAACAGGTTAACTAGATTGCCACATGTTACTATAGAAAATCATAATAAACAGAGCTGTAAGTAATAAAAAATAATGTAATATTTTGGAAACAATTAAATAAATATTATAGGTAATGTTTAAGGTGAACTTTGTTAATTAAGCATATATTTGAAACTTTAAAATGTGAAACTTTATGGTTTACTAATAATATTTAATTTTGCATTTAGAGAGCACATTTCAAACTTTGCATGGAAAAAAATGATTGATCTGAAGTCATAAAAAAATACTTTTCTTCCACAAGCAAAGCAGCCCAAGAATGCACCCTTTCATAACAAATAAAAAAAAAAAAATTAGGATGTTGACGGTATAACCAATTTGAGTCTTAAAAAAAGGACCAACTGCTTTGCCTGACTGTTTTTGTTGTATACACAAACACCACAAACAAATAGACAGATATATTGCTCACAATGTGTCCTGAGGGTAGAGCAGACTTTTCCCTGTAGTTCTTAAAGGGGCATGGAGCATTATTGTTTTCTTGCATTTTAAATATTTCAAAAGGTGTATGAAAAAAAAGTAAAACCTATTTAAACTTCCATCAGACTAGCAGGAAATATACAGAGTACATTGCATACTGTAGTATGGAGGTATGATTGGCATTAAAGGCATATATACGTTTCCTGGATTATGAATGCATCTGATAGAAGAGAATCAGTAGTGTATGCAAACATTTTTCTGTATGATAAAATACCAAGATACACATTAACATACTCACTCTGATGTTTGCAAGCAGTTACTTTTGTGAGCTAACACCTCTGAATATCTCTGCTAAAATTAGGATAATATTCATAATTCGTTTTGACCAAGCACAGACAGCTAATACATGTTAATACATGTATCAGTCAGTGATGGCAGTTTATGCAGGAAGGAATCATGGGATGTGTAATCCCCCTGTAGAAAGAAGCAGGAGGAGCCAGACACTGATATTGAGCTGCTATTGGCTTAAAGCTTAGTAAAGGGTAAAAATACATACCCAAATGCAGTATTTTTATTGGTAGGTAGACTGTGCCTATGTAAGCAGCTCTGGGGTGGTGGAAAACAAGTTTTATTTTTAAATAAAATAAGTTTGTATGTGTATAGAATGACTCAATGTAATGTGTGTGTGTGATATAAGTAGCAGGTGTTAGATTAGAAAAGGATAAAAACAAGGAAGCCTTAGATATACATTTAAGTCTGAATTATAGCTGTATTACTGCTCATTGGCTAACAGCAACAAGCCCCCAGAGCAGTTAGACATTTCAGTCCATTTATTATGCTCTGAGAGCATCAGGTAGAAAACAAAGAAACCATGAAAAAACATATTTCCATGTCGCTAAACGTTGTAAACACCTTATTTTTTAAATGTTTTTCTTTTGTTTTAATGTTAAAACCAAGCATTATAGGAAAGTTTTTTTTTACACTCACAATGGCGCTGTAACAAAGACAGAAATTGATAAAAATAACATTTGTATAGAAAAAGAAAATGTATGAAAAAAGAACAAATAAAAGAGTGAATGCAATAAAATGGAACTAGATATGAGGCAAATCGATTAGATTCTTATTTATTGAAAACTCCCCCTCTGTGTTTTTTGCAGGGGTTATATCTAGGGAGGGGCACGTATGAACTTGGCAATTCACATAGAAGAAAACTAGTAAATCTAGTATCCAGTATATACAATTGTGACATAAGCAAAAATGGTAATGGACTTAAACTAAAACTTAACTTTTATTGATAAATATAAACGTGGCCACGTTTTATATTTCACCATAAAAGTTACATTTTAGTGTAAGTCCAGTATCACTTCTCCTTATGTCACAATTGTATATACAAAAGATACTAGAGTTACTAGTGTTATTTTTCCTTCTATGTGAATTAATTAGTATCTCTAACACATAGCTGGGTCCAACCTTAGGAGTTTTGGAAAATCCTAAAAATAAATACATATGAAATTGCCCCTAAGGAAAAGTCTCAGTAACCCCATCCAGAAATATAGTGAAAACAGGAGAAGCAGTGAGAGCTGCAGGGCTAAAAGGCAGGGAGGGGAGAGAGAATCAGCAGTGCATGGTCCCACCCAGCCCACACAATATAGTACAGTGAGAAGGAGGAGGGATTCAAAGAAACTAAAGTCAGAAAAAAAGAGAGTGATATAGTGGGAGACAAGGAGGCTAAAAAGTGATAATTGTCAGAAGAAGGAGTGTGATAGAAAAAGGAAAGGTATAATAGGGAGTGGGAGGAACAGGAGAAAAGGTTTAAGGCAGACAGTGACTGGGAGGGGGCAGCCAGCTAACTCCTACTATAGGAAGAAACTTGATCAGAGTATTGAAAGACTGTTACAATAAACAAGCAGACAGAAACAGGTCATGGAGAAGAGATAAGAGAAAGAAGAGGAGAGGCTGATTGTAAAGACTGAAGCATGGAGTGGATCTGCCCTGGATACTGACACAAGGAAGCTTCCTCCATTCATTCAGCTGCATAGATCATTGTGCTCTGGCTGGTATGTGACTCAGCCCAGGACAGGAGCAGGTTTAGAGCTGCACTGTGAGACTGCACTTGCTGTGACAGACAGGCAGGCAGCAGGGAGTGCTACAGTAGCTGCTGGAGCTCATACAGCTGGACACTTACAACTGGAGACTGATCATCTACAACTGGGCACAGGAGGGTGATCATCCACAACTGGGCGCAGGAGAGTGATCATCCACAACTGGGCGCAGGAGACTGATCATCCTTAGATGGGCACAGGATAATAACCATCCACAACTGGGCGCAGGAGGGTGATCATCTATAGCTGGGCACAGGAGAGTGATCATACACAACTGGGCGCAAGAGACTGATTATCCTTAGCAAGGCGCAAGAGACGGATCATCCATAACTGGGCGCAAGAGACTGGTCATCCATAACTCGGTAAAGGAGGGTGATCATCCACAACTGGGTACAGGAGAATAATTATAATCATCCACAACTGGGCACAGGAGGGTGATCATCTATAGTTGGGCACAGGAGGGTGATCATACACAACTGGGGTCATCCTTAGCTAGGCGCAAGAGACTCATCATCCATAACTGGGTACAGGAGGGTGATCATCCATAACAAGGCACTGGAGAATAATCATAATCATCCACAACTGGGCACAATACATTGAAGGAAGGGGACACTTCCAACTACAAGAAGACAGACAGGGAGTACAGTGGGACTTTATAACCCGTCACTTCTAGGTAAATCATCGTCTGCAGCTGAAGACTTGAAGAAAGATTTGGACAGCTGGGCAGTGCTGTTTGGAGGAGACGGATCATACACACGCCGAGCACCTCTAAACAAGAGGGACTATCCACAACTAAAGGAGAGGGGGCATCCATGGCTGGCACATCAAGCTAAAGGACAGACACCATTCACAGCTGGGCAAATTTATATAAAGGAGAGGGGCACCCACAGCTGGATATAACAAGCTAAATTTGGGAGCCCATATACAGCAGGGGCACTTCTAAAGGAAAGTCACAGCTGGGAGAGGGGCATCCACACCTGGACATAACGAGCTAAAAGAGAGGCTCCATATACAGCTGGAGATCATTTACAACTGGGCACCCCTAGGAGAAGAACTACTTGGTACCATTTAAAGGGATTTGTTCAGCAGTTTTAAGGAATTCACAACTTAAATGAAGGAGGGAGCTCAGTCTCTGCTGGGCACTACTCAATGAAGGACAGAGATATTTCATATCTGGGTATCCATTACGAGTGAAGCTGCCTCAACTCACTATTATTAACCCCTCAAACAAAAAGTGGTGAAGGGGAAAACACCACCAGGGCACAGCTTTCTCTTGTACTCGTGCCAATCCAAATGACTGAAAAAACACTGCAGATCACGCTGAGGAAGTGTTTGATTAAGTCCAAGACAACCTGAAAGGGAAAGTACAACAATTTCCAAAAGGAGAGTTTTACAATAAAAAAAATGCTAACAGGGACCTGGATTGCACATTAAATAACATCTGGGAGTGGAATGCCAACATGTAAGTGTATTTAAGACTTACTTAATGTTTCTAGTGTTTGAATCCTACAGAAGTAAATCTCTGACACAGAGTTCATGTGCTTACGTGCAGAGACTTGTGCAAAGCGAATTAAATAAAGGTGTCTTGCAGTAGAAGAAGCAGGAAATTAAGTTAAAACTGTCTGTAATATGTGCCAGGAAGTAAAAAAAAAACAACTTAAATCTTTTATCATAGTGTGACAGTTGCAGGTAGTATCCAGATCAAATATTGACATTTTTATGCAGTCTAGAGGTAGAAATTATTCTTGGAAGGCTTGTTTTCTTGTGAGATCCCTTGTGGTTTGGTTAATAAAAAGGACCTTACAAAATCTTCATCAAAATTCAGCAACATGTTTTATAAGAAAATAGTTTAGCAATTCCTTTTCTGAAGTCCCTTGTACAGCAATAATGAACTTTCAACATATTATGTACCCTGGTGTTGAAATACATGTATTTCTATATTCTGAGCAGGAATTCCTTTTTTTAACTTATTTTTAAACACACAAATTTACAATGTTTTACTATACAGAAGAACAAATGTTAATGTTTGTCTGCAATGGGGTTTAACAACTAGTTAAAATCATATAATCTATGCTATTCTACATATGGAAGTAAAAACTAACAGGCTCCATAGAATAGCATAGCTACTGGGGGAATTTCAATACTTAATCTTTAACTTAAGTTAAGGACATTTATTCTATAAAAAGCTAGTTCAAATGTTTTAATTAATATAGTGAATGCATATATACTACAGTTAGACGAAAACACTTATAAGTGGCTATTATACATGCAAGTGATTAAATGTTTAATGCACCTGATTGCATATATTGTCTTGTCTTAAATATGTATGTATGTGTCACCAAGGCGCTTAAAACACAATGTTATGGGGCTGGTGAGTCACTTAAAGAGTTATTATAGGCTCTTAAGGAAACAAATACTGTGTTATTTTTCCTGGATACATTTTAACCTTTTATTAGACGTACATACAGTATGATACAGCTGTGAAAGGGTTATGGGTGAACTTTTAAGAATAATTAACATGTAGTGATGATGTTTGTGCTCATATGATGTTTGTAGTATCTATCTATCTATCTATCTATCTATCTATCTATCTATCTATCTATCTATCTATCTATCTATCTATCTATCTGACTGTCTATCTGTCTGTCTGTCTGTCTATCTATCTAACTGACTATCTATCTATCTATCTATCTATCTATCTATCTATCTATCTATCTATCTATCTATCTATCTATCTATCTATCTGACTGTCTATCTGTCTGTCTGTCTGTCTATCTATCTAACTGACTATCTATCTATCTATCTATCTATCTATCTATCTATATGAAATACTTGACCACTTCCTTCAAACAATTTCTCAAAGTATTGTATAAATTCGTGTGTGTATGAATTTAGTTAATGTGTTAATTAATTATCTTAATGATGTTGTTAATTTGATGTAATGTACAGTAGCAATTTATTATAAAGATTCTCTGAAAAAGGTTCAGTTAAAGATTTTATAGCAATTTCTATGTCTTCTATCACTTCACAATGAAGAATAAAAGTCAATGTAAAATAGTATTTTATCTCTTTTCTAATCACAGAGCAAAGTGCAGCTTATATTGATTTCTGATTCCTGCCAAGAGATGTGGAATGTGCTGAAAAATCTATTCCTATTATATATATATTGTACTATTGGCAGGACACTGGATATTTTGTAATCAAGACTAAATAGAATTGGATCTTTTTTGTTTGGATGTTCTTTTGTTTGTGACACTATATTTATAGATATTTTATAATATCTCTACTAGTTAGAGATATTTTTTTATTTAGATATTCTGTGATACTGTTTTTGTACATATTGTACTTAGATATTTTTGTTAAACTATATAAACCTTTATATTAGAATTAGTATAAAATGGTGAATTTCTAGAAAAAAAAATCAGTATACAAATAAATTAAATAGTTAGGAATTGCACTGAAAGCCTTAGCTGTCAAAGTGTTTCAGATTAAAAAGTCTTGAAAAAGTTGCACAATAATTATTTAAGTATAATATATAATTGTATCATATATTTACCCCATGTATAGAGTTACGTAATATTAATAATACTACTACTAATAATATTAACAATAATTTGAGACGCCTTTGCTTGGTAAAGCCTTTTAGTATACTCTATTGTAAGATGTAGCATAAAAGTAAAGTATATTTGGTTCAACAAACTTGGGTTAATGTACTTCTAAAGTGTCTGAGATGAGGTAAGAAGGGCTGTGATCTCCGTTTTCCCCATAGGAAATAGTGCATAGTAAATAAAAGGATGCCATCCCATCTCAGCCAGTTGAGATGTTTGTAAATTCAGCCCCCTGTGTCACTATAGAGTGACTTGAAACCCCAAAAGCTTCTTGAAGTATCCCCATACTTGCTTAAGAAACCATTGAGGTTTTGAACAGCTCTTTATTATAACATGGTTTTTGTCTTAGATCTTTTTTGAGCCTATGCCACATTTTGGCTGTCCACAGGGATCCTCTTACAAAAAAAACCTGTGTGGGGTTTTATGTGATGTCATTTGTGAAAACCACAAGTGTAAGATTGTCAAAAATCTTTCAGTTTTGCCAAATTATTTCTAAAAAGGAAGAATGAAAGTCTACTTTCTAAGCCAGTGCTTTCCAAGGTTTTGTATGAGTAAGGAACCATAAAATAGATATAATATATTGAGGGATTCCATCCTGAATGGTTAATACATGATCACAAAATAACTTGAATTCTACATAGTATGTAATGATTATTTCATTGCATTTTCCCTTAGTTTTGTTTAATTTTAAATTAGTTGAAAATTTCGGATGACTTTTTATTGTCGGACTTGACAAATCCTGGGAGCCAGTGATCCACTACTACTAAAATATTTCTCCTGGCTCCTAATTGTTTTAGCTACTATAAATATATTCATGGCCAGATTACCCATTAGGCCAACTAGCAGCTGCCCAGGGACATTTCCCTGTGAGGGGCGCCACTTCTTAAAAAAAATGGTTTCTGGCTTAAATAAAAAATGAAATGTTGCAGTTCATAGACTGGCTACTAGGGGGTCATTACCTAGAACAAGAGAGTTACAACAGGAAAAGGAACTTACATGTACAGAAAAGGCAAAAATGGGTCCGTGCATACGTTGCATACTCACTCGCAGGGGCTCCTCCACTTTACTGCCTAGGGGCTCCAAAAAGGTAGATACGGCCCTAGTTGCAAGAATTATATGCATTATAACTAAACAGTAACGTTTTGTGACTGGCTCCTTGGAGTAGCCAATCTCTGCTCTAGGGATCTTGAAAACAGTTTGAAAGACTCTATTCCTGATTTACAGATACCCCACATAATAAAATATATAATAAAATAATACTAGAAATGTAGGCCCCATGTCCTGTTAAATGGAACCAGTCATAAGACAAATATGATTCCAAATAATTCCTGATCTTAGAAACACAATCATTAATAATTATTATTTGGATATGTGCAGTGCCTGTAGTTTTGTAGTAGTGCTTCAGGAGCCAGACATCTTAGATAGTATTCTTGTCTGCTATTCATGCCCAGTACGCTACTAGTCAGTAAACATTGTCAGTCTTGAAAGTGCCAAGTACACTTATAGCCAGAATATTCTCTGCATATAGCCATTTCTGTGTATATGTCATGGCATTGCATCAGCAACTTCTGCCCGCTGATAATGTGCTGCCCTTAGCCTGGGCATCATGAGCCTAGGCTGAAACACATTCATGCCCAATAATAAAACAGTCAGTAACCATGTACTGTTGATTAATGATGATTATTTGGATAAGTAAGAATATAACATGTTGTTTGATGATTGGATATACTGTAGCTCTGTTTAAATATACTTAATCTTTAATTACCAAAGAAAATGTTTGCCAGTCGGCCAGTTAGCAGTGATATAGATGTATGAGTCTTGTCTGACAATGACATCTACAGCCGAACGTACGCTTAGTGCATTTCCTGTTCATTTCAATGAATCTTGAACCACGTTTACTTCATAGATTTTTATGCAAAACACCACTTCTGTTGCATAATTCTTGAAATATCCACTATTGTCTTTACAGCTCTGTTATGTTAACGTATAATGGAGCTAGTGAACGGAGAGCCCTGGCGCAAAATAATTTGTGCCCCAATTGGATATCTCTATAAAATAAAAAGTTATATATATATATATATATCCTTTCCTGTTTTGTTCCCGTCAGCAGCAACGTGCAGCTGCCAGTAGGTGGCGCAACATTGCTGTGCTGAGAGTTTGTTCAATGTTTTCTTAGGGTTAGGTTTAGAGTTAGGGGTTAGGGGCTAGGGTTAGGGTAGTGGCAGATGATAAGCTCTACATAGTTAGGGTAAGGGTGAGGGTTCAGAGTTAAGGTAGTGGCAGGTGATAAGCTTTACATAGCTAGGGTTAGGGGTTAGGGATGAGGGTTCAGAGTTAGGGTAATGTCAGACAATAAGCTTTACATATTAAAACTATTTTACAATATTAAACATATCATCTGCCACTAACCCTAAACCCTAATCCTAACTATGTAAAGCTTATCATATGCCACTAACCTGAACCCTAACTCTAGCCCTCACTCTAAGAACAATTTGATCAAAGTCTCAGAGCTCCACCGTCGAGCCACCAACTGGCCCCTGCATCCCACTACTGGTGGGGACCAAACAGGATATATCCGATAGCTAGATAAATAGACAGATAGATATGGTTGGACAGATCACCCATATAATTATCTGCACCTGTTGCACCGTTGCACCGACAATAGCTCCGCCACTGGTTGCTGTGCCTATTTGCCGTGGGGTAGGCTCAACTAAGCATACTGCATTCCATGTGAAGCTGAGTGTATCTACCCCACTTACGTATTCTATGGCAATAAAAAACCTGATCCCTGCACTATCATACAGTCAGATCATCTCCTCTACACTAACCAACTATATTGTATTATAAATTAGCATAAAAATGCCAGATATTACCTTAGTGGAGTCACATATATAATTGTGCATATCTCAATAATGATTTACTTTTGGAGAAATAGCTGTGTCTTTAATAGGTGGCTGTCTGGGAAATTCATATTGTGAATAAGAGAGAAGGACAATTCTCAGCACAGGAGAAGCGCGTTTCCTTTGTTTTGCTTGCCATGGGTATTCTCAGCAGTTTCACACCATAGTAGGAAGCCGCCGGCTATCGTCTATACAATATGCTGCATATACTGGGATATCCAAACACATCTCCTTCACTTATTATGTCCAGGGAAGGAAATGGATGTATATAATTGTTTTAATGTCTATTTAAGAAATTCATCAGGTATTAGGAAGCTACTGTCATGCACACTACACTGTAGCTTATAGTCATGCCGACTTGTGCTGACTTGTATTAAATATTTAAAGAATCTTCCAAACTATAGTATTATACAATTAATTCCCATCTAGCTTACCCATTCTATCTACGTAAAAGTTTGGCTTCAGGATTTAGTTGTTCTGTCTTTCAGTCATGTCCAACTTTTCATGACCCTATGGACTGCAGGACGCCAGTCATATCTATTATTATGTCTCTGGTTGTCCTAATCCATAAGGTTTTCTTGGCAAAGATACTGGAGTGGGTTGCCAGTTGTCCAGTGGACAGTGATTTGTCTGATCTCTTTGCTATGACCTGCCCATCGTGGGTGACCCTACATGGTATAGCTCACAGCTTCATTGAAGTACACAAGCCGCTTCACCACAACAAGGTAGCGACCCAGAAGGGAATAGTATTCAGGACAGTCTTATGCTTATCTCAAACGTACTTGAATTCCTTAACTGTATTTAGCCATAGTGGCAGAGCTACTGCCGGTGCAGCAGGTGCAAAACACTGGGGAAAACAAATGGATAGTTGCCCTATGCTACCAGCAGTAAAGTAGGACACTTAATTTATTAGGAGAGAGAGGCAGATAATTATTTTTATATAAAGGTGATTTGATTACCCCTTTCTGGATCACTACCTTGTCGTGGTGAAGGGGCTTGTGTATTTCAGTGAAGCTGTGAGCTATACCATGTAGGGAGAACCAAAATCAGCAGGTCACAGCAGAGAGGTCAGACACATCTCGGTCCACTGGAAAAGGAACTCACAACCCACTACATTATATTTGCCAAGATAATAATAAGCACAATCAGAAACAAGATGTGCCCTGCGTGCTGCAGTCCATAGGGTCACACAGAATCGGACATGACTGAACGACTGAACAGCAACAATCTGATTACCCTAGGGGTTGTCTAACCACCTACTTTTTGGGGGGCTCCTTACTGTCCACTACAAACATATTGTATAGAGCAGTTGGAGTGGGGCCCCTAAATTAATTTGCACCAGGGTCCTCTACTTGTAAGGCCATTACCGCTAAATCTTCTACCTTCCAACTACAAGTCATGACCTCTTGTTCTTGCATTCCTCTCTTTCTGAAAGATACTTATTTGAAGGTTTCTGTGCTGGAAAATAAAATAATATATAATATAAACTAATATAAATCAGTCATTTAATGTAAATGAATATGCATTTGCTAAACATTTTGATGAATGTCAGTGAATTTAGATCTAATCATTGGTAGAAGTACTTCCCCATGGTTCAGATGCCAACTTGGAGGGGAGCTTCTTGGTAAGCTTAGATAAGATATGATTCTTACTAAACATTATGATAAGAAGTTACAATGAAAAACGGCTTCACACAGAAGCGTTATGTTTATAGATTGAAAATGTGCAAAATGCTTTTACACAGTTAAAAAAGTAATTATGACCTTTCATTTTAACTGTTGTGTTCATTTTTTTCTTTAATGTAAGCAGACATTATGTCTTTGATCCTAACTGGATTAGAAACCTGGGAGGAATGAAAGGAACTGTGATTACAGATAAAATCTCTTTTCAGTTCTGGGACCTTTCCTTTTATCTGTGCGCCATGCTGATGTGAGCACCTGCGCCTATCTGCCCTCTGCGATACAGACTTTATTCACTTTGTTCTTAGGGTTTAGGGTGAGGTTTAGAGTCTAGCACTTAGTGGTTAGGGTTAGGTTTGGAGGTTAGAGTTTAGGGTTAGGGTACTTTGTTCACTTTGTACTTAGGGTTTAGGGCTAGGGTCAGGACTAGTTTTAGAGTTTAGGGTTAGGGTAAGTGTTAGGTTTAGAAGTCAGGGTTTAGGGTTAGGATTAGGTTTAGAGTTAGGGTTGAGGGTTAGATTTTAGAGTTAGGGTAGTGGCAGATAACAGGTTCTACATAATAAAAGCTTAGGGTTAAGGGTTAGGGTCCTTTGTTCACTTTGTTCTTAGGGTTTAGGGCTAGGGTTAAGTTTAGAGTTTAGGGTTAGGGTATGTGTTAGGTTTAAAAGTTAAGGTTTAGGGTTAGGATTAGGTTTAGAGTTTAGGGTTAGTGTTTAGGGTTAGGTTTTAGGGTAAGTGTTAGGTTTAGAAGTTAGGGTTAGGATTAGGTTTAGAGTTTTAGGGTTATGGTAGTGGCAGATAACAGGTTCTACATAGTAAAGGTTTAGAGTTAAGGGTTAGGTTTGGAGGTTAGAATTTAGTGTTAGGGTTTAGCGTTTAGAGTTAGGGGGTAGGGTTACGGTTTAGGATTAGGGTTAGATTTTATGATTTGTGTTAGGGTAGTAAGCAAGTGGTGCGTACAGGTGGAGCCGGCCTGTGGCGAACACATAACAAGAAATGCCCTAGTTCTGTTTAAAGGCTGCCAATGTAAACTGCTACATGAGAATACAACTAAATAATAAAGTAAGCTCAATTAGGGTAACCCTCCTCGTCATGCTACAGGTTGTTTAACAGTTAAAGAGCCAGCTGAGTATACATTTCTGCTTGTGGCTTACATAGCTGCCAACATTTGGGGGGTACTAATCATCATAGGAGGCTGATGTGGGGTATGGCTGTGGTCTCAGCGTTTCCCCACAGTGCATAGTAAATACAGAGATGCACATCTTAATTAATAAGCCCCAGTTGTTAGATTGTTTCATACAGTCCCAGTGGTCCTTTAATGAATAAGAAGCAGACCTTAAAGAGGCTGCTATGCCTTATTGCTCCAAATAAGCTTAGTACGTTTGGGCCAAATATCCCATCATGCATTTGATATTTTTACATGAAAAAAATAGCAATTATATTAATCTCAAGGACATGCATGTCTTTGTTGTGTTTGAGCAAGCGTTGCTACTCATGTCTGTAACTTGTAATTTATTTTATAAGGAGACATGAAGGAATTCAAGTAGGGGGTTGTTTGCCTTCTTCAGATCAAGATAAGTAAAATAGGGGAACTCACAATTTATTAGGGGAGGGTGCAGATAATTATTTTTATATAAAATTGATCAGATCAGATCACCCTATGGGTAATTTGACCACCTACATATATGTTTTTGCTTATCACACTGATAAATTGGGATGGGGGACTGAAATGACCCCCCTTCATTCACCAGCTCTGCCCCTGCCTCATAAAATAATTGCTCACAGTCTATATTTACTATGCACATAAATAATAAATACTTAAATGAGCCTTTATGACTATTTCATAAATATGACATCAGGTTATTAGTGATGACCTCATCAAAGTGGCGCGTTGCCTCTTGTGATGCAATCACAAAGTAAAGGCAGCTGTGTAATCATCTGTAACTCAGGCCTATAATTTACGTACAGTAGCTGGCAATAATATTATTTTATGAATTCTGACTAATTATATCACATTGGATTCATCAGGCTTGGTAATAAAACTGTTCATTGCTTGTGGAGTAATATTTGTGAATGACCCACATAGGTAAATAAATAATACTTCTTGTATATATACCAAAATAGGGCTTTGATTCTATAGTATATTTCTTCAATTGATTGGGGATGATATCATTGTATCCTCCTTATTTGGGTCCCATAATTGCACATATGGAAGGAATTATATGTATTACACTGGACCGCTGCAGTCTGTGCGACAGAATATATTGATAAAAGGGATTTGTCCGTTCACTAGAAGGCATCATATCATGGGTGTGTTTCAGCCTAGGCCCAAGAGGCCCAGGCCTAAGGCAGCACATTTTCAGGGGGCAGCAGGCTGTCTGATGTTGCTGATGCAGCGCCTCGGAATACTCACAGAAATGCTTATATGAAGAAAATATTGTGTCTGTATATACTAGTCATTTGCCTGTCATAAGTGACGGGATAAATGACAGGATAATATTTAATACCCCCCCTGTGTCTCCCCCCCCCTCCCCTGTGTTTCTTCCTACCCCTTCTCCCTCCCCTGTGTTTCTTCCCACCCCTTTTCCCTCCCCTGTGTCTCTTCCCCCCCTCTCCCTCCCTTGTGTTTCTCCCCCCTCCCCTCCCTGTGTCTCTCACCTCCATTCCCTGTGTCTCTTCCCCCCACTCCCTCCCCTGTGTCTCTTCCCCCCTCTCCCTCCTCTGTATCTCTTCCATCCTCTCCTGTGTCTCTTCCCCCCTCTCCATCCCCTGTGCCTCTTCTCCCCCTCTCCCTCCCCTGTGTCTCTTTCCCCCTCTCCCTCCCCTGTGTCTCTTCCCCCCTCTCCCTCCCCTGTATCTCTTCCCTCCTCTCCTGTGTCTCTTCCCCCCTCTCCATCCCCTGTGTCTCTTCCCCCTCTCCCTCCTCCCCTGTGTCTCGTCCCCCCTCTCTCTCCCCTGTGTCTCTTCCCCCTCTCCCTCACCTGTATCTCTTCCCTCCTCTCCTGTGTCTCTTCCCCCCTCTCCATCCCCTGTGTCTCTTCCCCCTCTCCCTCCTCCCCTGTGTCTCGTCCCCCCCCTCTCTCCCCTGTGTCTCTTCCCCCTCTCCCTCACCTGTATCTCTTCCCTCCTCTCCTGTGTCTCTTCCCCCTCTCTCCATCCCCTGTGTCTCTCCCCCCCCCCCCCCCCCGCTCTCCCTCCCCTGTGTCTGAAATGCACAATTGTTCACTACAGTGGTTTAAATCCATGAAAAAAAAAAATGGGAATGCGTAATCTCTAAAGGGTTTATGTGTTTATTGCACTATAGGGCCATATTAAATTTGAAGCCCATTGCAGCACCGGTACACCGGCAAAGCCTGCGGGCTTGAAATTCGGTGGAATTACAGAGCTATTACATTAGCCAAGCCCACAACAGATGTGGCCGACATCAACATGCTGCTGTGAAAATGATCAATTAGTCAAACCCGTAGTTACGTGTTTAGACAGAGCCAATGGTAAATGAGATCGTCATCATTACGTCACCGGAAAATGGAGGTTAGATTTCAAAGCCTTACGGGCTTCAATTACGAGTTACGATCAGACCCGCATTCCAGAAATAATGCAATATTAATAAATCAGTAAATATTATATTGTAGACCATGCGAGTTCCATTATATGTATTAACACATTGACAAAGTGGGGTTAGCATACCTCCAATGATATTAATCACATATATAGTTGTGAGCGTACGAGTTGTTGCTAACGCTGCGGGCTCGCTACGCGAGTCGCGGCCCTCGCGAAGTGAGGGCCGCGACTCGCGTAGCGAGCTGCGGCCCTCGCATAGCGAGGGCCGCGGCTCGCGCAGCGAGCCGAGGCCCTCGCGAAGCGAGGGCACTGCCCGAGGGTCTCAGTTGCTGGCATGGAGCGCCGTAGGCGCTCCATGCCAGCACCTGAGGACCTCGCAAAGCGAGGGCCGCAGTTGCTGGCATGGAGCGCCGAAGGCGCTCCTTGCCAGCAACTGCGACCCTCGCAAACTTCACGTCGCAACCCAAACAGTACGACACACACATTACGACACTCGCAAACAACATACGACACACGTTCACACACATTACGGACTCGCAACACTCGGACGCAACTCGCGAACATTACAAAATGTAAAACACAATACATACACACACCACATACATAAAAAACTTACCTACACCAAGAGGGAGCACCCAGCACCTCAAAAATACAACTTACACCTCGATTTTACTTCAAATAAAACAGTTTAGAGACTAAAAAAAAAACGAAGCGAGAGAAAAAATGGCCGCCGAACAAAACGAAAACGAGGCTACAGCACTCTAAACTCGCAAAACACCACAAAACACCTACGGATATTCCGATACAAACGTATAACACACATTACTCGCCATTTGACGCCAATGCGGAAGTACACGACAACGGTTTGGGCTCGCGCACGCACAGTGTTACACTGCACACATTCAGCACGCTTACACAGCAGATCCACACCACTAATGCTGCAGCAACATCAAAACACATTCACAGCTCTTCCACACAATGCTTTAAAATAGGTAAAGTATATTCATTTATTAATGTATTATATATTTCATTATTACACACTAAACAGCATTAGCTACCTTACAATTTCATTGCCGTCATTTTTTGACGGGCAATTCGCTAGTGATATTAATAAAAACAGAGCCCAGTTTTATGAGATCCTCCAGCTCTAAAGGGCAAGTTCCACCTAAACGTAATCATCACAGCATATTGTTATCAAGATACATTTCCTAGATTGCCATTTACTGTTGTGTGTTAGAAGAGACAAAATAATTATGATTTTGGTTGAGTGGAAATAGTGAAAGCAGTTTGTCAAATTTTGGGAGGGTGGTGCCATGACTTTCTTTTGAACAAGAGCCAAATATGGTATAGAAAATTTCCAGGTAATGTGTGAAAATACTACTTTACAGAAAGGGTGGTAGATAAATAGAACAGTCATCTAGTGGAGGTGGTAGGAACAAACACACTAAAGACATTCATGTCTGGGATAAGCATAAGGCCATCCTGATTAATAGTAAGCCAACCTTTTTAGATAAATAGAATGGGCAGACAAGATGGGCCTTTTGGTTCTTATCTGTCATCAAATAAATGTTTTTATGTTGACTAACTCCAACAGTCTGATCTAATTAAGGTCATAAAAACTTTTTTATATTTAAAAATGATAGTGCATAGAACACTAGGGAGTAGTGCAGGCATGTACTAATTTGTAGTTGTTGTTCAGTGGTTCAGTTGTGTCCGACTCTCCACCACCCTATGGACTGCAGCACTCCAGACACATCTTGTGTCTAGTTGTGCTTATCAATACATTTATCTTGGCAAAGATTCTGGAGTGGGTTTCCAGTTCCTTCTCCAGTGGACCGCAGTGTCTGACCTTTCTGCTATGACCTGCCCATCTTGGGTGACCCAACATGGTATAGCTCACAGCTTTATTGAAGGTTGAAAATGTTGCCAAATCTATATTTCTATATCGACTAAATCCAACAAACTGATCTAATTAAGGTGATAAATACTTTTTTTATATATTAAAAAATTCTGGGCATGTGCTATTTTGTAGAAATAGTATTAAATATGAAAAAGTGGTAGGAGCAAAACACATTAATAAAATTAACTTGTGTGTAGACATTGGGTAGACAGAATTGGCAGACTAGATGGGCCTCTTTATCGCTATCAAATCTATTCTTCTACTTCTTCTTGAAAGATCCAAGCATTTTCTTATAACCAAGCAAGAGAGTCCTGGCCACAGCACTGGCGTCTTCTCTAGAATTGAGAAGTAGGGGAAAAAAACAGCATTTACATCATTGACTAGATCTGAGTCATTTGGGTTTTGAAGAAGTGGTTTTCTTAAAGTGTTCACCATGTTCGATGCTCCTTTAAACCGCGACTTGTTGATTCTTGAGTATGAAACATAAAAAAAAAAAAGGATCCAAGAATGATTTGCGTTTAGCATAACACGCACAGCTGTCAGTCTGCTTGGCACCGCTGGAGGCTGCGGATGTATAACTTCTTTCATGGACGACTTGCAGTTTTGGTCTTGCCACATACGTGAATAGCAGGCACTGTCTGCAGTCACAGAATCTATTATCTCTTGCGTCACGAGACCTGGTGCCAACCGTAGGACAGAGAGACACATTAGCTGCTTAATCTTCTTTGGCACTTGGCAGCACTGTCCTGTTGGTAAAGAAAGCTCCACTTTGAAGAAAAGCACAGTTTCAGTATAAAATGAGAGTGAGTATGACTAGTCGTGTGTGTCTGTTGAGAGAAGCATGCCTAAAATAAACAATAACTATGCCCGTACAAAAAAATACCAGGGTTTTGCTTCTGCATGATGGTGAATAAGTAGCAGACTCCTAGCAGATTCATAGCCGTAAAAGATCACTGTAGTTTAATAAAGTGTTCACCTGTTTGTGAAGTAGCAACATTGGCAGGAGTATAAGAACATTAGCCCATTCTGGATCAATACCTTGTTGTGGTCAAGGGGCTTGTGTACTTCAATGAAGCGGTGAACTATACCATGTAGGATCACTTAAGATGGGCAGATCATAGCAGAGAGGTCAGATAAATTGACTGGAGAAGAAATTGGTAACCCACTCCAGTATCTTTGCCAATATTGCCTTATGGATAAGCATGACCAGAGACATAATTATAGATGTGCCTGGCGTGCTTTGGTCCATAGGGTCACGGACATAACTGCACAACTAAACAAAACAAAGAGAATTAGAAGAAAAAAAAACCTTATGTTTGGATGGATCTCATTTTATCATATTAAATTCCGTTTTTGTCTGTAGTTTGAGTGGTGGTTTGTCCTATGGGGCAATAGTCTGCCATTCAGTTCTGCGGGAAAAATTGAAGAGGGCATTTGTTAACAGAAGTGAATACAGATCGTATTTGCGACCACAGTGTTATAATCCTTTTACAAACATAAAATGACAAAATGTCTGTCATCATTAAAGCAAAACCGAATATAATATTTAAAAATTACAGTATGTAATTGTTTATTTTAAAGGGCATAATATTTTGCAAATTATCAAGTCAAGTTCTTCTATAGCTATAAATATTACCCATTAAATAGAATAGTCAGAATCAGTACTTGTTGATTCTTATCTTCTATTGCCATATGTTTCTTGGTTCTAGCCCTCTCACATATTCTTACAGAAGCTTAGGATTTAAATTAATATTGTTTGCAATCTGAGGGCAACCATAAATGGTTTAAATTGTTTGAATTGACAATAGACATTGTAGGACGGAATACAAATTACATTGACACAGCACAGCCAGGTTTTTTTTCAGAAATAGTATACATAGAAATAAATGCAATAATGATGGATCATAATAAAGTTATTATTTTGTTATTCAAAAAGTAGAAGTGTTAGATAAATGAACTTGAAACTTAGGTATTTTAAAAATGAATTGCTTGAAAAAGTCATTCTCGTCTCCTAATGACTCTATCTCAGAAGATTAATTAATTATCTCTCAAAGTGCGGGGTAATAAGACACAAGCACATGCCCAGATAGATTAATAATTACAGTCACATAGTTGTTTAAAGTTATCCTCATGGTGTGAAAGAGCACAAGATTGTACATTAACAACAGCTAAAACAATCAAAGTTGTAAGAATCATGATTAATAACAAGCCGCGAGATGAGGAATGTGATTGATAGCAGTTTTCCCTGGACTGCAAAATGAACTGACCAGTTAACCCATAACTGACCTGTTTCAGTGATTCCAGCATTCCCGCTCTGCACAGATTGATTATTTGAGGCTTAGCTCTTTTTTTTTCTTTTGCTCACTACACAGAGCTGTAGCGGTGGGTTTGGAAGGGGCAATTAGTGACTCATGTAAACATAGACCTTACTTTATTGATTTCTCAGTGAAAAATGCACGTATTTCGAAAATTCAAAAAGTATTTCAATATGCTTTTAGGAGGTCTTTACTGTGATGTCATCTAAATTGTGCTCAATTAAGTGGCCCTTTAATATGAAACTGTAATTTAGAAAAAATATTTAGTTTTTCCTATTTTAATATATATCATGTGGCAATGTTATGTGAACTTGGTAAATATACATTAGCTCCATGATTTACATGAAAGATGTATACAGTCTACAATTAGGTATTATATTCGGAGAAGACACCATACTAGAACATGTCTTCTAACCAAGGGTGTAGGAACTGGGGGGGGGGGGGGGGGGCGAAGGGGGACAACCCCCCGCCCCAGATTTTTCAGTTTGTGTGGAGAAGCAGATGTGTGGTATTTTATACTATCCCCCCCAGATTTTCTTTGGCTCATACACCCATGCTTCTAACCACTTAAAAAGACACTGCAGTCTATTATACATAATGCTTTATTTATTAAGGACTAAACCTGGTAATTTCCAAAACATTTTTAGAAATCTAAAAACAATAGAGTTTTTTTTTAATTAACTATAACATATCATTATTTTTTACTGGGGGCAGCCGTTGCCTTTCTTGTTAGCTGCTCTAGCAAAAGAGTATGTCCTGATCATCACTGGCACTAAGAATTGCCACATATTAATTAAAGCAGCTGAATCTTTTGCATCCAAGATCCAATCCCACTTCTAGAAGCCAATAGACAGCAATGGCAATGGTGGCTATCACTACTGTATAACTGCACAGAATAGTTAATAGAAAATTACTCTTTAGTGCTGGATTAACTGACTATCTAAAATATAATGTAATTGCCTTAAAGTGACAAGCTGAGGCTCCAGATATGGTATATTTTAAAGCTGTAGGTAATAAAGTGAATGTTATTTTCTGATTTGCCTAAAAGTAAACTAACACTGATCTTTTTAACATCAATCGGCCTATCTGATCCACCTACAAAGAAAAAGAGTTGTATGACTTTGTAAGGAGAGATCATTACTAATAATTAAATCTCTTGGGTCTGAGCATGAGTTACACTGAAATCAGTGGATTCATAATTGTCCCATGGGGTAATCAGTAAATATTGCTAATTATTTCTTATTAACAAAAGATACAGAAAGTGGGTGAATCGGAAAGGCTGACTAACAGCTAAAAATTGCAATTTTCAATGTTAGTTTACTACAGGAAAATGCATTTTAATAACATTCAGCTAATAAAGTACTTGTTATTAGAAATAATTTTAAGCAATGCCATATTTGGATCCTTCTCTGTGTCATTTTAATATATAACAGCTCCACATTTGTTTGTATGACTTGGTAAGCAGCACAAACATCACATAAGCAGCATAAACAGCGGCACTAAAGTGATTGAACAGCAGCTGTCAGAATGTCATTACTTCATAAACACTTCACTAAGTAAACACATGAGGTCCATTTCTGGTGAGGGACTAGTCTTATAAATTAAACCTTTTCTTTCTTGTTCCACAGGATGCCTCGAATAAGTGGAATATGGTGTAGCCATTGGAAATGGAAGATGCAGAATATTCTGTGCTTTATTGCGATCTACCTTGCGTGTGTACAGCATACTGGTAAGTAGATGAATATCTGTTTTGAGCAAGTCGCCCAGGGCGGGTGCAGGGGTACTAGTGTATGGAGCACACTTTAAGAACTCACATTTGTTTCTTGAATATGTAGCTAATCTCAATGCATGCGTGTTGAGTTAGGTTACACATGGTTATTGAGATTGGTTACAAATTAGTTCAAACGACCACTGAAGTCTGAAAGAAAAAGTCTCAGTTTAATTAGTATTACAGTTTATTTTCTTGTATTATTACATTGTTAAAATAATAGGGTATTATTCATACTTTAGGTTTTTCATTTCCCACTGCGGCTGCATTTATTTTGTTGTATCATATAGTGTGCTAGAAATACACATGTGACATCTAACTGATAATACTTTTATTTTGCAATGATATGATCATTTTATATATACACACATACATATATATATATATATATATATATATATATTATATATATATATATATATATATATATATATATATATATATATATATATATATATATATATATATACCGTATGTACTTGAGTATAAGCCGACCCGAGTATAAGCCCAGGAACCTATTTTAACACAAAATATTGGGTAAAATGAGTGACTCGAGTATAAGCCGAGGGTGGGAAATGTGCTGCCCCCTGTGTCCCTCTTGTGCCTTCTGTGTCCCCCTCTCTCTCCCGTGTCTCTTCTCCCCTCTCCCTTCCCTGTGTCTCTTCCCCCCTCTCCCTTCCCTGTGTCTCTTCCCCCCTCCTCATTCTCAACCTCCCTCCTCAACCCCACTCCTCATCCTCAACCTCCCTCCTCATCATCCCTCCTCATCCTCAACCTCCCTCCTCAACTCCTCATCCTCAACCCCCCTCCTCAACCTCAACCCCCATCCTCATCCTCAACCACGTCCTCAACCTCCCTACTCATCCTCAACCCCCTCCTCAACCCCCTCCTCAACCTCCCTCCTCAACCTCAACCTTCCTCCTCAACCTCCCTCCTCATCCTCAACCCCCCTCATTCTAAACCCCCCTCCTCATTCTAAACCCCCCTCATACTACCCCTCTAAATACCCCCCCCCCCCCACTTACCTGCTCCGGCCTCCACTCCTTCCGGGTCTTGACGTGGAGTGCATGTGATGTCACGGCATTAGCATATACCGGGTGCCGGCGCCGGTATATGCTAGTGACGTGGCGCGCATGTGCCGGCACCCGGTATATGCTAATGCCGTGACGTCACATGCGCGCCACGTCAAGACCCGGAAGGAGCGGAGGCCGGAGCAGGTAAGTGGGGGGGGGGGGGGGGGGTATTTAGAGGGGTAGTATGAGGGGGGGGGGTTAGAATTAGGGGGGGGGGGGTTGAGGATGAGGAGGGGGAGGGAAAGAGACACGGTGGGTTAGAGACACATGGGGGGTAGAGAGAGACGGGGGTAGAGAGACACAAGGGGAGGGGGTTAGAGAGACACGGGGGGGTTAGAGAGACACGGGGGGAGAGTGACTCAAGTATAAGCTGAGGGGGCCCTTTTTAGCCTTAAAAAAGGGCTGAAAAACTCGGCTTATACTCGAGTATATACGGCATATGTATATATATATATATATATATATATATATATATATATATTTGTATCTGGAAATTTTGGAGGAGGGTGTGTTTGGGGGGCATGTGTACTAGACCACAACGTTCCGATAACGGCCCTGCAGTCCTATAGTAGTCACTCTCTCTCCAATATACTGTGTTAATAGTTTATTGTCCTTTTGCTACATGAGGAACTCCGTGAAACAGGAAGAGCTATAAAAGCGTTCTCATCACACCCCGTTGTGGCACATTGAATGACTTCTGATTTAATTGTCTGATAAAAGTTCATTCCCCTCTCTAAAAATGATAAGTCATATGGAAATGAAGAGATATTTATCATTTTTGTTGTGGTTTTGACGTTAGCAAGAACAAAATGGGGAAGTAAGGAGAAAAAAAAAGAAAATATTATATAAAATATATTGGTATATATGTAAATAGTGCAATTTAAAAATATCAGTTACATGAGATTTTTTTTTCCGTATGTATAGTTATAGATAACAATTAAAAAAAATGCATATTAATCAATTGACCTAATGCAACAAAGACGTATATATCAAAAAACTGTACAATACTTCTGATCATATATATGAGCATTTAGGGATCTGTTTCAAGAAAGATAAAAGTTCCAAGACTCTGTTGCTGGTTTACCCCAAATTTCTATCATGAAATCCACTGTATTCCACTTGAAAAATATCCAGAATTATCCAAAGCTTTGATTTTCCTTGAAATTGTCTTGGAGCGTAGTTTGGAGAATTTAAGTAGGTTTTTGAGGTTGTTGGGTTTAATGTTTAGATCATGGAAAGTGATGATGCATCCCAGGATCTCAGGATGAAAGGTAGTGAAGATCTATGAAAAAACATATTGTGATTCTGGGTTCTACCAGTAACATCATAGAACACAAGAAGGGTCCCAAAATGTGCTAAATCTTTTTTTTATATTAGACCGGCCTTTGCAAATTAGCACTAATATTATAATTTTGATAATAAATTTGAAAACAAAGACAGGACATTCACACAGCTGTTGATAAAATGCCCATGCCCACGGATTTTACAGCACTGTCAATGCTCTCATAAGAAAAAAAAATACGTTTCACTAACAAATATACAAACTGCAATTTTGCTAATATTACGGTGGGCTCCAGGTAACTGTAGATCAGTGGTTTCCAACAATTGGTCCTAGGATGATGTTGGCTCCTCAGACCTTATCTGCTGGTTCTCAAGGACATGGGGAGATCAGGAGAGGCTAACACTTTAAGCATACCACAATTCTAGCGCTAAGGAATATGTTGGCGCATCACAAATAAACAATAATAATAATAATAACCCTGAGTACAATGGTAAGACTTTTGAGGAATTTATCTGCAGTTAAAATGTACTCTATTCAAATTAGCACAAAGCTAAATGAAAATGTAGTATGTCACATAAAGTATCACCCTGTTCAGATGTTCTGGATCTCAAAGTCAGTCCTCATGAGCACTTTAAGGTATCCAGATGGTCCCCAGATCAAAAAGATAAGAGCTACTACTACAGAATCCTAGAGTATTGCAGTAGTCCTTTCTGGAGAAAACTCAATATGGAACAGCTTGCCAACTGCTTTGCTTTATAAAAACTGATATTTATGAGGAATTATGATTAACTGCTGTATATATCCATATTAAATCCAGAGAAGTTATAAATGTGCAGTTTTTTTGTTTGAGGACTATGGAAAGGAGATGTCACCTTCAACAAAGAAAAGGGCTCTTCACATAATAGACAGTCGAGTTGTGCTGTTCGCAATCAAGAGAGGGTACAAAATTAGAATCAATATGTCACAGTCCAAGTAAAAACTGTGTCATGGATGTTATTTTAAGCTAAAATTATTTTTTTTTGCGTCAAATGTCTATTTTGTCATATTATACTTACATATAAGTTAGTTTGCCAGTCTCTTCACCAACACAGGCAGGTTGAATTTCATGGACATGGACAACATATCTTGTTTCTCTCTTATATCAAATATAGGAAATTTGGATATATATCTCAGTGTGTTTTTTTTAGAGAAAGCCCCTTTATTGAATAAATTACAGTACCTCTGGGCATGTCCCTGTCAGCCAATGAGCACTAATAAAACTATACAAGTCATGCTTTCCAGGCAGTGATTGTGACAAAAAGCTTTATTTTATATCTGTAATAACTGATTGATTGTGTAGAAGATATCAAATATCTACAGTGTGAGATTATTTTCTCCTCCTTTGTCCTGAGATGTTACAGGAAATAGTGTGACAGTGAGCCTTATGGATTTTTGAACTGCAACATATTGCACTTTTGCTCCTATTCATCTTAATGTAAACCATATAATAAAACAAAGTTAACACAATCTCAATGAGTCCTTGTTTGCTCTTCGTCATGACTCACTGGTAAGATAAAGGTAGATTGCACATAGTTTTTTTAATGCCATGCCTGTTGTTTTAGTGGTCATTTTATTCAATTAATATTATTTACTTACACAGCTGCTAATTTTGTTAGTTTATGTTGTACTTCACAAACAAATGCCTTTTTTCTTGACCTACGGTGGACCTTTAGCATATCATAAAGTCACAAGATGCATAAATAGTGGACTTTCCAAGTATAGTTCCAGATTGGGAAAATTGCACAAATTTTAGTGATATTCCTGGAAAAATATTGCTGATTATGACTTTGTTTAACCTAACAAAGTGACAACAGAAACAAAGTAAAATATTGCGTTCCCATGTGAGAGCGACAGGAGATCATGTGACATGAACGTGCCACAGTAGGGAGAGGAAATCCTGCTTCAGATAGTTTACATTCTAGAATAAAGAGGGCTTCCTTAATTCCAGTCTACGATCACCTTAGATAAGACAGATCTGAAAACACATTAACTGTATTGTGTTTGTAGACTATGGTCAGATATAAATGACAGGTTTTAGTATAACTCTAAAAGGGCCACTCCAGTACTTATTCAAATGGGGTTTATTCACTTACTTACCTCTTAGCCTTTTTTCATTGTGTTATATGTATTTAAAAGGTGACTTAATTATGTAATGATCCTCAATGTAATTATCCCATAAAATGTATACTTCACTTCTATGAACCCTGTAGAGAAAATGACCTCCCCACCCACTTGCTGGAACCTTCCTCTCTCTGTTCTCTCTTATGTAAAGTGCCATGTTTCACAGCTGTGATCTAAGGCCAATCTCACAAGGGAGTGGCTTCAAACTACAAGAACAATGTTGCTGCATGCAGTCACACATCATATCACTGTCTACTTATTTCAGTAAGAGAAACTGGTAGTATGAACTCACTTTCCTCTGAGTTTGGCCTTTGATCACAGCTGTGAAACATGGCACCCTATATGAAAAAGGATAGGAAGAAAGTGGGAGTTTCTAGAAGGTGAGAATCTGTTACTCTGGAGGTTTCTTAGAAGTAAGTGAAATGTACATTGTATGTAACAATTACATTGAGGCAGCCTCAACATCTTCTAGAGATGCAGAGAACACTAACCTTCAGATTTAAGTTTTTAAGGCTACATTACATTTATTAATTTCCAATGCTGATATTATTTTTAATCAGTTACTGAATAATCAAATGAAACCCTGGGCAAATGTTTTCAGCATGTATAACTCTGTCCCATGGCTTTAATCCTGTAGAACTTTATTTTTTTATTTATTTACTGTTACCATGTATAGTGCTGTTTTCCCGAAAGTACTTCAAGTGGCTTTGTGTTTGTATAAGATAAGAAGGTCAAAAGTCTGACATAGCCCATTATCATGACCCCATGCTGATGAGTACACGTAATACTTTTGGTACACGCATAAGAAAAATCATAACTACCACTGGAGGATAGATAAATGTAATGGGATTAAACAAAATAAATGTATGGAGATATATATGAGATGGTTATGAGCTAGATGATGTACACTCCTGCGAAATATCCAATTTTCCCAACCCACAGCCCAGCACAGGGGCTTTAGAACATACCTGCCAATTGCCCCTCTTTTGGAGGGGCAGTTCCTCTTTCTAAGGGAAATGCCCCTGTACCTTTAAATCTCCCAAATATCCCTATTTTGAAGAAAAGTCCACACTTAAGGACAAAACCCTGTTTTCTGCTCCCGAACATGTCCCACTTTCTCTAGTTTTTCATGGTGTTTTCTCTAGAAATCTTGGAGAACTATAGGACCTCAGCATGCCAGTACATAATTTATGTCTGCATGGAGCAACATGCACGTACTAACTGAGTGAATCACTAAAACTTAGTTTAAATATTGTGCACAATGGCGTTAACAGTAACCGATAGTGTGTAATAATAATTCAATAATCTAAGTGTCAATCTTCATCCATTTGAAAAAAATGGAGGTATGACATACAGGGACGTATATGGCCATCTAATGTCTGCCTTGGTCAGTGGTGACAACAGGTAACTTGGCGACTTACTTGGACTGCTGTTCATTTTTCTGAAATCATACAAATGTTGGGGCATATACATATTTTTGCATTCTTACAGCAGATATTTGCATTTTGTTTTGGCAGAATGAATCATATTATATGTTATACCATTGTTAAAAATCTTTGTCAACAACACCTTCCTCTTTTATCATAATTCATATAAATCACAATTTGCATCAGATATTAGTTAAGTAAACAGACATTGTTCTCTATACAAATATGTGTTGTCATTTGAAAACAAGTTGACAGAACTACCAGCAAAAATACGGTCTATCAGACATCCTCTTCTCTGTCAGACTTAATGATTCAGTCTGGCACAGGCACTCGTACCTAAACTTGCCATATCAGGCACCATAAACTTGTCTGTAACCTGTTCCCCTCTGGCTTTATTGCATGACTCCTTATGGTGTGATTTAATGGTTTGATCACCAATTTGACATACTCCAAGTGCTCGTCACACTTATTTGCCTCCTTCCTGGCTAATTGTGCAGTAGCATGCCATCTATCACTGATGAGTCATATCTCATCCCCTTGATAACAAGGTGGAGACTTATTGCACGGAAGAAACTTGTAAAGCTTGAATCCTTCATTAACAAATTAATTGTTCTAATAAGTGCTGATTGCTGACTCATAGGTAAAAAATGCAACACCCCATGAAAGATTATACAAATGTGTTTTTAATCTGTGGAAGGGATTCTGTTACTAAGATTCCTGCAGAGCCAAAGTCCTAGAATGAACACTAGTTAGTCATTGCTTATCAGAACCTAGTTTTGATCCTTAGTGCTAGTTTTGATCCTTATTTCTATAAATGTTTTAACTTCATTTATTATTTCATTTTAATGTCTTCTCCTCAATATAATTATAATATAATATTTATACTTAATTCAAAGACTTCCCTGGAGTAAGAGATACACATCTTCGGGAGTCTGCCCCTTTCTTCTCTCATGGTAGCAGCCATGTTGCACAACTTTAACCTAAAGCCACACCCACAGGTGAGGAACTTCACACTACCAGTGTCTTGTGTTGCTGAGACATACAGCATGTCAGTGTTTGCTTCTTCGCAGCTTGAGATGTAGGTATTGTGAATTCCCTCCATTGCTGCTATAAGTGGTGGAACAGGAAGAATGGGGGAGGTTCTTCTTTTAAATGTATTTATTTATTTTATTTTAATACAAAAGTATATCACAAATATCACAATGTTTCATGATATTATCATAAATCTATATTTGACACTGAACTCTAATTTGATATTGTGACCACCGCATTCACACCATTCAGTCAAAAAGGAGTAAATAAATTAAACATCTTACTTCGTGAAATCTGTTGATTGTCCAAAGTTACTTAATGGAGTCCCAGATCTTCCATTTAACTTTGTTTTATAATTTTACCAATCTCGCAATAGTTTTCTAGTTCTTTAATGTAGCTGATTTTTAATAGAATTTCCGTCCAGCTAGGGAGTTTCTGAATAGAAGACATCTCTTATTCCATTACATTGAAGGGGGTAAAATGAATTAAATAACCTAGTTTAAAAATGTGCTCAAAACAAAAACATTAAACAGTCAATTTATGTAAAAACAAGCAAGAGACCAACAAATGTCAGTATATTAAGCCATTTAAAACCTTAGAATCTCTTATATGAAACAGAACACGGATACACTGTCAAAGTTGTATGTATTTTGTCAGTGGTGGAGCTAGAGAATGGAGGGTCCTGGTGCATAACATTTTTTTTACTCTGGGCCTTGGTACCAACTAATTCAGTGACCTTCCCCAAGACCCCTTCCCCTAGCTCCCTTCCCTAATACCCTTTCCCATAACAGCACCCCTCCCCAAGACTCTTTCCTATAGCTGCAGTCCCCAATACCCCATTCCATAGCTGGCCCCCCCCTCAGAGGAGGGCCCTTGTTCATTGCACCACCTGCACCACTGGTAGTTTCGCCCCTTGTCACTTTTGCGTTTCATTAATCAATGAAGCAAACTAATAATGATTTCAAGCGATGATGAGGGAAGAGCTACCTGGTTATCTGTGTTGAGCCACACTTGGCTGTAGCTCCATAGGCTGCTGAGAACTGTTGAATGAATACCGATTATTCATGAATTATACAATACTTCCTCTCTCTTTCCAATATAGCTCAGATTATTTCACCCTTCTCCTGTTCTCTCAGCTTCCATGACCCTGATTTTGCTTCTGGGCCTTTGCACCATCTTAGCAGCAAACCTAAACCTCTATTTATGCTCAATTATCTATATACCAAACAATAATGTACTCTTTATAACTATGTTCAGCTACTTTGATAAAGATAAAGGCACAGTATAAAATGCAAATAAATAAATGACATTGCATTTTGCATAAAATGTCAATTGTAAAGTCATTAGCTCCCATTTATGAATTGATCACATGCAACATTGTAGCAGAATGTAATAGTGTCCAAATGCAAACCAAAAAGGTTAAAGTGATAGCCTGCAATCTAGAGCTCCTGAGCCAAATATGGTCCAGTAAGGGTCAATACATGGCTAAGGTAAGGGTCAATACATAGCTCTTTTGTCTTCCCTAATGCTGGTGTTTGCCAGACAGCAAAGGAAAAGGAGGCATGGAAACTACATAATAACCAACACAGAGTAGAATGTATTGGAGTTAAAAATTACAGTTAAACTAAATAACATGCTAATATACACTTTTCACATCAATTTCCTTGTTTGTTAATTGCATTAGCACTTCAATGTTAAGCACGAATGGGCGTAACAACATAGCTCTAAATACCTAGGATTTTGCTTTATGCTTTTCTCAAGGATTGTATCTTTATTATGTCCAAAAAAGGGACACATTGTGCAATCGTTTTAATCTGCAGGAATAATTTGTCAGGCAATAAAGCAAGTCTTAGCAAAAAAATAATTGCAATTAAATTAAGTCATTACATTTTTGAAAATGAGGAATTGCTTTCTCAAGGAAAATAATTAGGGGGTGGTTAAAACATACAGTAGGTGTTATGGTTTTTGAGAAATATTGATGACAAGTAGTATTAAAGTTAATAAAAAATATTGCTGCACAAACTTTCCCATACTTGATATTTGCAGGAACTGGAAAGACATGCGTTTTCTGGGAGCAGATATGAGTCACCTGTAGCTTTTACAACTTGCATTTGATCTTCAATGAATAGGATATACTTTTCTGTACCACTACCAAGTGTCTAGGGGGTGGCAAAGGATTTATCCAATAGCCTGTCCTAATAGGAGTCTTTATGTGCCTCCTTCCTGGACTGGTCATAGAAATATTTTAGGACAGACCCTTAGTCAGACCCTCTCATACCTCTTTCACAGAGAAGAAATTCTGCTAGACCTTGAGGTACGTTTTGAAAGTTGCATTCATGTCCTTCAAATAATGACTTGATCAATAATAAATTACTAAACAAATATATGAAACCCTATTGTATGACAACTATTGTGGTCCTTTTCATATTGGATGTACCTTTAAGAAAAAAACAAAACAGGAGAGTTAATAACAGGCCCAATAGAATACATAGGCAGTGGAGATAATTAACATTAATTGCTCTGTCTGGTTGCTTGGCTATGATGTCAAATGACACCATATAATGTCATTAGCTCCACGGTCACATATACACAGAATTAACAGCTCTATTGTAATCTGCTTGCAGCTGCCCCATAGGCCCTGCTCAGTGTCAGTGCATGAGCCACCATAGCCCCACCTACCTTTAGCATGCTCAGTATGAACCAGAGTCTGACTGGTCAGATTTTTTTTAATCCAGCTTCCAGGCAGAGCTGGCCAAGCCCCCTGGTAGGTGGAGATAATCAGCTCGGCTGGAATAAAAACTGACACATTCAAATGTAGAATTTTTTTAAATTTATTTTGAACTACATATTGTTTTTAATAGTCTCTGCCCAACAAACAGACATATATGCATTGCTTGTAAATCCACTTCAGTGGTTCTTTACTAGTTTCAAAAACTCACAACTCTCAAAGCAACGTAATCACTTTTTCATATGTGTGTTTTATGAAGCCTTTGAAAAAACACACAAGTAATGTATTTCTGATTTAAATGCAGTACATTGTGTCCTATATAGAATTACTGATGATTGACAAAGGTGGAGAAAAAAATATTTCTCTACATAAGCTATTTTTAAGGTTAATGTTAATGATACCAAATGTAGGTACTGTATATACCTAGAAAAAAACAAGGTAAATTTAAGATGCCTTTCTTGTGTGCCAAATATTTTTTTCATTTCTCGGTTTAAAAACACTTTATGGCAGATTGAGCTAATTAGTTACAAAATAAAGAAAGCACCATAAACTATGTGTGGTTTACCACTTGTAATAGTATCTGTTTAGCTGGCCGGAAATCAAAAAACAACACTATATGTGTATGAATAATGGTCAGAAAAAAATGGATTTGGTGGCTATAGGTGTCAATTATAGTAATGAACTTTCCATGGGGTGCCACTAAGGGTCAAAGACATTATATCAAATAACTTGGAGAAAAAGGTTCCCTTTTTATAGTGCACACCTATTGATCCCAATTGTTTAAAAAGAGACCCAATTTTAAGAAAACTTAGCTTTTAATAACTTAGTTAAAAAACTTTAAAATATTTAGACGCTGTAATATTAAACAGGAATTACATAGAGATTCTTGCTTGATGCAAATAAAGTATAAGGTGCTTGAACTTTATTTAGTGCTTATCATAAAGTGCTGTGGCTAAAAATAATATCTCTAAAGCTCCCTTAGCGTGGAGATCGTGGTTAGGACGCCCTGCGATGACGTCACTAACACGCGTCTCACGTTAGATGCAGCAACGTGAGACGCGTGTTAGTGACGTCATCGCGAGTCGTCCTAACAACAATCTCCACACTAAGGGAGCTGTACAGAGTCTCAAGGACACAGTGATAGTTGAATTACTAAGAAACATAGCTAGAAACTGTCCTATGAATCACACAGCCCTCCTAACAGCCTCCAATCATAGGAGAATAATAATAACATAGATATTCCAGTAAAGCAAATTAGTAAAATAAAGCACTCCTGTAATAGAGTAAAACATCACTCTTATAAGACAGTTTAATATGAGTCAAACTAACTGACTCTATACTAACACTTTAGAAATATTATTTTTAGCACTGGCACTTTATAACAGCACTTTATGATAAGCACTAAATAAAGTTCAAGCACCTTATACTTAATTTGCATCAAGCAAGAATCTCTATGTAATTTCTGTTTAATATTGGAGCGTCTAAATATTTTAAAGTTTTTTAACTAAGTTATTAAAAGCTACGTTTTATTAAAATTGGGTCTCTTTAAACAATTGGGATCAATAGGTGTGCCCTATAAAAAGGGAACCTTTTTCTCTAAGTTGTATGAATACTAGGCATAAAACTTTTAGTATACAAGTTTTCCCCTTTTTCAAAAACTACATGTTCCCGCTAGCTTTGTCACATAGTGTAAAAGAGCAAAATATGGGATTGCAATAGTAGCAGCAATACATGTTATATTGCAATGAGATTACATACTTATCTACAAAACACCGTCAGTTAGTGATTGGCCAATCCAAAGTCCTTAATTCCAAACTCTTCTTTACCTGTAACAATAATATATCAGTCCCGGGCTTCAATCCTCTGGAGTAGAGTTAAGAACTGGAAATGTTAAATGGAGGAGAGCAAAACAAATCAACACGTGTTGGATGCATGGCATTGTGTTTCATTCATTCTATAAAGAGTGAACTATATTGTATTTATTTTTAAAGTCTTTATTGCATATTGGTTGTTTTTTAGAGGATTAAAATAACTCATATATATTAGTTGTAAGTTATCCATTTCACATGTGCAGATAATTATCTTCCAAGAGGTGGATATGTGCTTTATATACCCTACCTTTCATATGCTCTGTAATAATATCCCTGAGGAAGTACTATCTGAATCAAGCACGTTGGAGTTTAAACCCACTATAGGTGGTGTCTCATTGTGTCTATTATACAGGTGAGCTTTAACAATGTATTTTGTAAGTAGCTTTTTACTTTGTGTGAAATAAAGATTTTTTTAGATTTTTTTTTGTTACACCAGCAGGTGTTATTTTGTGATCTATTCTTTTCCAGAAGTGTAAAAGGCCTACATTTCACATAATGCTTGTTGTTTACTTGGAAAGTAGAAAAATTATTAATTCCGAGTGTGGCAAACATACAGGGTTGATGTTTCAACAGGCACCATGCTAAACAATGTTACATTTAACTTATACATTCTAGCTGAGCTATTTATCAAGCTATTTATTTATTCTTTAGCTATTTATCAAGTTAGGATACATTGCTTGTGGAGTATGTTACACAATAACAACATTAATGTGCATTGCAAAAGTATATTAGAGAAAATCTTGTATTTAGATGACTTTCATGACTTTCCATCTTAGACTGGTAGTCTGTCTGTAACTTGAGGGTCGGGTTATTCATTGAATATTATTGTCAAGGAGCTATTTGAAGAGGTCATTATCGACAGAAGTCAGTATAGATCTTATCTGCTACAGTTCCTCTCACTTCTCCCAGATTTCTAATACTTTTACAAACAAAGAAGAAATGTCCATCATCAATAAATCAAAACTAAATACAATATTTTAGAATAAAAGCATTTATTTTATACTATGTAAGCACATTTTATCCATTATCAAGTCGATATCTTCCAACAAGCAAACTATAACTTTTACGCTTCAGTGGTCTTTTAAAGTTGTTATTTGATCATTTTCATTCTTTTTCACAAGATTTCCAACAACACAAGAATTTGCGAGAAATAGCATCTAGTATCAGTAATCCAGAGGTGGAAAGGGAAGGAAACTATTTATTTTATCTTAGAAGCAATTTATTTTTTACTGTCAAATTAACTGTAAATTCCTGTACAGAAATATATGATAAAGTTGGCCTAAACATGACATAAACTGATCCTTTGCACTGCCGAGGTATGTATGATACAGACTCCATAACATCATATAATTAATATACGATGCAGGAAATTTGTGTTTGACAAATTCCAGTTCTAACTACAGGGCTTAAGTAATCTTTTTTTATTAGATAAATCTACCCAGGAAACACTTTTTAATGCATTGCATTTTTGTTAACTTTGCAGTTCATGTCAGCATATTAAATACTGGTGTTAAAATTAAAAAATAATGTTTTGGCACAGTGTTCATTTGCATTCTTTCCAGAAAAGCTGTTCTGAAAAGTATGTGCAGTCGCAATATTGTGGCAGAAAAAAGTCACTTAAAATCCTGGAAAAGAATATTTAAAAGGTTTAAAACAATTAAAAAAAAAAAATCACTCAAACTTGTTGAAAAAATTAAACCAGTTGCTTTTGCAAAAAAATAAGTTATATTTGATATATGGAAACATTTTAAGGAATGCATATCTTAAAATACTATAATATCTCTATATACAGCATTGCATTTTAGTATAGAAAAAAAGCTGACTTTTTTCAAAATATTAATATACAATAGTTTTTTAAACTAGTATTTCCAAAGAGGCCTCTGATGGAATGTCAAATGACCTCATTCCTAAATAATGAGTCAAAAGGAAAACACGCTGTTAGCAAATGGCACCCCAAGGCATTAGTGTGAAGATGATCGGTGTGTCCCACAAAATATTAATAGCATTTCCAACTGGCATGATAGATGGTTCAGTTTGCTGAAACAGTAATCCTATTACAATTATAGTTTAACATTTCAAAATCATCATTATTTCTCAGAGCCGTGTCTCATTTCTTTATAAGTTTCTGTGTAGCTCCTTGGCAGCAAATGTAAGACTTTCAATGGGGCCTGCTCTTGAAATTGGGAAAATCCACAGCCGAAAGACAATTCCCCCTTCCCACAATTTATATTAATATATTATGTTATTTTGATTCACGAAAAAAACAGCCTGTTTTCTGTTACACCATACTTAAGGTTACATCTTTCATTTTTCTCTCTCCAATATTATGTACTCAAGAAAATGATTAGGCACCCTCTCTAGTTATATAGGTTGCCCAATACTGACAGTATGTATGGATACGCTGTTATTAATAATGCAAAGCTTAAAGCTTTTCCTTAGAATCATTTTACATTTAAAAGGACCGGTGCATATATATGTATATATATATATATATATATATATATATATATATATATATATATATATATATATATATATATAAACATATAAATTATATATGATCATAAATACATTTTAGATATATAAACTTAATATTATGTACTTATTGGCAGGACATAAATGGTAAAAATATATTTTTTGGAGAATACATTTCTTTATTATAAAACTAATTTAATTATTTAAATGTAATTAATCTAAATCACCAGGAGGACAGAAAAATACAGCAATAAAGCAACTCCAAGGGGTACTTATCTACAATGCCAAACAAACACAGTGTCGTTTTTTGACACCAGTAGGTTATGTTTGAGGTCTGCCATGTTAGCTTTTTCAAACACCTTAGTGTTTTTGCCTATAAATACTTAACCATTACATAAAAAAAAAAAAACTGTAGCCCTTTAAGAATGTATTAAGATAATTGGCTGAAAGAGAAACGCTGTAGTGATTCAGAAAACTTTTAATTACTAATATATAATTTTTATAAAAATAAACATAACTTTAATAGAATTCAAAATTGTATTTTTATTCATAACTACTGTAATACCCTTTAAAAAGCTGAAATTATTGATTTCCTAAACTTGAAAGGAATAACTCTATATTTACAAGTCCATAGGTCACATACTTAGATTGATCTTTCTCCCACATTCTTATACCTTAGAGCACTCCCTTACCACTTAAGTATTATGTCATGAGAATATATAACTAACATACATTAGTTTAGATAAAGGACCTATTATTCACACGCTTAACAAAAACACAAAATGATGGCAAATATGAATAATTTAGCTCATATAATCTTTCCTCTATCTAATGAAAAAGTGAATAATTACAGGACCACTGTGATGCTATTACAAGAGGAACTGCTGATTATTAGATTAGAGTAACAACCTATAATGGAACTGTTTTTTTCCACCCTACCATGTCATAGGGAGGGGTAGAGATTACAGGTCTAAAGGGCTTTAAGAACAATCTGGTTAGATAAGAGGCTAAACAATTATGAAAAGGCTGCCCCCATAGCAAACATTTGTTCCCATGGGAAACTACTTTAACACATTACCTCTCCAGCCAGTGAAGAGCATTGTGTTGAAAAAACTATGCAGGACCCTGGAGAGATACATGATACATTAATGGAAGCTGTGTGTGTGTGAGAGAGTGGCATTTACATTTCTGGAAACTTTCCTTGTCCCTTTAATATAACATACAAATATGGCCTAGTTTGCTATACTTTGTGATATACAGGTTCTATTGAACTGCATGCATTTCTTATGAAACTGGAAGTAAACGATTGTGTGTTTAGTATAGGAAACGTGAAATAGCTCCTTACTTTTGTATGGATAACTAAACTCTCTAAGGGCCTCATTCAATTGCGATTTGGCCAATTGAATAGGGCTCTCTATAAGCACAGAGCATATCTTTTTTTTATAGAAGTTTTTAGTTAGTGAAGACCTTGCTTTTGGATAGAAGTTCACTAACTAAAAACTTTTTAACAAAATATGCTATTGAATGAGGCCCTTGGTTTCTCATATTACCAAATGCAATGTATCCCCTAATGTCAATTATGCTTAAAAGACAGGTCAAGGTTTGAAAATCATACAAAAAATATATTTTTTCCAGCACATTAAATTGTGGATGAATTTGCTATGCATGTAATGGCGTTAATGGCAGTTATATGGAAGGGTGGTATACTTGTGTAGATCTACCAAGTCAGTATGAAGATGTACAGCAATATAATGATTGAAGGCTTCCCAACTGACACCACATGGTTCAGTTTACTAAACCAGCAATCTTCTAAAAATGAATTGTATAGAATATAAAAGCCAGACCCTATTTCAGTCCCTTGTCACATTGGGGGTATTTACTAAGCATCTTAAGTGCACCTCATGTGTCTTGATGTACTATATTTCTCTTTTCCTATCTCTTCCTCACTGACACACCTGCCATGTTTCTTGCTGCTCCAGGATTGTGTCTATGTGTATATCCTTGTATCCAGTTCTTTGTTGAGTTGCTCCATAATTACACTATAGTAACTTGCTGTGGCTTTTTTATAACCCCTAATTATGAATTGTGGTCAATTTGTAGGCTTCATTAGCTTTTGATTTATGATGTCATGCTGAATGTGGAAAGATGGGACATTTGATGCCTTCTAGGTTTTTTTCTAAATCAATATAAAGTGTTATGAAGAACTCCTCTGGCACTGAATAAAATTGATACATCCCCATGCTTGAGGCTATCCCAGTTAACCTCCTTCATTGGGTAAACACTCAATTAGAAACAGTATTCCTTTGTATAACATGGTTATCAAGTTACAGCTCCGTTTGTATCTTCTTGAATCCATTTCTGGACTGTTATTTGCTGCTGAATGAAGTCTCTTTGTTCCAAAGTACTGTAACACTACAGTGGGGTTTGAATGGATGCTGTGATGGCCCATGACTTATGGATTGTAGCCAAACCTCCATCTTTATCAGCGATGAGTAAAGTATGTGAGGCAAGTGATTCATAAAACCCCCTGCACTTGTATCCCATCTGTTCCCTATTTATTACCAATTTTGAAGAAAAGGTGGGGAGATGCGTTAAAGAGAAGCAATTATTTGTTGGTAGCTATTTTCACTTCCATCTACTAAAAGAAAGGGTTTTCAATTTTTTTTTAGGATGAACTTTAAAAATGTCTCAGGGCCTTTGTGGGTCACTTAAAATATGTTGAGGGTCATGGTGGACCACTTAATGATTTTTTATGTTTTTTTTAATAAAGCTTTATTGCCAATTTAATAGAGAAACTTTCTCTATGTATATAAAACAGAAACATTCTTACCAAGGGTGTCTTTCTGCCTACGTAGACAAGGCCCAGGCCCAGAGGAGCACATTCTCAGGGGGGCAGCAGACTGCCTAAGGATGCAGTGCGATATAATGACGTGTATAAGCACAGAAAGCTCTATATGTAGTGATATTTCTGTCTGTAAGTGTACTTGACACTTTCTAACATACTATATATATATATATATATATATATATATATATATATATATATATACAGTAAAATCCTCGTTATCCGATTCTACTGTATATATATATATATATATATATATATATATATATATATATATATATAGTAAATAAATAGTACATTTGTTTTCACATTTGAACGGCTAAAACAAGTTAAAAAAGACTTGTTTCCAGATCAGAATTCTGAGAAATACAGTCGTTAAACTGCATTCTAGGAACCTGGGCAGGGACATGAAAATGTGTCCACAAAGGCTTTGCTCCTATAATCTTTTACCATTTTAAAAATGGCTTCCTTTTAGCATATACTTGTATTACACAGCTTCAAGCAAAGCTCGGGATGAATTATGTACAAACCAGGCAAACTACCCACGTACAGCTGTTTCAAGGTTACTGCCTCTCATCAGGGTGCAGCCGTTTCCTAGCTTGTGTAGTAGATTTTTATGAGGAGGTAGTTTACCGCAACAATCAATTAATTTATGTTGGGCAAAAGAGCGATAGAAGCCCTCCATCGTACAGTAGTGCAGTAAATAAATAGTACATTTGTTTTCTTATTTGAAGATCTAACACAAGTTAAAAAAGTTTATATTTATTAATACACATAAACTTATAGTTTGTGAAAGAAGTTGGGGCAAGGGGTCACACAAATCTGAGTGACCTTGGACAATATGTTTTTATTAGGTATGGGTGTCAGAAGTCAGCAGATTCATATTCTGTGGACATCTGAATGAAACAGTGTATTTTGAACGAAAGTATCACAGTGGCACATGCTGTCCCAGTATATGCCCACATATCAGGTTGCTTGGTTTTCACACTAAGTCTGCAGAATACAGCAAAATTGGTTTGTGCATTTATTTATCCTACAAACATCTCACACAGTGTAATGAGGCCTATGAGCTAACCTATGTGCTATATAGATCTATGACATTTGAGGTTAATTCGAGAAACAGAAACCCACCTATTCTTCAGGAAGTGAGCTTGAACACAGAGTTAACACTTTCATAGGCTTTCACACCTGTTCATTCAGTTGATTTATGTTCACTACTTGACCTGCTTGTCACTTTAAGCATCATAAACCCAGCTGTAAATACCTTGGCTCAGCTGTGGGCAGTGAGAGGCATCCGAAGCACATCAGTTCTTTCCGATGGCTTCGATGATGGGAACTGCCGTAGTTTTAGTGTGCGCACCTGCTCTACTTTTTATGCATGTTTGAATTTTCTTTACAGGTGCCCATAGGCACAAGTCCATGAAAATATATTTGTTCCAGTTATCCAAAATGTAGTATAATAAATTTAAAGCAGCATGTTGTAAGCTGTGGGTTAGGCCTAAGCCTAGGGCAGTACATTTTCAGCCTGAAGATGCCAATCCAGCACTATAAAATAATGATTGCGTAAGACCCAGAAATGCCTATGGGTGGTGACACTTTCTGATATCCAAAAATATTCATAAACCTGTGTATTGGGATACAGCAATGGGATACGAGGAGGAATAACCGGGGTGCTGGTGCACTCAAGTAAATGGGGTTGCAAATTATGAATGGGCCTAGGGCAGCATAAAACCTACGCCCATGTTGTAAAAATAACATATGGTGGTCTTTTCATACATAATTATCCCCCCCCCCCTCTCCAAACTTTTTGTTTATTAGCTGTTTTGGCCCTGTATTGATTTTGACTGGCTGGTAACTAAGAAAAGATGGAGCTTGTAAACCAAAATAAATGTATTTTTTTTTAACTTTGACAAATCAGCTTATTTAAAGGACCACATTTATTATCAATAACACCAGCAGCTGTATGTAAATCTTGAGAAAATCTTAATTTTAGCTGATTTTATTGCACCTATGTGTTTCCATATTTGAATACTGCTGGTTTGTTACCTGACAGGCACTCTGAAATCATGTATACCACTTTGCGCTATCCTATAGAGCAGTCAAATTGAGTAGAAAAGTACACGGAAATTGAGAAACAACTGTAAGTAGCTAGTTCCTTACCAATTGAAACATTGTAGGCATGAGGTGTGGGGGCAGACATTTGCAGAGACTGTTTGGAAGTAAGTAAAAACAAAGCTTAAGCACTTTTTAATAAAATGACGTTTAGATGGGCGTCTTACATATCCCTTTAATAAAAACTGCTGATATTTGTAAAAATCTCAGTGAACAAGTTGTATTTAGTGATACAATTTAAAAGATTCAATAGAACCTCTGCATAGATGAATAAACTATATTTACTTGTGCATTAAAATATGAATAATTTATAGTGGCACTGGCAGACTGAAATTCCTTAGTCTAGGTATGAACCTTTTCATCCTTGGCATATAGTTCAGATTTGCTGTTTGTTGGTGAGCTTCTTGGAAGTCCCTTCATCAGATTTTAAATTAATAATTTATTTATACATAATACATAAGCAATATATCAAAACTTTATTTTGCGCACTACTCTGTGAGCTAAGGCTCCAAGTTATATTGTAGATCCTTTATTATTGCGTGCGAAAGGATGTTTTGTCACACTTTTCTGACCTACTGCAAGGAAGTCTGGGTTAAGCAGTGCTGACACATTCCTGGCATCATGTTATAATGTGTCTGGTTGCTGAGACCACTTTTGAGCGACCAACTAATCAAATTATCTACTTATTAAACAACTTTGTGATATGATTATGTGCTTTCTATTGTAACTTAAAATCCTGTTCCAGCAACCATTGTACATATATCAAAACATTTTCTAGGGATTGTATGTGATTAGGTGATTTGAGGGAATAAATAAGGTAATATAAGTGTTTGTTGTTTGAAAACATTAAATCCTGCATAGTTAGGCAAGCTCTAAGTGAGAAAAAAATAAATTAGTATGCCTCTGAAGGACCCTGGAGAGATCCAAGCTATTGTTGCAGTGAATGATGCAAGGAGTTGGCTTCTAGACCAGTGAGAGGTAATGGTGTTGTGTCTACTTTAACCTTATCCTTATCTTTAAATGGCTATCTGTTCTCTCCTTCCCCTACCTTCTCTCCATTGATAGCCAAAACACACACTCTGATGACTCTGGTTCTGAGAATGTGATGTAACAAACACAAAATGGATTCCTGTACTTATAAACAGAGTCTTCAAAAATGCAGATTTTCCCCAGAAATGATTTATTCCCACAGCTGCTAAATTTGCTAGTGTCATTTTCTTGAACTGCAGTGGTGCTTTAAAGGAGGGCTACCACTTCAAAACTACTTATAGGACCACTGTAGTTTTGCCAACATTTCACTTGTTTTTGAAGGATATCATTAAAAACATTAGCAACTGTGTGACTGAAAATGTTAAGTGTAGCAGACTGATCTTGTTTCTGAGGGTGTCCATATTGGACCTCCAGTTCTCTACTAGGTGTCTGGACCCTGGGAGGAGAGTGATTCTGCTGTGTGGCACTTTCATTTAATTCTGTTATTAAAGGGCCACTGAAGTGTCATATTTAGTATCCACTGACGAGTCATATTTCTTGTATGCTGTTTTGAAGAACTTGACTTGATAACAGACAATATGTTTTTATACAGTTTAAAATAAATATTTACAGCCTTTCATTTTAAATAATTGTATTCAATTTTAGTTTACTGATGGCAGAAATGTTGTCTTTGTAAAATGATTTAAAAAACAGGAAAGAGTGGGAGAAGCTGTTGTTTCAGACATGATCTATATTAATTTCTGTTAAGATACCCCTTGACAATAGCAATGCAAAAATGATGCCACATAGGACAATCCTTTCATTCAAGCTACACAACAGTCCAAAATGGAGTCCTTCATCAGAGTCATCTAAATATAAGATTTTGTCTTAAAATGATTTCATATTCCTTTTTTGAATATTTGCTATTGGTCTTACTTTGTTACATACTTCACAAGTTTATGCAGATTTGACTAAACTACAGTTATCTTTGTTGGTAAAACACATTTTGCTATACAATGGTACCTTGGTTCTCAACCATCTTGGAACTCAACATTTTCGATACTCAACCTGTCTTGATAAATAAAAAACCTTGGTACTCATTGCGCTACCTTGGTACTCATTGTGCTACCTTGGTACTCATCACGTTTGCTTAAACCAATTTAGCTTACTCCTTATGGGAGTTTGGTACTCAACCGTTTTGGTATTCAACCTGCTGTCCGGAATGGATCAAGGTTGAGAACCAAGGTACCACTATATGTATTTCTGGCTTCTCTTGTAGATTGCCTAGAAACTGTAACCCTGAGTGTTTCTGATATAGTTTCACTATGATGTGACTATGTTTATACTTTACATATGTAATTAGCATACTTTTGATAATTAAGAATTGACACACAAAATCTAAGTGGGGCTTTTTGATTGCACAGCATCAAAGCAAATCTATTTTTGTATTATCTCAAATGAGGCAGTTTTATATTTGCACACGCACAGCATGTCCACAGACATCAGAAAAGTCAACTTAGCTACCTTTACAACTACTAAATATAAATGTTAACCTTTACAGTACTTGTTTTTCATGTAATTGTTTTTAATGATGTTATAACATACTCCTTTTAAATACACAATTGAAATTTGAGGAATCCTGAATATATATCTGCTGGAGTGACCAGTGACTTCCCAAGCAGATAAGGAGTTAACGAGTCTCATTCCCATAGGACAGGAAACCAACTATAATACTGTACTGTTTCCGAATCTGTATTCAAAACACCAAGAGAAAAACAAAAACCTCAAGAAACTTATCTGAGATAAATTAAACTAACAGCAAAGTTCATGAGTATTTGTTAGCCCTGATTCAGTGAAAGGAACAAGGGGAAAGCAGACACAGAACCTACCAGGACATCTCTTAAATCTGTGTTATTATGTAGGGGTGATTTATGGTACAAGCTGGAAAAGAGTGATTTCAATACAGGGAAGTGATTGTGCAGATTACACCCTAATGAACTTGGACAAGGTGCCATGAATGGGTTCATTTTACTTGACTGATAATACAAAACCGCTATGAAAATACAGGAAAAAAAAACGCAATGGATATCCTTGAAGGATTTAAGAAACATTATAGAATAAGGATGTGCAACTTAATTTTTTTGAAGAACACAAATATACTATAAGTATTTACCAATAACAATACTATGAAAGCTCAAAAGCTTGCAATCTTCTTCCAACTAAGACTATAATAGAATACAATATAATAACAAACAATATCACTGAAATTAAATACAAAAATTACCAAAATTTAAGCTAGTATTATATGGGGAAAAATACATGTGCTTAAGTGAACTTTACCACCCAAATGTTTTTTAAAAATATATATCACTATGAAACGGAAATATATTATAAGTATTTGCCACTAACAAATAACAATATTATGAAAGCTCAAAAGATTGCAATCTTCTTCCAACTAAGAATATATTCAATAGAATAAAAAAAAATATCACTATGAAATTGAAATTAAAAAATTACCAAAATTCAAGCGAGTATAATATGTGGAAAAACATGTGCTTAAGGGAACTGTATCAACCAACAATTAAAAATACATATCACTATGAAATTAAAATTCCAAAACTACCAACATTCTAAATAATATAATGTATATAAAAATAAATGTATAGAAGAAAACAATATGGTTAAAACTTTTTAAAAAATCACTGAAATTAAAATTCATAAATGACTGAAATCTAATAATGTGTGTAAAAATATGTGCATATAAGGAAAATAAATCATCAAAAATTAAACAAAAAATATCACTATGAATTTGAAATTAAAAATTTTTGAAAACTCTAAATAAAAAAAATGTGTGTATAAATACATATGTTTAAGGAAACTATATAATCAGAAAAGTAAAAAAAAAATTACAGTGAAATTAAAATTAAAAAAATTATAAAATTCTAAATATTACAATGTGTATACAAAAACATGTGTTTATGCAAACTGCATCATAGGAGGTATGTTTCTGCCTAAGATCATGAGGCCCAGACCTAGGGCAGCATATTTTCAGAAACTACCAAAATAAATGTTATTAAAATTTAAAATATAATAATGTGTGCAAAAATACTGTACATGTGGTTAAGGAGAACTATAAAAAATATATATAAATTACTAAGAAATTAGAATTCAAAATCATCACCAAAATTCTGAATATTATAATGTGTATACAAATCTGAAAGGCCTAGGGCAACATAAAATCTAAATACATCCTTGCAATATCTTAAAAAAATTAAAAACACCTATGTGATAATATGATACAATGAAAATGTCTCCCTTTGTCCTATACTATAGTGTTTTTTACCACTTTTCAAACATCACGCTGCTGGTGCAGGTGGCCCTCAAGGGGGGGGGGGGGGGGGGGGGGGGGTGGCAGTGCCTCGTAAGTAAAAAAAAAAAAAAAATCTGCAGCGTAGGCCCCCCTACTTTGGTCCAACCTGCCACAGCCCCCTGGGTCCCCCCTGGGCTCCCCTGTGCCTCCATGGTTGCACCCCCCCCCCCTGAAATTGCTTTGTGCCTGTTTAAAAAAGAGCATTTCTACTGAAGCTCCAAGAAGTGGCAGTGTAGAGCAGTCCAGCATGCTGGGGATGTGTATCAGGGAAGAAGGTAAGAAAGCACAGGCTGCAAAGTGAAAGCAAAGTACGGGGGGGGGCTTGTGAGGGGGGAGCAAAGGACATTGGAATAAGTGCTATGTGAGGTGGGTACTGAGATGGGAATATACATAGAGAATGTGGTAGGAAAGTGAGCGTGCAGGTCCTGTGCTGTACACAGGCAGGAGATAAGGGTAGGGGAGCAGCTATGGAAAGGAGTCTTGCGGGGGAGCAGTAATGGGTAAGGTTCTTGAGAAGGTTTGCTGTTATGGGAAGGAGTCTTCAGGAGGGAAGCAATTATGGGGAAATGTCTGTGGGAATTTTTTTTCAAGGGTCCTCCATTTTCTAGCTTTGGCATTGTACTTATGTATTTATACAGTTGTGCTCAAAAGTTTGCATACCCTGGCAGAAATTGTGAAATTTTGACATTTATTTTGAAAATATGACTGATCATGCAAAAAAAAATATTTTATTGAAGGATAGTGATTATATGAAGCCATTTATTATCACATAGTTGTTTGGCTGATTTTAAATTATAATGATAACAGAAATCCCCCAAGTGGCCCTGGTCAAAAGTTTGCATACCCTTAGTTCTTAACACTGTGTATTGCCCCCTTTTGTATCAATGAGAGCAGGTACATCCAGGTCTTTGGACATTGCATGAACCGCACATTTGAGATCTCCCCAGAGTGGCTCAATTATATTATGGTCAGGAGACTGCGGTGGCCACTGCACAACCAACACCTTTTTGTGCTGTAACCTCTGGAGGGTCAACTTGGCCTTGTGCTTAGGGTCATTGTCATGCTGGAAAGTCCAAGATCGTCCCATGCCCAGCCGTCATGCAGAAGAATGCAAATTGTCTGCCAGTATTTTCTGATAACATGCTGCATTCATCATGCCATCAATTTTCACAAGATTCCCTGTGTCTTTAGAGCTCATCAGTGAGCAACCACCATGCTTCACAGTGGGGATGGTATTCTTTTCACTATAGGCCTTGTGGACCCCTCTCGTAACATAGCGCTCATGGTTGTTACCATAAAGCTCTATTTTGGTCTCGTCATTCCAAATTACAGTGTGCCAGAAGCTGTGAGGTTTGTCAAGGTGTTGTCGGGCATATGTAACCTGGCTTTTTTTGTGGCATTGACGCAGTAAAGGCTTGTTTCTGGCAACTCGACCATGCAGCTCATTTTTATACAAGTAACGCCGTATTGTGCTCCTTGAAACAACCACACCGTCTTTTTCCAGAGCAGCCTGTATTTCTGATGAGGTTACCTGTGGGGTTTTCTTTGTATTCCGAATAATTATTTTGGCAGTTGTGGCTGAAATCTTTCTTGGTCTACCTGACCTTGGCTTGGTATCAAGAGATCCCCGAATTTTCCACTTCTTAATAATTGATTGAACAGTACTGACTGTCATTTTCAAGGCTTTGGATATCTTTTTATAGCCTTTTCCATTTTTATGAAGTTCCATTACCTTGACAGCTCGTTTCCGCTCCCCATGGCTCAGTATCTAGCCTGCTCAGTGCATCCACGTGAGAGCTAACAAACACATTGACTATTTATACACAGACACTCATTTTAATTTAAAAAGCCACAGGTATGGGAAATTTACCTTTAATTGCCATTTAACCTGTGTGTGTCACCTTGTGTGTCTGTAACAAGGTCAAACATACAAGGCTATGTAAACTTTTGATCAGGGCCATTTGGGTGATTACTATTAATTATCATTATGATTTAAAAAGGAGCCAAACCACTATGTGATAATAAATGGCTTCATATGATATCTATCCTTCAATAAAATACATTTTTTTTGCATGATCAGTCATATTTTCAAAATAAATGCCAACATTTCATAATTTCTGCCAGGAATGCAAACTTTTGAGCACAACCTAAGTCAGTGATGTGACAGTGAGCATGGACTTGCAGTTTTGGCATGACAGTAAAAATACTCTCCATAGTTGATTTCTATTCATATGCATTCATTCTATTCATGGTTGCTTTCCATAGTGATAACATTGTTAAAATAAAAGTTGCAATTTCACTTTTTTTTAAAATAAGATTTTAAAGCAAATTTGACCTATAAATAAACATGATTTTTACTGTAATTATTGTCATTGTGTTTGTAGACTTCTCTTTTATACCACTGGTCAGTTCTGGCAATGTTTGCTGCCTATCTCTACTATCAATATAATAAGGAAATATTAGTACATTCATGGCCCTCTCAACACGCACCACCACATTCATCACACCATACTTTTTGGCATGTATTTTACTCTCACTTCAGCAAAGCATCAGTGTTTCTGTTAAGAAAAAAGAATAAAGTGAATGATATTGCAGTTTTTGTAACAGTACCAAGCCATTACACAACTGCTTACATACATGTGGCCGGCAGTTGCAATAAACACGAGTACATTGCACAATGCTCAGTGGGAACACTTAACATTTCATATACAGCCAGCGTGCATTAAAAAGTGTGTCCTTGTACAAGTTGTTAACAAATATGTCCCGAGTGTGTAAAGCTTTGCGTAACCTAATGAAACCCAAAATGGCAGAGACAGTGCAATGGATCATTCATTGAGACTTTGGTAAACTATTACAAATAAACTATTCAAGAATATTGTTTCATTTTGAGATTTATCTATGTTTCATTCAGTAATTACGTAAATTGATATGACTGAATTAAAAATATATAACATTCACCAGGTTAGATCATCTTTTATGTATAATACGCATGCACAGCACAATTGGTTTGGAGGATCATAACAATCAAATATGAACATGAATGAGTGCTGGTAACATTATTAAAATAAAGCTCCCATGGAGTGATGACATTTCCAAAGTACTTTCTAAAATCAAATAGTTTTGGCATGCCAGCCACCATTTAATAATACCATCATTGACTAAATTGGTGAAAAGGCTGTGAAAATGAATACAGTAAAGCCTTGATTGTCCAACCTAAATGGAACTAACAGCTGGTTAGATAACCAACATTTTGCATAAAGAGGAAATGGGTTGTAAAATGCTTAAACACATTGTAAATTTAATTGGAGCCCTGTTCAGTAGTAAGACGGTCAGTGCAGAGCAATACAAATAGTAATTGTAGACTTTATTGGTGGCAAAGGGTGTTTGATTGTACTGTCATTATATCACAATCAGATCAGCAAGATCTCCAGCAAAATACTGTACAATGGCTATGGTGAATAAAGCAAAATGTCAGATAACTGAAGGACAGATAATCAAGATTATACTCGATTAAATTTTAAATGATTTGACTGTTTCTTGCAGCCTTATTAAATTGTGATTCAGTAAATTTAAAAGGGCTCTATTTAAGCACATAGCATATTTTTTTCCAGAAGTTTTTAGTTAGTGAAGACCTTGCTTTTGGATAGAAGTTCACTAACTAAAAACTTCTGAGAAAAACATATGCTGTGTGCTTAAATAGAGCCCTTTTAAATTTACTGAATTGCAATTTAATAAGGCTGTTGGTTTATAGTGAATTTCTTAAGTTCCAAATTTCACATGAAAGTATATCCTTTTGACAGTAGGTCTGTCCTGTTTATTAATTACAGTGTTGATATTGACAAACTTGGCATAACTTGGATAATAGCTCTCAAATTGAAGAAACACGGCTTCATAAGAACCAAACCCAAATGCTACATTGTTGCAAATGCCATTTTGAGCAAGAGGAGATTCCATGAAGCATTACACATGTATGGTTTATATATAAACAACTATTCATTTTTAAAATGGGCGCTTTCTGTGACATGAATAAGGTACGTAACTATGACAAAGAAGCAAAATCTGTAAAATAAAGACAGGTAGTTCCCCAATACATACAACTGCCGAAAGCTGCAGTGGAAAAAACAGCATTAAATGAACATGGAAGCATGAAGTGGCAATAAGTTGATATGAACTGAGAAAGGATGGAAGTAGGGAGACACTGCAAGTGATGGTGATGAAAAGAGAGAGAGAGAGAGGTGTATATATGTTTATCTAGTGTCAAGTCTCCAGCATTTGTACAGATTTAACAAATGACACATAACAAAATACTGTATGTTTGTATTTTACCGGCGGATCCTTAGTAGTCCACATGAAGTGATGTTTCAATGTGATGATTTTAGCATTGGGATTACCAAAGAGACGTGGTTGTAGAAAAAACACATATGGTTAGTATAGGGCTTCTTCAGGGACCAAATAATATTTTGCATGGTGGCTTTCATTTGTTGTTATGTTACTACTAAAGCTCTACAGATCCAATGCACTAAAGTAAGCATATACAATGTTATTCCTAAGGCGCCAGGTGCACAAACTTTTTCAGGAGACCCATGTGTTAGCACAGATAATTTAATAAGTATGATTCCTACATGAGTGATTATTATTATTGTTATTATTAATATTATTAACCTTTATTTATAACAAGCTAACATATTCTGTAGCGCTGTACAGGGGATAAGAACAAGGAAAAAATGCAGTTTAGATTCTTTGTAGAAAGTGCTTTTTTTCAAAGCACCCTACAAGATTGGAAACTCACTACTTAAAATCTATAGGGAGTTGAAGAGGCAAAAACCTAGACAAGAATAACAGAAAAGGAATAGCATGGTTCAGGATCAAAGGGAAAGTTTACTTAGGTAGGAAGGTGTGTAAAGTAAGAATGTTTTTTCATTTAATAGGAGAGGGGAGGGATCTGATAGAAAGTCATTTGGGGTGAATGGTTCTAGTATGTAATATGTTATATGCCCGTAGAGGTCAGATAATATAACCTGCAAATGGAAATGTCAGGTGAGGGGCCTGGGTTAGGAGATATATCTCCAGAAGCCATCAGAAGAAGTAGAGAGAGAGGAGATGGAATAGGACTTGCAGAAGTGTTTCTGCTTATGGTCTTTTAGAAGAGGTAGGAGGTAGTGACTTGAGAAAGGTAGCACATGGGAGCATATAAGAGGAGAGGAGAGCATGGAAAGTGAGATGGTTATGTTGGAGACATGATGTGGAAAAGTTAGAAAACATTAGCAGGCATTGCTAATTGATCAGCTGTAATATATTTGTGTAAGTCAATAAATTAGGAGTAACCAGGGATGGGTGGATGAGGGGCAAGGAGGGAGGATATTAGTTTCAAGTTTCAGACAGAGCAGGGCCAGAGTAATGGCTCATTTAGAAATGTTGAAGACTCTGAGTGGTTACCAGTTGCAAACAGAGCAGGGCCAGAGTAATGGCTGCTGAGAGAGAAAATAACGATGTGAAAGAAAGAAAGTCCACTTGTACTCAAGCAAACTACCCTGAATGTATGGAGAAGCCTTACTTAAAGTATATAATATCTTGAAAAGGAGTCTTCACAGAATAACATATGAATTGGGAAGATTTCTGCCACGGACAGTGCATCTCTGTCCTTTTCTAATTAATAGATTTTTTTTATTAGGCTTGGAAAATATTTAAAAATCTTTAGAATAACCAAAATTATTAATTTAACATTAATATCAATCTCCAACATTGTTAAGATTATATGCATTGGTGATTTTTGTCAGCACTTTTTACAATACCGAATAAATAATTTAAAGAGCCTATAGTTATGTCTGGTACACAGTTACCTCATCATTTCCGAACATTAGCAATTCTTCAGGGAGCTTTAAAATGTTCCCTTAACATACATTTTGTAATGAATAGTGTATTGTACAAGGTCTTGTTGACATGAGGCTCAGGTTTAAGTACTAAACTTTAACTGGATATTATATCTGTATTGATGTGTTTGTTGGCAAGTAACCTTTATGTAAACATCTTATTTATTATTTATGAACTTTGATGTATGGTCTTTGCATCTCTACTGTTCAATAGGGTTATGTTCTAAGTATCTTAATGAGAAGTTTAAATAGAAGCTGGTATTGTTCTACATAAGACTTCAGGCTATTTTTATTGAACACACTCATAACATAATGGGAAATTAGTTGCCCGCAGCTGTTTAGTACTCTTTTTAACCACATCAACCAAAGAACATTGCTGTTTTTTGAATCTGCAACTTTATTCAAAAGCTAAAACTTGCAAAAGTTAAAGGTTTGCAGACAACTAAATACAACAAAGACTGGGCACAATAAAAAGTATATACATTTGTTTAAATAATCACTTTATCAAGTCACAGTGATAACTTTACCCTAACAAGTCATCGTTATAACAAGTCATTATTATTATTATCGTTTATTTGTAACACACCAACATATTCCGTAGCGATATACAGGGTTATACAGGGACAAATTAAATATTACAATATTGACAAGCTGCAAAGGATAGAGGGCCCTGTCTGAACTTAGAATCCAGTGTCCATAGTGCTTCCCCACAGCACCATGCAAGATTAAAAACTTGCATACTTAGGGCCTTGCCATCTCTTGCGGCCGCTCGCGCCGGAGGAAATCCTTTGATCTAAATCGGCCGTAAGAAAATCCTATTTGCAATTCAATTGCTCTGGGAACCCTCTCTGCAAGGCTAAAAGCGAGCCGCAGCTTACTTGCAGGAAAGAGGTCCCGCTAGCACCAATTAAGCACGAAATATAGCCCAAATAAAGCCATCCTGCACTTTGAGAAGACTATAAAGTGATTTTCGGTGTTAGCAAAAATAGCACAAAATTCCCCTATACTCAAATCCGTAAAATATTTTTTTTTAATATACGTCAAATATTCATGTAAAAAGTCCATAGGGCTTGGAGCACCTCAGACCCGCCCACGCCGCAGCCGGAAAATAAACAGTTAATTTAAACTCGGGTTTGGGCTGATGTGCAAGCTTGAGAGTGGGTTACTTTTAATCCTCATGTCCCCCAATATGATCCCTAGCATTTACAGAGCTTTACAGAGCTGTCTTGAATTTATTTTTGACTTTTTAGATTTCAGAGCTTACGGCCGGTTGCAAGATTTACGGCCGGCCGTAAGAGGAGATCCTTGCGGGGCCGTTTAATTGAATTGCGAGGTAACGGGACCCCCGCAAGGAATCGCAGCCTAACGGCCGGTTTACGGCCAATAATAGAATGAGGCCCTTACAATCTAAAGTCATCCAGATGCTCATTCATATGTAAGTGCTGCAGTGCAACAGACCTTGTAGGCACTATCCTGGTGCAGTTATCTAGTTCAATCTTTACTTTTTCATGTACATATGTTTTTTTATCACAGTGCCAGTAAAAAAATGGCCACTAGAACCACATTACACACAAACAGTAATGCAGGTCCTGTCTGCTTCATGGAGAGAAATAACTAATCATGTGAGCCTGTGGCATTCAGGACTAAACATAACTGTTATTATTTTTATAAATATGTTTAACATATATTTAGATATATTTAGAAGAAAAACATATGTATTAAATGTCAAAATATGAGAAATATGCATTAAATAGGAATGTTTAATTGTCAGCCTTCCTTTAACATCAGCTTGCATTCTGAACATGCAATTATGATGTTACAAATATGGGCAATTTGTTGACACAGTATTGCACCAGTTGGTCGGAAGCAAGTCATTGCTAAATGACAAGCTTGTAAGTAGACATCCTGTATGTGAAAATCTATTAACTGTAAGCTGAAGGTGGAATATAATGTTGCATAAAATAATTATTAATTGTGCATATATTCCTTTTTAGCAGTGTATATTGACAGGGTTGCACTGAAAAAAATAAAGACACCCTTTTGTTTTTGTGTGTGTGAGTTCAGTCGTTCAGTCATGTCCTACTTTCAATGACCTTATGAACTGCATCGCACAGCTTGTGTCTGGGAGTGCTAATCCATAAGGTTTTCATGGCAAAGATACTGGAGTAGGTTGCCAGTTCCTTCTCTATTGGACCGCAATTTGTCGGACCTCTCAGCTATGACCTACACATCTTGGCTGACCCTGCATGATGTAGCTCACAGCTTCATTGAAGTAAACAAGCCCCTTCACCATGACAAGGTAGCGACCCAGAAGGGGCTCTCATTTTTACCTGTTGTATTTAAGGACAAGTGCCACCTAAAATTAGGTTTCTTTTATCACTACGAGAGAATTATTATTATTTTATTTTTATTATTATCCTTTCTTTATAATGCGCCAACATATTCCGCAGAACAATACAGGGGTTAGGTACAAGTATAAACAATAACCCCACAATAACCCTGTTATTGAGCTTTCAATCAGAGAGAAGATGAACTATCCAGGTAAAATTAAGGGAACTTGCCTAGTTTGCCAGTTACTCCTCCACATTTGTGAGAGTGGAAGATACCATTTTAAGATCATTGTTTGTCACTGATATTGTGCTGCCTGAGATAATCGGATCAAAAGTTCAAGAGTCACCTCATGAGACTATTAAGCTTCAGCTGAGTTCTAAACGGGAATAGTTACATTCATGTTCTGGGTTCCTCTTCAGCTCACATCATATTTTTATTGGAAGACTACCATTCTGAATAACCATTCTAAATAATCACTTGACAATAGTATTATATAGAAAAGCAACTCACAATAGGATAACTCACCTCCTCAAGCTATAGTTAGATTGGTAATCTAAGGGCCTCATTCTATTATCGGCCGTAAATCGGCCGTAAGGCTGCGATTCCTTGCGGGGGTTCAGTTAACTCGCGATTCTATTATACGGCCCCGCAAGGATCTCCCCTTACGGCCGGCCGCATATCTTGAAACCGGCCGTAAGCTCTGAAATATAAAAACGCAAAAATAAATTCAAGCCTGCACTGTACAGCTCTGTAAATGCTAGGGATCGTATTGGGGGACATGAGGATTAAAAGGAACCCCCTCACAAGCTTGCACATCAGCCCAAACCCGAGTTCAAATTAACTGTTTATTTTCCGGCTGCGGCGTGGGTGTGTCTGAGGTGCTCCAAGCACTCTGGACTTTTTACATGGATATTTTACGTATATTAAAAAAAAATTATTTTACGGATTTGAGTATAGGGTAATTATGTGCTATTTTTGCTAACACCGAATATCACTTTATAGTCTTCTCAAAGTGCAGGATGGCTTTATTTGAGCTATTTTAGGTGCTTAATTGGTGCTAGCGGGACCTGTTTGCTGCAAGTAAGCTGCGGCTCGTTTTTAGCCTTGCAGACAGGGTTCCCGGAGCAATAGAATAGCAACCAGGCTTTTCTTACGGCCGATTTCCTTGTGGCCGTTTTAGATCAAAGGCTTTCCTCCGGCGCTTGCGGCCGCAAGGGATAGCAAGGCGCCGGCCGCAAGCCTGCCGGAGTCCCCGGCCGGAGGGGAATAGAATAGCCAGAAAGCTTGCGGCCGGTCCTTGCGGCCCCGCAGCGGCTGCGGCCGATAATAGAATGAGGCCCTTAGATTGCAGTGCCCATCATTGATAAATTAAAAAAAATTCCAAGCATGCCTTTATGCTCATGGTTATTTGCTAATGTTTTTTATTGCTTATATACTTCACAAGATTTGTCCCAAATCATAGTGGTCCTTTAAGGTTCATGCAAACTTTAAATTCTCAAGCAACTCTTCAGTATGTCCTTTTCTGTCATCAAGCAAATCTTACCAGACATGTAATAAATGTACTAAGAAAAAGACAATTTTGTGCACAATTAAAATATCAGACCCCCCTTTCCTGATTATGGTGTTCTATTTCCTTTTTAATCAAGCATTATACTTGCCACTGCATTTCCTTAATATGAACATTGTGTTAAAACTCAGATGCCTGCGGTTTAAAAAAAAAAAAAACTCATCTGATAATTAAAAAGATTCAGACAGATGAATGATATTGTAGTGCAACAGTGATGTGGCAGAAGTGCTTTTATCTGATGATCAAAACTGTGTTTGAGGTATAAAATATGCAAGAAAGACATGGGTAAAAATAAACAGAAAGAAAAAGAATAAAGAACACATAAAGGATAAAGAAAGATAGAATAAGAGTGCACAATATAATAATGTAAATTAATATATATATACATTAAAAGTAATTACAAAAATGGCATAGCTAAAATACTTTATATGCATTTGAGTGAGAACGTCTGTCACTGGCAATTCATTTGTGGAGCTACAACTTTTTAGGGGATCTCCAACTGTTACATTTTGATTGTTGAAAATTGCAATAAAAAAATTACAAAACATAAATGCAAGCTCATTCACCAAACGGCAAGAACTAAAACAGATATCATACTCTCAGGGTACTCTGTCAGGGTACAATAAAAAATAAACATATATTTTAAAATATTTTGCACAAAATTATAGAAAAGTCAAAAAGATTATTTTTTTAATAGAAAAAAAGTATATGTTGATATCTCTGGTGGCTTTCATTGAGACAGATATTACTGGTGGCAGACATTTGTTTTAGTCTTAACATCATGATTAGTTAACAGAGAGGAGTCTTGGATACAGATCATATTTGTATTCAGTTCTATTGAAAGACTGCCTCAATGTTGTGGCCCTTAACAAGTGGATTCAATGCATGTATAACTCAAAATTAGGATAACCAGGTGTGTGAGAAAGGCATTTATATTTTTGGAGGAATAGTACTTGGATTTATTTATTTATGCAATGTCACTTGTTCTGTGCATGTGTTGAGAATCTGCAGGTGTCATATTTAAAATCTAACAAATCCTCCTCACTTCTTCTTCTTCCATCCCCCTCTCCACTGATATATTTAATCAAACACTCATCATGCCCCATCTCTCAGGAATTGATGAAATAAAAAATAGGGAATTTTCTATATAGGAAAGAGTTTCAAATTTTGTATTCAGATGCTTATATTGGGTGAGCTTAGTAAGGCCCTCATTCAATTGCGATTTGGCCAATTGAATAGGCCTCTAAATAAGCACATAACATATTTTTTTTAAAGAAGTTTTTAGTTAGTGAAAACCTTGCTTTTGGATAGATTCTTACTAACTAAAAACTTCTTTAAAAAAATATGTTATGTGCTTATTTAGAGGCCTATTCAATTGGCCAAATTGCAATTGAATGAGGGCCTAAATATCTCAACGGGCAGAGATATGCATTCCTGAATTTACTATGCATTATTTCCTATGGGGAAAATGAAGATCACACCTCGTCTCAGCCAATTGAAATGCTTAGAAAATTTACCCCAATGTTAGTATGTTATATACGTCACAAACTAGTGCAGTTTTACTTGAACTAGATTGCTATAAGAGGCTATATTTTTGTATGGTGGGTTGTACGCCAATAAGGAGAGAGTAACTTAGCAGCAACTCTCAAGCTGTTTATTGGAGCCCCTTTTCCTAGTAGGTAGCAGAAGCCTGCTTAGATGAAATACATTTCCAACAATAAAGGGATCCTGTATTAGAGAAACAGCCGAAGCAATGTGGAAGAGTCACAAAGAATTGGTGATGCAAGATCACTTATCATGTAGTGTTGTGGTGAGTCCCAAACAAAGCTCTAGAACTGACTTGGCATGTTACCGGTGTTCTATTATTAACTGGTAGTAATATATCAGTGTGACTTTAATATATGCATTGGAAGGCAATTGGACTTGGCAGCATATTATTATTACTAGTAGTTATGCAAGCAACTTCTAGGAAGTTATGTTGGGTAATTTATAAATGTAAATATGTAGGAAGGATATCATTTATGCTAGCTATTATATTTACTTGGTTAGAAGTGATAGATAATTATAGAACGTGAAAGTGTATGTTTTTTTGAAGACCTTAACATTGGGCAAAATGTTTAAAAAAGTAAATATAATCTATACATTTTAACTAATGTATTTACTTTTACTTATTGGAGCCAGACATTTGTTACCATAGGGGAACACTGGATGTAGATAATATTTCTATTCAGTTTGAAAGGCTGCTTCACTCTTTTTGCATTTAAGACACCACTATAATGCCTTAGCAAGAGGAGCTAGCTATATCAATTATGTATTGATCATTAATAAAATTCCTATTTAATCATTTTCAATAGCAATATTCAGTATTCTATTAATTTTCAAAGATTAGTGTATCTGCCTGCATGCAACTGAGTCTTTGTCTATTCCCTGATAAGGTCGTTAAGGGAAGGGTATAATTTTTTTGGCTTAGAGGCAGGACTGAAAGTTTTTAAGAACAATCAGATATGATAAGTGGATAAACAATCTTTTATAGTCTGTCCTTAAAGCAAAAGCTTGTTGCCAAAGGAAAACTCTCACTAAAGCCAATGACGATTAATTTTTTGGTCATTAACATGATGTCAAAAAATGTAGCAACTTCCCCGTAGACAAAGGCACTTCTACCCATTGACCTTATACTCAGCAACTTTGACAGTAAGTTTAACATTAAAATATTGCTTTTATAAACCATTGAATATGAATGTTATTAATGATCAGTGCTTAATTAGCTCACTACATTCATCATTTAACAATAGAATTAAATGGAAGTGCAACATACAGTCAGTAGGATAACCTTCCCATTTAGGTTATAGATTGGCAAACAATCCAATATGGAAACTCACAGATACAACCAACGTCTGCTAAAATTAAATTTTTCTCTACAATATCTTCATTATTATGGCTTACTTAGTTTGACTTTGTTACATACTTATATGAACTTAGTATGTATTAGTTTAAGGGGAGAAATAGAAATACATGCATTGAGTTATTTCTTCTCATGCCTCTTAATCACATACATTCTAGGAACATGTTTAAAGTCTTGGCATGGCAATGGCAATATTAATTAGTCGAGCAACAAAAGGCCTGGAGAAAATATAAATGTGGCAAAAATAAATGTTAGAAAATATAAATTTATGAGCAATGTAGGAACATTTAAAAGTAAAGATGTTCCTATGCTAGATTTGGTTATAAAGTGTTATTTTCAGGTGGGTACGTTTCACACATAATATGATATATTTAACTTAGTTTTGTCATTTAAAGTACTACAGTAATAAGCGACATATCACAGAACATACTCTAATACTTCATAGCACACATAACTTAATTTGTTGAACAAGAGATCAGAGTTCAGGTACAGGACTTTATGGTCACCAACAATTACAAGTGAACAAGGAAGACAGCCCTCCAACGCGCATTTGGCAGTACAGTTTCTTCAAGCACTTGAACTTCCTTATGTCCGGAGACTGCTTAGAAAGCACGGACCTGTATTTCAACTTAAAAAACAAACAGTTCAAAAGGTAGAATGTGCTGACCTTAACATACCATTTTTTCAACATGACAGTTTATTTTTTTAGCAGTTTATGTTCAAAGGGAAGGGACTGCAACAAAATGCTTGAGGATGCAATGCGAGCCTACTTTTAAATTAAAAGGATGATTTCTGGAGAATGGTTTAGAATTAGCCAACCTGTTTTTCTTGAAGTAATATCTACATCTTGAAGTAGTACCATAATAAGACAGATTACCCTTTTGTCACCAGTGGGGAAATGTAGCAAATATGCACGGAAAGTTTACTCAAAAATATATCTGTTACCTCCCAATATCTTAGGAAAATGTAGTGAACATAATGGAAAGATAAGAATACCAAAAATGTATAAATAAGCAGAACTACCAGATAAAAATGGAGATACATACAGCCTTATTAAATTGTGATTCGGCCAATTGAATAGGGCTCTTTATAGGCACATAGCATATTTTTTTACAGAAGTTTTTAGTTAGTGAAGTCCTTACTTTTGGATAGAATTTCACTAACTAAAAACTTCTGTAAAAAAATATGCTCTGTGCTTATATAAAGCTCTATTAAATTGGCCAAATCACAATTTAATAAGGCTGATAATATGTAATTATAGGTTTTGCACAGTTACACATTTTCTGTTATGGATTTAATAGAGTTTGTTAAATACAATGTAATGGAAACAATATTTTGATGAAAAATCGGTGATATGAAGTTGTGCAGTTTTACTTCTGATTTTGTAACAAAGGTATATGTTTGTAGATTTGAACAGGAAATGCACCAACCTTTATGCTCACAGATGGATTATGACTTTTCCATCTCCATGGACAAGTATACCCCTAAATTGTGCAGCTGTACACACTCTGGACATACCAAAAACTCTACCGAGGCATACTATCTGAAAAAAAGAAGCAATCCTCAGTTGATTTATCTGTTTGTCTAATGAGAGAGGGTGGGGCTGTACTGCAGAATACAATAAGGGTGGAGCTTTACTGCAGAAGCAAAAGAGGGTGGGGCTGTACAGTAGGATACAAAGAGGGTGGGGCTGCAGTGCAGAATAGAAAGAACTTGGAGTTGTGCTGCAGAATACATATTTTTGTTATAGGACTTCAGGTACATATTTTCATTTATGAAAAAGATGACATTAGATAGCTTATTTAGGGATAAATTAACATCACCTATTTATTTTATTATAAAATGATTTTAGATTGGAAGGATACGTTCCCAAACTGTAGGAAACCTTGTACATACCCCATACATACTTGAATTCCTTTGTTGTGTTTGTCCTAACTGGGAGGTTGTTTCACTTACCTGCTAGCCCTTCTGTACCTGCGCACATTACCCTTAATTAGTCTACATTTTAGTTCAGGGACAGTCAACCTATTTGACTTGAATGCCATTGTACGTATCACCTGAGTGTCATAGTGTTTTAAACATCATAGTGCTTTTAACCTTTTTTTTTTATCTTATCCAAATCCAAATAGTAAAATCGCTGAAGGAAAAGTTTTAATTAAATATAGAAAAAGTATATATATATAAAAGTATTTAGGAGTACAACTGCTAGTTTTGCAGAGGTATAATGGACTGTGCATTATTGAAGAGGGACATGTTCTCCAACTCCTTGGGGGCCTCATGGAAAGAGCCCGAGGGACGGCTGTTGCTCCCCACTGCTCCTGTATTGCATTCCTGTTTTCCATTTTTTAATATGTACTAATTAATATAATATTTACATTATTAGCTAAAGTAAGGTTTATTCCCTGGCGTCAGTCCATACCCAGTTTCTTTATCTAAAATACCTTTAGACTGAAAAAATACATGTAGATATCAGCAAGGAATTAATCATTTTTAAAATCTAAAACTGCACTTAGTGGGTGGATTAGACAGGCTGATTGGTAAATAAAATTTACAACCATTGATGTAAATTTACTGTAATAAAATGTATTCTTTAAATACACATTTATTTAATAAAGTAATTGTTATTAGGTATATATTTTTTAAATGACGTCATATCTGGAACCTCCACTATGTCTTTTTAAGGATACAGTATGTACAGTTATCCCACAAGCAAAATGGACACATTTCTATTCTTGCTTTTTTGCCATAACTTTCATTTTGTTTGTGTATGAAAATGTACCAAAGAACATTTTACTTTGTTTTTAGATTATTCACCTACTGACAAACGCCAATAAAAATAATCTTTAGTTACAATGGGTGTAACACAGGATTTTCACCTTGCCCTCTCCTACTAGGAAATCCATAACTTTATCTACTGGCAGTCCACACTGTACTAAACGAATTGCGGGTCACCAAAGGTTTATCCAGTTGATATGTTTACTTCCACTACCATTTTTATTGGCAGAACCCCAAATAATCAAGAGAAGCAGAAAAGGCCCCCGACTTGGCTCGAAGAGTATTTTTTCAACGTACTGTTTTCCAAAATGTAGTTGTAGATTATTAGTGAAACTTTTGCTCCCATTAACACACAGCTCACTAGAAATCATGAACAGAAAATCTATTTGTCATTTTTATCTTTTTGTATTTAGTGGGAATCTGGTATACTTTGGCTTATTTCTAAATGTGGCTTAGAATTCTGAACAGGGAGCTGTATTACCCTCTCTGGGGATCTTTGGGCAAAAGTGAACCCATAGCCTCTTCATAAAGAAACTTGAGAATTGTTGATTGACCCTGCCAGCAAGTTATAGTTCTGAAAGTCATCAAGGAAGCTATTGGCGGTGTCAAAACTGGAGCTCCTCTGAATTTGGAGAGATGATGCTTCAACATCCAAAACCCTTTGCCTTTAAAATAATGTCAAGTGAAAACCAACCTTAATATATATATATATATATATATATATATATATATATATATATATATATACTACTTAAATCGTGAATTATATATTTAAATGGATACTAACACCATGCAGATAGCATGCTTTCACTCATGGTTTTAAGTTTAAAATACATTTGAATGTCAGGCTCCTCCGGTTGCCTCCTTGTTTCTCCCCCCAAAGAGTGAGAAGTGCAAAATCTGATGAATATTGCTTGGACCTTTTCTGTTGGGTGGCTGCTAGCAGTGGAGGTGAGCGGCCGATAGATGGCGCTGCCGAGACTTTAATGCTGATTTTACTTAATTGCATCTAAAATTTCACTCAATTCCATAGTGTAAGGGGAAGGGGTTAGGGGAAGGGGTTAGGGTTAGTGTAAGGGGTTGAGATAATGGTTAGGGTAAGGGGTTGGGTAATGTGTTAGGGGAAGGGGTGAGGGGGTTATGGTTATGGGATTATGATTAGAGTAATGGATTAGAGTTAGGGGTTAGGATAAGGGGTTTAAGGTTAGAAATTGTGTAAGATGTGGACAGCGCCATCTAGAGGTCCCTTGCTGCGCTGCTGCCGACACTGCTCCTGGTCACCCAACAGGAAAGACCCTTCTGCTTTATTAATGAAAATGCAAATGTCTCTACACTAGTTCGCAGGGACAAATCACCAATAGGGGTTGACCACGACCACAAGCACAAATGACAATGCACTTTAGTGTTTTGGAAATAGACCCAATAAGTTTAAGTAACAAAGTAAAACTGACCACAAACCTGGGACTTTGGTTAAAAAAAGCAACAAAAAAGCAAAGTTGACCAATTGGACATCATGGTAGACAATGCAAATGAACACAGTGAGTGGTTTCAGTATCTATAACACTGTCATGCAGATTATGACATTATGTATTTTTATTATGTAAGTCGCATAATAAACCTTTGTTTTATTCCGTAGCTGAAAAATACTTCCAGAAAGTAGCAACTGACAAAATAGGATATGTGACAACATTTAGATGCGGAAATTTCCTGTCAGAAGTTTTTAGAACACAAATTGTCCTGATTACTGACGCAAACAATGTGCCACAAGATGATTTGTACTAACTCGGAAGTGGGTAGTATATACTCTACATAGTCTGAATATTGTGTCTGTATTCTGATGAAGTCACTGTCAGTTCAATAGCTGAATTGTATGTCCTATGTATTCATGTGCACAAGGACAATTCAATATATAGACCACAAAGCATATTGGACATTTAAAAAAAAAAAGTTCAATAGTACTTTGAAATTCTGTGAATTATTGGAAATATACATATATATACTATTGGTAAAAAATTTGTTTAAAGAGTTTTTTTTAAAAATAGAATATAATTATATTGGTGGAGTTCAATATTATATTGTATATAACTTGTTGATTTTCCCAATGTATTCTTGTTTGGTGGAAGTGACCAGTAAAAATAATATAACATGCAGAGGTGCTTTGAATGTCATAAATGATATATATCTTGGTTTTCTAAATATACCCTATAATAAAAACAATATTAATAAATTTATATATTTAATATTAAACTTTAAAACAGTGTGTTTCATATCTGCATCACCGACCTGTTTGGGACATTTATGTAGATAAGAGTATCATTGAATACTACTTAAAGAGCTTCAACAAAGGATTACAGTATGAACAACTAAAACTGATCTACATCCAAGATCTTTTCTAAGACCCAAGCCAAGTAAGCAAGTAAATATATGTCTTCCTCAGTACAGTAATGATATATTTGTTTATTTATTTACTTAATTATTTATTTTAACTTCTAAAACCCTTTTCACCATTAGTTCTTCAAAAGAGCAAACCATAAACATGGGACTTAAGTTGCCATTTAAAGGGACCTTGATGCTCTTGAGATAGACTCATTTGAAAACTCAACTTTTACCTTCCTATTTTATAGTGTTATTTTTACTATTCTCTGTGTGTTGTGTTTTTCTTGCCCCCTTTAAAATAACAGCCTTATCAGTTGTCTCAGGCAATGTTGACTCAGTTGATAATTGTTTTGTGTGTTCAAGCTTTGCAGACAAGGATTGGTCAAAGTGTAGTTTTAGGGAACATACTAGGGCCAGTTATTATCCTTCGTCAGCAAATAAAACCTAATAAAACACCACATAACTGCTCATTTCAGAGTTATTGACTGTGAAAGCCAATGCTTTTATGGCTCAACAAGAAAATTGCTCCAAATGCCACTGAAACATTATATTTTTAAACCAGTAAATAGATATTATTTTCCATCCAATATTATAGAGCGATCAGCTTGCCTGGACTTTCTTAGCACTTTCTTAGGACTGAGCACTCAGTTGCATTTCGAGTTATACAATGCTCTAATTTTCAGTTATTTGCATAGTACAGCAAAACCCTTTTAAAGAAAAAGGACCTGAACAGTTGCCACACATAAGAAAGTTAGAAGACAAACAACATTTTATAGAACACTATAAAAAACTCAATAAACACGTTTTACACTAGTCCCTGTCTTTGGGACATATGTGAGCAGACATGTAACAGGTAAAAACAAACAACAGATGTTGTCTTATTTTGGTATATCATTATGATTTACACATTCACTATTCAATTTCTGTATATACTTAGGCCCTCATTCAATTGCAATTTGACCAATTGAATAGGGCGCTAAAAAAGCACATAACATATACTTTTTAAAGAAGTTTTTAGTTAGTAAACATCTATCCAAAAGCAAGGTTTTCACTAACTAAAAACTTATGTGAAAAAAATATGTTATGTGCTTATTTAGAGCCCTATTCAATTGGCCAAATTGCAATTGAATGAGGGCCTTAAGCTATAAGTGGATCTTTGTTTCGTGCAAAAACTAGGCTTGCCAATGGGTGCCCAGCTAATTTTCCTTTGATAATAGTCAGTTTCCAATTCACTGACTTACCATAAGTTTTTTCAAGGTTGCTTGAAGATTGTGTCAACTATTGTCTATTATGTATGCACATTCAACACAACATTTTTTGAATGTATTAATTACACTGGTTTGCAAGGTTTTTGTAACATGAACCATAAAGAGGGAAACTACCATCAGCTCATTCAATATTTTCTCCAAAATACAAAAATCTGGAACGCAAGATGTCTTTAAAGATGCACGTTTTGCATATGCATCTTGGCTTCTTTCCTGAGAACCGAGGAGCAGTCGGTGATAAGAAGGGGGAAGTATTTCACAAGGATATCCAAGGAGAGATGCTGGGCAACTGCTGCTGGTGTTAGTAGAGGGAAGATAGTTCAGCACATAAAAGGAAAATAAAATACATCTTGCTAGTCTAAATGAGGATTTACAGTTAGTTTATGATTCATAGTTACTATTGAAAATGTATGTTAGTTAACTTTGAAATAGTCTGTAAACATGGTGTCTACCGGTGGTGATCCATGAGCTCGACTCCACAGAACTGCTGTGGTTACAAAGAACCATAATGCTGAAATAATGACATTATTACAATTGCATAAACAAGCAATGCAGAAGTTTCCCCTAGGTACTTCATTTTATTATTTATAATTATAATAGTTATAGACAACCTTTCAGAAGGGGTGTGCCAATTCTTCTTTTAATTACCGTACTCTAATTTAATGTACTTAGTGTTGATAATACATTTTAATTTTAAACAGAACTTCCTACATGATTAAACTACTGTTGTGTATAAAATAGTGAAAATGAATGCCAGCAATATTCAGGTGATCAACCATCATCAACAACCATTGTATATGGTCCTTTAAAAATACGTTTTGGAACCAATGATCTAGAATATACTGTAACAGCAAAATATGTCTTCACTGGTAATATATTTTTCATAAATGTGTGACAGTATTTTCATTAGAGTATTTTTAACATTTACACATGCCTTGTATGCAATGTGGTGTTTGCTTATTGGCTCATTCTAAGGGTACATGTGTTTAGTTACTAAAGCCCAAGAAATGTTGCAGTGCGAAAGTTGAAAAATGGCACTGCCAGTTAGATGTTGACAACGCCCTAAATCTTCCCTGGTCGGTTAGTGCTGTAATCCGGAGCAGGATAGAAGTGATGAGAGCTAAAAGAATGAAGGCATGGTGTGGGCATGTTAATGGACTGGGCTTTCAATAGGCCTCTCTTTGTCCCCTACTTTCAGAAGCAGTGACCACTAGATTAATTTAAGGATGAACACAATGTATCCTTTCATTCTTTTGCTATTTTCACTCCGCAGTGCAAAGACATATGGAGTCATCGTATGCTGATGATGTGATGGGAACAACTCCGAAATCAAATTTGAGTTGGCAACTATTGTTCATTTGGCAGATACACAATAATGATGTTATGGAACTTAGTTGTGTATCAAGCAAGTTTTGGGGTTTTTATTGCAGCTCCACAAATTACTGTGTTGTACTGAGCATTCAGTCTCCAGAACTGACAAGAATTTAAAACTAGTTTTACTTAGACCAGGGATATTAGTTGAATATTAATGTTTTTAACCTTATCTTTCACCATGTTACTGGGTTAAGTAACACACTTATCTTTCCTTTTCCATTTATGTCGATAGAGATGTTATCAGTTTGAGATATAACATTGGTGAAAGAATGCTGAATGACCTTAGCACCTCTGTAATTGTAAATACTTGGGAATTTTAAAGTCTTCACTAAAACCCATTATAATGGCAGGAGGTTGTATGAACTGCATAAATTAAATAAACTGTCACCCCAACAACACTTGGTTTCATCTTCTGAGCATTATTGTTTTAGCCATTTTCTCTACAGTTGTTTGCGCTACTCCGTTATGCTTATGGGTGTATTTATCTGAATGATAATGTTGGGGCACATTGTTATTGCAAACACAGAAACAAACAAGCAGACTGTGGGCCATATTCAATTGAGGTTTTGGGAGATCTGGTAGCCAGTAAGTGAGGTTGCAAGTTAATTTGCTATTCAATTGGCGTCTTTTTGCAGGCTCCAAACAGCTTCTGATTTACGGCCTTGAAAAAATTAGAGATGGTTAAACGTGTAACTTACAGCCTCCAGAAGCCTTTGACCTTTCAATTTTGCAAGGCTAAGATCACAAATCGCTATTCAATTGCTCAATTTCCCCAAGCCTGCAAATTTTTTCAAACCCGTAAATGGCAAATGAAGGAGAAAATACTGCTAGAGAGGACCCGCAAGGGGGTTAAACACCTATTTGTAGCAAATAAAAATCAATACTGCACCTTAAAAGACGGGGAAGTGATGATAGACATTAGAATTAATTGCACAACAGTCTCAAGATCGCAAATGGGCAGGAAATAATATTTATTTATATGTGTCATTTCGGGGTTAAATCGATCTCGGGTATCAATGAGTTAATACATATCAGGCCACCCATATGGACTAGAACTGTATTGACGTTCAATTTCATAATTCTTTATTATGCGGGTCTGCAAGTCTGATCGCCTATCAGACCCCCGAACCTAATTGATTGACATGTAACCTCCATGTTTTACTGCCGTAATAATGACGATCTCATTTTTTATTGGCTGATTTGAAATGGGAGGTTGCGGTATTGCTGAATTGATCATGTTTCGGCTTTGGGACAGTAACTTGTGGCCTTGAGCAATTGAATAGCATCGCAATTGGAGACGAACAGGAGCCCGCAACACACCCATAGACATACGGCTGTCTGTGTTTGAGTTGCGGGCTTCAAATTGAATATAGCCCTGCGTTACTAATTAGTACAGGATTGAAGAGCTGCTCATTTGTGTGATAATGACACACAGACAATGCTGGATATCTTAGTGATTGTTTACATTAGAAAAAATGGCTAGTAGAAAGTGTGGATATATTTATGCTCTATAAGAATAACTTGAAAACATTATTTTAATAATATTTTTTTTGCCAGAAACCAAGCTGTAATTCACCAGACCCTTCACAATTGTCTCAAACATAACAGTACATAGCAGTATCAGCCACAGCTGATGCATTAACTGATTGGCTGAGACATATATACACAATTGGTGGACATGTCAGGAGGTTGACTTGGACTCTGGTTCTTGACATTTACTTTTAAGTGACCCAGAATGCTCTTTTTATTTAAAGCATGATGTAATTTTATTTGCAGCCTCCTCATATATGTATTTTCATCCTTTGTAATTAATGCAATTTATCCCATTTTGTTTAATTACAGCTTACCAATCTCTACCTACATTATTGCAGTCCCCAAAGTAATTTTTTTAAACCCTGTGTCTGTTTGCACAGTTTAATGCTAATGACATTTAAAAATATATTTCTGGGCTTTTCTGTGGGGGAACCACCCACGCTATGGCAAGTTTATTTTTTTCACATTCTGAATTTATACTGTTTTTTGGTGCTTTTCAGTAACGTAAAACAACTGAGTGGCTTCTAAACATAAAAAAAAATAAAATTCTAAATGAAAATTAGAAAACATAATTTTTGTTTGGATCGTTCTCACTCAATACAATATTAAAAACTATAATGCTATATATTTTTATGGAGTAAACTAAGAACTAGTATTCTCAAAGGCTGCAAGTGGCTTCTCTGAGGCTGTGAAAATAACCATTTGTAGCTTCAGCAAAAAAACTTGAAATTGGCCCAATGTTGCAATTTTAGAACTGTTAACTAGCTTTCTTTTGGATAGATTTCCATACGGAATAAATACGCTGTTTTAGAGAAATAGGGCTAATAATGAGCAACAGGTTTTTAGAATATAAAGCAAATTAATAAATTATTTTTTTTCCTACAATTTCCTGTTTATTCATTCCTATTAGATGAAATTATGCTCTGCAGGAAGCCACTTTGTAGGGCCCGTTTGTCATCTTTTGATGGTTTCTTGTGACCGATGGCAGTGTAGGGTACAAGCATTTGAGGACACTACTGTTCAAGAAAAATGACACTTGTTTGTCAACTAAGTACCAAAGTAACAGCATTAGCAGCTGTGAAAGTCATGGACATAAACTTTTTGTGAATTTTTGTTTATGTGTATAGGAATCCATTATGTGTTTGTTACATCACTTCCTCAGAGCTGGATAATGAAGGTGTATGTTTTAGATAACTATGAAGGAAGGGGTGGGAAGGAGTGAACAGAGAGCTTTTGTTAGATAATTAGAAAAGATTGAAATTGACACTGCACCCTTTCCTCCTAACTGGCCCAAAAGCAGACACTTTGCTTCAGGAAATGCAACCATATATATCCAAAGATGTAAACACTGTCTCACACACACATTTTCCACTTATGTACTGTATCATGGATTCTCCCAGGGTCCATCAAATTATTTTTTATTTTAATTAAAAACTAGCTGTATGACTTTTTCCTGCTTAATTATGCTCTTATTTTGGGTTTCAAACGAATATATTTTTATTTTATTGTCCAGAGGTCCTTAGTAAAATAAAGGATGTATGTATTTGCTTTTACAATTTGCCCTTTATCAACTTTAGATCTAAAATATTCCATCTATTATTTGCTCTCCCCTTAAACTGCCCTTTTAGCGGAGAACAAACCATCATGTAGAGCTGTCAAGATCTAGTTGAGAAGCTCTAATAACAGTGATGCTCTTTTCACTTAATTGTCATGACCTACTGCAGTGTTAGCTTCTAAACGCCTTAACGAGTTTAATTAGTGTGGCTTTTATCTCCAGTTTAGCAGCGGTGGCCAATATATTCAGACTGGATTCTCTCAGCTCCTTTAGTGACCATAAACTACACGCTCCCTTTAAATGCTTATATATTCTCTTAACTACAATAATACATTTAAGTTTCTTTTTTTCCTTTGTCTTGAGAAATCAAAGGAAAAAGCAGATTTTTGTTTTAGCCAACATATTGCATAGGCAGTTGCAGAGTGCTTGTGATTTTTGGTCCTTTCAGAACCTGCAAATATAAATAAAGTGTATGGAGCAGTGTGGAAAACAGGGCTGGATTATATAAAAAAAAACTTGCACAATATTGAAACTTCGTTTTCACTTCTCTGTTTGATGATGTAGCGCAGTATTGATTAATTATATGTCTAAAATGTAACACTGATAAATCCTAAATTATATACTTACAGCAGACAAACCTAAAAGTTGAATACATACTTAATGGTAATTTGATAACGGCAACAGAAGAGGAAAGGGACTTGGTAGTTATTATATAGTCCATCCATTCAGTTGTAAGGGAGAGTTTGTGATTCATATTTATGTCAGTTGTGCCAGACTGCAGCCCCCCTTGTCACTCTTGACAGGCCTCCTTCTGCAGTTTTGGCTGCATTTCTCCCCACATCTTTTTATTTGTGTGTGTCCCAGGGCAACAGGGCCAGGGACCTCCTTATCAACCTGCTTTATTAATGAAGTAATCATCATTAGTTTATGTGCTTTGTTGTCAGATACAAGCTTCCAAAATAATACTTACAGCGAGTCATCTGCCCTCCCAAGAGGGATCATGGAGGCGTGTCATACAGGGATCACATGACTGCCAGGACACCAGGCAAAGTGTTCTGCTAGAGATTTGGCTCATGCACCGATGTCTTCTTGTTTCCATGCATGAGCATGCACATTGATGACAATGATGTCAGCTTGTGTGCTCACACTCCATATTGAGGGCTTAGGCCCGGGAAACAAGTCATCGGTGCATGAGTTAAATCTTGAGCAGAACACTTTATCAAGCTTTCTGGCGTTTACATGTTTGCTGTGTAACACACCTACAGATCTCTCTATAGTGAGAAGAAGGCTGACACAATGTCAGTGTTATTTTAGATGTTTGTATCTCACAACAGAGTGCAGAAATGGGTAACTAATGATGATTACTTCATTACTAACCCCTCTCACTACCAATGTAACTATACTTTTATTGCCTATACACTGGTCCTTTAAAGAATAATGTGAGCAAGTACTAGTTTACAGAAAATAAATAGTAGATAAGTGGACCACCCTTCCAGTGGAAACTATAGGATGCAATGCAGTTAAGGAACGTAAGCATGCCTGGGCTAAGCATAAGGCCATCATTTTTAGGTAGATAAAATGAGCAGACTAGATGGACCTTTTTGGTCCCTATCTGCCACCAGGTCTATGTTTCTTTAAAGTGTAAATGAGCGTAGAGTGTTACTTCTTGTAAAACAGTTGCAGCATGTGTTGGTCAATAAAAGTCAGCAGTTTGATGTGTAATTACAGCATGCCGTGCAGCCCAGCACTTTCATTATTGCTCAGTAAAACCAGACCAGCCTGCTTAGATTTAATTTTTGTTTGACTCCTCGTTACCTGTATTGTGCAGATGACATATGTATGTTTATAAATGTCTTCTTTTGACATATTTTAGCATTTAATATCATGGTCACACCCATGGTGACCTAATGCAAACACTTAAAGAAACACTTTAGTTTAAATACAAAGGTGTATTTTAATAGGCATGTGCTGCTGGTATGTTTAGTTACCAGAAGCTGATTTTATATTGAATATCTCCCACACTTCTAACCCACATTCTGATTTAATGAGTATACAGTTTATTTAATGCTAGGCCTATACACACATTTGAACCCCACTCCCCAATCACACCCCTTCTGGATCTCTACTTTGTTGTAATGAAGGGACTTGTGTACCTCAATGAAGCTGTGAGCTATACTATGTAGAGTCACCCAAGATAGACAGTTCATAGCGAGGAGGTCAGACAAATCATGGTCCACTGCCTGATGTGTTGCAGTTCATTGGGTCGAGGAGAGTCGGACACGACTGAATAACTAAACATCAATATCCCCAATTACAACACTTTATTTTACATTTCTACATGCCAGGATTATCATGCTTGTGTAGTATGTAACAAACTAACAGCAAATACATAAAAGCATTTTAGATTAACTCATATTTAGTTGACTCTTCTTGTGTCAGGTGATAACATCTTGGGCTGTTAGTCTGCTGTAGTTTAAGGTTCCTCCCATATTTCTAATACTACAATGAATAAAGACAAATTAATTTCTACAATTAAATACAAATTTAATACAATAAATAAAAAATAAAGATAGCATTTAAAAAAAAAATGGTAAAAACATGTTGGTTTTCTTTAATTGTGTAACACTTTTGTTGCTGGTGGCTACAACCCAGGGGCGGATTTAAGAGTTTTGAATCCCTGGGCTTTATTGATTTGCCGCCCTGTGGAAATTGAAGGGTTAATTATAATAATAATAATCATAATAATAATTGAATTAACTTAACATCGTACTGATGGCATCTTTATTCTACAATGATTACATTTTTTACCTTAAATCAGCTACCACCGTAAATTCAATGAATATCACATATATAAATATATATATACAGTATCTCCCAAAAGTGAGTGCCACCCTCCAGTGCCATATATGTACACACACACACATATATATATATATATATATATATATATATATATATATAGATATAAATACATTTTCTTGTAAAACACCCCCAGACCCGCTTCAGCAGCACCATTCGCCATCTAGTCTAGGTACTATGCCCACGCTATCTGTTAATCTAAGTGGTTAGGGGTTTAGGGTTAGAGGGTTAGGGGTTTACTGTTAGGGGTTTAGGGTTAGGGTTAGGGGTTAGTGTTAAGGGTTAATTGGGCCCCTTGTCACACTATTCCCCCTCCTCAAGACCCCTGCACTTTATCCCCCCCCCCCGCCCTTACTTGTGCCTTGCAGTCCCTGTCCCCGATCCCATCGCTCAGAGGTTGGGTATCCCCTGCCGGAGCTTCACACTAAACGGTCACGTGACATCATTAGGAATTCCCCTCCCCTGAAGTATGAAGCTGCGGCAGGGGAAAGATAACTAACTTCTGAGCAATGGGATCCGGGACAGGGACTGCAAGGGGCAAGTAAGAGGGAGGGGGGAGGGTGAATGAAGTGCAGGGGGCTTGAGGAGGGGGAATAGTGTGACAAGGGGCCCGTTTATTATAACCCCTAACCCTAACCCCCTAACCCTAAACCCCTAACCCCCTAACCAAGTAGGAGGAGTGGAGGGGGGGGTGTGATTGAAGTGCAGGGGGCCTGAGGGTGTTGAATAGTGTGATAAGGGGCCCTAGGAGAGGGCTTACCATCAAAAACAAAAACAAAACAAATAGCTGAGCTTTGCTTCCCTAAAATAATGCCGCCCTGGGCTGTAGCCCATATGTAAATACGGCCCGTCTAAAACCGAGGTTGAACCTATGCACCAGGATGTTCTGCATAGCTTCTGGCATTCAATAAACCTATTGACGTCATACACTAAAATATCTCTACTGAAAAGTCTTAGTTCAACTTCTACTCATTGCACAACCTCAAGGACACCTCAAGGAAATTTAAACACACTATTAATTTTGTTTGCTATATGCTTCAATTATTTTTTTTAATCCTCTTTAAAATGATTGGATTTAAACTCTGGAGACAGAGATATTTTTGTATTATAATCTGGGCTTCTCATTCCGTTTAAAGGACCATACATCTGAATGATGGTAATTATTTTTTTATTATTATTATTGCACTGTTAGCAGCAATATAACAGCATGTGTCTATTATTTCCTTTATTTGTATTGCGCCAACATATTCCATAGCGCTATACGGGGGTAAGCTCAAGACAAAACAATGCAAAAAGGATGGAGGGCCCTGTCTGCTTCTCTACACATAAACACACAATTTGAAAAAATAGTGTTTTTCCTAAAGCACCTATCAAGACTGAAAAGTCGCAAACTTACCATCTAAAGGATATTGATGTGGTACAGGAGGGTGATAGATATGTTGTGCATATTAAGGCTGAAGGTGATACGCTTTTTTAAACATATTTTAGTGAGTTTTTGAAAGCTTTGAAGCAGGACGATAGCCTAGTGTCAAACAATGAGATATCATACAGTGGTATGAGCTAAAACATTTTGCTTATCATTTCAGATTCTTCATACGAGTATAATGGTCCTTTCAACAAATTAATTTCCTATTTGTTTACTAAGTAATGATTACAGTGTGTTTCAACTGGAGTATCAGAAAAAAGATTTTTATCATGCATATGAAGAGGGAAAAAAGGCATCACTAAGACTACCCTTAGGAAATAAATGCCATTTTAAGCACACACATGCGTTGCTCAATATGTACAACCTTTGCCTCTAACCACTTGAATCACGCATCATTTTGGAATGAATACCGCTGTCTGGTCGTCTTTACAATGTAGTCTTGGATTGACGCATGACTCCATAAAACTGACTTGAATTTAACTTAAAGAGACTCTCTATGCATTTTTTCTTTAATATAAATTTTAGTTCTATTGTTCTCAATGTAATTATGATATAGAATGTAGACATTTACTTTTAAGAAGCCCCCAAAGAAACAAATTCTTACCTTCTGGAACCTCCCCCTGTCTTCTTCAGAAGAGCTGGCATGTTGTATATCTGTGACCGAATGACTTAAGGTCACACCTATGGGAGAAGGGATTCACACTGCCATATTGCTCAGACATACAGCATGTCACTTCCTGCTTGTTTGTGAAGACTTTCCACTGTGGGTGTTGATCTTTGTCTCAGCTGTGCAATATAGCAGCCTTCATGAAGGATAACAGGAAGAAAAGAGGAGGATCCAGGAGGTAGAAATGTGTTACTCTAAAAGGCTTTTTAATAGTAAAAGTGTAAATCTGCTAAGCAACATGTACAATTACTACTAATTAAGTAAACTAGTTATAATTTTCATATAAAGGAATAAAAGTTGCCTAAAGATTTCCTTTACATCCCAAAATATCTCATCACCTATATACCTATCCTGATTGTATTGCTGTAATGAATGTCCTGGATTGTTTCTGTTGGCATCTATTAAAACTCCAAAAAGCATAGAGACACCGAATCCAAAGCTCAACTGTCACATTGCCCTTTTTATCTTGTTTGGAAGATAACTATTGTAGATAATAGATCACCTTCAGGGAAATGCTGTTTCGACCTTTAAAGGACCACTGTAGTGTCATATTTCTATTATACAATTTCATAGAACATATTATTGTGAAAAATCAAAGTGCAGCTTTTAAAGGGTGATTTACCTCACTATAAGAGCTCTTCATTGTGTGAAAAAGCACAAGATTCTATGTTAAAGTGATCTATTGTTTTTATTTTTAAAGAAAACTAAAACAGTTCAAAATGTGCAGTCTTAGGTTTGTTTGCAGACACACTGCAGACTACCCCATGATTTACAGCATCAGCTGGAAAACAGAGTTCCAAGGTCTGTGAACAGAAATACTTATGGTTTTACTGCTTTCAGGAATGTCATCAGCCATCAGTTAACCCCCAAGTAACATAGTTTGGAGTTTCTAGCAGTCATTTTCATGCACAGATGAATTTGGGAAGGGTTAACCCTCTTTCTGGTCTGCTCTCTCCACACCGCTCTTGCTGTAAGTCTGCCTGTGGGACTTGCCTATATCTCATGGAAACAGAACTTCAGTTATGATTGTTTTCTGTGAAAAAAGCACCTTTTTCAAAAATTCTAAATGTATTTCAACATATTTTCAGGAGTACATTACAGTGGTGTGCTCCTAGTTGTGCTGAATTAACTGGCCCTTTAATTTTTAGCTATTATATTCAATTTTGTTTTAATCATGACAGATAATTTGTCTTCGTTTGTAAAAGGATTAGACTCCCGGGAGGAGTGGGAGGAACTATAGTTGGAGATAAGATCTGTATTTACGGATGCTAAAGAGGTCCTCTTCAAATAACCCCTTGACAATAGAATTGAACGGACAGTAAGGCTCCATAGGAAAAACCACCCCTCAAACTACAGACAGACTTCCAATCTAAAATGGCACAATCAAATCTTTATATACGTTTTCTCTAAAGTTGTTTTTATATTCCACTTGCATACCTTCTAATTTTATTATTTTGTTGCGTGTGAAGATTTGCTAAACTACAGTGGTCCTTTAAATGTAATGTTTCCCAGTCAGTAAAAAGTTTGACTTTATGCTTGCCATTGCTATCAACTATTTATATAATTATACACATTATTTAGTAAAATACAATAAACAGAAAATGATTTTCTTTCTACTATGTAGTTGTGATGATGCAACATCTGTTTTATTGCCAGTGCTAAATGGAGTCAGACAAGTCCATAACAGGGGTGGAGCTACTACATGTGCAAAGCACTCCGCCCACAACAGGATAGGGCCTCTGCTACTTGGGGACTCTAAATTTATTAGGGCAGGGTCAGATAATTATTTTTATCTGCACATAACCATGCCATTCTTGGACTTTAGATTATCAACATTGATTACTCCTTAATCTCTTTTATATTATATTTCTTACTACTGATGTTAAGCTTACTGGTCTATAATTAACCAACTCCATCCAATTTCTGCTTTTGTTAATTTATATCACATTTGCAAATCTCATCCATTTGGAACCACACCTGTCAAAAGAGGCTGGTTAGACAATTATTTAAATGGTGTTCCAAGGAACCTCATAAGTTATTTGAAACCTTTGGATGTATCCCATCTGGCAGCAGTGATTTATCCACCTCTAATTTATAGAGATCCAGTAGGACTTCCTAATCTAAAAATAGTCTTATTTCTAGTAATAATTTACTGGAATAGATTTTACAAGTGCATCATATGCTGTTCCAGAGTCCCAAGAAATCTCATACAATTAAATTAACCTATTTGTTGAACACATAGGGCCTCATTCTATTATCGGCCGTAAATCGGCCGTAAGGCTGCGATTCCTTGCGGGGGTTCAGTTAACTCGCGATTCTATTATACGGCTCCGCAAGGATCTCCTTTTACGGCCGGCCGCATATCTTGGAACCGGCCGTAATCTGTGAAATATAAAAACTGAAAAATAAATTCAAGCCTGCACTGTACAGCTCTGTAAATGCTAGGGATCATATTGGGGGACATGAGGATTAAAAGGAACCCACTCTCAAGCTTGCACATCTGCCCAAACCCGAGTTCAAATTAACTGTTTATTTGCCGGCTGCGGCGGGGGTGTGTCTGAGGTGCTCCAAGCACTCTGGACTTTTTACATGGATATTTTACGGATATTAAAAATTAAATATTTTACGGATTTGAGTACAGGATAATTATGTGCTATTTTTTCTAACACCTAAAATCACTTTATAGTCTTCTCAAAGTGCAGGATGGCTTTATTTGAGCTATTTTATGTGCTTAATTGGTGCTAGCGAGACCTTTTTCCTGCAAGTAACTGCGGCTCGTTTTTAGCCTTGCAGAGAGGTTTCCCGGAGCAATTGAATTGCAAATCTCTTGCGGCCGTTTTAGATCAAAGGCTTTCCTCCGGCGCGATCGGCCGCAAGAGATAGCAAGGCACCGGCCGCAAGCCTGCCGGAATCCCCGGCCGTAAGGAAATAGAATAGCAGAATAGCTTGCGGCCGGTCCTTGCGGCCCCGCAACGGCTGCGGCCGATAATAGAATGAGGCCCATAGAGACTTCGGTCATCACTATAAAAGAAAAGGATGTAAGTGGAATAGATAAGGAAGGTATTTTTGTAAATAGAGAGTGATATAATACACTATTTATGGGGGACAAAAGTATGTGTTGTGAAAAAAGGGCATGTTTCCCACTGTAGTGTGGTTAATGGCGGCCACAATGGGAACCCCCATGTCTACTCACTTTCTGACACATTAACCTATAACTTTTGTTTATTATATATTTATGAAGAAATTATTTATTAAGATTGATAGCACCTAAAATAAATTCCTTTGGCCATTTAAACATTTCCCTACTTTATACATTACAGAGATTTTTGTAAGCAGCAATCAATGTGTCAAGGTGCATTGAGAATAATATGCCAACATAGAGCCGGATTCAAATACAAGCCCGCATATCGCGGGATGCAGGCCCTATGTCTACGGGCATGCAAATTACAGGACTGTTTACAAAAGTTTGAGTGAAAACAGAGCTTTTAAGAACAGTAGTTTATTTTAATATTTAAAATAGGGAAGCTCCCATGTACCTTTTAGCAGGAAAAAAAGTCATAAAGCTAGTTTTAATGTAATTTTTTTAAACATCTGCATGGCTGTGGGTGAAATTATGATACATTGGTGGAAGTTGTGTGTATGAGAGGGCATTTACATTTATGTAGAGATATAGTTGCATTTCCTGAATCGAGGAGTCTGCTTCTGGGCAGGTTAAGGGGAAATAATGTGGTATCAATTTCAGTTATCCAATTATCTTAGCAAATGCTCTCTCTTTCCTCCTTTCCCATGCCTCTGTCCATTTATAGCTAAAACACAAAAACATCATAATTTAGCTCCGAGGTATTGGTGGAACAAACACAAAATGGATTCCTGTATTAATAAACAAAGCCCAAAGCCTTTAAAAATGCAGATTTACCCCCAAATAGCTTTTATGTCCATAGCTTACACAGCTACTATAATTGTTAGTTTGGTACAAGTGTCTTTTTTTCTGAAACTACAGTGGTCCGTATCTAGAAATCTATAAAAACCATAGAATTAATTATATGGAACACATAAACTTACTGGTACATTTTCCTTGGAAACAGTGTACTGTATGTTCTAATATAAGAAAGTTGTTTTTTTGTTGCCAGTAAAATGTTTACTTGGGTGTTACGCATGTTTCACCTCTCCGTCATGACACTGGACCAGATCTCTAAGGTTATTTAATGATTTAAATGTGTTTACTCTTATACCAACAAGGACAGGTTTTTTGCCTTATAGTACATCTAAATGCAGAGATCTTTTTACTACACAGAAGGGATTTACAATTTTTTTTTTCTGTATGGCATATATCTAACTGGAATGAAATCTCATAAAAAGCTGGAAATAATAATTCCTCTGCTCAACATTCTTTTTGCTAGAGTAGTTTTGCCTTACAGCGTCCGTGTTTCCACAGTGGCCATACAACTAGATGGAGAATGGACTAGTTAGTTAAAGGGACATCCTTCAGCTCTTTTGTGTTGGTTCATTGATGTTTGTGTATTGCAATTCTTTATATATTTATTTATTCATTCTCATTTTAAACACTTCAAATTATGTATATAGACATTCAAATCTGAACACAAATGTACTATATATGTACTATACTACTGTACAGTGGCGGGCTTCTATCGCTTTTTTGCCCACCATAAATTAAATAATTGTTGGGGTAAACTTCCTCCTCACAAAATCTACTACAGAAGCTAGGAACCAGTCCGGCACTGATGAGAGGCAGTAACCTTGAAAGCTGTCTGTAGTTAGGTTTCCTGGCTTGTGAATAATCCATCCTGAGCTTTACTTGAAGCTGAGTAATACAGCAGGCGTATGCTTAAAGGATGACATGTTTAAAATGGTATTGGATTACAAGAGTAAAGCTTTTGTGGGCATGTCCCTGCCCGGGTTCCCAGAATGCAGTGAGATAACTGTATTTCTTGGAATTCTGAGCAGGAAACAAATTTTTTAACTTGTTTTACACAAATGGACTATTTATTTAATATATATATATATATATATATATATATATATATATATATATATATAATTGTTATTACATTATCTAATCAAATGCTTGCAAAAAATCTGGAATGTCTTCACACCGCAAAGCACTTGAAAGGGTATGTAACATATATTTAATGCCAATAATATTTAATAAAAACTTCATACTTTCTAGAACAGCCTGATCCAGATTCAGATGGATCCAGTGACATGCAACCAAAAGACAAAACCAAAAGATACACTAGAAAAAGAAATGCTTTTTATTAAAAACAGTTTTGTCAATGTTGGCTCCCAGATATTACTTTCCACAGCAGATTTTCAGAACTTTCATATTCTATGGTTGTTATTATAATTTAATTTTAGGACAAACGGTGCCAGATCCACACAAGGACAAAGCATAGTTGTGTAAATGGCGTCTCTGTATTTTTTTCTTCTTCTCGCGCACATTGTTCCAATGGAAGTTTTTCCTTTCATGAACCATATGTCCATACTGCAATGTTTGGAAGCACTTTTGATCACAAACAATGGAAATGGATTCATATGTTGTCACTTAATCAAAACAGTATGTAGAAATGTGAACGCCATTAGAGGGGATTGAACTTTTAATAATTACAGAAATCCTGTGTAGTAAAAATAATTAATCCAGCACAGTAAAACAATTCCTCAGTAAAGTTCTCATGTTCACAACATATAACAGCAACTCAGGTTTGATGGGGAATGTGCTGCAACTTAACTAAAATGATTATCTGCACACTGTAAAAAAGCTTCTTAAGAAATAAACATACAGTAGCCAAAATCTGCTAATCGTTGCTATGCTTGGCATACTGATGTCATGGATTGCTCATAAAATGCTTAATCCATTCCATTAAGGAGGCAATGTCATAGTAACTTCTGCAAAAATGTATGTTGGAAAACTTGGAGTCTGACTAAGAGCATAATTAATCAGGAAAAACACTGCTAGTTTTTCATTAGAAACAAATAAATATTGGAGCCTCTGCAGGATCTTGGTGAGGTCTATGCATATGGAATATTTGTGTGAGAGAGGGGCGTTTACATTTTTTTCGAGAGCTGTAGTTGCACTGAATGATGCAAGGTGTATGCTTCTGAGCCAATGAGAGAGAAGGGATGTGGTGTAAAAATGATATCCTAATATCAAACAAAGGCTTTGAACTTCTGCCTTTTCCCTTCTCCCCCACCCCTCCCTCCACTGATAAATACACACACGAGCACACACATCATCCAGTTCTCTATGTATGATGTAACAAACACAAAATTAATTCATGCACTTATAATCAGAGTCTGTTGAATATCAACATTTTCATAAAGAGCATAGTCAATATGGATTCCCAAAAAATTGGGGTTAAACGGCCACAGCTTCTTTATTGACCACACAACTTTAACTTATTAACAAATGACTTATTAACAAATAACAAAGTGGTGCTTGATCCACCCACCACTGTTTTACAAGGGAACCCCATGTCCCCTGATTACTCCCAACGCAATACCCTATACTGCTGCTGTTACTCACTGTTGGCAAGCACCCCCGCCCTACACTAACCAGCTGTGACAAACTACTACCTGCCTAACGGCATTAAACCATACTACATACTGACCAATACCTACAGGAGGGTGGGCGGGAGAGTGTTAAAACCTACAGCCCCACTGACCTAAGGTGGGTGACCCTATGTTTATATAATCCCTTTCTGATGTCATAACCCCTCCGACCTCACACACCCAGACTAAACCCTTACTTCCTTTTTTCTCATCCTATTCCTAGCTCAGTCAAATCCCACTAACCTTAATTTCGTTTGGCCATGGGCTGTACATTAATAACCAGTATTTTTTATCAGAAGCTTATTTTGTTGTTTAAACTCTTATAGCCAGATAACATTGGCTATAAATTAATAATAGTAAGAAGTTAAAGCAATATTTGTCTCTTCCCATCCAAAAAATATATTTTATTAACCTTTTCATTGTTTATTTGTTCACCTCCATCTTTATTTTTGCTGTAGCACAATGCTCTCAGGGCTACTTGATGGTGGTTTCTATGAAAAATTGAATAGAAGACAAACATTTTGATATAGAAAGTTCAAATAGGACTTTCAAACTTGTGGGAAAAGATTACTAGAATAACATAGGAGGAAGAAAGTTATATTATCTCACTTTAGTGATTCTAATCCCCTTCATCAATGAAAACAAATGACAAAAACAACAATAGGCACAAACTAATAGGCCGGAACTTGAGGATATCTTTACTTTTGCAGAATTATGTTCATAAGTGGTTCAGATTTTTTGATTACACCATCTGTAGTCAAGTAAGTCATTTAGATTCAATTGACTGTACATGCCCTCAACTTATGGCCTGCTACTGTGACTTAAAGACCATGTCAATAATTCTATCTTTTAGAAAACGGATTAAATAGTGCACATATTTTGACTTTTTAGTTTTCCTTATTTGAAGCTAATATTGGATATCGTTTGTCAACTGTTTTCTGTTTTTGAGCTAATTTTGTCTACTTCCTACTTATGCTTCCATTTTTAGTATTAGTTGATATACCAGCCCATTTCATACTCATTATATTATGATGTGTTTACCTTTGTTACTGATTTTGTATTTGACTCCCTCTACATTTTGTCCTCCACAGTTTTATGCTGTTCTAATTGCAAGTTAACATTTACGGCTCCTTCTGGATACTTCAGTTCACCATGCTACCCAAACTCCTACCCCAACAGTCAAGATTGCAAGTGGATCCTCCGAGCTCCTCCTGGATTCATCATCCAACTCACTTTTGTGGATTTTGAGATTGAAGAGGCTCAGAACTGCATGTATGATTCACTGTCAATAAACAATGGGGAAACCACAACCAAATTTTGTGGAATAACAGCAAATGGCTTGTCGTTTAACTCAACTGGAAATGAAATGATTATAACTTTTCAAAGTGACTTTAGCATCCAGAAGAAAGGATTTAATGCAACTTACAGCCAAGGTATGTGTAAATCTGTTTGAATATGTAATCAATATAAACTTAAAGGAGCTAGTGATTGGAGGGATCACCTCACAAATTCTCCATCACTATCCACATAAATAAATATATATATATTTGTGGGCACTTTACCAAGTCCCAGCTCAGCTTCCCAGAATGCAGTGTAATAACAGTTGTTTGGAATTCTGAGCTAGAAGCAGGTTTTTTAACTTGTTTTAGACATTCAAATGTGAACACAGATGTACTATTTATTTACTATATATATATATATATATATACAGTAATTTTATAAATATATATACACTACATTTTAATAAAAAAAAAGTCTCACGTTAGACACTCCTAGGTCTAAGGGTTATCCTCGGCCATATTATTTCTATTAACAATGGGAAGAGATTGTGACCTAACTGGTGAGGTAATTGAGCTTATGCTTCCCACGCAAGCTCACGAGCACAGTTGTACTACTAGACATTAATGATTTAAAATATCTCACCTTACAGACACTAGCATCGTTTGTTAAACTAAAATGCAATCATGTTGTTAGTCTGCTTCCCAAACAGTGGTTTAGTTACTGCATGTACAGAAGGTGCAATGCACTGGGGCCTACTAAACGGCAGGGCCCAGCCGCAATCATTAGGTCCCCTAATTTATTAGTTGATGGAAGTGGGATACAAATGGGGTTTTCTTTGTTGGCTTTTATTGACCACCACAGGCACCTACTATGTATTTATAAAATGTAGTATAATATAGTGGGACAAATACTAATATTTTAGACCCCCTTGTTAATTACAAAAGTGTGACAGTGACAAACATACTGGTAGGCGTTTTGATGTACTGTAGTAAATGTAAATCCATTTTATCCATAAACATGGAGCCATATTTAATAAACAAATAACTCTAGTGTTTGATGCATATTGCATACTGAGAGTATGAATATATACCCAGAATGACCTCATTTAGGAAAAAATGTATATAATCTCACCTAAACCAGTTAAACTCAAATTTAACATTTTCAGATATTGACACAGTTCTTGTAAAAAATCTAACTGGCTCCTATAAATCCACTAAAGGATTCAGGGTCTCCTGATTACCTGTAATCCTGACAAAGGTCTTAGTTGGTTTATTCAGAAATGTATGATTCAAATATATTCTTCTTTTTGTGCGATATATTCAAACTTATGTACATATCAACTACTATGATAGCTAATATTAAATATCTTTTTTCCAAACAGTGGCAGTTTCACTGAGAAACCAAAAAGCCATTATCCCAAGAAACCAAAGTCTGGGTGTTGCTTCTGTTTCACCAAAAGTTTCTATTTCCACACTAAGCAAATTAACTGTATGTTTTGAGGCCACCAAATCCACCAATAGCACAGAGGATTGGAAAGCTTTCTCTTACTGGAGTTCATCAACAGATTTATTCAGTTTTGGAAGAACTGCAAGTGGCCATTTTCTCTTGATCTCAGGTGCAAAGTGTATAATTGATTCTGCTTTGCCTCTACTTGGAAATGGCGATTTTTTTAGAGAAGTATTTGAACCTTTGTGTATTGTCTGGGACAGTCAAACAGACATTGTTGGTGTGAATGCCCAAAATATTTATCAGACTGTTTCCTGTCCAGACACAAAGGGTCTGACTATTCCAAGTAATGGGAACTTGTTACTTGGCTCCTATGATGGTAAAACTGGACCTTTGCAAGGGGATATGTACAACTTCCGCCTATGGGATTTTACGATGGATTCAAAGACTCTCTCAAACCTAAGCTGTGATGTAAAAGGGAATGTTGTCAACTGGGAAAATGATTTCTGGAGCATCCCTTCATGGGCAAGAAAAGCTGAAAACAACCTTAGCTGTGGTAAGTTGTTGTTACATATTTGTTATTTTCTTATTGCGTCATAGACAACAAAGACAAAGACAACAAAGGCAGCCATTATGTTTTAATCTGGTGTTTTCAAAGTGTTTTTACTTTTGATTTGCCTTTACTGGAAATGGAGATTATTTTTCTCATGATATGTTGGCGTTGCAATAAACAGGAAACGGTGAAGCAGCCATTATTGTTTATTGTATATTATTAAATGTGTAAGGTCCAATACAATCTAAAAAGTATTTGTAAGAACAGCATTTTCAATCTGAATTTTAGAAAGAAAAAAACAACTAAAAAGAGCAAGCACTTAGTAGCATAGTATTGTTATATCAATATTAGTATGCCTGACTGTCCATGATCCTATGGACCGCATCCCGCCAGACACATCTGGTGTCTGGTTATGCTCATCCATAAAGTTTTCATGGCTAAACTATCCAGATTGGGTTGCCAGTTCGGTCTCCAAGGGACTGCAATTTATCTGACCTCTCTACTCTGACCTGCCCATCTTGGGTGACTCTACATGGTATAGCTCACAGCTTCACTGAGGTACAGAAGCCCTTCACCACGACAAGGTAGCAATCCAGAAAGTGTTTTTAAGGGATAGTTTGTATGAAATACCCCATTTTAATACAGCAATAAAAGTCCATTGGAGTTATGTATATTTAGTTATACTGAATTTGTTGCTGAGCTGATGTAATGAAAAACACAATAAATGGTAGCTCCCTTAAAAAAAGAAGCTACGCAGAGCATTGCAACTAAGTGCCGAAATATTGTGCAACCAAATAATTGTGAGGGGCTGATTTGGTCAGTGAATAGTAGAAGAAATTATAGCTTACTTTCTGGCAAATAAAATGGGTTTTTGTAAACATTACCAAACATTTTTTATTAAAATACATTGATTACATTTGTTTGTGCACACTGTACTCATGATATGGTTATATTTGTGCACCATTATATTTCCTTATGGACTAAGATGCACATTGTGATAGCAGCTTAAGACGAGTAGTGTGGTGCTTAACTACAAAACATTTATTTTACTGTAGCCCCTGCAGCGGTATTACTTGATGCTTGTATGTTTTATTCATATATATTTCCCCTCCTATCTGTAATTGTTTCTGAAAGAAATTCACTTAGCGATTTCAAAAATCCTTTCAGCCACCTGTCAACCTTAATAGTAAGACGCCTGATGAGTTGGGAGAAAGGTGAATGTTATTTAGTGTACAAATGAGAAGGAACTGATAACAGTTTGCCCTCTGCCCTACATTATAAGCTAAGCAAGAGTGTGACACCGTTAATTCTCTCTCTCTCTCTCTCTTTATATATATATATATATATATATATATATATATATATATATATATATATATATATATATATATATATGTCCGAGTGTTGGGACCAGAGCTCAAAAATTATGTACTTCTGACTGTGCCATGAAGTGTAAAGGTGTATTTTTAGTAATAGGTACTTTTCAAAGAAAGAACTATATTTGTTAGGAAAATTACCAGTTAGCACAATAAACTAGCCCTGCCCTTTAGTACAAGTCAGAAATACAATGAAAGTATCTCTGTGGCCACCAATACCCAACGTGTAGACTGCACACAGTCCATTTTATCTGTGAAGCTATTATCTTTAGCCTCAAAAAACACATTTCCGCTTGCTATATATTCCTCTATTTCACTGCAATTCTCTTCAATTTGATGTTACTATTAAAATATTAATCTAAAATAAAGAAAAAATCCAAATCACATAGAACAATTGATCCAAAATAATACTTAGGGACATATTTGCACAATTACTTCACTTATCTGATTATATGGATGATGGTCCATGCTTACTGTACATATATCTGGATTGTGGATGCATATCAGCTCCTATACCTTCCCTCTGGTTCAAGTAATATAGGTTGCCTATAAGTGTTATAGTTACCAGGTCAAGGAGCATTCTTTAACTGAGGAGTACAATCTAGTTCTCTTGAAGGATCACTGTTGTGGACTCTGAGACCTAAAAATGATTGTAATTTATGATTAGTCATTTTGTTGAACATGTAACAAAAATGGTATTCTTCATTGTAGGAGAGTCCAAGGTCAATTAACGGAGATAAAAAGTTAGTGAGCGAAAGTGTTTTGTTGCAATGATATGCTATTTGTGCATTGATGAAAAGTCCCCTCAAAGAGGTTAATAATCTTCCACTGTAGGGCGCATGACAGGCGTTGAATAAGAATTCTTAAAGAGCTGCATATATGTTGTCTACCATTTCTCTAGGGAGGTGCAGGTATGATGAGATTTTGATCAGGTGCCTACGACAGCCATATTATTGATTAATGACTTTGGGCAGATGCCAAAAGAACTCAGATGTTACTCAACATTTTGCTTATTATAAAGTCTAATTGTCTTACCTTAATAGACCTCTAAGCAAGAAAAAAAAATGTTGTACCTTATTAGAGCACACGTTGAATCAAATAAATAAAAATAAATCAAAGCACACAGTAATCTAGTGATTCAATATAACATCTCTTTTTAAAAGTTTCGAAAATAGTTATGGATTTTAGTGATGACATTAGTATCATTAAGGTGAGCATAACATGTTTTAACAAAGCTCCTCTTCGTGTCCTTATTTAAAAAGTAAAAGGTTAAAGAATTAGTGTAAATGTTCACTGAACAAAATTAAAATTTAAGAAGAATAACTAAACAGTAGTTAACAAAAAAAGCATTATGTTAAATGCCAAAGTCTTTATGTATGATTGCCAAAAATCACACATGCCTGTTCTCGAAATTAAATATTGCAATTAAAAAATGTGGCACAGACTCGTCATTGTATTTACAATTTTCGCTGGGAAATATGGCAGGGAAATATACATTGTGCCTCATTCTATTATCGGCCGTAAACCAGCCGTAAGGTGCGATTCCTTGCAGGGGTCCCGTTACCTCGCAATTCAATTAAACGGCCCCGCAAGGATCTCCTTTTACGGCCGGCCGTAAAACTTGCAACCGGCCATAAGCTCTGAAATCTAAAAAGTCAAAAATAAATTCAAGACAGCTCTGTAAAGCTCTGTAAATGCTAGGGATCATATTGTGGGACATGAGGATTAAAAGTAACCCACTCTCAAGCTTGCACATCAGCCCAAACCCGAGTTTAAATTAACTGTTTATTTTCCGGCTGCGGCATGGGCGGGTCTGAGGTGCTCCAAGCCCTATGGACTTTTTACATGGATATTTGACGTATATTAAAAAAAATATATTTTACGGATTTGAGGATAGGGGAATTTTGTGCTATTTTTGCTAACACCGAAAATCACTTTATAGTCTTCTCAAAGTGCAAGATGGCTTTATTTGGGCTATATTTCGTGCTTAATTGGTGCTAGCGGGACCTCTTTCCTGCAAGTAAGCTGCGGCTCGCTTTTAGCCTTGCAGAGAGGGTTCCCGGAGCAATTGAATTGCAAATAGGATTTTCTTACAGCCGATTTCCTTGCGGCCGTTTTAGATCAAAGGATTTCCTCCGGCGCGAGCGGCCACAAGAGATAGCAAGGCGCCGGCCGCAAGCCTGCCGAAATCCCCGGCCGGAGGGGAATAGAATAGCCGAATAGCTTGCGGCCGGTCCTTGCGGCCCCTCAATGGCTGCGGCCGATAATAGAATGAGGCCCATTGTGAATAGGTAGGTAAAAGAAAAAGTTATTAGTGAACCTGATGTTATATTCTATCATTTTTTTGTTGTTCCCAAGATTGAAGACTCATCCCAGACAAGAGGACCAATGAAAAATTACTTCCCTGCTTACTGATTATAGTGAATTTAGCATGCTATTTTATTGTGATCTAGCAATGTATATTTCTAATTTACACCTTCAATTGGTTTCAGTGGAGATGTATTTTAATAAATACAGTCCATGACAAAACTAGTTTTTAGCCCACTTGGTATAAAATATATTGCATAACTATGTGAACCAGTCGAGGTTGCAGGCTTTCCTATGTGCAATAGAAAATGCAATATGAAGAGTCACAGCTCGCTGCCAAGCCAGTAAAACACTCTGAATTTTGAGTTGAGACAAGTAGATGGAAATTAAAAATAGTGATAATTCAAACCTTTATATTACTGGTCTAAAAGGACTTTCATAAAAATTATCAGCCTTATTAAATTGCAATTCGGCAAATTTAATGGGGCTCTATTTAAGCACATAGTATATATTTTTTACAGAAGTTTTTAGTTAGTGAAGACCTTGCTTTTGGATAGAAGTTCACTAACTAAAAACTTCTGTTAAAAAAATATGCTGTGTGCTTATATAAAGCCCTATTCAATTGGCTGAATTGCAATTTTATAAGGCTGTATATTTTTAAAAGGCAATTTTGTTCCCAATTACAGTTTCCCTTCAACATAATAAATAGATATACAGTAATCATACATTATTTAATGGCACAACTTTATGAAGGCCTCTGAAAAAGCTTCATAACAAAATGTGTAAAACCCCAGAGCATCAACTATATTATAAATATTATGATCCCCTCATTGGTTGGAATCATGATAAACCAGCTGTTTGGGACTAATAATAATTATTGCTGATGGTTTTCTGTTAATCAAATTTCCAGAGTGCTTATTTCAATGTTCAAATAAGATTTATAAGTGTATTTATGTGTTTGTGTGATGAACTGCACCCTGTATTTCCTTAATGACCCTTTCGAAAAAGTATCCCCTTCATAGCAAGATAATAAAGCATTGTTTTGGCATACCACCCAACTATCCATCTTTTTGCGGGACAGTCCACATTTTCAGGGGAAATCTCTCTGTCCCTAGTTTCCTCCCCAAACTCCTCTTTTGAAGGACAGTCCAAAATATAAGTACAAAACTCTATTTCCCAACCGTGACCATGTCCCACTTTCTCTGTACCGTCCCCCCGCCACCCCAACATCAAAGAGAAGTGTCAGTTGTACAGAATATATGTCTGTTTGGAGCAATGTTTGCATATGGGGTGTATGGTTGATATGTGCATCCTTTTATTTAATGTGCACTATTTCCAATGCAGGAAAAGCCACCATGGTCCTTCTCACTTCATCTCAGCCACGTGAAATGCTTAGTATATTCCCCTTATTAGATGTTTGTATCTCTAAGAATGTATTTACAAATCATTCAAAATAGCAGTAACACTACCTAGTCCAGTATACATTTTAATATTAAGTACTTGATCATTTGAAATATTAGAAGGTATTTTCTGGTTTCTGTCCGAATTCTCATTTATTGAGAAATGCGGTTTTCAGTTTAAATATTAAAATTGCATAAAATCCATTTTAATATAAAATTGGATACTCATATGAACAAGTATAAGAATATATTTATAAGTATATAATCTTGTATTTAAGCTGACAAGAAATTATAGTGACAATTGGGCTGAATATTTTCTTTTTGACAGTCGCCAACACTACCGTAACAACCTGTGGTAATCATAGTGGATTTTGGCCAATATCTCTTTCATTGGGCATCTGCAAGAATTCACGTTATATCTGCACTACCAAGTCCTAAAATTCTATATAATTTTTAAGATAAAGAGCATATGAATTCTAATTTGTAATGTTTTATGGGCCATCATGTTTGAACTGGTATTGAGACGCAATGTTTTGCTGTTAGTTGCTTTTTAAGTTGCTGTAGGGGGATTTGGCAGGGAGGATCTCATACACATCTGGGTCATGCTGATTCTTGCTCCATTTGTTAAATGCACTGTGACAATAATGTTATTTTTAAATGCTTTTCCTTTCTGGATATTTGAATTCCTTGCCTTGTTTGGTGTTATGTACCTGAAGATTACAGGTATAAAATACATGACCTATATGGTTACTATAACAAAACTTTATGACTTTTCATTTAATCGGTTACAGCTCTTACATCCAAACTGGTTTTAAGTGAATTAAGTGACAAAACATCAGCCTTATTAAATTGTGATTTGGCCAATTGAATAGGGCTCTATATAAGCACATAACATATATTTTTACAGAAGTTTTTAGTTAGTGAACTTCTATCCAAAAGAAAGGTCTTCACTAACTAAAAACTTCTGTAAAAAATATGCTATGTGCTTATATAGAGCCCTATTCAACTGGCCAAATCGCAATTTAATAAGGCTGCATATATCTATTTCTTATCCCTTTGAAGACAAGAGAGTTTTGTATTCAGTAACTGGATATACAATTTGGAGAAGCTTGTGTTATATTCTTTGTAACTCTTTGCAGCAAATATTTATAATAATAGACATTATATAAAAGAATACATACAGTTCCTGATAGCATTTTTTGTTGTAAAAAATTGGAAAACAGCAAATACATTATACACACATGGGCCCTCATTCAATTGCGATTTTGCCAATTGAATACGGCTCTAAATAAGCACATAATATATATTTTTTAAAGAAGTTTTTAGTTAGTGAAAACCGTGCTTTTGGATAGGTGCTCAATAACTAAAAACTTCTTTAAAAAATATATGTGATGTGCTTATTTAGACCCCTATTCAATTGGCAAAATTGCGATTGAATGAGGGCCATGGTTTCTGTCTTCTCAACTTTGGGGTAGATGATTCCCTGATATGAGGAAAACTAAATATGCATATAGTGTAGTATTTCTTACAATAAAATATATATTCAATACTAAAGGACAAATGTGCCCATATTTACAGAATTAAGACCATTTTTTAAAAAGTCTCATATAGGAAGCCTAAAACAGTCCAAATGTCTCCCAACTCTTCCATCTGCTATCTCCTACATGTGGAAGCTTGGTCAGTGTAAAAGGTTAGTGTGGTCTATCAACACTTACTTTTTATAAACTGCATGCTAACTTTTAATTAATTAGCTGTGAATTTGAAAATAAAATTTCAGCTGCTAATTAAGTTATTAACTAAGTAAATTCTGTCATAAATTGTGTAGCTTTCCTGACATGAGTTGTGAAATATATGTCAGATGATTAAATACCTAGGCTTCAAAACAAGTTATACAATCAACTATTTCCTCTTCATTGCAACTCCCATAAACACTTTAATTGCTTTAAATCTTATAGAAAATAATTTGAGGGCAAATGCACTTTACGCATAAATTATTGCATTACTAAGTTGTTTTTATATGAAAGTAGCTTGTGCTATAATTTATTTTCAAAGTAGTAAGTGTCAGGTAGAAAAAAAACTTGATTTATTATTTCTCCATATGAGGTTTCAGGAATAAAGTATATATTATTGTGTACACATTGTTGCATTTTAACTTAACATGTTTCTGGTATGTTGTATGGTTAGATAATGTCGGTGACAAATTGTAACATGGGTGTTTTGTATAATTTCCATTAATATTATTCAATACTTTGTTATGTGAAAGCAACATCTAAAATGTTGAAATGCCAAAATGTAACTTAAAACATATGGATAAAGGTTCACAGATTAATAGTATTAGAATATCTGGTAGCATATTGAAACCATATAATACAGTATGAGTATGTTGATATAGAGTACTTTCAGTATCAATGGGTATCAAATTGGGAACCCCATCACCATGGGACAAGCAACAAGCCAATTGTGTTTAGGTCTAGTTGAGGAACAGAACATGGTGATCGCAGGTATAATACAAAGCCAATGAGGTAATAAATAACTATTATGAGTTACAGGTTAAGAGCTCCAGAAGACCATAATTATTGTTAAGTGAAGTTCCAAAACGGTTGTTTTTTTTTGGCCATTAATCTAGAAAAATGTGTAACATGTTCACTAAATGTGGGAAAATGTTCCTGTTATAATCAGCTTCATTATGTTCCTATTGAAATTGACTCAAGTCATGCAAAGACACACATTCTATAAAAATCCATTCAATCTTCTAGATAGATAGATAGAGAACATTCACATTTTTTCAGGCAGTTAGTTGTATGTTTTTAAAACTTAAAACGTAATTTTAATTAAATTTAAAAATGAATGGATCTCAACTCAAGGCTCGACTCCAATTTAAATATATTACTGCGTGACACAGTTTCTGCCCGAGCTGTGATTTTATAGAAATTATGGCCTCTTGGTGTTGTCTTATGACTAGAGTTGAAAGCCACTACTTTTTCTGGTGGCCTTTTAAAACTTTGGGATTTATTTTTAGAAAGCATTGTATTAAAATATCACTAAAATAAAATCTGTCAGAAATACTTTGTAAAGAAATGGAGCAATTATTTAAAATGTTGGGGCATAGCAAATGTATTTCAATTTTGTCAAGAATGCAATTAAACCTAATTTAGAATATTTTTTTTTATACAAATGACATGTATTGGGTTGGGCGATGGTTCCTAAAATGCTAATAAGCTCATGTGTTGTATTAATAGACTAAGTAAAACAAGGTACTCAATTGAATTGTTCAATAGCTTTTATCCCAAGCCGAATTACAGGGATAATCCTATTATGCAACGTATTTATTTTCTCCAAATGAATATGTATAAATTCTGATGATCACCATTCTAACTATGTTCTTTTTATTCTCAAGGTACCTCTTTAGCACCAACCATGTCGTCCATAGAATCCACCACCTGCGAGAACATAAAAGGCCTATGTCAAGGTAGAATTGCACAGTGATATAATCTAGTGTTTCTTATTTAAATTGTATTATGCATCCTATGTACAATACAAACAGGGTCAGTAATTATTTTTCATGATATATACCGAGTTTAGATGGGAAAACATAACGTAATAAGAGTTAAAAATTGTATTAACTTTAGGGCAAATTTTTTAGCATAAAAAATATTTTTCAACACCTAAATTGTTCATAATTACACAAACAAGGAAACATTGTTGAACAGCACTTTAAAAAAAAGTTGTTTGGATGTTATAAATTTGAATGATGGTTACTTAGGGTTAGGGTTACTCAGATTTCGAGTAGCCATATCCATATGTCTCAATTTCTTAATATGCAAAAAGTTGTTTTTTAATATGTTTGTTTCAATATTTTAAAATACACAGTGTATATATTAGATTGCATATGTAAAAGAATATGTTGTTATTTGTTGCGGTCACTAACCTCATTACCGTAAAATGAAAGGATGCCAATTTTAGAACCTTAATGAGGAAACGCAATTTCCAATTTAAACAATGTACACACCCAATAAATAATCCACATATTTTGTTAGTATCTATTGAATCTATATGCAGCATGTACTCAGTGTTATATATAAAACAAATTACAACGCTGATTTTAAGTTGATTTTTGGACTTATATTTTTTATTGTAATACAGAATAACATTATATTTTTATTTATTAATCGCAACAATTTAATTCAAGTATTATTAGATTCAGTCTTCAATTCAATATTAGGCTAACTTTTAAAGGTTTTCCTACTTGAGTACAGATGAATGAACCAAGAAAATGTAAACTAACTCCACCATTAGATATGCTACAATGTGTTAAATTCACAATCTGTTAGAATTCTATATTTTTCGATAGAGACTATTTACTAAAGTCTATGATGATCTGTCATTTACAAGGAGATATTGGAGAAATCTCACTTCAATGACATTATAAACCTTAGTGATTATTGCCCATGATTCTGTTACTAACCAGTGGGCACAGGCATACTATTCATTGCAGTAAGGGTGAAAATGTTGCTTAACAACATGACATGGTATGTTCAGGTGCTCCATCTTTTTAATGGAACACCTGAACATATCATGTTAAGTTGTTAGGCAACATTTTTACCCTTATTGTAATGAAGAGTATGTGGCAACATTTAGTGATCTCATACATCTGTGCCATGTTGTTTCTATCTAAATACACAATATGTTGCTCATACAAGCTTTTTTTTTCCCATAACAAATGCCTTTTTGTAATTTGTGAACAAAACAAAGCTACAGGTTACCGTTTTCAGAACCACCCACAGCATTTCTAAGAACACATTGACTGACCTTTCTGAAAAAGCTTTTGTCAATAGCTCATCTACTGCAAGAATGTTATAACACAATAAGAAATAAGACTCTGACCTTTTCAGGCACAGTTTTATCTTCTTTCATTCCCCACCCATTTCATTGGTGTCATAATGGGGTTATAGGTATCTGTATACTTATAGATCTTTGTTTGCTAAAAAGAGGTACTTTTTAAAAATAAATTACTGCTATGTTGGATGCTATCACACTGGAATGCACTTTTCAAAAAAAATATTACTGCAAAGCTTGTTTCACTTGTGATTTAATAGGAATTGTATAGATTTGCAAACATTTGAAAAGGAATTCTTTAGTTGAAAAGTTGTTATAATATTACTTTTTTTTTGGTATTTTTGTTTGTCAAATGTATAAAATATAAAATACTAGGATTATACACTAAATTACTTCATGTCCAGTATTTAGGTAAAGTCATCTCCTCATTCGTCAGGCAATGGTTGCACTAACCCTGCCAATTACTCTAATCCATGGATTTGGTTACAGAACGACAAACTGACATGGGACATCATCTTAAAAGAACTCTGTTAGCCCAAAATCATGTTATTTGTTTAAACTATTATTAAGGAGCATGAAAAGTCTAGCTACATATTGTCCTCATTGATTCTAAAACTAACCACTCTTGAGACCAACAGCATTATTTCTGCTTTATTATCGTGCAAAAGAATGGATCCCAAATACTAATTAGCTGCTTTGACACGCTAATTTTGTTTACAGCCTGCTTGCAAATCAGCATGTTGAGCCACACAATAGCATAAATAAGCTGTACATTCAATAATGAATATCCCGGGATTGGCTAGTATAATTTATAGTCTCCTTTTAATGCATTTTAAGATGAAACCAGCTTGGTGTTGGGGTGGCAGTATCCTTTTAAACCTGATGCTTGAGGGTAATATCAAATTATTTAAGTTACCAAAAAATAATACTGTCATTTGATACAATTCATTATAACATTGTTTTAATATTTCAGTGCTTTTTCAGTCTATGAAAATTTGCCCAAAGCACATTTGATGGAAAAAACCTTGAGAGATTTTCTCTTACGTATGTTCAGAATCAAAATTCTTGTTTGCAGTTTGCAGAACAGATTACGTGAACAACAATGGCATTACCTCAGCCAGTGGCAATTTACACATATGTTACAATAATGTACAAACTGAAATCTTGCATGTTTATCTAATAATTCCTTTTTACTCTTTATTTCACCTCCATTTTCTGTTTTTCAACTCATGTTTGATAATCCTTGTGCTTTATTAAATCATCTATATCCCTTATGCCCCTGCTAGCCCATTACTATTGTTACTGTGCTCATTACTTATTATTGGTCGAATTGAAGGGATTTCATGGCAGGAGAGGATAGACTATGGAGAAATACTTTTATGACCAGAAAAAAATGAATGTGGGGTAAAAGAGATTAAATTATTGTATTGTTTGTAGTTTTTGGCTAATTTACCATTAGTTTTTGAAAACACTGTATTTTGTTCAGGTAATTTTTCCAGGATACAGTGAATTAGTAACTAATGTTCAATCATATGATACTCATCCTCTACTGTATAATTAAGCAAATGGACATTAATATTTTATTAGCTATATCATATTCTATTGTTGCTGATGAATCTTTAAAAGTGCTTAGAAACAATACTAAAGTTATTCATTTGATTTGTCCAAGTAGTTTCAAAGTTTCACACCTTAGTTAATATGAACCAGTATAGTATGAACTCCCATAATAAATTGGATATAGCATTTTATGTGAATAGAGACTTAGCTACACATCACTTAAGTTGATACATGGTAAATAAATTGTAGTTACCATCATTTCTACCCAAACTCATATCTTTCCTGTCTTCATCACCAGCTACTACTGTACCATCTCCTGTAACTCCATCAACAACCATTACCACGACTAATATTCCTGAAATTCATAGTACCAGTATTATATATGGTAAGAGAACATATCTTCCATATTGAGTTTTGAATTCTTAATAGAACCCTCATGCTTTTTTGTTTTGCTGCAGTCCGTCTATGGCTGTTGTATGCTTGACTTAAATGGACATCTTATTTCAAATTTATTATTATCCCATTAGATTGAAAAAAATTGTTTGTTAAAGAATTAAAAACATTTATTCACTAAAAAGATCCAGTGAATTCAAGTTGTTTTTCCTCAGAAATAACTAGTGCCGTAGATCAGTAAACACCATTTATAGGCATGAAAAAAAAAAAAAAGATTTAAAGCTTTACCAAACATTTTGAAACAAAAAAATAAAATAAAGCAAACTACATTTAAATATAATGGGTTATTAATAAATATCTGTTCCCATTTAAGAAGCTTTTGCTCGTTTTTATGTTTAGAATCTGGTTTACTTACAATGGTACTATGAAAATTCACATATTTCATTTGCATGTTTATCTTATCTCTTTTATCAGCTACTCTCTCTACCTCTTCACCAACCACCATGATAACTTCTAACATGACTGATAGCTATAGCACAATGCCCGGTAAGAAAATGTTATGATGTTATAATTCCTTTTTTTCCGGTACACCCAGAGAAATTTAATTTATTGCAAATATATATATTTTGGAATAATTCACAAAAGAAAAATCTTCCAAGAGGGAAATGTTGCTGTTTGACACTGTCAATCTGTATGCAAGATGGCATAAAATGGCAGGATACAGGCCAATTTTTACCCTTTTTAAAATACTCAATTAGACTGGTGAGATTAGCTCTGGAAAAAGTTGATTAGGCCGAATCCCTAATGGAGTTTGGATGCCATCCCGTAGATCTGAACCAGCAATCTTTAATAGAAGGTTGACAATGATAAATTGTCAATTATACTACTATGTGTTTTGAGCATATACCTTAATATTCCTTCACTGTGGAATCCCAGTAGGTGGTTATAATATTCAGAAGCCAGAGGCAAACATGCACCAGATTAACAAAATATACTACTAGATAAGAAGACTATACTACTAAAATAGTGTCTGGAGAAAAACATTATTTTCATTTTACTACATTTAGAAAAAGGTGACCTTTATGCAGGTTGTGGTACCTAATTTCCCTTCAGTAAATCACGCTAAAAGCTTTCTTTTGAAAATATCACTTTTAATCAGTGCCACGAGATGCAAGGGTGTAACTGATGGGCACTTTTTAGTATGGACATTGTTCTTGGGGCTTTGGTTGGACGTCTCTCCAAGTCTATAGTTTAGTAACAGTTATAATATCACCTATAACTCCTTCATCAACCATTTCATCCACTGATACCATCACTAACATGCATGAAAATCATAGTACCAGTATCACATATGGTAAGAAAATATATCTTCCATATTTAGACTTATGATTTTCTAACATAACCATTATTCATGACAATTCCATGTTTACTTTTTTTGCTGCATCCTGCTTGTGTCTAGGAAATGCATGTTGTATGCATGACTTAAAGGGATGAATCATTCTAAAGCTATTAAAATCCAACTTGGTTGTGTACCTTTATATTAGGTTAAAATGTTTGGTTGATGTTAAAATGAGCTTGGTAAAACATTAAAAAAAATACTCTGTTGTTCAGAGTATATGGAAATGTCAAAATCTTTTAACTCCTCCCCCTGGTTTTTATATAAATGTTTTTGTTTATTGACTGGTTGTTGCTGACTATCAGCCACATTAAATTCCCTCAATGTGTAAAACCCAAGGCCATAACTACTACGTTTCAATTTCGCTATTAAATTAAAACAAATCCACTGGCATTCTATCCCGTAACCCGCAAATGGAGCCAAAAAGTCAACCGGTACTAGAGAGGACCCGCAAGGGGGGTTAAAGTCCTACCCGTAGAACTGTAGATGCAAATATAAACACACTACTGTACTAAAAATTAAAGGGAAAGTGATGGTATTCAAATTAATAGCACAACATTCTCAACTCGCAAATCTGCAATATAAAATACTTTTATTTCTGTTTAATTTCCGTGTTATATCAATCCCGGCAATCAATGTGTTTGCATCTCTGGCCAGTAACTTCCGGCATGGTGGAATTTAATAGCTCTGTAACTCGGCCGAATTTCAAGCGCTCAGCTTTTGTGGGCTCGCAGATGCCAATACGGACTTCGAATTCAATGTGGCTGTATGAATAGCTGCACCACATTAGTTATGGGCCTTTAACATGTAGTGTATTTGGTTGGAGAGTGAGTGTGACTTGCTCATGCTATAAAGTGCGGTTACATCACCAATGGCATCAATGACAATGTAAAGCCACCACCAAATATACTGCATGTCAAGTTAGAATAGACCATGCATTGTATGGTTCTTAATACTCAAGAAAATATACACTGCACTGCAGTGAGTAGGAGGAGAGAACATTTTGAATATCCCAAAATAATTTTTAATGGTTTAACAAGCTTGTTTCCATAAAAATGCTGTAGCGTCATGGATTTTAATATCTTGGGTGTTCTTTGTCCCTTTAAGAAATACTTTTATCATTCTTTTACTCTGGTTTACTGAGAATGGTACTATGAACGTTTACCATTTCATTATCTCTTTTACCAGTTACTGTCACTACTTCTCCACCATCCACCATGATAACCACTAACATGACTGATAGCTATAGCACAAACCCTGGTAAGAAAATACATCTTATAATTTATTTTTTAACAAATATGGATCTCAAAATTAAAAATTTGTTAATATCATATTCACAAAAAAAGATAATCGTATGTGGTATAATCGACAAAGGTAACTATTCACACTTTTTATTTTTATAAATATATAAAGATATCTTTGGTAGAAATGCTTCACAATTTGGATGTGCTTTGGGGTTTGTAACCAGTCATTACAATTTTTATAATATTTGCTTGGATTGCATAGCTAGAATTTGGTCACCTAGCACCATTCATTTAAGTACAAAGATTCCTATGGGAATTTGGACACCAGCTCCATACATCACCACCAGATATCTTGTGTCAATAGGCAATAATAAACTGTGACTTTGTTGTGAAGTCATATTTTAAAGACATACTGCTTTCTAACTAATTTGGAGAGGCCTGGTTAGTTTAGAAAGTGGGTACAAAAATACACCTTATAAGCACAACTTTTCTCCCCATAGAGAATATTTTGGGAGATACGACTGGCCCTTAAAGGTATATAGAAGTTTCCCGGGTTTCAAATGTTTCCTACTAATTAGTTTAAAAATATGTATTATATTGAAAAGTTGAATGTACTTACATATTTGTATGCTGGATACTTCTATCTGGATTTGCACACCCCTAGGAAGGTTACAATACAGTGTACCCAGCTGCAGAGCAGCTAGGTACAGGTTGTGACCTCCAAAGGAAGTGCTGCCAGTCACATGATTGGTGGGGTCACAGCTGAAATTTTCCACAAGGAGACAGGGACAGAGAGAAAAAAACACCAGCAGCAGTAGCAGCAGTTGATGCAGGGAACAGACAACCTTCAGGGTTCTAATCTAGTGTGAATGTGCTGCACCAATAGACTCTTATATGAAGATACATAGCACTTTCTAACATGTTCCTGATTACATATCCCAGGCTGCTTTGCAGCACAGACAGCAACCCCAGATTGTGACACAAATATTTCAGCCTCTGCTTCCCCCTGATGGCGTAATTTTCAATTGTCAGAAATTACAAGACATTTTGCTAACTTAAAGTTAGTGTTTAATTGATTATTTGGGTATTTTTTCATGCAAAAAAAAATGTTTTCATACACTACTGATTATCCTCAGATGCACTCATAATCCAGGAAACTTAAATATGCCTTTAAGGCCAGGGCTACAATATTTCAACTTTTCCAAATCTCACTAAAGAGGCCTGTGATGTCACATGTGTTTAGGTATTTGGTGTATTCAAAACGGTTTGCATCTTAATGTATATATGTATGGTGTAATATCTTAATTCTAAAAAAGATATATACCCAGTATCCTGGTATTTCTAAACAAAGCATTAAATAGTAGTTTTTTGACCCGGTTTTATTTACAGTTTTGATACTGGTAATTTTAATCACATGTAACGTGACTGCATTAGAAATGAGTACTACTACTTCATTAATTATTATAATCACTAATATGTCTGATGAAAATATGGCAAGAATGTAATCTTCCATAGTTCATTTGTTTCATTTCTTAAAATAATCCTTGATTAAATAAATTAGTTTTACTGTTATCAAGATAAGAAATGCATGCTGTAAGTAGAACCTTTAAAGGGACAGTGAAAGTATATTAAAACTGGAATAATAAGTCATTATTTTAAATACATGAACACATATTGTGTTTTAGTTATTACTTGTTTCACAGTTTAAAAAAAAATAAAGATGTCTAAATAACACATTGGAAAATATCTCAGCAGCCATACTCTATGGGATTTACTGCACTCAAATAAATTTGATAAATGAAACAGTGTTGTATAAGCTAAGAGCTCAGCATTATTTGGTTCAACAACACTGGAAAAATGAGGGAGTGGAAAAGCTCTTTTTGTGTTTCCTGATACACATTTTAAAAGTAAAATTTCAATAGATCTGTTTCTCCATAAACCTTTAATATTAAGTTGCAAAAATACTTTCAATGACCCTTTAAATGAATAATTGTAGTCTCTGTTATGCTTAACCTCATTTGAATAATGATACAATGCAAGTTTACAATGTTATTGTCTTTTTTACCAGCTACTGTAACCACTTCCTCACCAGCTATGATAACTACTAACATGACTGATACTAATAGCACCGATAGCCCACCTCCTGGTAAGACAACTCATGTTATTATTTGTACTTGTATTTAAACGTTGAACTGAAATACATTTAATAATCAATGTGCTAAAGAGATGCACCAGAACTGTGAGACATGACATCACTTCATTGTTACAATACTCTTAGTAACTTGTTTGGTGGAAGGATACATGATGTACCCAAGTGCACCAAATGGTGTAGTGATCTCCATACGCTAATGTAATGCATCCATGTATCCATACAAGGGAAATAAAACATCCAAGTAAAAAATAATTACCACTGATGCCTCAGTACATTTCCACTAAAATGTGTCTATATATCCACTGTCAAACTAGGCAATCCTGGCATGGCAGTGGTATATATTTATGTTCACACATTTGTTTTAGGCTAAACAAGATGGCTAATTTTTGCATATGATCTATCGTACAATGTATTAATTAGGAATATTTTTGCAGTTTTGTATTTATTTATTGACTAATATGCACTTTGGTAAACCAAATTTAACGTTAAAAAGGTAAAAAGGTATAGTCCAAATACTAATACTAATTACTGGTTACCTAATAGCGTTGGATAGAGCTATCAAATTAATGTCCATAAACAAAGCATTTGAAAAATGAAAAGGACATGAAAGATTTTTTGCATCAGAAAGAGGATATGTGATAATGCGTCACTGTGTTTATTTTTTCAAATAAAGGTCTTTAAACACACAAACTTATTCAGAAGTTGAACTGCTCTTGAGGGCTTGTCCTCTATCAGCCAATGTGATCTACACACTAAAATATGCTCTTAGCATTTTATGTTAGATTTAAGGAAGTTTTACCTGTTTCTTTAAAAACCAAAAAAAAAAACAGTTGTGTTCCATGTTGCTTTAAATTAGTTGACAGATCTATTAAGAGTTTTAACCTGTCTTCGAAATCGGGGTAATCGGGGCATGAGTAAGAACAATAATTATTTTTAGTTTTGATAGTTGAATCAGTATTTGTTTTTGTTTTTTTCTTGAATTGGATTCATAGTCAGGTGTATATTATTAGTTTTATTTAATTTTCTCATTTTAAGACAATAATTAATAAACTGAGCAAGTCTTAATCATACGATGCAACAGAAAGACACTTTTGTCTGTTATATGGCTTATCTTGACAACATTTCCTTTCTTTTTCCCAAAACCCAGTTATATGAATATATATATATTTTTATGACAAATGTCACCCTGAATACTAAGAAATTATTTTGCCTTGAATATTTTTTTTAAACCGTTGTTCATTAATATGTAAACTCACCTAGGGCCTCATTCAATTGCGATTTGGCCAATTGAATAGGGCTCTAAATAAGCACATATCACATTTTTTTAAAATAAGTTTTTAGTTAGTGAAGACCTTGCTTTTGAATAGATGTTTACTAACTAAAGGCTTCTTTAAAAAATATATGTTATGTGCTTATTTAGAGCCCTATTCAATTGGCCAAATTGCAATTGAATGAGGCCCCTAGTGACTTACATACTGTACATACCTATTTAATTGTCATAATCCATTTGAAGTGACTATATTTGTTTGAGTCATAAAGGGAATACTAGCGTCATATGAACAAACATAAACATAAATTATTTTTGGGTATAATTTACAAAGAGATCTATAAATGTGCAAGCATAGTTTGTTTAATTCTTGCAGGTGTGTGTGCAGAAGTAGACATTTATTATTAATGTTATTATTTTTGCATAAGTAACAGCTTCTTTTTAATCCATTTACTATATGGCATAACACATACAGATCTGCAGGAACTCAAAGTTCCTGCTACATTTTTCATCAGAATGAAGAGAAATACAGTCACACATTCCTGGACACAATTGCAGCTTCAAATGCAAGATTCAAAAATAAAAGGTGTGAGAAGCATAGGAATTATTTCCACCCCCATTGTATGGCCAGTGAAACAGCGACCTCTATCTCCAGAGAAGAGCTCTACACCACAGGAAGAGGAACCAGAGATGATAAACACTGGCAACGTCTTTTCTGTACCAACCCAGACTTCGTTGACACTATCAAGACATCTTGATACTAGTGTGGAAATCACAAACAATGATACAACACATGATGACTCCACTGATAAAGTGCGCACAAGTCATTATAATGACACAGCTGTAGCTGTTAATGGTTCTGTCCAGTTAGTTATGGATGGATTATTGCCATTAGAGACTGAAGGTTCTGGGACCGAATTAAATTGGAATTTGGCTACTATTTTTAAAATGTCAAACACCTCTTGGAATAACACACACCGTAGCAATTTGAACCACTCCTGGGAATCTCAGAGGAATTCCCACTTTAATAGCAACAATTCACAATCTCTGAGTAATGAAGAGGTTATTGTAGAGTCTAGGAATGAGCATATTAATACTGAGCCTCATAATTTATTTCATGACCTTTCAAATGGAAATACTTATCTTCCCAACAAAACTACAGTAAATCCTCCTCATTATTATGTAGTTTCAGACAACAGCCTACAGTTAAATGAACTTTCAGCAAATAGTTTATCTGTTGAACAAAATCGGATACACATGGCAAGTTTATTGACCACAACAATGGAGCATGATTTAATGCTAAAAAACGCAGCTTTACATAATGATGGAGTAGCAGCTGACAGATTTCTTGCTTTTCCAACAGCATCTATTTACATAACACATGTTTTGCAAAATGCCAAACATACAAAGCACTTATTTGGGGCCAGTTCTCATCCATCTCAAGAATTTTTGCTGTTTGAACACAACTCTCTATCGAATACATTGACTCCGTCCCTTATGTTACGAAATAAGTACATAAACTCAGCGAACGCGAACGAAAAATATATTTTATTGACAATTTCATCTTCTTGTAATGATCTTATTAGTTGTACATCTGTACAAGGAGAATTTGATGCTAATCAGCTTTTGCCCACTTCATCAAGTCAGTTACCAGGGAGTTTACCTGCTCACAGAGCAAATATACAGATTCTCAGTATTAACTATATGCACCTATTCCTAAATTCCTTGATAAGTACGCCTTGGCAAACGCAAGAACTCTTGTTTACAGAACATATAGATGCATCACAACAAGAAGCGCTACGTAATGAAATGTTAATGCCAGTTGATTATCCCACAAACCCTCCAAATGTAGACCCTTCAGATTTGTTAAGAGCGAGCTATGATTTATTGCATCCACAATGGCAAGACCATACATCAATGTATAATGTGCAGCACCATACATTAAAGGAGTCTACATCATTATCTTATGATGATACCCAAGGGAACTTGGAAGTACTTAGTTTTAGACCGACTGCAAAGTTTCTATTTGACCTTTCTTCTACTTACCAAGATGTAAACAGTAGGTCAACTTTTGGCGTCAATTTAGAAGAGGATGACAAAGAGGAATTACAGTTTTCAGGGGACAAAGATTTTTTGGAAGCAGAAAAATTGTATTTAGTTTGTAGTTATCCAATAATATCAAGCTTGGCAAATATTAACAATGTTTCAAGGAATGGAAACACAGAATATGGAATTTTTCCCACAAATAGTTTTACACTGGATTCGAAAACCTTACATCCTTTTTCTATCCTGCCAGAAATGACAGACAGCAGTTTCCATTCACTGCACAGCAGTTTAACTGCAGACATATCCGTCAAACCAAACAGGTTAGAAAACATTGCAAGTACAATACTTACTTATGAAGACAATGTAAGCCCTATATCTGAATCCAGCATGTTGGATCATACAGTAAAAATACCAACACAGGACCTTTCCACCTATTCTTCATATACTAATTATATATTGCCTGAGGAAGGTAAAAAAAACGAGAATTCCCCATGTACAATTGAGAGATTATTAAGTGCAGGATTAAACGACCCAAGCAATGTACCAACTGTTTCTAATCAACAGCTCAAACAGATCTCTGAAAATGTTCATAATAACGAACAGACTAATTTGGAAACACAGCAGGCTCTGTTATCAGCAAGCATTCCTAGTGATGGTGCCTTAGAAAAAGGGAATGTGTTTTTTAACACTGCAGATTACTTAGATAAATTGCTCGCCAGCCATATTGAAACCCCTCCATTGATGCATGTCTTCAGTAGCCCGTTATCACCTAAATCTGCAACCCCTTTAGTAGCTACAGGGCAGGGCGATTTATTTGAAGCTAAGATAACTCAGATAGATCTTGAAACTAAGAGTGGCGATGAAAGGACAAACATGGTCCAAGGGCAACCTGGTTTAGAAGGAGGCTTTTATTCAAAGTATTATGGATATAGTTCTAAGGTTTTTGGAACATCGGTTATAAGTACTAGTTCATTGATTGGCACAGAGTGGTCTAAATGGTTAATGACAACTATTTTTGAGATACCATTAGTTAATGTAAACTCAGGTGGCAGTTTATCTGCAACAAAAGAGTTGACTACAAATACAGCATACAAACTACTTGGACATTTGAATATATCACTAACTCATAGTAATAACGACAAAATGCCAACAACAATGTCCATGAAGGAAACTTATCTTGGTGAAAGCACAGAACAGCCCTACTCATCTGGTGCAGAATGGGACGTCTTCAACACAGTTGGCTCGGATAATGATTACTCACCACAAAATCCAATAGCATTGCCTGCAACAGATCCTCACTGTGCTTGTGATTCGGCCACCGACGTGTCTTGTTTGTGTGGAAAGGAGAATAAAAGCAGTATGTGGAAACACAAAAGTAGTTTAGATATCCCTGACCCTTAGGTTTATTAATTCTACAATAGTTTGACATTGATGATTTTTTTAGGCATAACACCAAGTAGTTGAAAATTTGCTTTTTAGATAATTAGACAATTGCAATGTTGTTGTTTATGACTCTATAATCTGAAAATGTTCAACTATTGTGATTTGTATTGCAAGGGGTATTTATCTTAGTCGGTCTTGGTTTTTCCCCATGTGATTAAAAAAAATAACACTCTTGTTTTTTTTCATAATGGTTTGATATTTTATACAAATAAAATAGCTAGATTTATATTAACGCTGATAAATCCCCCAATAAATTAGAACAATAATTTAATCCCTTAATATAATTGAACTCTTAGGAGACTGCAATAAGTCAAAAATATATCACGTTTTTGATAATTTAATAATTATCATTTATCAACTAATCCTATTACCTATATTGAAATTATATTTATCAAACAGATTCTAACACAGATTCTAAATCATGGTTAAGTGTTTTTTTTCTCTTTTGACCTTCCAAAATCAATTTTCTTTATCAGTTTCTTAAAGGTTTATACCATAAATATTGAACTTCAGTTTCATTTTGATTATCAAAAATAAATATTTCCTACAATAAAGTAAATCGCAGAGCTTCATAAAAGTTTCAACTCTGTTTTATAAAATAAACAAAACATACTAATTGTTATTTTACAACAATGTACTGGTTTTCATATAATTTTATACTTATATAATTCTATAAACATAAACAGCATTTCAGTACACTACTGGATTTAATTTACTGGATGTCTCAGCAAGAAAAAGATGTGTGACTATCTGAAATCTTAAAATTAATATGCTGTCTCGAAAATTTAATTGAAGAGTTAAATATTTGGAAATTTGTCCTCCAATCCAAATGCACTTTTAGTGCTTCAGATATTATTATTCATATAAGGCGCACTTTGTGTGCTTCTTTTGCAGTCTCCTTAGAGTCCTAAAGTTAGTTATATTGTATGTTACTAATCTCAATCACATATTTTAATTAATGCCACCCAGTGGCAGGAAAAGTCAAGGAAGTCATGTCAGGTATGGAGAATATTTTGAATTGAGCTATTGAGGGCCACTGATCCATCGGAAAAAATTGGGGTTACACAAACATGGAGAGAAGGGGAAAGGGAAAAAGAGGAGGATAATACTGGAAACAGCAAATATGTGCATTAGTTAAGTCTTCGGTTAAGTTTTTCTATGCTCTCAATGATTGGTAACCTGTGGGCCAGTGGCCCTCAATGGAAAAAAAACATTCTCCAACCCTGCTTTAAGTAGTCTAAGAACATAAAGATTTAAACATACAGTTTTTCTAAAGCAGGTTTCAAAAACAATCCTGTTTTGTTTGGAATAACTCCAAGTGTAATACACTTCTTAAACAAATATATGGCTTCTGAGTATAACGTTAAGGCGCAGAACTCCAAAACAATGTTGTTTGGACCTCCTCCAAGGATAATAGACTTGTTGAACAAGTGTATTGCGCTTAAAGCAGACCTGAAATCGTAGAGATTTAACTGGCAAATTTTGAGGCACATAACAATGAACCCGTATTTCATAAGTTCAACTATAGCTACTGCACATGAGGTCTTACGAGAGAAAATTATCCTTAATACTGGTGTATGTAAAATTCCCCTTGGTTTTAATTATAAGTATTTGTGCTACTTTTTATACAGTACCTAATAATACATACAATACAAAGGGGCACTCATATCATGAAAAATGTAATGGAACAAATAGTCTGACATAAGACATACATTACACAAACAGGTTTTATACTATATTTACTATATATATTTACTATATATACTATATTTAGTTTCTCTTACACCACCACCACCACAAATCACATAATCACTGTAGTTTGAGAGATTTTATGGTATTTCCATGGATACTAACACTAGCAAAAATAATATGGTGGAAGGCAACTTGTTTGCACTGTCTTTCTATAATTTTTTTAATGCTTATCTTTCTGTCCAGCTGGGACATATTATAGGATCCACCTCAAGGTTTATGACAGCAATCTTTATAATGAATCCATGATGCAAACGACGGTATCCAACTGGGTAAGTGGATTTACTATATATAGTAAAACGAAAATGTGTTTCTAAAGTGGATTTATAAGATATTATATTTTGCATTACATCTAATTTATGCTTTTTTATTTTGCACAGTTATAAATGTTTATATTATGTTATATCTTTCAGAGAACCAAATAAACTTAAAAAAACTCCAAAAGTTTCCCCTTCTTGCCTTTCTCTGTTTATATGTATAGATATATAAAGCTTTATCTACACATATATCACACACATAAGCACGGTGGTTCTTAAAGTGAACCAACTAGGCCTACTCTTACTTCTAAGTACTCCTCACTGTGCTAAAGAAGAGAGCCAGGAAAGATGACGGTAAAAAGTAATTTCTGGCAAAAAAAGGCGACATTGATTTCTAGATAAAGTTGTATACCAATAATTTGTAAATGTTGCATACTCTTCTGACAGCATTTAATGTAATGTGCCCCATCTTTGCTTTGTTAGCTCATATCCAATTTTCCTTATGTTAATAAGGTGCATATGATACTATATTTGCTCATTAATTTGAATCTTTAATGTATTTTGGAATCATTTGACTCATCCAAAGAAGAACCAGTGAATTGAAACAAGCCAACATGCTTTTCAACATTTGTTAAGTTACCTCAAAGCTACCCAACAAGGAAATCTTTATCCACATAGTTCATCTTCCGCCTATCAGTTCTGTTTTACAGCCAATCCCATATTGTATCCTGGGATGTTGTTTCTCTGAGATTGGCTGATAAGCTTCTCATAGTAAAACAGAACTAGCTGGGGTGGAGCAAATGTTTGGACGGTTATAGGATGAGTTTAAACCAAATTAATAGCATTTTTGGTTTGTTCTAGTACATCTGCTTTTGTATTTTTTTTAATTTTGCTGTGAAAATACAAATTATTATAGAGCCTCTTTACCAGTCAACCTAGTGGTCACAGGATATTGGCACCCAGAGGTTTGATGTTGCTATTTGACACATTTTGAGTGTTTTAGTAATACATTTAGCTTAAGTCTTTAAATTAAAACCAACATATTGTTTAATACCAATTTGGTAATATATTATTTTTTATTGTTACCTCTTCTTTTTAATATCTTGAGCCCTCCTAGAAAATAATGATACAATTAGTGTTTTATGTGCAATACATTATCTTAGAAAAATGCTTTTGCCTAGCAATGATATCCTATTTTTTTTTAACCAATGATTACCTGTCTTTTTCTTTTCAGCTAAAAGGCAAGTTTGGAGCAAATTATTCTGTATGTGTAGTAAATATGAGGTAAGAACTACTTTACATATGTCAAAATAATATGAGTTTATGGTTTGTAGATTATATATTAATCTAGTCTGATATTAGCAAGGCCGTATCTCGTGTTTTAAGCATGCATACTCTGAGCACTGTAGATGCAAATTCAAAGCAAATGATGGGGAACACAATGGGTGACATAATAATTAAAAGCACAACATTATCAAGCTTGCACATCACCAAAATACAATAATTTATTTCACGTTGAATTTCCGTCCAAAGTTCTACGGGCTTGAATGACCTCCAAGCCTGTAACTCCTTATTCAAACCCGTAGGACTTATCAAAAAAATGGAGGTTGGATTCCAAAGTCCTACAGGCTTGGAGATGGAGGCCCGTAGGACTTTAGGACGGAAATTGAACATGAAATAAACTATTTTTTTATGCCGAATTAAGAGTAGGGGATTTAATAAAAGTAGAGGATTGCTTTTTTATTTGACTAATAAGTGCTACAATTTGTAAATAAGCTCTTTGTGACACCTCCTTCGTACAATAACCTATGGTTCGATTTTAGCCATTTACGGGCTTGACGGAGGGTAATCAGAGCAAATGAATAGCAAATCAAGATTTTTTGCGGCCATGAAAGATCAAAGACTGAGGGGAAGTAACTTGAGATTAGCAGAATCGCAATGGAAAGTAGCTCGCAGCACGTAACCCGATCAGAGACAGCAAACGTAAGGCAATTAAATAGCAACGTAGCTTGCGATCGGCATTTGCGAGCCTGGATCTCTAAAATGTAGCAATTGAATGAGGCCCTATGTATAAGATATTTTCAGCATATTGTATATTAAAAGGCCATTTTAAACATATTTTTAAAATGTACTTTGCTGGAGAACAACACGAAAAGGAAGCAGGAGACATTTTGCCCATTATCAAGTTTCATTATTCAAAAAAATATTGACCACAGTGGTCATTTAATACCCAACACTCTATAGGATGCAGTAGTCTAGACTTTTAAAAGAAAGCTGCATATAATAATCAAATAGTTTTCATTTTTTAACCTTCTAAATAGAGTTTTCAAGTTATTCATTTTAATTCTTTAAAAAGAGCATGCTGTAAGTACAGGACTTATTTGTTGATCACAGTGTCCCCTTTAATGCTTGTGTACAAATGTTGTTTATTTCATTTATGGGGGTTATTCAAGCATCTATAATGGCTGAGATGAGGTGAGAAAGGCTGTTAAAATTTTTCCCATAGGAAATAATATATAGTAAATTCAAGGATGCACATCTCAGCAACTTGAGATGACTTGAAAATTCCTCTTTCCTTATGAAGAATTTTTCATGGATAAAACACTATTTTTGTGTCTCATCTAAGTTTGATTGATTCATTGTTAAGTAGTGATTTATATTTTAAGTATTTTAAAGATTTTTGGAAAGTTGAGTGGTAATCCACTGGGATTTTTGCTGTTTTGTAGTCTGTGGCTCTGGTATACCTCAGTTTTCTGTATGTATAACAAATATTTTATCTATATTGGGAAAATAGTCATAAGCTATATATAGTTATGCTTATAATTGGTTTTAATATTCAAGAGTAATGTGATTTTAAACTATGTACCAAATACTGAGTCACAAACGGAAACAAATAAAGGAGATGACAAACAAATCTTGTGATACATTTCATAATTGTGCATGGTGCCAATAAGGAATGGGACATATATATTGTGCAACCAGCATAAGCAGAACAATGTCAATGTTTATTCTACACTTCCCTGTCCTAATGGTTACCATGAAACTAATGCCAAATGTCCTTCCTGTTAAATCACCTTGTTTATAGATTTAATTATTTTTTAAATTACAGTTGTTACACTCAAAAATGGTATCAATGTTTGGTGTATAACATTTATTTTATTTGTCTAAATTCATTAAGGATTTGACATTAACATATACAATATGTTGCTTCCCCTACACAAGTACAGGAAAATGCAACACCTGCTTGGGTTGCTTGGTAAAGTTAATTAAGATTAAAGTTGAATTGGTTTCTATTTAAAACTAGAAAATTGCCCGTCAAAAATCACGGGAGTAAAATTGTAAGTCTAGCAAAGTTGTTTTCCCCAAAATGCGAGGTTATGGGCCCTTGGAGCAATTTTTACGGCCTTTGGGCTAGTTTTACGTCTTTCGTGCTAGTTTTACCTCCTTCGGCTTCGTTTTCATTCTGCTGCGTTTTTTCGGCAGCCATTTTTTTGTCCCAGGCGATGTTCGTTCCTGAAACAAGGGCAAATATGGTTCAAATTAACTCACCGGCTCTCCCACTGTGCTGTGTGTGAATGTGTAAGTTAATTTGAGTCATATTTGTTATTTTTTTCAGGTCTTTCCAGTTCCGTGGTTTGGGCTTTAAAGTCGTTTTTTTGTGAGGCGCATAGTGTATGTACGGGTTTTGGTCCTAAGTCGTATGGGTCGTCAGTCCTGCGTGCGTGCCTCAGCTGCACGCCGTTGCGGCAAAGTCTCATGAGCCTCGCAATGAGCGCCTGTGGTGCTCATTGCTGCCTAAGTCCCGCGTGCCTCAACTGCTTGCCTCGCCGCAACTGCTTGCCTCGCTTCACAAGGCTCGCAGTGCAATGAGCGCCTTCAGTCGGTCATTGCAGCCTAAGTCCCGCTTGCTGGTTAACGGCTTGCAGTTGTGGCCCTAAAGTGTGACCAACATCGTAAGCGTTCCGGAAACTGACAACTATTATCGTGATACAGAGATACAACAAACATAAGGAAACATGCGAAAACAAGAGTATTTAAAAAAAAAAAAAATCATGCCTCACTTTTCAAAGTCATATTGTTATTTCCAGAGCAATTAATTAACAGTAACACAAAGAACAAATAGCGTTGTTTTAAAGTACTGTAGTTTTGCTAAAAATGCATGTGGGAGGAGTAGTGAAAATCAAAGCAACAGAATGTTTGTTTTTGTATTCACTTTGCTGTGTGAGGTCTTGCGTGCTACTTCCACATGCTCCCTAGTCATTCTTTGCAGTCTCACATCTTTTTGTCTTTCTTTGTGAAAAAAAGATATACTTATGCAGTTTACCTGTTGCTTACAAAAAATAAGCTGATCTTATGTGATAATTGATTACTCCAGGACTGGCTTCAAGGATGCACATCTCAGCAACTTGAGCTGATTTTTTTTCAAGAAACTAAATAAAAATCCGGTCACTTTACACAAACCCAGAGGAGATGCGATTTATGGGTTAAGATGCATTTCAGTAGATAACCTGTAACATATTAGCACATTATTCAATGACAATTTAATTTTTTTTAATATTTATTATTATTTAAAACCCCAAGAAGTTGACACATCATAATTACTTTATTTTGATGCCAAATATAGGAATAAACATTTGAGCAGAAACAATTAACCTCAAATTACAGGATCAGTAGAGCATGTTTGTCTATTGGGATTCAGCGTTCACTATGAATTTTGCCCAAACCAGATCTTCCAAGCCAAGTCATCTCCTTTAAAGCACTTTATTGTTCTTCATAAGTAATCTCTATATTGCTGTAACCGGGGAAGGATATTAAAGGATACTTACTAAGCTATCACAATGTCTCTGATAATGTGTGAAGGACTATGGGCCTCATTCAATTGCGGTTTGGCCATATGAATAGGGCTCTATATAAGCACATGGCATATTTTTTTACATAATTTTTTAGTTAGTGAAGACCTTGCTTTTGGATAGAAGTTCACTAACTAAAAACTTCTGTAAAAGAATATGCTGTGTGCTTATATAGAGCCCTATTCAATTGGCCAAATTGCAATTGAATGAGGCCCTAAGATGGCAATTTCATCCATAATAAACTGAGCATATTGAATAAACAAATGCACAGGATCACAGGACCTCATTCAATTGCGATTTGGCCAATTGAATAGGGCTCTAAATACGCACATAGCATATTTTTTTTAAATACGTTTTTTTGTTAGTGAAAACCTTGCTTTTGGATAGTTTCACTAACTTAAAACTTCTTTAAAAAAATGCTATGTGCTTATTTAGAGCCCTATTCAATTGGCCAAATTGTAATTGAATGAGGCCCATAGTCATTGGAAATCCTTAGTAAATTTCTCTTGCTGTGTCACCATTTAAAAGTTAGGACAAACCAATGGTATTTTTATGTTGTCTTTTTTTTCTTTACAGCATTCAGAATACCAATACTACCCAGACAAGGTTTGCCAGGGACTTAGAAAACAATAAAAGGTAAGATTCAATTCATATTTTTATGTTTTGCTTTACTTTTTCATATATATTACTCAATCATTATGATAGCAGATATATCAGAGATTTAAAAAAATGTTACCAATAGATTGTTGATATTTGCATGCTTTATTCAAAATAATATTACGGTATGTCTATTATGGCTTTAGAATTACCTTTGCGACACCAAGAAATAATAATTTGGAATTTATTTATACTTATACTCATTTATACATATATTTATAATTCACACATTCTAGGCAATTATGTAATGGAATGAAAATATTAATCATTTTAAACAATTTTATTTATACAGTTAAATATCCCCAATTTCCTATATTTTCTATAGTGGTTATTTATCTAAGTTTATTCCCGCTTGATAATTAGACTCAATAGAAACCATATGAAGTGGTAATATTTTATGTTTTACCTTCCATTATCCCTACTTATCAATATTTATGCCCAATTTTAACCCCTATTGAAACTATACACCATTGAAAGAATATATATGTAAAAGGTATAATACTGGCCTATTTTACCTTTTTATTACACCAATAAATATTTGTTTCAGAGGAGGTAGATGATAAGAAACTACAGAGAAGACATTATACCAATCAAACTTGCACTGATTTGAGTTAAAAGCTACAATGACAGCCCCATTAAATTCGAAGACCGTAGCGGCATCGGGCAAAGGCTGCAGGCTTTAAATTCGGCCGCTCACTACAAGCTGTTAAGGGGCCAGCCAAGCAGCGATCCGCTGTCACTATCCAATTGCGGTATAACGTAGTACGACACAGGCCTCTCAGCCAATAGAAAGTGGTTTAGCCGAAAATGATTGACAGAAGGAGATTATAAATTGGCGTTCCACCCGCCCATGCGTTGACTGTGTTGTATTTTCTTTCGAAGTAGCTAGCAGGTTGCTTTACATCACTAGCAACGGAGCCAATTTAATAGCCGTAAGTCTTGCGGGCTAAGTTACACGTTGAGGGAATGTAATAGGGCTGTTAGATTTCCTGAAAAACAGTATATTATGTAGTATGTAGAGTTGCTGTTGGTCACTGTGTAGCTGCTCTATCTTCAGTTCAATTAATAGGTCTATGATGCTAATTAAAATAAGCCATTTTTTCTGTCTACCAAGAGAACAAGGGGTGTTGGCTCATGTGTTAAACCCTTCTTGGCAAGAAACTATATACTGGTACTGAAAAGGTTACATTTACTGTAACTGTTGTAAGATGGACAGTGCATGAGTTAATTAGTTTCTTAAAAGCTTTGTACCATAATTGTTCAATTTTTATTGAAATGTTTTGCATGAAGTACATTTTGTTTCTTATTTTTGTTTCGTAATTAGTTTTCTATTTATTATTTCTCATTTCATTTTAATTTTGCAGCTTTGATCTGTGGGTCCTTCTGAGGTTTAACAACACCAGTAACCTAGACGTACAAATAGTAACTATTCAGGAAATTCTCAAGCAAAGCATTAACCAAACCATTGGGGCCGGAGTGAGTCTTAAGTCGGTTAACGTACTTACACTAGGTAAGTTCACCTACAGTTACTTCTATATTTTGCATTGTTGCATAATTAATTTAGAACAATACTATTATGTTTTATATTTTAATTTTGTGTTTTATATTTTTACATTTTTATCTATTGTGTATATATATACTTGCAGTTACTGATATTAAATGGTGCAAAACAATAAGTTTCTAGGCACTATTTTTTTCACTTTATTGTTACAGGTTTATAATTATAACAAAATGATGTTGTTTGATTATTAGAGAAGACATAGTTCATATTGTTTTTTTAGATTTTTTGTAGATTTTTTGTTTTTTTAGGCAACACTGAGCGAGGTAGAAAAGAGGCCCAAGTTATTTGTAGCATTTTTCAGTCCCTTACCATTCAAACATGTAGGATCATTTATTAAAAGATGTTATTGTTTGGATTGGTCTTGAAGCTTCCCAGAAGACTTTAATAAAATAAAAAAAGGAAGTAAGCATCTATTAAACATTCTTAACTTTTTACACTATGAAGACACTTTTGCATCATCTTAACAACAAACCAGCAGATCGATAGAAGAGCACATTTAGTCTTTGTAATTATTTATATTCATGGTGGAGGAGATCCCACCTTCCAGTCTTCTTTTTAAATTGAGTTATCTGACTTTAAGACTGGGCCAAATAACAGCACCTTAATATATCATTCTTCATACATATATTTCTGTATTTTTCATAACCCATCCTCCGCATTCCTCTTAGAGAAATATTCCTAAAATATTGTGAGATGAATATATGTACTGTAGAAGGATATTTGTATCAACTGACAGCAGGTCTGGGTCCCTTGGCTCATGTCAGAGGCCATTCACAGTGAATTTAGTCTTGGATATAATCAGAAGCAGAGCAAAGCCTGGATAAATCCTTGAACTATATCTATCAGGATTGCAAAGTGCAAAGGACACAAAGAGCCAGATTCAATTGAGCTTTCGCAAGTTACTGGAGCCCGTAAGTGGGGTTGCACATTAATTTGCTATGCAATTGGCGTCTTTTTGCGGGCACCAAATGGGTTAAGAGTTACTGCATTGTGATGGTTAAACCCGCAACTTACAGCCTCCCTAAACGTTTGATCTTTCACTTTCGCAAGAGTTACAATGCCCGCAACACACATGCAGACATACGGCCTACTACGATAGAGTTGTGGGCTTGCAATTGAATCGGGCCCATGGTTGTGAACTGCTTTTTCCTCTTCTTGTGAGGTTGATAAAAATGCATTTTTGATTTGTATACAGGAATCAAAATGACAAAGTACTACTAATTGCATTAAATAAATACATTCCGAGGATATGTTTACGGTTATTTTCTCCATCATTAATAAATTAAGTCACATTTATTGTTTAACCAGCAATTATTCCTCATTATTACTTCTCAACAGCAATATTAGTGTCAATGAATATGCTACAGTAATTTAAAACTGTGTGGCCATGATAGTTTTGGAGAAGTATATTTATATTATAGTTTGTAATACTGTATGTTTCAGGGCATATGACTGCACTCAAAGAAATACCATATTGAGTAATTTTCAGTATTAATTCATAGCTTTTAATATTTTTTCAGACCAATGCCCCACTGAGGAAAATCCATCTTCATACATTTGGCGCAACACCTCTGCACAAGTGACGCAGATAATACCCTGTCCAAACAACCCAGCACAGACTGCCTCAAGGCTATGGTAATAAATGCATCAAATTATAAACTACTTGATGTGGATTGCAGCAATTATTAGTAGCAATAAATAGAAACTGTTCAATGATAGTTCATCTTTATATTTTCTATAATATATAGAAAATAATTAATATACCATTCATTTAGTTATCGTTAAAAAGTAACAGAAGTGAAGTAGGAGACATTGAGACATATTTCTCCAATAGTGTCGTAAGTGGGGTAAGCAGAGTTAGGGAGCATTTACAAATAAAACTTTGCTTTATACTGTACATCTTCTATGGAACCTATTTATCAAATCGGAAACAGAAAACATAAGAACTAAGCATATTAATTCCACATTTTTAATAACACTTATAACTCTTTGACATAATTCATAGGTTTTAACCATTTTGCAAGTACAGACTACAAAGTTTGATAATTTACAGTATAAAACATGATCAGCCATGTATAATCCACACTGATATTTTTGTACTTAGGTATTATGAGATATCACATTTGACTATCCAATAATACAATGTCTCAAAAAATGTTTATTTATACGTGTTGCCAGTATCATTCCTCAATATTGTCTACATTAAATTAAAAATGCACTTTTTCAAGATTAGAAAAAAAAAACATACGGTGTTCTACTGTAAATTACTATTAAGTATATGGAAAACAATAAAAGCTACTTTTTATTAAGCAGAATAACATTAGTTAAAAAGAATTATGTATATTTATTATTTTGACAATTTAGTTAATTTATTCCCAGAGTTATAACTTAGAGACTTAATCCTGGAGAAATACCCTACTTTGAACCACGTTAGATATGACATTATTTCAATTAAGTCTATTTAGTGGAATAAAAGTTATGTTTGTCCCAATATTTAATAGTAATATAAAATAGGAGCACTAAGAAGTGCACTTTTTCTAATTTGGTATATTGACATCATACATTGTCATCCACTCCTGGGAAATATGATAAAAAAATAAAAAATAGGGAGCAAGATTAAAATTGGAATAGTGCAATAACTTTTTATCAACAGTTCCAATTACTTACTGTAATTCATCTTCACGCATGTTGTAAAAAGATCTTAAGCTATAGACTTTTTTAGTCCATAAATATGAAAAATACCATTAAATACTCAAAACCAACATGATAATCTATTACAAGTTTACTTTCCTTGTTTTGTTCTATAGCACCGTAGGTTTACCAAACTATGCAACATATTGGGAACCTCCGGATATAAGAAACTGCACTGGTAAGTATTGTACTACATATTTTAAAAGATATTGTAAAGATATATATTCAGAGATTTTTTTTATATACCTAAAAGGCTATATATATATATATATATATATATATATATATATATATATATATATATATATATATATATATATATATGCAAATGCACAATTGCTTGTACTCATTTTTGTGTAAGCTTCATTTTTTAAAATTCCAAATCACTGTAAATAAAACCAAAATAATTTCATATTGAAAAATGTTCTATTGGGCTAAATTTATTTGTTGTAGATAATATTATTTGCAGATTTGCTAATGAGCAATTTCTATACACAAGTATTTATTTTACATATTTAAATGAATGTATCCAGATCAATATCATATGGCTCATAATAATAATCCTTATGCTACTTATTTCATGAATATAATATATATATAATTTTTATTAATCACCATGTATATGTTTTTATTAACCTCCATGTATTATATTATTTAAAAGAGCTATGAATTGAAAAATTCATTTTTCAATTTTAAATATTTCTAAAATGTCTGTTAACTTTCAAAGGAATGAATTCCTTATTTATTAAATTATGGACTATTTCATATGAATCATATACAGATAATTAATTATATATTGCACAAACATTTTAATAGTGATATACTATACTGAATAGACAAGATTCCCCTGTCCTTAAATAATAGGGGCCTCATTCTATTATCGGCCGTAAATCGTCCGCAAAGCTGCGATTCCTTGCGGGGCTCCCGTTACCTTGCAATTCAATTATACGGCGCCGCAAGGCTATCCCCTTACGGCCGGCCGTATATCTTGCAACCGGCCGTAAGCTCAGAAATCTTTAAATGCAAAAATAAATTCAAGACCGCACTGTAAAGCTCTGTAAATGCTAGGGATCATAATGGGGGACATGAGGATTAATAGCAACCCCCTCTCAAGCTTGCACATCAGCCCAAATCCGAGATTACATTAACTGTTTATTTTCCGGCCGTAGCGTGGGCGGGTCTGAGGTGCTCCAAGCCCTCTGGACCTTTTACATGGATATGTGACATAAATTTAAAAAAAAATATTTACGGATTTGAGTGTAGTGGAATGTTGTGCTATTAATGCTAACACCTACAATCACTTTATAGTCTCCTCAGAGTGCAGGATGGCTTTATTATGGCTTTATAATCTGCTTAAATGTCTGCCTGCGGGACCTTTTTGCTGCAAGTAAGCTGCGGCTCGGTTTTGGCCTTGCAGAGAGGGTTCCCGGAGCAATTGAATAGCAACCAGGATTTTCTTGCGGCCGAAACGCTTGAGATCAAAGGCTTTCCTACGGCGCGTGCGCCCGCAAGGGATAACAAGGCGCCGGCCGCAAGCCTGCCTGAATCCCCGGCCGGAAGGGTATAGAATAGGCAAATAGCTTGCGGCCCGTCCTTGCGGCCCCGCATCTCCTACGGCCGATAATAGAATGAGGCCCTATGTATACAAGTTGCATCTGTTTCTTTGCTTTGAATGTGTCTGATTTGGGCCATAACAATTCATATAATGTACCCACATGTCCTTACATTTCTTTTACAGAGAATGCAGAAGATCTAGCAAATCAGCTACTAAATCTCACCGGGGGTGGCCAGGAGCTGACACAGGAAAAAGTGGATAATGTTGTCCAGACACTTAAAAAAATAGTCAATGACGCTGATATCAATGCTTATCTGGGCTCCACTGTTGTTAATGTCTTCTCTAATATCTTAACAAGTTCAGACGATGCATTATCAAAATCTTCTTCCGAGTAAGTCATTTCTTATATACTACTGTTTTAATTTAATTTATATATTGTTTTATAATGACTTCATATCTGGTGTTCCTCTGAAATGCTAGGTTATGTCATAGTCAATTCTAAACCATTTCTTCCTTATCCATATATCTAGTCAAAATACAACTTTGTGTACAATTTTCAACTAGCAATACACCTGATTCAATTTATACTTGAATATACTTTATACTACATTATAGATTCAAAATAAGTTCTTATTTTCAAACACATGATTAACATACATGTGTTTAACACACATGATTGTTTAAATTTTTGTGTGTAACATAACTATGGGCCCTATGCTAATCCCTGCAAAAGTAATTACAGGTATGGTAGTAGCACAGTAAATCCTACCTAACTATGCTATTCCACCATCCCCTAAACATTGCGAGAGAACAGCTACAAGTGACTGCTGCATGAGAAAGCCGAAAAGTACTACAATCTCCATTGATTTTTGCACTGACAAAAAATTACAAGTTACTCCGTAAGACTTTTACACCAAAACTCTATATATATATATATATATATATAAATATTTGTTGTTGGTATAAATATATATATATATATATATATATATATATATACATATAAAGATTTATATATATAAAGAGTGAGTTAGCCGTGATTGTCCAGTATATAGTGACACCTTTTTTATTGGACAAACATATTCATTATTTTATGACAAGCTTTCAAGAATAGTTTTGCCCTTATGAACCCTTTAGCATTACTGAAATAATGTACCAGAGAAAGTTTATATTTCTGTTCAGTGTCTAAGATGGAACACAAACAAGAACCATAGATAATATCCTGTTAATCTTTAGATCAGGTTTATCCATATATATTTACACACATATATATATATTTATTTATTTTTGACACAAAATACATTCATTTTTCTATACTGAAGCTATAACTACACCTGTAACATATATTTAATGTCATGAAATAAAAATAATTAAAAGATAATATATTTATACATATTTATTATGGTTCCTTGCCGCAGTTAGTTCACTTATTTTTACTCATTATAATAATCCTTACGTTTTCATTTTCTATTAGCTACTAGAGCCATTCCTCATCCGTAATGCTTGGTTTGGTTACGCCCTACACTTAAATCTCTTGCAGCAACGGAAGGATTTGCAGATGTGTACTGAGTGCTATAATGCGGGGGAGCAAAATATTAACATCAAGGTGTAGCATGGGGAAAAAAGCTTCTGCAGCCGAATTACGGCTATGTCACAGTTTACACTGCCCGATTAACATAGGGCCCCATGTCTTCGTTAATGTAATGTTATTAAATACGATTCTCAAATGAAATAAAGAGTATATACTGTAAAAAGAAAACTGTGTTTCAATTTTATGAAACCATAATTAAAATTTAAGTTTAATGGAAATTCAATTAAAAATGAAATAAACATCATTATGAAAGATGTCAATGTACAGTATAAAATTGAAGTGTGTTTATCTGTTGTAAATGGTAATCATTTTCTTTAGTGTGTGTTATTACTTGTTTTTGTATATTTCAGAGCCCTGAGAACAATTGAGACTTTGGCTTTAAAGATTCAATTCACTGGACCGTCTGTTAGTATCGTATCACGTAACTTGGCACTGGGAGTCTCAAAAGTAAACTCTACCTCATACAGTGGCTCCTCTTTCAGTGTTGGTCAGTACAACAGTTCCAATTTTGAGGTAAGTCAATATTTTATGTCTATATCTTAATTGTCAAGTCACAATCCTATATTATTGATTTACTGAGTTAGTGCCATATTCAATTCCAGCCTCGTAAGTCCAACGTGTAGCACGTAAGGGCTGCATGCTTCAAATTTGGCCTACTTACGTTGCTATTAAATTAGAAAGGGCTGCGAGCTATGAATGAGAGACGCTATTTCGTAAACCAGTTCGCGACGTTGGTGTTGCGTGCTCGATCACAAACAATTAAGCAATCTCGTAGTTATGGGTTCAGATGGAGCCAATGGAAAAAGAGATTGTAAGCGTTACAACACTGAAAAAGGGGAGGGTAGATTTCGAAGTCCTACATGCTTCAATTCCAGTTTAAGATCGGACCCACAGGACAGATATATTGCAATATTAATGAAGCAGTAAATATGAAATGCTATTACATGCGAGTTACAGTATATTTCTTAACACATTGATTGCAGGGATCGATATAACACAACAATTTATTTGGCCGATTTGCGGGCTTGAGAATGTTGTGCTATTAATTCTAATAACTAACATCACTTTCCCTATTAATAAAAGTACAGTAGTGTGTTTTCATTTGATTAAGAAGTGTTACGTATTGTACTTTACCCCCTTGCGGGTGCTCTAGAGCACACGTTGGCCTTTGGGCTCCATTTGCGTGTTACGTGCTTTCTCACGAGTGACCATGTTGATATTTAATAGCTTAATTAAAAAAAAGTAAAGATATTACAGTATCAACAAAGGTCTGCATAGTTAGAACTATGGTATTTCCAGTAGTTACAATAAGGATGTGAGAAGGCTGAGCACTATAGAATTGATGCCTTTGAATTGTGGTGTTGGAGAAAACTGCAAGAAGATCCAATAAATCAGTACTTAAGGAAATCAAGCAAAGTGTTCACTGGAAGGTATGATCATGAGGCTGAAGCTCAAATATTTTGGCCATATCATGAGAGGACATGATTCCCTAGAGAAGACTATGATGCTGAGAAAGATTGAAGGCACACAAAGTAGGGGAGGGCAGAGATAGAGATGGATAGCCGAGCCTATTGAAGCAATGAACAAAAGTTTAATGGAGCTTGGAGGGGCAGTAGCTTACAGAAGTGCCTGGCGTGCTGCAGTCCTTAGGTTTACAGAGCATCGGACACGACTAAATGACTAAACAACAAGCTTGACTGAGCCCTATTTCAGACTTTCATATCTGTAATTGTAAGCCTTGTATGCAGCACAAATTTCAAATTGCTTTATGTGTCATGGTGAAAAACACCATGGCTTTGATTGTCAATATTGTTAGTGGATAAACAAATAGTTTTTGTTGTTCTAAAACGTCAATAAATACAAGGTTACATTACACAGGTGAATTGATGGAACAGAATTATAAAAAGATATGTATGACGTCTTTTTTTGTGTAGTGTTCATTCCTGTAACAGAACATTAAAATTAAACTGAATATTGTCCAAAATGTTAATAGGTATTTTGTACAATAAATATTTCATTGGCATTTGAAGACTGTTTTCCAACATATGTTTGATGGTTTCTATAATCACATCATTGAAAGCATGTGAATGGCATATATAAGTTGTCTATGGATTGTGAAATGAAATACAGCATTCAATGCAAGTAATACCATGTTTAACTGCATTCCTGCTGTGAAATGTATTTTGAGAAATATGTAGCAATCTTGATAAGGTGTCACATAAAATAAAGGAAACCTTTTTATTTGTACTTATACTTTACGCTTGTTTTCTTCCCCATATTGTTCCTAATGAAACTGGACTAGTTGATAAGACTTTTACTGGATAAGAGAGAAAATAACGATTTATAAAAAGCACATTGTAAAAGGCACATAAGTTCCTGAAGGTGTTATCAGCAGCTAAGTCACAAGATTGCCATATGTGTCAATAAATAGGAGTTAAGGTCAATGTGAGTGTTGCAGTGCCAGAAAACTATGTATATTTTCTGTAAGTGTGTTTATATCCATAATATTAAAGGTCCAATGCAGTCATTAAAACAGTTTTTTTTACTTGGTTTTAAGTGCTGTGTTTTATGATGTAAAGGAGTAACAATGTTTTTTTTAATACAAAGTAATACCGTATTGGCCCGAATATAAGCCGCACCCGCATATAAGCCGCACCCGTAAAGTTCAAGGGGAAAAAATAGAAAAAAGATAGTACTCAAATATAAGCCGCACCCGTAAAATTGGAGAGAAAAAGACTCTCAAAGTGATCAGCCATTGCAAGAAACAGGCTTTCTAATTAGCACTGTAGCTTTTTTGCAGGTTACAGGTTTACCGGATGTTAGAATCACTAAAAACGTAAATCGCTATTCAATACCGCAGTCTCAAGCACGAAAATCGCACACGTAACAAGCAAAGTTCGCAAATCGGCAATGATTTTTTTTACGGTCGCGAATATAAGCCGCACCCGTAACTCGCAAGCTCAAAAATCGGAAAAAAGGTGCGGCTTATATTCGGACCAATACGGTATATTTTAGTGAAATATTCCAGGAACCCATATACAGTTATTCCAACACACAAAGCATATCCATATGATTTTCATTCGCAAATGTGAAGGTATTTTTCCCACCGTTTTGCAAGTCAAACCTCTTTTTTTTGTTCACTGTTAATTAATATTAAACATACATGTGCATGCAACAGTAAAGAAAGGCTTTAGCAAGAAAATATAATTTAAAAACATAGTTCCAATTGTCCATGGATGCTGCGACACTCTGTGTCCCTTCTTGTCCGGGACACTATTGTCCAGACGACAAACACAATCAGCATATATTCCTTTAATTATTCATGCCTGGAACATGCTCACTTGGGAGAGGTATTGTTATGGAATTGCAGGCATAGCCCCCATCTCCTTCATAGCATCTTAAAATTGTATTGTCTTGTATCCCAGCCAACCCTCCTCTAAATGACTTTATCAGGGAGGAGACCTTCATTTAACTGGAAGCCTATACTCTTTGAAAATTAATATAATTAATTTTTATTAATACATATCAAATCATAATTAAAATAACTAACACCTCTTGCTACGTCATTACAGTGGTCCTTTAAATGTTTATCTGCCCACTAAGAAAATAATCAAACTGTCCTAATAGGATTGAACCTTCAGTCTCCACAATTTTTGATACAACTGCAAGTTCAAATAATAATGAGATCTTCTTAACATAAGCAAACAGTAGGCTTCAAGAAATTCAAATAATAATTTTATTTTAATACTTGAAATAACCGCGTCCTAAATTATTGTATCCACAGATTGACATGGGAAAAGGATCATCAAGTCCGTTGGCCTCGGTAGTGTTGCCTTCAAGTCTACTGTCAAATTTAAGCCAAAGTGACTTTTACACAGTATCCAGAGCTCAGTTTACTTTCTTCAACAAAACTGGACTTTTTCAGGTAAATAACATGGTATTAGAATACATTTTTGAAAAAAGGTGCCTAATGAATGACTTTATATCATTGAATTAAATTGTTGTTCTTTGCAGGAAAAATTCTGCAGTGCCAGAAAACAATGTGATTTCTATGTATATGTGTGCATATCAATATTATTAAAGGGCAAGTGCAGTCACTTGATTTTCATTGTTTTGGTTGATGATGTAAAGCAGTATCAATATCTTTTTAGTACAAAGTAATATATTATATAAATATAAATTAATTATAAATTAAATATATTTTAGTGAAAAAAAAAACAAAACCTTATATACAGTCAATCCAACACACAAAGCAAATCCTTGATTTTTATTAGCAAATGTGAATGCATTTTAACCTTTATTTTACATTGTGCCATCAATAAATGATTAACGTTATCAGTTTAAAAAATATTTGCTTCTTTATCTTTTTAATGTGTGTGATAAGCACCATTGTTATGAATTTCTGAGCTTTATATAGTGTAATAATAATGTAGAGTACAGTACGTATATATTTTTTGTGAGCATCCGTTTTAGTAGGACAAATATTTGTTTTCCCACTTAGCCACTTTAGTTTCTGCCATGCCAATCAGATAAGAAGTACATGTAATTTTTTTAAGGAAATGATCTAACGATATTATAGCATGTTCACTTCTAGCATTGTTAAGCTTACAGCTTGTGATATCGTTATAATTAAAAAGAAAAAGCAGTGGAGTGTTACCCCTTTTAACACTCACTGTTTCTGTAGTACGTGCATTTTTATAAAGGAAGGAAAATAGCCTACTGTGAAAAATCTGAATGCTTCTGAAAATATAAACAGGAATTTAAGTAATTAAAGTATCCTAGAAATAACATGATCCTATTTAGCAGCTGAAAGCTTTATGCAGTAATACAAATAACTTCAATATATGTGTTTTCATGTATATTTTTAATTAAATAAAGTAAATAAAATAAAGAACTATACATGCTCATATCTCAGTTGTAGGTTATAGTATTTTCCACTTGCCTATTATTCATATACTTTTTAAAATTATACTTGAAATTACATATTTACATGATCATCACAAAATAACAATTAAAGGGACATATAAGACATTTTTTATATACGTAATTAATTATATTCTCCTCAATGTAATTATCAAATGTATACTTTTATTAAGCCACTGGAGTAATACATTCTCACCTTCTGGAACCTCTCCCTTTTTTCCTGCTCATTCTTATGAGAGCAGACATGTTTCACAGTTGTGTAGCATGGCACCCTGTACAGGTACAAGGAGGAAGGGGAGGTTTCAGTCAGTGAGAATCTGTTACCCAGGGGGCATGTTAGAAGTAAATGAAGCAGGAAATTTTACTGAGGAGAATAAAATTACTTAAGTCACTCATTTAAAATATTTAAATAAAACAAACAAAGTTGCAACTGTCGTCCTGTGAAAGCATGATTCCATGAGCCTCATTTAATTCCAAGCCTGCATTTGCTTTCATACTCTAAACAGTTAAAAAGTGATTTAATTGAACAAGCCCGCAATTACATGGCCGAAAGCAGAATCCGTAAACCATGTAACCATACGTAGCATCTCTGGGCATGATCATGATCAATTAAGCAAGCCCGTAAGTTACGATTTCGAAACAGCCAGTAGTAAATGAGACCGTCATCATGAGATCAGTATGGAAAACATGGAGTTTAAACGTCAATCAATTAATGTTTAGACGTCAGATATGCGATCAAGCTCTCAATCCAGCGATGTATAAATCAATAAAAATAATTGGCCAAACTCTTATAGTCCATGAGGGTGGCCTGATATGTATTAATTCCTTGATTCCCGAGATTGATATAACACGAAAATTAAACATTAAAAAAAGAAAAATATTGCAGATTTGCTTGAGATGCTTGAGACTGTTGTGCAATTAATTCTAAAGTATTTCATTGCTTTCCCCGTATTTTAAAGTACAGTAGTGTGTTTTTATTTGCTTTTGCAGTGTTACAAACAGGTGTTTAACCCCCTTGCGAGTCCTATCTAGTATTCGTAGGATGTTTTGCTACATTTGCCATTTACAGGTTTGAAGGCAATTGCGGGCTTGGTGAATTGTTGCAATTAAATCTCGATTTGCAATTTTAGCGATTGTAACATTTGCAGGCTTGAAAGATCCAAGGCTTAGATGGATTGGAGTTACCATTTTGACAACCGCAGGAATTTTCAGCCTGTAGAGGCCAAATAAATATCCATAACTTTTGCCGGCTACATTACGGGCTTTAGTAATTGCGATTTTCATAATTTAATAGGGCCCTATGTATAGTCCATTGTGTCAGATATTGAAGCATTATTTAAATAGTGTTGTAGTAACTTTAATTATAGCTATAGTTTAAAGCATTTATAAGTAAAATAAGCAGGTTATTGGCAGAATTGTGTATGAATTTTTATTTAGAATTTGCTCAATCTCCACCTTATTAATTAATTAACAAACAATGTATTATTTTATTTTTCCCAAAGGATTCTCACTTGAGTAGCGCAGGACAGAAACTGATTAGTTACGTTGTGGCATGCAGTATTGGAAATATCACCATCAGTAATCTTACAGATCCTGTCAAGATTATAGTAAGACACAAAACACATCCGGTAAGAAAATATTAGTATTTTAACTTTTGCCTGTTTTTGTTACAATTTTAAATATATCTTGGAAATTTTGAGTGGAAGTGTGAATTATTATTATTACTCTTTATATTTATAAAGTGCCAGCATTTTCTATACTACTATCAACAAAGTAGAATGAAGTACAGTGGGTCCTATTAGCAATTTACAAAGGTATAGAGACATTATAAGATAAAAAGAAATACAAGTACAATACAATCTGAATGGGTCAGCAGACGTCTTGGTGCAACTGAATTAAATTCCATCCTCCAAAGAGCTTACAACCTAGAAATAAGCATGCAAATAGAAATGTATGATCTAATGTGCAAAATAAACTAAGTTTTATTTAGCTTTTACTCTTTGCTTAGCCTACATACTTGTCCATCATCTTCTCCACTTTGTTAGTAACCTTCTGTTCCCAATGATTCTTTCTTTATCATGGCTTTTCCATAGGAGAAGCAAAAAGAAGCAAGAGAGATATGTTCATATATAGGGGGACATAATGCATTCCTAGCAGACCGTCTATTCATGATCTTGTTGATTTATTCATAAGTTCATCACCACATGATGCTACAGAGCGTAGAAAAAGCATAATCCTATAGAGCTTAAACTCATTATGACTTTTTACAAGGTCTCAAATGAAGAAGGGATCGCTTGCCCTTTAAATAATTTAGGGCATTTTATAGCACTGTATAATGTAATTGGAAAATAATTGTATTCTTTATTTTCTTTAGCATCCCTTATCTCCATCATGTGTCTTCTGGGATACAAACAAAAACAGTATGTATAGTACTATTTTTTTCTTTAAGTCTACTCCAATTATGTTTTACATTATTTTTACATATGTTGTGGGATCCTAATTCAGACATAGTTGGGGGGGGAGGGGGGGGCGGATTTACTAAAGCTTCACAGAGGTTGAAATGGGCAGGATTACTAGTCATTATGACATTTCTTAAAGGCTTTTTTAGACCAAAAATACTGCCTAACGTTATATGTCGCAACTTCTCAAGATCTGGATGATTTTAGGAGCACTGAAGGGACATGTCGGTGTCATAAGACAATGGCATTTATTTTAATTCGTTAGATTTTAATTAGAATATTAATATGTTTTATGTAGTGCTTTCACTTTAATGTATATAATGCTGAGATCCAGATCAAGTACATGCTCTGTAGGGTTTAGAGTAGGGAGATGTCAAGATGTCTGAAGGTGGCAATTTACCACTACATCCCACCACTTCATGGGCTCATTTTCAAAACCTTCACTCAGTCTCCAGTCGAATTGAGGCAAGATGTATCATGATAAATCTTTTGTATTTCAGTGATTACATTAGGAATATATTATACCTATGTATCTATTTGCTTTTATTTACTTTAATTTATGAACAATTGCTTATAAGCTATGTTTTTTGTGCCTAAAATCATACTTTGTACTGGGTTGGGTCTGCCCTCTGTAGCTCATGCATCTCATAAGTACACAGACCGTGAAGTGCAGTGTTTCAAACTAGGCGATCAGTGACGTCTCTCAAGCAGCATGTTGGACACCATGGACACTGCGCTCCCTTTACCTAGAAGTACACTGTTTTCATTAGCTGCAGAGGGCAGAAACCAATTCTATTCAAATAACTATTTGTAAGATTTTAGGCAGACAAAACAGAGGTCTTAAGCACGTAATAGAATAAAGTACAAAAAAGTAAAGAGATACATAGGTATATTACATTCCTAGTGATATCCAGAAAACATCCATGTCCCTTAGAAAAGAAAATGGGTGTTCACATGATGGAAATGTTATAAAGTGCAATACATTTTTAATTGAATACGCTTCTTAAGACCTTAGTAGAGCATCTATAAAAATTAAGCAAATTTTAAATAAAAATACCTATACATGAAAAATTTACTGGTGACTTTTAGAAACATGTAACATATTACCTGTAATTAAAAAGCAGTATCACTACAGTCATGTGTGCACCCTGTCAAACTATGAGTATATTTTTTTAAATGTGTTGAGATGTACGTCATTCCTCTATCCATTCTTTCACACTTCTCTAGATGGTAATGGCGGCTGGAACCCATCAGGCTGTACTGTACTGAAAAATGAGTCAAATGTTAATGAGACGGTTTGCCTGTGTAATCACCTCACAAATTTTGGTATATTGATGGTAAGTAAAAAAAACACTTCTTCAATTCAAGTTTCCTTATTTCAGTCTCTATACCTCACAAACCTAATTGTGACCATTTTGATTCAGTACTGCTCTGTGTTCCTACTCACCTTATTTTGCCATTATCTAAATATGTAATGGTATTGGGCTTTCTATAATGACATTAGCTGATGTTGCAGTAAAGGGTGGTGGTGGTGGGGGTTGTGGACAACATTAGCTTTTTGATATGTTCTTAAAATATAAGCTCCATTAAATATATATTTTGAAAATGTTTATGGGCCTTGTAACACGAGTCATGTTTCTGAAAGAGGAATATTTAATTGTAGGTAACTCAAGTTTCCACCCCTACCACTTCTTCCTCTGTTTAAAAAATGTCACATTTGGTATGATTGACTCCTTTAAACAAACTCTGATGCCTAAAATGCCAAATATTTTTTTATTTTTTTAATTAAATTTCAGATACAAAAATACAAAATACATACATACACATGTAGTACAAACATAACATGTTTCAAAACTTCCTAACATTCATACTATCAATGTTCCAAGGTGACGAAGTTGTATATAGCTTGAAAGACGAAATAAGTATTTAATTCTGGGAAATGATGTATACCAGTCCCTCTTTTACCAGTTGATATAGGGGCCAAAATTGGCTAACAAGCCATTATTACTCATCATATCACTAAATGATATTAAATATTCCATTCAGCGTTGGGGCTATGGATTGGTTCCAGTGTTTCACAATAACCAATTAGTGACAAGGAAATTATAAAAAATGTAAATGCCAACATTGACATCAATGATTTTATGTTTACGCAAAATGGTCTTTAGTGATTTGTATAGATATCTTATTAAATATATATGTATTACAAGGCCTAAATGCTATTCTTTTTCTTATACAGGATCTCCAGAGAACTGGGACACTCATTGATGAAAAAAATGCAAAGATTCTCACTTTTATAACATACATTGGCTGTGGAATATCTGCCATTTCTACAGCTGCCACCCTTCTTACATATATTGCATTTGAGTATGTATTATATTTAATATCTATATTGCCAAGTTTGCAAAAAAAAAAATAGAGTGTCTTGAAGTTTTTTTAGTCTACACCAGCGGCCTGCAACCTTTTCTAATTAAAGAGTCAATCTATGTAAAAACCTTAGAGTGACCAAAAGAACCAGTGTATAAGACCATCTATAAAACTTAGATACTGTAGTCTTAAATGAAGTAGCGCACTGGTACATTCTCAAAATCATATAGATGTTGCTTAATTTGACTTTCATTAATTCATGAAGCAAACTAACACTGATTTGAATTCACAGCTAGCAATGATTTAAATTCATGCTAACAAAATTTCAGAAGATCCACATTTTGATCTTGTTGTATCTAGAATCATACGTTGTTGACCCTTGATATAGACTTAGATTATAGTTAGTTGGTTTGAACTGTGCAGTTGTATGTAAAATGTAATATTTATCTTTTTTTTTAGGAAAATAAGACGGGATTATCCTTCAAAAATTCTAATGAATTTAAGCACAGCTTTGCTATTTCTCAACCTGTTCTTCCTATTAGACGGCTGGCTTGCATCATTTGACATTAACGGACTTTGCATAGCAGTAGCTGCACTGCTACACTTTTTCCTTCTGTCTACATTCACATGGATGGCTTTGGAGGCAGTTCATATGTATATTGCACTTGTCAAAGTTTTCAATACATACATCCGAAGATATATATTAAAGTTCTGCATCATTGGATGGGGTAAGACCATCATCCAGATTTAAAAACAACTTGCCTGCCTGCCCCGACTGTGTACCCCTAGCTCATGTTCATTTGATAGAATGATAAGACTTGTCAGATTGATTGCAAAATGATGTTAGAATAGATCAAATGTATGTTTTTGTGAACATTTATATTGTAGTAGTAATAGTAATATATGAACATTCTATTTTTTTAACAATATTTTATTAGAGGCTAAGGTATATATAATATTAATGAGAATACGTAATTACTAACTCCATAAACTAACCTTTACATTGTATATACTTTTTGATTTTTACTGAATATAAGACTATACATTTCATATATACAGTTTACTCAGTTACACTGTAGCACGACTTCAGCGCGCCTACTTAGGAGCGCCGACAATTGGGCATCACAAACATGTGCGCAGGCCTGGAAGCATGCACGCGCCCCTACCAGCTTCCCCTGCCTGTTATACCCTTGTCTATTATATGTACTGTATCCCTGCCTGCCCCGACTGTGTACCCCTGCCTGTTCTCTCTCTCCCCCCCCTACTCTCTATCACACATCACTCCCTCCTCCCAATCATAGATATTACTTACCCCATCCCATGGGCATACAGGGGAGTAATGGGCCACAGCCAGGCCCGAGACTTCACAGAAGGGAAACATAGATGTCGAGGCGCACTATTGCCCGTGGGATGGGGTAATAATATCTGTGGATGGGAGGATGGAGAGATGTGTGATAGAGAGGAGGGGGGAGAGAGAGAACAGGCAGGGTTTTACAGTCGGGGGTGGCAGGGGTGCAGTACATATAATAGGCAGGAGTATAACAGGCAAATATTCAAATTCAAATAACGATTAATAGTGTGTCTCATTTGAATGATGTGCCACTAATTTAAATATTATGATAAAGTGCCATGCAAACTTTACCCTACTGATGTGAAGGTAACATCTCTCCATATTCAAAAATAATTAAAAATGATCTTCTCACACAAAGACAAGGCAGCATAAGCTATGATAATGCTAGATCACAGAATATGAATTCTAACACATTTCATACCATTAATAGTGTATCTCATTTGAATGAAATATAATATTATAACAGAAAAAAAAGTGTACTAACTTCAGTGATAACCTATGTTCAATTTAAAAAAGTAACTATTAGATATAATTCTTTAACACAAAGTGCTGATAAGTTTACTTGTATCTATTTATTTTTAACTTCCTCTAAAATGACAATGAAAACACAAACAAAAATGTAATTATCTCATAGGCTTTTATAAATTGCCCTTAATGAGACCTTTAACTTTTGTTGCGTGAGACACATTTAAATATATTTATGATGTGGGATAAACAGCATTAGGCAGAGTTTAAACAGAAAAATTCTAAACTTCTTTTGTTTTCTATGTTTTTTTTATTATGTGGGGGATTGCCTATTTTTGAAAATATCTCCTCTAGAAAATATGGGAATTTGAGATATATAATATCACAATATTTTCACTGCTTTTATCCCTAAGTGATACATATACCTCATTGTAGCATGCTTTAATCTATATGGTTTCTCAACCATACATGTATTTGCTTTATCACTTTGTTTTGCTTTATCACTTTGTTTTTTTTTTTCTGTCATTTAATATGTATTTTATATACACACAAAAGGATGTATTAAGACAAATGTTACACATGATTTATGTTTATTTTAGGTGTTCCTGCTGTAGTGGTTGCAATTGTTCTTGCAAGTACAAACAGTAACAGCGCATATGGGAAAAGCTTGTATGGTCGAGATGACCAGGGGAATGGAGGTGATGAATTGTAAGTAATGATATAATCAAAAATTATACATTGTTGTCTAATATTGTCTTATAATTGCTACAAAGGGCTTGGACAAGTAGTCCCAAAATAAAAATAACCTGTGTATGTTTAGCATAGATATTTTGTATATTGGTTACCATTACAACTTATTGCAATTTAGTAACTTGGAAATATAAAACAGATAGTTGTGGCTGTTTAGACTCAACATAAATATTTATTTGCATATAATTAACTTGCCACACAAAGCTTCATGGACATAATAGTAATTTTTAATATGTTTTTTATAGCTGTTGGATAAACAGTGATATTGTGTTCTACGTGACCTGTGTGGCCTATTTTGGAATCATGTTCCTCTTGAATGTGGCTATGTTCATTGTGGTGATGGTGCAGATCTGTGGAAGGAATGGGAAGAGGACCAATCGCAGTGTTCGAGAAGAGGTCCTGAGGAACTTGCGCAGTGTAATCAGCCTCACTTTTCTCCTCGGAATGACTTGGGGCTTTGCTTTTTTTGCTTGGGGCCCAGTGAACCTTGTCTTCATGTACCTGTTTACTATTTTCAACTCACTTCAAGGTATGATGAAAACCTCATGCTTAACATTTAATAACCTGACCCATATATTTTCCTTTTTAGTACATCCTTCTCTATTTACTTTACTTTAGTAAGATAATGAAAACCATTTAAATGCAATTGAACCTCAGTCAACCTAAAACCATAAGGCATTCGTCTTCCTTTTCAGTAAAAGTGGCCACTGTTTCCCCATTTCATATACTTATTTTTTAAATGGTTATATAGAGGTGTCAGCCACTTCAGCTCTGACATTTTGAATAAACAAAATAAATAATAAATATTTATAAAATAAAGTCTCACTTTTCATGAACTAGTTGTTTCCTCACAGCCTCAATTTTGCAAGTTGATTCCCATGTTTCAAAATATTGAGAACGTATTTTTAATATTCTGATAAATAGAGGCAGCTTCATGGTATTTCTGATTTGGGCCAAAACAGTACAAATTTGCACTAGAAATTAAACTTGCTTACAAATTCAACCAAAAATCACTATCTGGTCTCGATAGATAAAAATGTAAGGCCTGCAACAGGCCTAAATTTAACATTAAGCAGAGTAGGGAGCTGTATACGGGGAGCTTGCCTCTAGGGGTCTCCATACTTTTATAGTGAAACATCTATTAATTCACTGCTAGAAGTATCTGTGGTTTACACAGTGCTCCATGTAGAAAGAGTGCTTTGGGGTGGGAACAACTAAGCTCCAAGAGCAGTTCACTGAGAACATTTACTTACTCAGGGTAATTTATTAACACTTTAATATTAAAATATATTCGTGTAGTAGTAGGATACCTGAGAATTTGTTTTCCTAGGGACATCTCAGATGTAAAACAAGCCCTGTTTCCAAGCCTGGTCAGCTTCAAAATCTAATTGTCATTATGGTGTATCAACATCCCTCTAAGCAAGGTCACCTCAAGAACTTCCTGTTGTCTTCTTTCATGATGTCATATATGTAATATATTGTTTATTACTTTAACAATCCCATCCTGGACCAATGTAATAATTTTGTTGCTGCTTGTGGATTGCACAGGTCATAAATAATATGTACAGGCTACCCTTTCATGTATAAGCATGATAAACCACCTAGCTGTATAAGCAGGGTCACTACTAAACATTATTCATATAAAACAGCATAGTGCCACCTACTCAGCCTTGGAAAATTGTAAGAAGGGAGGATATGTAGAGATGGTATGGATATGGACGTCTGAGTAGCTTGATTCATAAAAAACAAACATATATTTCTTACAGGTTTATTTATATTTGTTTTCCACTGTGCGTTGAAAGAAAATGTCCAAAAACAATGGAGAAGACATCTTTGCTGTGGCAAACTTCGACTGGCTGATAATTCAGGTAACATATCTTTTAGCCTGAAAAGTGCAAGCTATTGATGGTGGAAATGTGTATCTATGCGGAGAAAAGGACTTGCAAAAATTGTGTCAGTCTATATATACATAATTCTTATAATTTCCTTGGAAATTCCCTTCTAGCTCATATTTGACTGAGAGAATAAATCATCTTTTGTATCATATAAAATACAAAAGAGTTTTATTACAGAAAAAGATATATACCGTATATATTTTAGGAAAAACCTCACATGTTTGTAACAACTAACAAGATTAGCAACTATGTAAATTGTGAACAAAAAATTATTAGGGACTTGTAAATTCTGAAGATTAGTTTGTTCAAGTTTCCACCATGTTTGGCTTCCTGAAAGCTTGAAGTTTTTTGTATTTCACATATAAGACAAACAAAACCATGTTCTTTTGAAATCAAAAGAAGTTATACATGAAAGGTTACAAAGATAAGTGCTAACTGAACAAAAAATATGTATGTAGTTACTAATGTATTTTATTTTGCAGGCTTTTTATTTATTTTTATTGCTATTCAACCAAACAAAATGGCTGTTTATCTAGAAAAAAAAAAAACCTGAATAGTTAAAATTTTCAACTCAACCGTATTAAAAGTTTCTTGGCATTTGTCCTTCCATAGCTTGTAACATATACATAAGACAAAAATACATAGTTGCTTAGTAGCACTATCTTGTTTTCTTTCCTTCTTTGAGATATTGTCTTTATTTTTTTAGATTGGAGTAAAACAGCAACTAACAACACAAAGAAGGTCAGCTCAGATAATCTGGGAAAATCCCTTTCCTCCAGTTCCATAGGCTCAAACTCAACCTACTGGACATCAAAATCTAAATCCAGCTCCAACCCATTCTTTAAAAGGAACAGTAGCACAGGTAAGCCACATGTCTTTCTTCACTATTGCTTAGATTCACTACTCGTCAATATAGCTACATTAAAATCTGGAGGTCAGTTAAAAATCTTGTCCCTTGCAAGGATGTGTTTAGAAATGGGTTATAAGGGGAAATATGCTTACATCAAATAATTGCATCATAATGTATTTTAATGTAAATAATCAATATGTTCGTGTATAATAAAATCAACAAAATGTACCCCGTCACCCTACATTAATTAATGCTCAACTTTTGATAAAATGCATTGAGTGAGCTTTGCAAATTAATACATTTTGTAAATATAGAATTTTTCCCCATACATACTTCTAATTATCCCTAGATAAAAAATGGCTACTCAAGATGTCATAATATCATACAGTATCTTGTAATTCATTTGGTACTGTTTTGAAGGAGCTGCTTTTAGATTTTCAATTAGGTAACAAGATGGGATAAACTGGATTTCCCTATTTGTATATGTTACCATTTTGGTAAATACTGTTCGCTTTCTGTTGCTTTCACAATTGACCCAGACATTCATATGTTTATGGTATAGATAATGGCTTCTAAGAGCATCCCTTAAGCAGAGGTGGACTCATCCAGGTAATGTTTCTATAAGGTTTGTTGGATGCATGACCTTTCAGCCAAAGGGTGGGGTGCTCTTGCATGAAGTCATACAATGGACAAGTGGACTATTCTAATTACAAATTCTGCTGATTCTGCTCTTCTATCTTGGGTCATTGGCTCTTATTGCGGTGGTAATAAAGGTTCACATTTGCTTTTCATGCTGGATTGCATCAAAGGTGATCTTGATTCTTCTTGACAGTATAACATAGCATATTATCAAATAATAATAATATGCACACTTCTAAAAGTAATGTATATGATTACACATCAATTTGAAGAAAAATAATTGCAAATCAATTTATACATATATAATTCCCCAAAAAATTTAACATTATAATATATTGCAAGAAGACATTCAATGAAATCACCAAGTTGCTTGCGATGGGCTGTGGTTCACATACAAATGTTGAATGTTAAAATGCTTTTAGACTCTGTTTGCCTATCTGTATAGCCAAACTCAGTATCTAAAGTAAATATGTAGAAATGTAATAAATCAAACTGTAATGATTTCAATTCAAATACCTTGCTTGAATGCGTTGACATCATGCTTCAATTACTCTTTGAATGCTAACTAAATTAAATGCATTTCTTCATTCATATCACATAGAAATTAATACTAAATAATTAGATTGTTTTTTTTATTTTATTGTTTTTACCGCATTATTACAATACAGTTAACAACAAATCATCACAACATACACACTAACAAATATATTGCACATTTCACAGGACAGTCTACTACAGTAACAAAAAAATTATACATTTCAGTTCTTTGTATAGTCAATCCATATTTTCTATCAATTATTGTATTTTATCATTTGTTTTTAAATAAATAAATTCATTTTTCTCTATTTGAAATATTGCTTATTCCATTACATACCTCACTCCAACTAGGTAGTACCTCAGACTTCCAGCACTTCTAGCTATATTACATTTAATAATCATTGAAAAAGCAATAAAGAGTGTTCCATCAGACATGGACCATATCTGCCTCTTGTCCACATTGTCTCCAACAATCCCTCTTATTCTATAACCTCCACTTGAGTGGAGAGACAGGATCTGTATAAAAGAAATGGAGAAGCTTGTAATATTGTTCCCAAAAGTTACAACAATGTAAATTAACCTTTGTTGCCAATACTGATTTACTCCAATCCCTTTGTCTAGGTTCTATTCTCAGCAGACCACTCCATTTCTTAAAACTTTTATTATTTTTGTCTGACTCCTGCCCAATAGAAGTCTATACCAACCTGATACAGTAATCCTAGACTTCTCTACTTTTAAAGGACAAGTCTTAAACCTTTGAGAGATCATCATGTTTCTTGATGAGATACTGTCACATTCCCAAACATGAATTATCACAACTAGGCATTTACCTAACTTATTACTACCATATTTTTTTAGCCATAGACATTTTGTTAAGATCTTTCTATCTGACATATATTTTTCCAGTACATTCCTACCCACTTTCCCCTCATTCCTAAGCCAACCAATACATGATATAACATAGATGCCTCATAATATAATTGTTTATTAGAGACCATCAATCCCTCTTCTTCAATGGATACTGGTAAAGCTTGTATGCCTATTGTTGGCCATTTCTATTCCAAATACATTTCATAATGATACTATGAATATATTACAGAAAGGCCATAGGGACCTTTACTGGGATACACTGAAAAACATAAAAAATTGAGGTGGAGCTTTAATTTTATCCTCCTCCCTTTCCCCCCTTATCCTACTCCCTTTTCCCCCTTCGCCTCCCTCCTCCCTCCTGCTTCCCTTATCCTCTTCCCCCCTCGTGCCCCCTTATCCTCCTCCCTCCTTCCCCTCCCCCTCCTCCCTCCTTCCCTTCATTCTCCCCCTCCCTCCTTTCCCCCTTATCCTCCTCCTACCTGTGGGATGCTAAAACTGCAATATTCTTTTATTGCCACACAAAACATTTGTCAACATAATAAAAAGTTAATGCTTTTTTTTTAGTTAAATTCCATGGGCCTCATTCTATTATCGGTCGTAGGAGATGCAGGGCCGCAAGGACCGGCCGCAAGCTATTCGGCTATTCTATTCCCCTCCGGCCGGGGATTCCGGCAGGCTTGCGGCCGGCGCCTTGCTATCCCTTGTGGCCGCTCGCGCCGGAGGAAAGCCTTTGATCTAAAACGGCCGCAAGAAAATCCCGGTTGCTATTCAATTGCTCCGGGAACCCTCTCTGAAAGGCTAAAACCGAGCCGCAGCCTACTTGCTGGAAAAAGGTCCCCCTAGCACTAATTAAGCACATTATAAAGCCGAAATAAAGCCATCCTGCACTCTTATGAGACTATAAAGTGATTGTAGGTGTTAGCAAAAATAGCACAACATTCCCCTACACTAAAATCCGTAAAAAAATTATTTTTTAAGTTATGTCAAAAATCCATGTAAAAAGTCCTGAGGGCTTGGAGCACCTCAGACCCGCCCACGCTGCGGCCGGAAAATAAACAGTTAATGTAAACTCAGATTTGGGCTGATGTGCAAGCTTGAGAGGGGGTTGCTATTAATCCTCATGTCCCCCAATATGATCCCTAGCATTTACAGAGCTGTACAGTGCTGTCTTGAATTCATTTTTGCTTTTAAAGTTTTCTGAGCTTACGGCCGGTTGCAAGATATACGGCCGGCCGTAAGGGGAGATCCTTGCCGTATAATTGAATTGCAAGATAACGGAACCCCCGCAAGGAATCGCAGCCTTGCGGCCGTTTTACGGCCGATAATAGAATGAGGCCCCTTGTATTTATATACAAATCTTTTCCCTTATGTGTATGGAAATAACGGTGCCTTTTTTAAAAATATAGGTCAATATATAATTATGATAGGATTTAATTAAATAGGTAACATCCTCCTCCCTCCTTCCCCTAATCCTCTTCCTTCCCCACTTATCCTCCTTCCTTTCCCCCTCTCCAATTACCCCCCTTTCTCTCCTTACTATCAGGTGATCAGATCCTGCTGATGATCCTTCCCCTGTAGCGCTGGCTTCTGACTGTGTCCGAACCGTCATATGGTAATGACGTCACGTCATTAGCATATGCCGGTTCGGACACAGCCAGAGGCCGGCGCTGCAGGGGACAGAGCAGCAGGAGCTGATCGCCTGATAGTAAGGAGATAGGGGGAAGTGGGGGGGGGGGGGGTAATTGGAGAGAGGGAAAGGGAGGAGCAGAAGGGGGGAAGGAAGAGGATAAGGGGGAAGAAAGGAGGAGATACAGTGGGCCTTGCGATAAGCGCCTATGGCACTCATTGCAGCCCAGGTACTGGGTCCCCGCGGGCCTTGTGGTTACAGGCCGCAATGGCTCACCTCGTTTTGCCCTATGGGCCGCAACTGCGTTACCAACACCGCAAACGTTACGAACAGCCCTGCAAACTGATAACTATTATAGTGATGTTACTATATTAAACCATAATAGAGTTCAAAATATCACCCTTAAACCCAAACTTCTCAAGAGTATATTTCATAAATCCCAGATGACCCCGTCAAAGCCCTTCTCTGCATCTAATGACATAATCAGTATGGGCATGTGAGAACTCTTTGCATAGACTATCAAATCTATTAGCCTTCTTGTGCTATCCCTCCCTTTCCCCAGTGAATACTACTTGATCTGTATTAATTAACTTACCATTATTCTGCCCCTTGCTTTTATTTTGTATATTATATACATTTTCATAATAAATTATAAACACTTCCACTACTTGATTACCATCATACACCGTTCCATCTTCAGGATTTACTAATTTGGTTATTGATGACCTAGCATTCTTACATCTAAATTTATTTGTCAGCAATCTATCAGTTTTATTTTCTTTATAATACATTTTTAGTTGTAATTTCTCTAAAGTCCACCAATTTTTGTAATATACCTTTGATTTTATTTTGTATCTCAATTATCTTCATAGGAAGTAATTTACTAGAATTTGATTTATTAATTTGATCCTATTTGTATAATTATATATATATAGCACAAAAAGGGGGGCACACTGTTTCTTTTTTTTTTTTATTTGATTGTTTTTTTATTATTATTTTTTTTTACTCTTAATAGTTTAAACCAGAGATTCCTAGACAAATTTGGAATTCTAATAAAGATGCATCTCTAATTTATTTGATTTACTATACAGCATTGGTATTGACATATTTTATCTTTCTCTTTTAAAATCATGTTTATATTAATTTTCTTTATAGAATAGGGAGAAAATATAAATACTATGATATTAAGAAATTGTTGTTTAATCTAAAGGACCACTTTGGTCAAATTTTTAAAATGTATCTTTTAAAGTACTGTAACGAAAACAGGCAGCATTATTTTAGAATCTAAAACTAAATAATAAAGCCTCAAAATGTATTAATTGTTGTTTACTTTTATTCTGCTGTGTTTTCAGCAGATGAACTTCCTGATATGGGAGGGGTCTTTGAATGCACAACAGGAAGTATATATCTGGACAATGGAAATTTGGCCATCATAAGTGGCAGTGCTCTCAGTTGGACTAAAATTAAGTAATTCAATTAAAAGGACGCCTGCAAAAGTATTAGAAAACAAATGGAAACTTGCTGTAAAGAATACTTATCTAAATAAAATGTATACAATATAAAGGATGTGTTTATTTATTTTACTTTCTAAAAACATTTTACCCATTATCATGTTTAGTTATTTTAAATACTATATAGAAAAAATATTGTCCATGGTGGTCCTTTAGCAATATCACAGAAGCCAAAAAGAGAAAAAGTAAAAAAAGAATAAATAAAATATTAGTGGGATGCTAAAACTGCAATATTCTTTTATTGCCACAAAAAGCATTCATCAACATAATAAAAAGTTAATGCTTTTTTTAGTTAAATTCCTTGTATTTATACACAAATCTTTTCCCTTATGTGTATGGATATAACTGTGCCTTTTTTTTTAAATGTAGGTCAATATATAATTATGATAGGATTGAATTAAATAGGTAACACTGAGTTAGGTAGAAGTGAGGTACAATACAACTGCAGCCTTTTGAGTCCATTACTATTGGAACATGTAGAATCATATAATAAATGATGCTGTTATTTGTGCTGTCTTGAAGCTTTAAATATAAGAAAAATAAATTTGTGTACAATGCATAGTTACAACAGTTCTTAGGTTACTCCATCCAGTTTGTAGTTGGTAGCTGCTGCTCTCAGTTTCCTCTATGTTCCAGATGAGTTGGTGTTGTAGTGTGACGATGATAGCGATACCAAGGAGAAACGGTAGAAGCAATCATTGCGGTAATCTCTCTACCCATTGCATTATGTTCAAAAGTCCTATAGTGCATGAAACGCAAAGAGAGAGTACCACAGAGATTCTTCAGAAGCCCTATAGTGGGTGAAACATGTAAAGAGATTACCATAGGTTTTTAATATAATTTTAGAAGCTTCAATTCTGATCCAAATATTAGCGTCTTTTAGTATATAACTCTACAGGCCAAGATTTGTCTGCAATCATGGTCTTATAAGAACCGACATTCTCATATTCCTCAACTGCCTTTTTTCCTCTATCCAGTCTTTTTGCTTGCACTTATCATTTATACAAATATATATATTTTTTATTTTAAACACACGCAATAATAGAACAATATATATTATAAGCAGCAACTTTGTAAATTAAATATATTGTTGACATATTTAATTTACTTGCCTGCCCAACCACTGCTGAACTCCTAAATGAGGAAGCCACACGAAAGAAAAATATGTGCTCTGGGAAAGATAGATATTTTAGAGTGGTTATAAATTAAATATAAAATAAAGAGCTTATGGGGCTTTTTATATAAGTATGTTTAAAAAAAATAACCAATTTGGAGTTTGTCAGCAGAGGTCAGAAATAATATTTAATGGCTTTCGAGATTATTTGTTATTTATTAGTGCTACTTTTATTACACAAGGAGACCTAATACAAATAAATATTTCTATGGTCACATAAATTTATCTCTTAGTAGACTGTGATAAATAAGCAGATATAAATATTAGTACAAATATCGACCTTGGCCTACCAGCTACAGTTCTATCATTATGGTTGTTACTTTTACACAAATGGAAAAATAGTAAATAGTCTAGCATTTAAACAGTCACTCTTGTACTGTTAGGGAAAACACACTTTTAGTTTCTCAAATATGCATGTTTATGTCAATATAAGATACAAATGCATGATATTTAATGGAAATATTCTAATTACTATTATATTTTTCAGATTATATATTCGGCAAGAGACCTTCAGTCAAATTTACCCCAGTGGACGGTGAACAGACATCAATTCTTCCTGTTCATCATGTTATTGACAAGGTCAAAGGATACTGCCATTCACATTCTGACAACTTCTACAAAAACATCATCATGTCGGACACCTTCAGTCACAGCACCAAGTTCTAGCCCGAACAGGAAGGTCCAGCTATCAAATAAATTCAAGAAGAATAAAGGAAATACTGAAATATAAAAAGGGATAAACAAGGGATAACTAATAATATAAAAAAGTTCCTGTATTGTCAGCTACAAAGACTGAGAGACATCCAGGCACCTTTCAACATGTAATGTCTTTCACTAGAAGACTACAAACAAATGAAATCTTTGAAGCACCATTGTGTTTCAGACAATATTTGGCCTGATAAGCAATATAACCTAGACGTAGAGTATGGAAAACTGGAATGATCTCCATTGTTTGCCACACGTCTTTCGGTCTCTATGAAATGAGACTCAGTACCATCTTTGTCTTATGCTGGTACATCCAAAGAATCAGTTAGGGCTATTTGCAACTCTATCACATTTACCTATGTTTAATCCTACAAATGGGAATTATCTTGAGCCAATACACATTGTGAGTGTGTAAAAAGTGAATTATTCCTATTACTGAACTTTTCACAAACATTTAACCAAATGTTTTATAGCTGGTATAGAAAGAAGTCGGAATGTCCAGGACAGAAAGCTGCTTTGTCAACTGAATTTCTACAGCTTTAATTAGTTTTTGAAATATATTTTTTAAATAAATGTCAAAAATGATAATGTTTGGGAACCTCATCCAATATTTACTAAAAAGACTTATAAAGCAATATTTGTTTGTTATAATAGCATGTATTTTTACAGGAATTAGAACAGGTTTTTTTTGTGGTTCCTATGGTTGTATGGATTATTAGCATATAATAAAATACATACTTGTAACCTTTAGGTCTTTAAAAATGATAGTTGCTTATAAATGCAGCAACCAATGATAACAAATGTGAAAACGTGCTGAGCAAGAAAAAAAAATAATACAGCAAGAACTGATTCCTTAAAAAACAAAAGGTAAAACAAAATAATGTGCGTAATTAAATATAATGATTTCATTTGTACTGTTTTTAGAGAAAGGAAAGCAAAGTAATTATAGTTGTCGATGCCCTGTACTGGGCCAAAACAAGTGAAGTAACATTATTGTGGGAATGAAAACAGCAGCTAATAAATTAAATATAACTAGATTGTTAATATTAAAAGTTAAAAGTGACAAAAAAGCTATGTTGACATCATCCAATATGTTTACCTTTTTTAAAGGCTGTTTATTTATCTATTGCTTTGTCAGTTCTATCAGACAAGGTTACCTTTGTTTTAGGGTGAGTTAGGGTCATAATGTCTCAAAGTGGGCCTTTTGAACCCTTTCTCATATATACTCTTAGCCTTATTGATGGCACAATAAAGGTATTATTTCTAGAGGGGGAATTGCAGTGAACACACAACAGATAAATATTTTAAGAAATAAAAACTTCATAAAGAATTGGTACAAATAATAATATATATGACACAATGTTAAGTGGAACCAACTCTGGTAACATGACTCTTTCCAACAATATACTATGGAAGCAATGTGCCCTGTGCTTGTATGAATGAGATGCTTTGAAAACCTATTACTAACTTTTAATTTTCTGTTCCTCTTGTTAGTCAGCAGATGAGAGAGATTCAAGGAACACCTTCGCAAGAGCACAATACCAGAATATAGTCCCATTAGCTCTATTTTGAGAGGGATTATCAGCCTTATTAAATTGCGATTCGGTAAATTTAAAAGGGCTCTATTTAAGCACACAGCATATTTTATTTACAGAAGTTTTTAGTTAGTGAAGACCTTGCTTTTGGATAGAAGTTCACCAACTAAAAACTTCTGTAAAAAAATATGCTGTGTGCTTAAATAGAGCCCATTTAAATTTACCGAATCACAATTTAATAAGGCTGTATGATTGGGAATTCACATTAGTGTCACTTCTCTGTCATTCTCTAAAACACTTTTGGAGAAAAAGTTATGCTATTATTAAACAACAAGTCAATAAGTATAATGTTAAATTGAAGGTTTTCATTGATGCAACTGGTGTTTCATATAAATACTGTCTCTTAGCCGATGTCTTGCTCTAAAGTCATACTTTTTCATATAAAAGGCTGCAGATCCCTGTTCTAGACTTTAAAAATAGGCTTCCTAATAAAGTTGCATTTATGACATGCAGATATATTTACAAAGGCTTAAATCATTCTAATCCATAATGCATGTACAGTATGTTTATGTTATTATCCACTCAAGAGAACCTCAAATGTTGAAAAATAGATTTCAATAAATGAAGCACTGAAGGTAAAACTTCATCTTGGATATTCACAAAATCATTTACACACCTTCATACACCTCAATGCAAAGGATAGAATGAAGTTGTAGCCTTAACATACAAATTGCCAAATATCCAGTTTTTCATAGAAAATCACTGCTAAAAAATGTCAAGGATAGAGTGGAGTAATTGTTACAATGTGTCATTCCGATTAACAGCCTTTACCTGTATATGTTGCTACGTTTTATGATGACTTTATTGTTTTTTTACTACCATGTAGTAGACTCTTAATCTATTAATGCCCATTTTTTGATTTTTGATTTTTTTTTTGTAATAGTGTCTTACACTATCAATGCTTGTCAGGTATTTTCAAGCTTCTAAACACCAACTCGTATTGTGTATTAATTCCTCATCATACAGGTTATTTAACCTATTTCTAAAGTACTGTTTCACTGTTTCCACAGTTCATATTATGCTGTGGTTGATATAGTTTGCCTTGTACATATTTATTTATTTGTTTGGTTGAGCGCGTCAAAATATGTTTGTTTCTGTCAGCTTCACAATATCTGATTGTATCTAATATTCATATTACATCAATGGGGAAAGGGGCCTTGTGTGGTATTCAGCTATGCTAGGGAGAGTTTGTGGAACACTGTATACCAGCTGTGCCTTTCACTGTAACACATAGAATTACTGTGTGAGCTTTGTTAGTGCGTAGAATGTAGAGCAATAGATGTATAGCTTGTGTAAACTGATATGTTCCTGTTTTTAAATAAATATGAATTTCTTTAATTTATATTGTGTTTTTTTTCTCTGTAACATATTTTAATACAATTTGTTTTTTGGTTCCTGATATTTGTTATGCTTCAATTAGCTACAGTATGTAGATACTAAACACTACTATATAGAGTATGCTCAGAGTATGCAACAAGGGCCACTGGACCTCAGGAAAAAGTCACACTACATTTACATATATATAATTTGTTTTATATTGCTCCTTCTACAATAGTGTCTAGCCACGGAGCATGATTCTGTCCATGATAGCGCACTCCAGTTTAGCCTCTGCAGATTTAAAGTAGTGATGGCTTCACCTAGACAGTTGTGTATGTGCTTGGTGAAAGCATGCTGAGGGCCCTGTGTAATCAGACAAAGGTCCATATTTGACCCTTGGGCCTCAGATTCCCCACTGAACTGAAATCATGCTGCCAACTCCTGGCATCAGTACTTTATGTGATAAGAATGCTGACTTCTCAGCAAATTTACATAATTACAATACCCTAGCCTATGGGACTTTTTGCTTCTGGCCACTGGACCATGGACACTAACCACTTGGCCAGCTGAATCACCATTCCAATATGCCCCAGATAGCACATATCTTTATTTGTAAGTTCACCACTTTTTATACCATTCTTACTTGCAAAATATCAAAGAACAATTGCTTAAAAAATTATGACATTGGAAAATACTATGTCGCTTGCTGAGTTGTGGTGTTGTATGATGTGTTTCCCCAAGTCATAATTGCATGCCCTGGACCTCTAAGGCCGCTTTCCTCTGACACTTGAGCTTAGATCGCTCTAGATCCATTTTCAATTTTTATAGCTGTTATTTTGTGTGTATGTTTTAGTATGCAGCTATTGCATTAAGCTAAATAAAAATATTCCCATACTCAGGTTGGACACCCCGAATCCAGACATTCTGCCTCCAAGGCTCATGCTATCCTATCAACCCCTGCTGTGCCCAGTTCCCGACAGGAGGTAGTTGACTAGACTCCTCGCCACTTAAGGCAATTGTTCTTTGATATTTTTCATGTAAGAATGGTATAAAAAGTGTTGAACTTACAAATAAAGATATGCGCTATCTGGGGCACATTGGAATGGTGTGTTTCTTTGAGGGTGTAGGCTATAATCTCTCCTGAACTGATACTGCAATCCTAGAAGAAGGTTATAGATGAACTGGGTGAGATCTGTGGGTAGGACTGGTCTGTCTAGCCTTTTCAGGCCCCCTAAGAGCATGTCATGATGATTATGCTAATCCAGTGATCCTGTGTTCCTAATGCTTCTGCTATGATACTGATATGACTGCTGGGCACTAAGAAGCACCCCCTCAAGATCCTGAGGAAGGAGTTTTTTGGGGTAAAGCAGATCCCCCTCCCATGGGATGTAACATTATGCATATTTGGACATCTCAAAATATACTCATATAGTCTATTTACAATTTTAAACTAAAGAAGGAAATCATGACCCAGTTCTATATAAGATTGGCTAGTGCAAAATATTGACATAAAAATGTAGCCTCTTGCCAACCTCTTTCATATATAAAAGGTACAAGGAACAAAATAATGTTATATCATACACTTTAAAGAGCATGTTATAACAGCACAAAAATATTTTCTCCGATAAAAAGAATATTAATAAAACATTTTTATACATGAAAAGTTCTCTAGATACACGAACCATGCCACTTTTATCTCTCTGGCTTTGAAAAATACACTTCATAGTTGCTTATTCAGCAATGGAAGCTTTAGTATAAAAAATAAAATACACTGAGAAAAACATCAAATATCTACTGCAGGATTTGATATTATAGCTCAAGGGTTTCCCTGACACTGATATACTTAGAAGTATAACAATTGGTCAGATCAATTAAAGCTTTTTGATAAGATCATAATTATCTGCACAAGGAGCATGTTCATGGAAAATACAAAAAATGATTGTTAATTGAGCATCAGACAAAAAAATATTTCCCAGCTTGTTCCTTGATTTGAACCCACAAGCTGATTGCTAAATGTTACAGGAATGTCACAGAGGTGATGTAGTCGAAAGTGTTACACACTATTTAAAAAAATCTACTATTTTATGGTTAATGTTTTTATTCCATAATACTGCCACCGTAATACAAAATACATTCAAGCAAAGTATTTTTGTATTATCTTGGATTCTTTCCAATCTTTAGACCAACCAAGAACACATTAAATAGTTGGCTCCAAGTCCAAAGAAAATGATGTATCCTTGTAAAACCAAAAGTGTTAATTAGTGACAGCACAAGTATGCATGAACATCCTACTATTACTGTGGGATGGATGAACCTCCAACAGTGCCAGTTTGTACATTTCGGAAAACATCCTGATGAAATTATGGTGAGCATTAAATCCAACAACAATACCAGGGAGCATTTTAATAGATATTTGGTATTATATTACTTGAAAATAAAGCCATATTACACATAGGAGTTGCATTTGGCAAGGTGTCAACTTTTTTGCTTGCAAGTCTTGAAGAATGTATTTTTTCCTCTCCTTTAGAAATTAAAAGCCACAATTTTGGAGCTGGCCTGGATACAAAAAATGATGTAACTCCGACCAGTCAATACATTTTAGCAACTGTGAAACATACCCCAATTCAACTGATAACATATTATGATAGTCTGAAAACTTCAGAACCCTTGTGAACCGCAAACAAGCTTCTCATTGTATGTTTCAGAAGTTCAGAACTGTATAAAATATTGGAAACTGACAATAGTATAGATAACTTTTTATCACAAGAAGTTTACAGTTGACAAGTGATCACCATTTGAGGTTAGAGGAGAAGAGATAACACCTTAAAAAAGTAAGGGATATTTCACAATAAGGACAGTCAGAAAGAGGGGATATATCTTTATGAATACAAAGGGCATGTGGAGTTATGCTCATTAACTAAAATGAGTAGGATATTGAACCAGGGATTGCCAATCTTTAAGTTCAGGGATCAGGGTAATTCTTCTCTTGTATGAGAGGAAAAAACCTAGAATTAGGAAAAGCATAACTTATAATAAACTAATCAACGGAGGTCTAAATGCACCATGTCTAAAAGAAATCCATCAAAAGATAATTATTGCTCAATTTATAAATTGGAATATCATCCAAGATAAGCCAAGATGGTTAATGCTGGAAGAAGCTTTAGTTAAGGATTATCCTATTCAAACTATGATATGGTTTTCTAAATATAACAAAACTATGTTTAGTAAATTACCAAAAAATGTAAATGCTATTATACAATTTTGGTATAACCACAGAGAGAAAATGCAATTATCTAAATTACCTTCAATTGCAGCCCTGTTAGAATTTTTAAAACCGAAGGTCTTATGCCCCACAATAAAAATGTTAACAGATCAGGGCTTAAAACGTATCTCCCAAATATACAATAAAGGTAATCGTATTACTCTACAAGAGCTACAGCAAAAATTAGAGCCAAAAAAACGAAATTGGATAAATTACGAAAACCTCAAGAAAAATCTGTTGGATAGAGGCTATAAAATTTCAGGGATGAACTTACCAACAAAAATAGAAGAAGTTATTATAAAAGGAGAATTGTCACATATTATCTCAAAGTGTAGCAGAATCATCAATGAGTCTACCCCTTTCTCTAAAAGTATGGATATTAAAGGGTGGGAACTGGACCTCGGAATTAATCTAGAGGAAACAAGCTGGAAGGAAATTATAAAAACTACTAAGAAATCCTCGGTTAACATAACATATACAGAGATGTACTTTAAAATAATTCACAGATGGCATTTAACCCTGGTAAAAATGGGAAAAATTAACTCAGATGGGTCAGACCGATGCTGGAAATTATGCGGTCTACGAGGGACTGAATATCATGTTTGGTGGGAATGTAATAAAATTCATAGGTGGTGGATAGATATCGGCCAGCTCTAAGATGTTGGACAAACAAATCATATGGTCTTCACAAGTAGCCATCCTTCATATGAATTTAGAGAAATTGTCTCCTCTATAAAGATATCTGACATGTCATATTCTATTGGTGGCAAAATACCTCATTGTAAAATATTGGAAGCAATCTGTGGTCCCAACAATCAGTGAATTGTGTAATGTCATTAATATAAACAGAGAGTTGATGCATAACAGAAACTCTTTCTCACCTCAGAGCCATGTATGTTGTATTAGCTGGCTGAAATGGGACAGTTATTTGGAGTCTCTAAAATCATCCTAAAGAGATTAATTATCAATGAAAGACGATCCCATCTCATGTCCGTTAATATCATTCCATAAAGTCACAATAACATAGACCAAGGGAGTAAATACTAGCAGCCTTATAGGGTGATATCTGGTTGGTGGGATGGGGACTCGTTTGGGCACGGTTTATGATCTCTCTTTCTCCTTCATTAATTGATTTACCCTGACTTAAGAGTTTGAAGAGTTAAATAGTAAATAAGATGATGGAAACAAGTATCCTCCACTCAGATATTCATGTTGGCCGATAATGTTCCCGCAAAGATGACTGTATATGTGTGTTTATGTACTGACCATCTATTTATGTATATATTTTTCTGTATGATATTTTTGTATAATAAAAAAAAGGGTAATTCTTCTCCCCAAAAGAGTTGACTGTCAATGTTTTTATTCTTTTTTTTTTTTTTTTACTTTCTATGGATCAAATCACCATTTAGAAAAGACAGTGATCAGAATAGATCTAAAAGAGGCTGAACATAATGTGCTAAAAGTCTTTTTACACGCTCAGTTACTATGTTACTATGTATAAATGAAAGATCATACATGAAGAAATAATTCACAGACCCCTTCTTAGACAATCTCAAATTAGAAAATCTACAGTTATGTAAATCAGTGTAATAAAAAAGATTCTAGTATCTAACCCAAACTAACATTTGTAATTTACCCATAAAAGTCAATCCTGATCTTTAATTTCCTTCAGAACTTTCTCATTCTAAAAATTCTGGATACTAAAGATAAAGCAAATCTGATTCTTAATAGCATAGAAGCTACTTTGTTTGAGTATTTAGGGCCATACTAAATTCCAGCCTCGTAAGTCCAATGTGAAGCACATAAGGGCTACGTGCTTCCACGTACTTATGTTGCTATTAAATTAGAAAGGTCTGCAAGTTACGAGCAAGAGTGGCTGTTTTGTAAACCAGTTTGCGGTGGTAGGACCTGCGTGTTCGATCATAAACAATTAAGCAATTACGTAGTTACTGGTTCAAATGGAGCCAATGTAAAAAGAGATTGTAATCGTTACGTCACTGAAAAAGGGGAGGGTAGATTTTGAAGTCCTACGTGCTTCAAATCCAGTTTGTGATCGGCCCTACATTGAAGATATAATGCAATATTAATAAAGCAGTAAATATGATATTCTATTACATGCGAGTTACAGTATATGTCTTAACACATTGATTGCCGGGATCAATATAACACAAAATATGAACATCAAATAAAGTATTTTTTGGGGTTGAATTGCGAGCTTGAGAATGTTGTGCTATTAATTCTAAGACCTAACATTACTTTCCCTGTTAATAAAAGTACAGTAGTGTGTTTTTATTTGATTAAGAAGTGCTACGTATTGTACTTTACCCCGCTGGCGGGTGCTCTAGAGCAGGGGACCCCAACCCCCTGGCCGAGCACCACCACCGGTCCGCAGCTTCTGTTCAGCTGGGCCTTGTGTGTCACCAGCAGCCCCCTCCTCCCCCAGCAGCCCCCTCCTCTTACTTGCTCACTGTGGTCCCTGGTCCGGTTGTCTCATTAGGAATTCCCCTACCCTGCTGTATGAAGGTCCGGCAGGCGAAGGATATTCAGCCTCTGACTAATGAAACAACCGGGCCAGGGACTACATGGAACAAGTAAGAGAGGGGGGTGGGGGGTGATTCTGCAGGGGGGGTTGGTGCTGGGGGGGTGAGTGGTGCTGCAGGAGGGTTTTGGTGCTTGGGGGTGAGTATTGTTGCAGGATTTTTTTGGTGCTGCTGGGTGGGTGAGTGATGCTGCAGGGAGATTTTGGGGCTGCTGAGGTGGGGGAGTGGTGCTGCAGGGTGGTAGGGGGTTGGGCAGCTGGGCGTTGAGTGGTGCTGCAGGGGGGGTTTGGGGCATATGGGGGGTGAGTGGTGCTGCATGGGGGATCAGGGCTGTTGGGGGGGGGTGAGTGGTGCTGCAGGGGGGGTTTGGGGCAGCTGGGGGTTGAGTGGTTCTGCTGGGGGTTTTGGGGGCTGATGGGGGGGTGAGTGGTGCTGCAGGGGGGTTTTGGTGCAGCTGGGGGGTGAGTGGTGCTGCAGCGGATTTTGGGGCTGCTGGTAGGGTGAGTGGTGCTGCAGGGGGGGATTGCTGGGGGGTAGTGATTGGTGCTGCAGGGTTTTTTGGGGCTGCTGTGGGGTTCTGTGGTTGAATGGAGCTGCTGGGTGGCTGAATGGTGGTACCGGGGGGCTGAATGGTTGTTCTGGGGGGGTTGAATGATGCTGCTGAGGGGTTGTGGGGCTGAATGGTGCTGCTGTGGGGGGGGGGGGAGGGTTGTGTGGGTGCACTTCACTACAGAAAAAGAACATGGTAGCATAAACATTTTTTTACTTAGTTTAAATAAATAAATATAAATAATTATACTATATATATATATATATATATATATATATATGGCACTGGAGGGGGCAATTCAAACCATTTTTTGCCCCTTCTATTGGGGGGCCCAAAAGATTTTTTTTGTATCCGCACCAGCCTCCCCCTTCCTCCTGTCACCCCCATCCCCACCGGGCCATAAACATTTGTTTTATGGAAATGGTCCCTGGTGCCAAAAAGGTTGAGGACCACTGCTCTACCCCCTCAACCCCCCTCCTCATCCTAAATCCCCCTCCTCAAAGTCAACCCCCCTCCTCATCCTCCCTCCTCATCACTTTACCCCTCTCTTATTACCTCCCCCTCTCCCTTTCCCCTCTCTTACCTTCCATCAGCAACTGCTCCTCTGCTCCTCCGTGCGTCTTCCGGCTGTGTCGGGACCCGTCCAATGCTAATGACGTGACACGCATGTGACGTCTTGTCATTAGCATATGCCGGGGCCCGACACAGGGGGTTGAGGATGAGGAGGGGGGTTGGGGACGGGGTTGAGCAGAGAGGATGAGGAGGATGATAAGGGGGGGGGGAAAGAAACATGAGGGAGAGGGGGGAAAGAGACACAGGGGAGGGAGAGGGGGGGGGGAAGAGACATGGGGGGAAAGTGACACAGGGTGACTTGAGTATAAGTCGAGGGGGCCTTTTTTTTAAGCCTTAAAAAAACACCACAGAAAGATGCTAACATTGCATGTTTATACTGTATATCTGTCTAAAGACAATTTATGAAAGCTGTATTCTTTTACAATTGTGGCACACAAAAAATATATACTTATATATAAAAATATCATGTTAATAAATGAATATAATCAGTATGACAAATGGTTAGCCACTCAATGTCCACTGGGGATGAAGGTTTCTAGACAGGGTTAGAACCGGGCAGGAAACAACAGAGTCCAGGGGTGTCATGTCCCATCTTGTGCTGGCCCAGAGAAGAGCTTCTTTTGAGGCAGTCTGCACTTCTTTGGGAAGAAATGGAAGCAGGTGCTACAGTAGTTTTCTCTCGCTGATGGTGTAGGTGACCCTCCATATGCCCTACTACTTTAGGTGTATGTTCCTTTAAGAATTATTATGGTTCCCCAACTTCTGTATCCCAGCTTCTCCAAACCAGATCCTAGCACCCCTTCATGCAGGAACTCTAGCGGGCGCTAGCAGGAGTGATCAGTGCCATTAGATACCCCCTAGGCTTGTGCTTTCCTGTGTGGTCTGTGATCGCACAAGGCTGGGACAAGTTACATTCAGGACAAATTACCTAAAATAGTGTGGTGGAACATTAGTGAATGGCCAACTCTGCAGCTTCTAGCATGGGTAGTGTTGGACTACAGAGCCGGAGGGTTTGGGCTGTGGGTAACCAGGTTATATGAGGGGGGCCCAGTTGTCAGGTCACAATCCTACTGGGAAATCTGACTATGCACCTCCAATGAAGGCATCTAGTCGGCAATGGGTTCAGTTACGTTTGGAGAAACGAGACTGAGGTATTTGTTTTACAGGCCAGTCAAGGCTGCCATGTATTTCTTACATTTTACTGCTAATAGACATATATGGGCTATAGGTATGAATAGGGAAATAGGGCTTAACTACCGCACTACACTTCACCCCACTTGTTCTCTGTTTGTTGAAGTAATTCCATCAGTGTTCTATTTTGAGAAGGTCTAGCAAACCCTTTGAAAGCTTTATTCAAGATCCACAGTTTCATTGAAGTCTATTCAGTGCTTTCATGAGTTAGCGCATCAATGCCGTCCACTTGACATCTCATGGGGAGATCAAACTCCGGACAATGGTCCTCTAATTGCAAGCTAATCAGATCAGCCTTAAAGTGATACCAACGCTTACTGTATGTTGTTTTACAACAATAACGGTTAATCCCATCTGTTTACTCCTTTCATAATTGAATGTCCATTTTCCTTTGGCATCTGACAGCACTCCCCTTGATGTACTGAACCCTTTCAACTGGATACCATGTAGTAAACCCTGGTATATACTTTATTAAACTCTCTGGGACAATGCAGCATACATACATCAATAAGTGCACACAAAACATATTAACACACTTTAACCCCATAACATAGCACACAGTGAACAACATGGCTGACATCCATCATGGCACATAGTAAAATAATATAGTCATAGTCTGAGTGTCCAGGCGGAGAGGACGTCTTACTGGTGAAAAGAAGAGGCATAGCACCATTAATCCATGTAAATCCAGGGCCCACACCAGTCCAATAGTCCCAAAAAGTCGTAGGGTCCCTGGACGTCACAACTTGCTATATGTTAACATTAATTGATTTTGTTAAATCATCCTAACAAATTATTCTAATCAGTAAAGTATATGTCATGCACTAAAGTCCTGCGTTTATACTAACAATCTTTAGAGATGAACCAGTGTGTTACATTTTGCAATAGAATCTCCTCAGATCACTGTCAGTATTGCTTCTCTGAGTTAGATAACCAGCAGAAGTTTTTGGAAAGTAAACAGTGAGAAAGAGAAGTTTATAGCAATGCTCAAAATGCAGAAGAAGGCATTAGATATCTTGCATTTTCTAACAATAATGAGACTGATCCATCCCCACTGCAGAGCAGAAATTAGCGGTCTTAAAACAATTTTAGGAAAAATAAAGATGGCTGTTTTTAATGTTTGAGAGTACTATAAAATAGATGTCCAGGATGTGGATAGGAATTTGTATAGAAGAAAAGATGACTGTACTGTACCTGTGAAAATGGCTCTCATCTATAAAGAACACAAGAGCAATGTATGGGGGCTGGTAGTATCAGAACACTATTTGTCAGAAATAAATACGTGAAGAGGTTCAAAATGATCGGCAGATGGGAAGTTAAGTTGTTACACATTCCAATGCTGAGTGGTGTATTTGGGTAAGTGGTACAGAGATATGCAGACTCTTCTTGTGTGATTTCTGAATATCTGACATTGCAAGATAGCAACAGGGGGACGAATAAGGCTACCAAAAGCCTTGTCTTTGTGGAATGCTGTGGGGCATGACTGAATCTGAATCCCCCAAAGATGAATCTCCAAAACCACACAGCTTGCCTGGTAACTAAAACTGAAGGAAAGGATTGTGTGTGGTATTACATCTGTTTTATTTTAATAATATTAGTACTAAATATTACTGTATATACATTTATTTTTTCATATTGTCATATACATGTGTATTTCGACATAATAAATATATTAGTTTACTAAGCCGTCTTTATGCTCTTATGTACCTCATGTAGAGCTTTTTTATAACGTATAAGGGCTTATTTTCTCTTGTGACAAAATTGTGGATTTGCATGACTTTTTTTAGTTCTATGGAACCAAAGGCACCCATAGATGTTACATCTTAAATTGCCTTTGTTGTGTCAATGTTGAATTATTGATTTTGGGGTGTAGGTGACAGTAAAAGAAGGTTTTCTCAGTTAGTTTAAGAGACTGATAGCTAGGATAAACTGGATTGTGGATCTTTCACCCCAATACCCATTTCAAATTGCGGTAACTGTAGGGTGCTGCAGGTGGGACCATTTTTTTTTAATGAGAGTGTCAGAGTTTTTTTTATTGTATTTGTTGCAGCTATAAAATACTATGGTATTGTGTGTACGTTGCATTGGTCCCATAGATAGAACCATATATTTAAAGAAAAATAATTATTTATTGTTAATTTATTTGTACCATAACTCTATTAGCACTATAATACACATTGCATCAAAGCAAACTATTTTTGTATTATCTTGGACTCTTTCCAATTCTTATACCAACCAAGAGCACATTACATAGTTGGCCCAAATTCCAAAGAAACTGATGCTTCCTTGTAAAATCTCAAGTGTTAATTAGTGACAGCTCAGGAATGCATGGAAATCCTACCATTAGATAAGTGGGATAGATAAACCTCCCACAGTTTGAGTTCCTACATTCCTGCCAATATCCTCATAAAATTATGGTGAGCATTAACTCCCACAACAGAACCAGGAAGCCTTTGAATATTACCTTGAGGGGTTACAGTTTTCAACTTGCTTCCCCTCCCTTCCCCATAACGCTCAGATATTTTTACGGCATAACTACAGTTGTGTCAGTATTGTCTCTGCAGGCCTTACCCAAGGAAGGAGTTCAAACCAGTGATGTTAATCAAGTCTAGTTTCCTATCTTTCCTTTGTACTTACACATAGAACAAATAAAAGCTAGAAAATTAGAATTTACCGGAGGCTAATTAGATATGTGTCCTAGCAGCTGGTGTTTGTAAAATTGATATAAAACTGTTATATCATTTTGTGGGGGAGTTAGACAAGTTTTTGTGAGGCCTGAAGTTTTGGAAAATTTTCCAGCTGCCTTCATATGCCAAAAAATGTCAAGGAAATTAGACATTAGATTATCTTTGAGCCGAACAATACTATTCTACAAGTTACAGATGGCTTATTATACAATAACAGAAGAACAAAATAGATGATTTCTAATTATATGTGTCTCAATGTGCCTACAATGTGGGTGTGATGAATAACATTAGCATGGATCTGGGACCAGGGCATTTTTGTTAATCCTATGACAAGTTCAAGAGAGTTAAACCATTTGCCACAGAGGTGAAGTACAACAGTTTAGAAGCAGGGGTAGTATCCCAGGCCTCTACCATCTTCTCCTCCTACTGCTGTTAGGTCCTGTGCATGTAGTCAACCGGATCTTCATTTTTTCATAAACAGAACTTGTTGAGAGAAGTTGTATCTTTTTGGTCAGGATAATGCATGTGCATAGCTTTCCATAAGACACCCCTATATGGGTTAATGCAACCCGATCATTATCAGTAGTATTCATTAAAGTTACTAACCCTAAAGTAGTAAATATGGCATTTGCATGGTGAGTTACATTTCGGCATAATAAAGCTTTTATGTCCTCTATGGCTAGGTTCTGTCCTGCGATCAGTCTCTCATTCTGGGCAATCTACTTAATAATCGCACCAATTATTGTCACCTTCTCACCAAGCTGCTTGGCGACGGTCTTGTAGCCCATTGCAGTCTTGTGTAGGTCTACAATCCTGTACCTGACATCCTTGGACAGCTCTTTGGTCTTGGCCATGGTGGAGAGTTTGTAATCTGATTGACTGATTGCTTCTGTGGACAGGTGTCTTTTTTATGAGATTAGGAGCACTGCCTTTAAGAGAGTGCTCCTAGTCTCAGCTCATTACCTGTATAAAATACACTTTAGAGCCAGAAATGTTGAAAGGGGATCAAATATGTATTTCACTCATTGACCTGCAAATCAATTCATAACTTTTTTGACATGTTAAAAATGATAGACTGAACAGTGGATAAACGTTCAAAATCAGCAGGGGGTCAAACGTTTTTTTTAATGGGGAAGATGATTCACCTGCTACGGTTTACCCAGGGTTGCTTAAAAATTATACAGGTCACATAGTATAAGTGCATCTATAGATATAAGAATCAAGGAGCATTCTGTTCACCTTAATCAGGAGACGCTATGTGTCTTCCATAAGATGCTGCCTTTACATTTCTCGTCGTGGTAATGGCATCATCAGGAGCTGACCCGAAGCATGCTTTGTCTAGGTGCTTAGCCCAGACTGATAAAGAGTGGTCATGGCTTAATTTGCTCATGTTTTTAAGTGTACTGTGTATATCAATGGGTGGGATTAAAAGTTAACCCATGTTGTGCCAAAAATGATTATTCTCAGTTATGTCTATTAACACTTTGGATACTCATATGAATTTATTATCCAGTGAATTACATTTATAATTTTTTTTACATTTCTACAAAGTGTATTTATTATTTACTTTTTTAAATTAAAGCTAAAGGGAAATAAATCACATAAAAGTACAATAATTTAATTGCAAAATAAGATAATTTGTGAAGTTAGAGAATCAATTCCAGATTCTTATACCATTGTAATATACTTTTTAAGCTATTATTTGTAATATGAATTTTAAATTATTATAATTAATACTAAGAAATGTGAGTATAATTGTAAATGGGACTTATTAAAACTATATCCAACAATTGAAATTTCACTCAAAAAAATGACTAAATGTAATCCAAAAATAAATCATACTGCCACCACTACATATAAAGCTAGGCAATTTGTAAAGGCTTTGAATAATGGTTCGTACATTGAATACATAGCGCATAAATTATCTGACCTTACCATAGAAAAACTGAAGGCAGAAACTTTCAATGGTCTGCAGATCAGACAACTTATAAAAGACCCACATTTCATATAATCAATGAATGACATCGAATCATGTGCCTGGTCTTAATTTTTCTTGTTGTGATACACTTTCTTGGCAACAAGAAGGAAGACAACTACATACAATTAGCAGAGGATATGTTCTTTCTTTTCCCAATACTTATAACATGAGTATAAGTCAATTATCGGCACAGTCACTTAGATCGCGTTCCAGAGAACCTTGGTGACTTAAACGAAGAGTAAGGTGAAAGATTTCACCAAGACATAAAAACAATGGAAGCCAGATACCAAGGAAGATGGGATATACACATGATGGCAGATTATTGTTGGAATGTTATGCAGGATTGTCCTGACAGTTCCCACTCTCAGAAGTCTTACAAAAGTAGCTTCTTGTGTGTTGAATGGCTGAAAAGGGAAATCTGGTGCCATTTTTGGAATCAGCAGGGCAAATATACCCAGAAACAGGTATAACATTTGAGGCACCAAAATGTGTGTTGGCCTGTGATTAGCATTAATATCGGAAGTATAAGGACAGACTAGACTTTAATATATTTATATGTATGTATGAGGATTTATCACAGAGATTAGCTCTACATGTATAACAGTTATTGTATCCATTTGTGAGTTATTATGAAAGTCTTTATAATAGACTCATACCCTATATATTGAAGAATTGATGGATTAAGCTATCTTTTGTTTAGTGTATGGTATGGTTTTAACTTGTAATATGCATGTTATGATCATTTGCAGAAGCCTAGTCATTGGGTATAACATGATATATGTCTTACCATATATTATTTGAGAAGCCTGGTTCCATTATTGCTCCTGGCTTTCCATATGAGAGACTGATTATATTATTAAGTGATTAATGACTAAAATACATTTTTGTTGAATTTTTATATATTTTCTTTTTATATTTTAATTGTTTTATTGTTTTTAGAAACAGACAACCAAAATAAAATACATACAGTAAAACAATACTATTATATAATTAAAGTAACTTCGCTAAAGGCAACAAATACAACGACAAAAAAAAAAAAATCTATTAACAGAAAGGCCTGGCAAACAGTTCTTCGTCCCATCTTGCCCATTTCTTAACCACTGATAATCTTAACTTGGAATCAAAACTTAAATATTCCATTTCATACTGTTTATTCCTTTCCATAGTACTACAAATCTCATTCCATTTAGGCAATTCCCCACTTCTCCATCTCCGTACAATCCAACATTTAATTGCCATGAGAACCTGCACCACTATCCCAATTGTTTCACTAGACCATTCCCTTGGAAAGATATGTAATAGAAAAGCTTCTGGGTTTAAGGTAACTTCCTTACATCCCATACCCACCAACTTGGTGACACACCTTTCCCAAAGCCCTTTGATCTTAACACATTTCCACCACATGTGGCTTTGGGTGCCTATTTCCAAGCACCCTCTCCAACACAGCTCACTATATTTGCTTGGATCTATTTTAGACAGAAGCTCTGGAACTATGTACCATTTTTGTGTAATTTTAAAGTGGATTTCTCTGTAAGTTGTACAAATCAAGTTATCTTTTGTTAGCTGATACGCTTTTCCCCAGTGCTCCAAATTTTTCTTAATTCTAAAATCAGTTTCCCAGCTTTCCATGGCTACAGATTTTCCAGAACTTCTGTACTCGTCTAAAATTTTTAAGCATTTCGACACTGAACTCTTATTACTTGTTCTTAAGGACAGGAATTTTTCGAGAGGTGTCAAATCCCTGACTGATCTTACATCAAAACCTTCTTTTGTTAATATCTTCTTAAGGGTCAGAAATTGCAGCCACATTGATATTGGGACCTCTTTCACTCTCCTCAGTTCCTCAAATTTAATAAAGCCCTAATTTCTGATTAAATCCTTAATTTTGTCAATACCCCATTTCCCCCACTCTACCTTATCTATTTCAGGGGGGAATATCATAAATTACTTCCAGTGGTGTTAATGGAGATGGAAAAGGGAGCAACTTCAATTTTGAGTTCATTTTGAGCCAACTAGCCCAACATTGTTTCCCTATTCTGATCTCTATCTGAGTCTTAAAGTTGGACGATTTCTTATACCATAGAGCTTGCTGCAGAACTATTTTGGGGCTTAATGCTTCTTCTAACTGGACAAACTTGGGTCCTTCCACTCCTTCTGTCCATCTCAGAAAGTGGTATAATTTTATAGCCTCTGCATACTTCCAGAGGTTGATTGCCCCTAATCCACCTTCTATATACTTTTTATTTACTTGGTCTTTACTGACTCTAACCCTATTTCCTTTATATATAAAATGATCTACCACTTTCTGAAATTTAGTAATACTTCCTCTGGATATAAATAGAGGGATTGCTCTTAAAACATAAGTAAGTTTTGGTAAAATGAACATCTTAACACATACGATTCTGCCTGACCAGGTTAGGTTTAGCCTCTCCCATGACTTGAGTAGTTTGCACACTGAAACAAAAGTTATTTCCAAGTTATTCTTTAACATGGAAGCAACACACGGAGTCAACTCTATTCCCAAATGTTCTATTTTATTCTGCTCCCATCTAAATGGGAATTTCTCTCGTAACAAGGTTTTAGTTTCTAAGTTCACATTTAGCCAGATAACCTCTGATTTGGAAGAATTAATTTTATAATATGATAGGCAACCAAAGGTTTTTAATTCCTTCATGAGATACACCAATGATTCTAGTGGCTCTGATAAGACTACAACTGCATCGTCTGCGAATAGAGTGATCTTCGATTCTATAGCTCCACATATGATTCCTCTTATCCTATCATTCTTCCTTATCATTTGAGCCAGCACTTCTATACACAAATTGAAGATCATTGGTGATAGAGGGCATCCTTGTCTCGTCCCATTGCTAATCTCAAACGATTCCGACTGAAAGTCTGTACCTTTTATGAAGGCTGAAGGGTTAGAGTATAGCGCATTTTTATATTTTTTAAAAGTCCTACTTTCACATGATATTTATTTTTAAATGTCTCAATAATCGTATAATTTTTTCTAATATTGCTATATTTGAGGCACATTTATTCCATATAAATCTATCCCTAGGAGGTTATAATCAATTGGGTCAAAATGTGATCCTTTTTTTCCTTTTCACCTCTTTTATGTATGTGATCTGTATCTTTTCTATGTAAACTATATGTTAACTTAGAGCCTCATTCAATAGCAAGGCCGCATATTGTGGTATATACAGCTCGCAAGCTGTTAATGGATTTGCATAAAAGTGGCCCGCAGTTACAATTCAATAACGGTATTATAAGGTTGCGACGCAGGCCTCTGAACCAATAGCAAGCGTGCTTGCCGAAGATGATTGACAGAGATGGATTATAAAGTTGCGTTCCACTTGCCCATGCGTTGACTGTGTTGTAGATTCTTCAGTAGCACGCAGGTCTCGGAGTTGGTGGTTTGAGCAGTTAGAGAGAGAGAGTAGGACATTTTTGAGAGCAGTATCTTCTGGTTTTATTATTTTATATTATTCCAATTACGATTTTACACTTAATCTTTGATTGCGCATATTTACAGATTACACATAATACAAATACACTGTAACAGAGTCAAGCAAGGAGTGTATATGAGCCTGAGATTGAGCAGAGCTATAGATCCAGGTGTGATAAGCAAGGGTTAATTGGAACTGCTGCTCAATCAAGTTAGTGCACCTGATCCTCGTCAGGATGATTTAAAAGCCCTACATACAGAACCAAGGGGTGTGGCTTTTGGAGTGAGAGTAAAGATTGTTTGTCTGAAAGGAGAGTCAGTCTGGAGTGCAAAGCAACATTGGTTTCCAGAGCAGAGCTGTCTGCAGGAGCAACGCAGGTCTTCAAGGCAAGTCAGTCTGCTGAGAGAAAGCAGTTTTCCTGTTGAGAGACTGTGGACATTAACCCCAGGGAGAATGCATCAGTATAACTGCAACAGGCTAATCTACCACAACACATATATTAAATAGCACACATAGATACACATAGAGCTAAGTCACTCCATACACCCCCCCCCCCCCATCCCATACCCCACACCACTTCCCCAGCAGTTAATAAATACACATAAAACACACATACTTTTTTCTATCATATATATACAGTAAGACTTATTTTTATTTATCGTTATATTCTTTTCGGGTTTAAATGGAAGGAGGAGAGAGGAGGGGAGAGGAGTGGAGAGATTGGGAAGAGGAGAAGCGAGGAGGAGAGAGGTGGCTCTGGGGAGGAGAGATACAGGATTGGGGCCCTGATGCTAGGCAGAGGAGGATGTAGGGGTTGCACATGTTTTGTGCCTTCTCAACAGCACTCAGTGACCATCTATTGGTCCAAATGTTAACTTAATCTAGCCTGGCTACAGAGTCTTGGATCTTGGCCTATGTGATGGTGATATTTCCCATTTCACCATTTGATGGTCACTGAGGAATGCTTTTGAGAAGAGATGTTAAAGTGCCTATCTGTTTTGCAGGTGTTTTTTCTTTCTTTCTTTTTTTTGTTTTAGTCACAATTCAGGTCCATGAAGACATCTTCTGCATCTACAAGCATTATCAAAGAAATTTAGTAATTGTAAGATATTCCCAGTGCCTGTCAGGTAGACATTCCTTCAACGACAGCACCCACACCTACAATATGACAGGTGATAATGTAAATTGATTGATAGTAAAACAATAGATGAGATATCACCAAATGGTAATGGGTATACATCTTGGCACATGGCCATCATCAATGGCATGGGACTTTCCAGGATGGGCGTAGCGGAAATTGTCCCTGATGGAGGTGAGTTGGCTGTTGCTCCAGGTGCCTCTGAACAGCCTCCATGTGTGTTTGCTGCCCTAGCTGATGGGTTAGATAAGTATGGTGTATGTACCCGTGGTCCCCCCCTTCTGGATTGCTAACTTGTGGTGGTAAAGGGGCTTGTGTACCTCAATGAAGCTGTGAGCTATACCATGTAGGGCCACTGTAGGTGGGCAGGTCACAGTAGAGACGTCAGACAAATCACAGTCCACTGGAGAAGGAACTGGCAACCCACTCCAGTATGTTTTCCATGCAAACCTTGCGGATAAGAACATACAGAGACATAATTAAGTGTCATGCAGTTCACAGGGTCACAGAGAGTTGGACACAACAGAGGGACTGAAGAACCATAAATAAGATGTTCCCCTGGTACTTGATATATGTGATGTGGCAGTGTAAAGTGGCCACTATTTCTTTTCTCAATGTAGATGCGATGAGTGAGATGTATATAAGATGATCTTTGGATTTTTAGGGTCCACATTAGAGGCTCTTTGAGTGAGAAAGTGATAATATAGCAGCCATTTTCATGTTTTTGTGTTGCAATTTAATCAGGTAGTGTCTCTTTAATTGCTTTCAGCATCTGGCAGCATGACATTTCATATTGGCATATTCATGACCATTCCAACATATGAAAACATTTTGTTTAAGGGCTATTTGTTAATTTTGAATTTTTCTGCAATGAATTCTAATACCTTACATTGTATTCCCCATATCTTAAAATCCATTAGTGTGTTTTTATTGTCTTTTGCAGTTTTACAAACTAGTCTGTAAACCCTTTGCGGGTCCTATTTACCGTTTGCTGGCTTGAATGCGTTTTCGGTCTTGAGTGATTTGTGATTGTGGCGATTGTAACTCTTGCAGACTTGAAAGATCAAAGGCTTAGATGGGCTGTAAGTCACGGTTGTAACGACCGCAGGGATTTCAAGCCCGTAACCTGTAACTGTATATAATGCTATTTATTAGCACTTGTAGCCTAAGATGAAAATATTATTTTTAAGCATTTGAAGATTCTTAAAGTGACTAAACCTAACACCTTAAAATTACAGAAGCCTCCACTTATGGCATGTAAACAATTTTGGAATTTGAGAGATTATATTGTGAAAGCAGACATTGGAACAAGAAAGCTATATAAGGGACTAACTTTATTATCTGACAGGGTATGTATCCTTGTATGTCACATATACATTGTAACAGTGTTATAAAAGGTTCTAGTTTTAATCATCCAACATGTGGTAAGGAGTTTCCAATTAATGGTTACTATACTTGTCAGTCAAGATTTAAAGATGATTTGCTTAAATGTCCTTGTGAACTTGGTTACAATAGGTGAAGTGACATACAGGATGAAAGAGAGATTTAGTCAACATAAATTAACAAATTTAAATCTTTATATTTATCACAATTACTGTATATTAATATGGCTTGGCAAAGACTCTGTGGAATCAAAAGGTAGGCTTATTTTATCACCTGTGTAAATATATATATTATTGCTGAAGGGTGCTAGAATCTGGATTTGTAATATACAGTAGACTCTCAGTTAACCAGAACTCAAGCAACCAGATCTCTCAAGCAACCAGAAAAAATTAAATACGATACTTTAAATAAAAAAATAATTTTACAGGACTCAAATGCCAGGAGCCAGGTTGTCATGCCACAAAATGCACCCTCTAGCCGATCGTACCTGTGTGTAAGTGAGGAGTGAAAGTTGCTGCTGCTAGAACAGCCCTCACTGACAAATATACTTAGCAGAGCATCCTATGTGCAGCTAATCTAGGCCTCTTTTAATAGTGACTCTCAAGCAACCAGAAACTACATTTATCCAGCATCTACCAATCCATGTGGGTGCTGAATAACTGAGTCTACTGTATATGTATATATATATATATATATATATATATATATATATAGTACATAAATAGTACATCTGTGTTCACATTTGAATGTCTACAACAAGTTAAAAAAACTGCTTCTAGCTCAGAATTCTGAGAAAACAGATAACAGTATATATATATATATATATATATATATATATATATATATATACACACAAATACACTTCTATACTGTTTCTGTCATTTGTTTAAAATAATATTTTGAAAGACAGATTGTATACCCAATGTGTGATTAATACTAGTGTATAGAGAAACAACATCTACATGGATCATGTCCCTGGTGTATGCAGTTAGATGTATATCAATCAAATTATCAAAAAGCATATGCATACTAATACGCTTCTTCTTATTAGGATTGATTAATGCTCTCTGTATGAAATACATCTCTCTTTAAGTAGAAAAAGACATACATTTTTGAGCATATTCTATATAATTATAAGAGCAAATAAAATGGGAGGAAGGGACATAAAATTTAAAAATTATAAAAAATACTCCAATCATTTATTTGAATTAGACTGTGGAAAAAATCACTGTTCCATAAGGAGTCCCTTCTGGAGACAAGATTTTTTTGCAAATATATTGTTTAATGAAAAAACAATGTATGTAGATAGAGCTCAAATAAAGTTAAATTGTTTTCATGTAACCCATATAGATACAGAATAATAAAATGCAACTGTGTTGTATCTATCATGTTTCTGGCAGTAGTTATTCTGTAGTGCTTCTGTGTAAAATGTTTATAATATTTTTCTAGTTAAAGGGCCACCTAATTCAGTACAATTTGCAGCACACCACTGTAAATCGTGTGTATGAAGGCATGGTATCAGAAGTAATGTGTGCAGAGTCAGTACAGGAGCAGCAGTGCTCATACTGTGTGTGTATGAAGGCGTAGTGTCAGAATGAATATGTGTAGAGCTCACACTATCTGTAGGAACCGTTGAGCTCACACTATCTGCATGAATGTAAAGTATGAGAATGAATGTGTGTAGTATCAGAACAAGAATAGCCGGGCTCACACTGTCTGTATGAATGTGCAGTATCCAGATACTGTGTGTAGTGGCAGTACTAGAAAAGCAGAGCGCACACTGTCTGTATGAAGGTGCAGTATTCAGATGCTTTATGTAGTGTCAATACAGGAACAGCAGAGATCACACTGTGTGTATGAAGGTGCAGTATCTTTAAGCAGAATCAGGGTTCTATGAGTAGTTTAAATACAGGAATAGTAGTGCTCATACTGTCTGTATGAAAGGGATAGCATCCTGATTATGTGTGCAGAAATAGTACTAACACTATAGCTCATACTATCCTGCAATCCTTCCCTGACCTCTCTCACACATCACTTAAAACATTACCTAATTATAAATGACCAATCAAAGGGCATGGAATTTGACAGCTGATCATGTGCACAAGTATCTACTAAGCATCCTCATAACATTATTTTTTTTTAAACTATTAAATCTCAAAAACAGTAAAATTTCAAAAAATGCACGGAGGTTTTTTAGATCACTATTACATTTCAAACAAATCCATTCAGACAATTTTTAAATAGAAATGAGCAAAAATGACTATGGGAATAACATCAACCCAAAATTCAACATAAATCAACTTTTGATTGCTAGAATTCAATGAAATTCCGAACCCCAGTCCCGCTTAGAATTTTTAATAATTTTTTTTTAATAATAATTATACTAACTCATTGTTCAATTAGGTTTATATTTTTTGTAATAGAGCACTTTATTATTCACAATTTTTACACTGAATTCTCAATTATGTCAGTATAGTAAGAAGTATATCTAACTATTATGCCATTCACAATAATACAAGTAAAAATAGTTTTTTATTTGAAGGAAGCAGTGGCCTCTCCTTTTTCTGCAAAATGTATAGGGTCTGTTACTGCAGACTTTTCCATTTTTTTATTTCAGCATATTTCATCATATAAGTATTCTAATTGGACTGTTACTGGAATATGCTATTACAATTTATGTATGAAAGGATTGATATGATAGGATTATTACCTTGGAAGAGGTTCCATATGAAGGTATATGTTTGGCTAAACCACATAATCGCTATACCCTGAAGAAGTTGCACTTAACAGGATTTTTAGGATAGGAGAGGGTTATACTATTATAGCTAAATCAGCAGTGCATTAATCATAATTTTATATAAAATATGTTATTTTGTTACACATTGAGGTGACCACTGTATGTTGGTGTCCTTTAGAGGACATGGTAGAATTGTAAGCATTTTTTTGTGGTGATCTGCATATCTTTATTAACTTTGGATGTATGTGGATTGTTTTTACTTGAATTAAGACAAGATTTTTTAAATTATTTTTGAATGTGTTCATTAAAAGAAATCTAATATACTGCATATTTGTTTTTTTTTTAATTTATTTATTCAATAATAGTTGTATCAATAGGTTGAAAAAACTAAAATGTGCAAAAAAACTTACAAAAATAACAGCTATGTAAACCTTGAGTATAAAGTTTTGTCATTCTCTGCTAGTACCTGAGGGCTTCTCTGCATGTGCTCAGAAGCCGGCTGTTGTATGTAAACTTATGAGTCCTGCTCCCCTGCCTCCTCATGCCTTGAACAAGAAAGACAAGTGTCATGTCAACTTCCAAGCACCAGCAGAATTTGCAGAAGTTATGATTTTGTCTAAAAATGCTTTTATGTTAATGTTATTAATTTGGTCCATACTTTAAAAACAAGTTAAGTTTTCCTAAATCATGTTGGTCCTTCAAAAAACATTTTTATGATAGATATCACGTTAAAACATCGATATAAAAAAAACTCAACATTTTCATTTTTACAAGAAAGTGAACACTTCATTTCCATTACGTATTTATATTTATTTGTACTTTCTGCAGAAATTGAGGGAAGGGTCGGTCTTGAAATGAGCGTTATCTTTTCCTGCCTATAAGCATAACATAACATATTGTTCTGGGTATTTTATTTCTGATTATCATATAATACATGATATAATATTTGTTTAACATGTTTTGACTAATATTTCACACACTGGTCACCCAACGCTATTGAATTTAGACAAATATTCTGTTGCATATACTGCAAACACATTTATTACCACGTTAGTCACTTACAGGGAGGATATTTCCTGCTTAATTACTGAATCAGGAAATACCTGACCTTAGGTCACTGGTATTATTTCCTCAGAAGGAAAAAAAATAAAGATAAAGACTTTGTGTTTGTTTAGGAACGATGGTTCTTAGTTCACAGGATCATTATCTAAGGGTGAAAAACGCCAGACTCTTAGTGTAAGTGCAAAAAAAAAGCTTTCCAATGTATCTCAAAAGGTCTTAAATTCTTCAGAAACCTATAAAAAATGGCACACTTCTATTTTTGTATTTAATTTAATGGTACTTCTTTGGTGTAGGAGGCATGCTTATTGACAAGTGAGAATTAGTATATATATATATATATATATATATATATATATATAATGAGCAGCGCTTGAACAAGTCAGATATTAGTACAAATGTAGGCTTTATTAAAATATAAACTCAGTAAAAATAGAAGTAAAATCGTCCAGCAGATTTACATAATCAGAAGTTGACAAACTTTTAGAAGTTGGCAAAAAATGTTCCTTTAAGCCTTCTAACACTGCCACTGTTAAAAATGACACATCTAGACATTAAACTAGCTTTTATTATTATTATCCTTTATTTGGAACACACCAACATATTCTTTAGTGCTATACAGTGGTTTAAACAGGAGAAGAATGGAGGGCTCTGCCTATGAGCTTAAAATGAAACATACATAGTGCTTTTCCTAAAGGGTTTGGGTGTGATACTGGAGGGTTACAGACACAAATTGGCAAGTGTGTAAGACAATAGGCTCAAGCAAGTGGAAGTGGTTGTGTGTTGCACTGTAGATTGTGAGTGATATTAAGCCTATTAAGGCTAAGGATGATACGCTTCTTGAAACAGTTGCATTTTTGTGTGTTTTTGAAGGTTTTGAGGCTGGAAGACAGTGGAGGGAGGCAAAGAGTTCCAAAGAGTAGGGGCAGCATGAGAAATGTCCTGAAGGCAAGAGTGAAAGGAGATATGAAAGTCATTAGAAGAGCAAAGAGATAAGAAGGTCATTAGCAGAGCAAAGAAGGTGGGTGGAGGAGTACTGTTGTTGAGGGCTTTATACCTTAGAGTCAGAATTTTAAATTTTATTCTGGAAGCTACAGGAAGCCAGTGGTGAGACACACAATGATGTGCTGCAGACACTGAGCATTGGTTATGGTAGACACGTCTAGCAGATGCTTGTCATGGGGAGACCAGCAAGGAGAGAGTTGCAGTAGTCGAGGCAAGATATGATAAGAAAATAGATTAGAATTTTAGTTGTTTCTTGTGTAAGATAGCAACATCTTTTGGAAACGTCATTTTAGATGAAAAAGATAAGATTTTGTGAATGATTGTATATGAGGAATGTAAGAGAAGGCAGGGTCCAGAAGAACTTCAAGACAAAGATATTTGAGGAGTGGATGCCGTAATAGAGGGTGGGAAGCTTAGGAGCTCAGTCTTACCTGTTGAGTTGGTGGACAGACATCCAAGAGGATATGCTTGAGAAATAGTTGGCAACTTGAGCTAGAGTAGAGGGGGATAGTTCCTTCAGGCCATCCTGGTTTCCGCACCCCTACACAAAAAGAGCTAAGCTACTCCCAGGGAAATCTCCCCTCTCAGTTTTGCCACGCTTTTTACCTGAGCTTGGCTGGACTATACACTCCCAAGCCTCCTTATTTACCTCTCCCTCCTTACCCTTATTGTGACATATTTTTAGCTCTCCCTCCTTACCCTTATTGTGACATATTTTTTTATATAAACAGACAATTGCGTTTTTCTCTACCCATCACATTGTTTCTTCCATATTTTTGCAGTTATTAATCCTTGCAAAGAAAACTCTCATGCATTTATATTCGTGCTAGAAGGGACCCAAACTACAGCCTTCCAGATGAGCTGCTTGTTATATTTTACTAGCGACTTGCCCGTCAAAAAATTACGGCAAGAAAATTGTAAGTCAGAGAATGCTGTTTGCCAAACAATGTAAGGCTTTTGGTTCCCTGAGTACCTTGGGCGCTCATTGCGAGCCTTGCGCTGAGCACCTTTGGTGCTCATTGCGTGGCTCACAATGAGTGCCTTTGGCGCTCATTGCGAGCCTCTCTCCATGGTGTATTTCTCCATGGTGCTTATTAGCAAGCCTCGTGCTGAGCGCATTTGGCGCTCATTGCGAGCCTCTCCCCTGGTACAGTTTTGGTGGTGTGAACAACTTTGGCACTCATTGCAAGCCCCGCGCTGAGTGCCTTCTGCGCTCATTGCGAGCCTCGCCCCATGTGTACTTTTGGTTCTTTGCGCATCCTGTGCGTTCATTGTGAGCCCCGCGCTGAGAGCCTTCGGCGGCACTCGTTGCGAGGCTCTCCTCTGCTATTCGTATTTTTATATATATATATTTTTTTTTAATAATATTTAATTAAATTATTAATTAATACATTAATGTACTTTACCTATTTTTAATTAATATGTCCAGCAATCAATATCCTGAAGAGCTAACAATCCCTTTTGATGTTGGGCTGCAGTTGCGAGCCCGCAGTTTTAACGTTGCATTAGCAACGGATTTTGGCAAGCCAGCGCTGCTGAGAACTATATTATGTGATGTGCAGACACTAAAGAACAGGCTTAGCTATGTCTGCGTCTATTCAAAAGGAAGCTCAAACAGGGGTATCTGGAATCCATCATTCTTATTGGCCGCTGGGTCCCATAGCAATGGTGATGCTACCTCCAGGCAATCTTATAATGGCCAATCGCATCTCTCTGAACTGAGGACACCATACACAACACATGCAATGTCTCCCTACTCACAAACCTATGGGGTATTCTCCACTTAGTTTAATTACTGTTTGATTATACTAAGCCTTCAGGCATGTTAATAGGTGTTCCTATTAACTGTTTTTATCATTGAGAAAGCTGTGCAGATACGACGAAACATATCTGATAATTAGAGTATTTAGTTATTAGCCTTTACACGTTTTTTCTGTATTGTGTTTTATACAAGTTTTTATTGTTACTGTTATTGTTATATTTGGGAGCATCGTACCTATGTGCTCACCTAGCTGATGATAACAATAAATGACTGGTTTAAGTATATCTGTGCTTCTGTGCAAGTATTTTTTATTTTTCTACCCGCACTACACTGCCTGGGTTATCCTACCTGTGGAAAGCAGAGGGGTATGAAATTGATCTTGATGTATCTATATTACATATCCATCACATATAATAGCTGTCAAACTAGGAGCCATCGTCACGCTTTGCGTGGCGGACCATTAACACGGATCGAAGCGAGGCGAGCCATTAACGCAGAGCACTTAGGCGATGGCGCTCATCGCTGCAAGCGTTGCAAAGCGAGGCGAGCCGTTAACGCGGAGCACTTAGGCGATGAGCGCCGAAGGCCCTCATTGCCTGCTCGCCTCGCGAAGCGAGGCGAGCAGTGAAGGCAATGAAACACACGGGACTTAGCCACCAAACAATTAGTAAACGCGGGACTTTAAAAAAAAAAAAAAAATAAGAGATAGGAAAAATACAAAAATTAACGGCCGAACCGCAAAAAACAATAAAATCACACTAAATACACAAAAAAATACAACAGAAACATCACACACAGCATGAGGGAACAGTCAGGACGTCTGGGAGTAAGGAAAGGAAGGCGAATTTAAGTCGATTTTGACGAGTTTAGGCACTCGAAAATCACCTAAGCAAAAAAATAACATGGCCCCCAAAAAAATGAAAATGAAGCTACACGACCCCGGACCGAGCAAAACACTGCCAACCGTGTAGCACATTCACACACGAACGTACGAGGTGCACAATACACTATAACACAGTAAAAAAAAAAAATACGAGATACGAAAAATACGAAATTAAAGCCAAACCGCAAAAAACAAAAAACACATAAAACAAACACAAAATAAAATAAAAATACAACAAAAATTTGTTAACTAAATACAGATAAATATATATCTCTCTTTCTGATGAGTGACGAAGGTGCTCAGAGGAGCAAAAGTACACGAGAGGAGAGGCTCACAATTTGTGCCGAAGGTCCTCAGAGTACAAAAAGCTTTACATTGTGTGTCAAACAGCATTCCCATCAAATGTTATTGCCCCGTCATTTTTGACGGGCAAGTCGCTAGCATAATATAATTTTCGAGTGCCCACATGGAATAAGAGCAAGATGGACAAGAAGCATCTAGGATCATCAGGATCATCAGAAGGACCAGACGTTGAACCTATCCATATACGATCATTATAGCTCATGCCCTTAAGGTTGTAAAATGCGAGTGCTACATTCATCTCTGTATGTATCTCTGAAGTGTTTTGTCTGACTCAATTGATCTGCGCTTATTTCTCTACCCCCCAATTTATTTTGCATATATTACGGACACTCTTTGAATGGTGCCTACCAAAACATTCATACACTGAACCATTCACTGGAATAGTTTTGAGAAAGGAAGGACATCTGACAGAGGGTTTTACTAGCCAGAATTAGATACTTTAACTACAATATCTTTGGCTACCACTACGTGCGACACTGCATAATCTTCTGAATCCTTCATACTCCCACATTACTCCTGAGGGTGTCAGAGATCAATTTGTCTCCTACACAAGAATCTTACTTGCACTGATTTCTGCCTACACAAGGAAAGATTTGTTACTGGACAGTATACTTTTCTGATACACCTATTATACCGTATATTATATTATTAAATAAAGCTTGCCCGTTACAAGCATCCACTCATTTTGCAGATGTGGAAGAAAATATTTTTTAATTAACTGTCAAATGGTTTCACAACTATTAACATTGGGAAATATTTATGCTCCATACAAACATGATCCTAAAATGTCTCCCCTTTCTTTCCAATTCTTTCCATATTAGTATGAAACTGGTACACAAACTAGTACTGGGAGACTGCAATGTAGTCCCATTCCCAACTCTGTATAAGAGCCTGAGGAGATTAGTCTAGACCTCAGCCAAATCAAGAGGAGGAAATAAACAATGAAACATTGGATAGACAACAACTCTTTCATAGATGTTTGGAGGTACCATAGCCCCTCTAGTAGATATTACACTTTTTTTCTGAACTGCACATATCTCATTCATGAATAGATATAATACTGACAGGCTCATATATCACTTACTCTGGCTGCAATGATAAGTTGTATTACTCCGGTCTCTGTACAACCTCTGTAATGAAACCTTTTTAGCAGACCCCAAAAATAATATAGAAAACCATGCCCCCTATTCAATTGAGCAATTGTTGGTTACTAGAGCCCATAATGTAACTAATTTGTTATTCAATTGGCGTATTTTAGCTACCCGCAAACGATTTGCGGGTTACAGGCTGAAAATCCCAGCAGTTGGCAAAATCATAACTCCCAAACCCATCTAAGCCTTTGATCTTTCAAGCCCGTAAATGTTACAATCGCAAAACGCTATTTAATTGCAAGAATTCCTCAAGCCCTCAAATGTTTTCACACCCGTAAATGGCAAATATAGAAGAAAATCCTACGGGTATCAGATAGGACTCGCAAGGGGGTAAAACACCTGATCGTAGCACTGTAAATGCAAATAATAAATCAATACTGCACTTTAAAAGATGGGGAAAGCAATGCCAGACATCAGAATTAATTGCACAAAAGTCTAAAGCTCGCAAATCGACAATACATTTTTTTTTACAGTTAGGGTTAATGGGGTTTAGTTGGGGTTAATGGGGTACAGTTAGGGTTATTCGGGTTTAGTTAGGATTAATGGGGTATAGTTAGGGTTAATGGAGTACACTTAGGGTTAATGGGGTTTAGTTGGGGTTAACAGGGTAGTGTAGTGCTTAGACTTTGTGTCATGAGGGTCCTGGAGGACCCTCATGGCACTTATAGTGTTAATATAGGGGTTAATAGTGTCCTATAGGGTACTATATAGACCCCTATTGGATTGAGGGGGTTACATTTCATAACGATCTATATTGGCCCCGATGAGTTATGGGGTTCATATTAGGTGCCGGGGGGGGGGGGGGGTACTTTTAGTACCCCCACGGCAGGGGTAAATTTGTTAGTTATTGCGTGTCCTTTAAGAACCTTTAAAGTCCTTTCAGGATCCGCAGTGGGAAATTTAAATTTGTATATGCAGCGGGGGTCCCAATTGGGACCCCCACTGCAAGGGTTATTGTAGGGACACTGCGGGGGTCCCGATGGGGTGCTTTATGGGGCACTGTAACTGCTGCAGGGGTCCTGATTGGGACCTCCACAGCAAGGGTTACTATTGGGATGCTGCGGGGGTCCCGATTGGGACCCCTGCAACATTGGGATATATAGAGAGCAGGAGGGAGCTTTAGGGGCTGGAGGGAGGTTTGGTGGCCAGAGCGGGGGTCTCTTCTGCTGCTCACGCAGCTAACGCAAGGGCTTTTACTGCATGTTACAGGCTGGTTCGCAAGTGACCACGTTGCAATTTAATAGCTGAATTGAACAAGTAGCGGTTACGGACTCTACGGATCGAAGGATTTATGTGCGCGAAGTTCAACGTTGCTTAGCACGGACCCATTTTTCGGCCATCCTGCATGTTAACATGCAAGTCCGCTGTGAGCAACGTTACTGGGCTAATTTAATAGCCAGAACCCGTAAATCTTAAGTTATGAGCTCCGTTTTAAAACGAAGCTCCAATTTAATAGGGCTGCAGGTGTACTATCACCCCTCGCCATATGATATTGTTAATCATCATTGATATCACATCCATCATCTATACAGGTGTTAGCTCATGTTAAGGGATACTCATGATATCAGCAATATGGGAAAATACCCATTAATACGGAGAGGACACAAAGGTCAGCAGCCACATTCACTGTTACTTACAACAGAAACAAGGATCTGTTCTCATACTGATATTGAGGTCATAATCACATGCTTCACTAGTTAATGTATTAATGCTGGCTTTCATTAACATGCGATTGTGAGACTTTTCAAGTCCACCATCATAGTGGTATTAGTCTACATTTATGCTAACAACAATAGATATCTGGATATAGGAGAGGTTTAATATTGTGGGAGCTACATGGGTGGCTGTCATTGAAGGAATATCTGCTTGAGAGGCACTGGGAATATCGTACAAATACTGAATTTCTTTGACAATACTTGCACCTTGCATCAGGGCCCCAAGCCCCCATGGCTGCCCGCCGTCTCCTTGGTGGTGGTGGGGGGCAGGGGGAGGCATCCCCCCAGGAGGCAACTGAAACAGCAGTGGCAGTGCTGGGGGTGGAGGCATGGGGGAACGAAGGAGCGGCCAGGCTGCAGATATGCAGGGGATGCCTCCAGGATGGAGGCAGCGTGGCTGGGGACCAGAGCGTGGCTCATGGCATCTGCAGTGACTTGCTGGATTTCGCTCTGGTCCGCCCCCATCCTGAGCAGCCCGACAAGGTAAGACTCTGTCATCAGCTGGGGCTTCATCTCCTCCTTATTGCGCCTGGCCAGGCTGTGCATGACCTCCGTGTGATTAGCAGGGATGCTGGCCTGCATCACCTGCAGACACTCCAGTTACTGATGCATGATGGCCAGCATCTCGGCCTCAGCATCCTGGCTTGGTGGTGATGGGAATGTTGGTGCATGGGTTGTAGGCGAGGGCATTGCTGGGTGAGGAGGTGGCGTGCTGGCCCAGTTGGTAGGGTCTGCGGTCCGGCTGGAACCTCCCTCTGTGGTGGTGGTGTGTTTGGTGATGGCCAGTATGATGCACTGCTGGGGGGAGGAGGAGGTGGGGGCATGCCACGCTCGTCCCTCCAGTAGGTGGGTCCTGGTGATAAGCTCAGTCTCTGGAAGACGGGGACAGTGGAACAGTCGAATGCCACCAGTGTAGCTGATGCTCCTGCTTGTGACCCCACTTCCCAGATGATGACCTCCTCGGAACCCGGACCCTTTCCTCCTCCTCTTGCGCTTGTTCCTGCTTGGTGGTGGCTCGGTTATTAACGTCCTCCTCTGATGGAGCAGACGCCCCTGCCTCTGGCTCACCACTGGACCCAGACCTCCTGGAAGCTAAAAAGGAGAAAAGAAAGGTATATGTGTTAAGTATGATGTATAATACGTTGTTTTGTGTTCATTCCTATCTATCTGACATTTAGTCTTGGATGAATGATTCTCTTAATTGAAACTATGAGTAGCTATGATTTGCTAGATGTGCTCTATTCTTTGTTTCTTGACTGTTCTTGGCTCCTAACGCTATTTTAATACTGGCAGTGGTCTGTAACTGCATACGCACACGCATACATGGACTCTCTATTGGTTGATTACTGTTGTAACCCACGAATGACAGTGATGTGTCAGCTTCATGAATTTAATGACACATTAATGATCCATCTATTCCTTGTAAAGTCCATAGAGCTGACATGTCAGTGTCCTTGTTGGTCATCATGTACATATGTAGTGTGTGTGATTTACATGTGGTGGCATGTTGGTGTATGTGATATTCACCTGACATGGAGGCTGGATCCTGCTGGGCCACCAGGCCTGAAGCTCCAGAAACTGTTCTTGACGGACCTCACATCCCTTTCCGCTGTGCCCACTGCTGTTACTGTAGCCACTACTTCCTTCCAGGCCTAGGCCTTAGTCACTCGCCTAACTTCCATTCCCCCTGTGTGTGTAGCTCAGGGCCCTGTGCTTGCATTTAGCCTCTTGCCCTCCTGACTGTGGATATCTATGTGTATCTATGTGTAATATTTAATTTACAGTATGTGTATTTATATTATGTGTAATCTGTAAATATGTGTAATCAAAATGTAAGTGTAAAAAAGTAGTTAGAATAATTAAAAATAATAAAACTGTAAGATCCTGCTTTCCAAATTCACCTACTCTCTCCTCTCTCTATAACCAACCACCAACTCCGGGACCTGCGGGCTACTTCGTAAGAATCTACAACACAGTTAATGTATGGGCGGGTGGAACAGAACTTTATAATCTCTCTCTGTCAATTATCTTCGGCTAGCCCCCTTTCTATTGGCTGAGATGCCTGTGTTTACGTTCTTTTGGCTTCGGCCTGTAACATGCGGCCTTGTTTAATTGAATTGTTCTTTAATTGTAGAAAATCTCCAGCCTGCAATAATATAGCCTGTAGTCAGCAAGTTGCGGTCTTGCAATTGAATGAGGCCCTTAGCCTTTGAAACCTTATGGGCAGCACACAAAATAGTTATTAGTGGCATAATAATTCAATTAGCTTCTAGGAACAAAAAACAGAAGATGAAGGAAATTATAACTTTACCTGAAAAGTGTTTTCATTTTTAAAATTGATGTTGACTTGATGAAGTTATGTTCAATAGAAGTCAGGGTGTTTCAGTGAGTTGCCTCTGCCTGAATGAGTAATGAGCTCTGCACTGCATGGAACAATGAATAAATAATTAGATTCAGGCGTAGAAGCTTTCAGTGATTGATTCAGGCAGTTACTGAGTCACTGTAACTACTTTACTATAGCTAGTTAAATTGCTCAGTAAGTAATGCAGCTGCCTCTGGAGCTAGGTTCTAAAGCTAAAGATTCTGAGTTCATTCCCCGGAAAGGCAGCCATTTTTCTTTACTGTTTTAAAAAACAGAAATATGTTTATTAGGTTATATATTAAAGCATATGTCAGTATGAAAAAAATCTTTAAAAGAGATTGCTTACCACTGTACCACCATACTTTGAATATAAATAGAGTGTAAATCTCTAATAAAATGTATAATAATAATTACAGACCCCAGCCTCATTATTCATTCAGATTCTTGTGGGATAATTTGGGACAGTTTCCAGGGCTAAACTAAAATGACAATATCTAAGTCAATTCTTGATCAATTTTGAAAATGTAAACATATTTCCACACGATTTTCCACCCTCTAACTAATAGTACAAAGCACATTTGGCAACTTTTGTGGTCCTTTAGAAATCTTAGGGTCCTCAAACAGCAATAAAATAAGCTAATTAACACCTTCCTTATAGAAAAGGATGCAGTTGATACATAGCCAAACTAGGCACAGACTGATGAAAGCTGCTCAGTACACTATGACAAATTATCATGAGAAATCAAACAAAGCAGATACATTACTGGCTAATAGGTTGAGAGCTTAAAAGGCTATGCTCTCTATTAAGCAAAAGGAAGACAGGGTGACAATGGATCCTGATGAGATAGCAGCTGCATTTGCAAACTATTATACTAAATTATACTATCACAATCACTTTAATAATTCAAATGTGCCACACTTTCAAAAAGCCATTTCTAGATATCTTAAGGAGTTAAACTTGAAAACTATCACCAGTAAAATGCAAAGTACATATTGATAAACCATTCTCAATAGAAGAACTAACTGAAGTGATTTCAGATCTGAAAGATGGCAAATCATTAGGACTGCATGGTCACAGAGCGCAGCTGGGGGGTGGTCCACCCTGGGTGACACTTCCTTGGGAGCGGCAAATATGCCCCCACCTGCTGCCAACCACCCATGGCCCTCTGCACAGTTCTGCCTCCCCGGCCCTCCTGCTCTCTACTCAGTCCTGTGGAGGAGAGGAGGAGCTGGAAGTGGGAGGAGCCACCAGTGGGAGGAGCTGTCAGACCCAGCTGCATGCAGGTGAGAGAAAAGTGGGGGAGAGAGACAAGGGTGGGGGCTGGGGAGGAGAGAGAGAAGGCATGGAGTGAGAGAGAGAGCGAGAGAGAGAGAGAGAGAGAGAGAAGGGAGGGGGAGTGAGAGAAGGGAGGGAGTGAGATATGCAAACAAAATTTAAACTGACTAAACAATATCCTTGTTCACCCAGGCCAAGTGGGCTTTGTTCCAGGCTTTGTTCCAGAAAGACACCAAGCTGACAATACCAGAAGATGCATGGAGACAAAGGAGGGAGAGCGAGAGAGAGATAGAAGGAAGGGGGGAGTGAGAGAAGGATGATAGTGAGAAAGAGAGAATGGAGGGAGGAAGAGAGGGAAGGTAGGGAAGGAAGGTAGAGAGAGAGAGAGAGAGAGAGAGGAAGAAGGTAGGAAGAGAGGAGAGTTTGGGAGTGAGAGATAGAGAAGGGAGGAAGAAAGTTAGATGGGAGGTAGTTAAAGAGAAGAGAGGGAGAGAGAGAGAGAAAAGGGAGATAGAGTGGAGAGAAGGAAAGGAGTGAAAGAGAGAAGGGAGGGAGTGAGATAGAGAGAAGGGGAAAGTGAGAGAGAGAAAAGGGAGAGAGCTGTACGTTGATAGGATTCCTAGCTTGTGTATAATCCATCATGAGCTTTGCTCAAAGCTGAGTATTACAGCAGGAATATATGCTTAAAGGAAGCCATGCTTAAAAGGGTAATGGATCCCAGAATGCAGTGTAATAACTGTATTTCTCAGAATTCTGAACAGGAAAAAATTTAGTATTTATTGACTATATAAATACTAGCGACTTGCCCGTCAAAAAATGTGATGTATATGTTTGTCAAGTTGTTTAGTTATTAACATATATTTTTGACACTTGTAAGTATTTTAATATGAACGTGTATTTTTGTAAAATGTTGATGTAATGGTTTTTTAAAATGTAATTTGTATCTGAAGAATTGTTAACTTTAATATACATTGAATGAATAGGAAACCAAAAAGTAAAAAGCCTTCTTGAAACGTCCCGAATTTTAACATGAAGTTTAAAATATATGTAAGCAATAACCTTCAAAGTATATCTTTTTAAACTTGAACTTTATTTTTTATGTAAGTTTAGAAGTTGACAAAACATTGGTAGAATTTTGAATATTATAAACAGGAACATAGTGAATACATTTTGTAACCTAATTTTTTATTAAAAGTATTAACATTTGAATGTAAAAACAGTTGACCTTTAAATTAATCAGTATTAACATGCAATTTCTATCACAATAATTGTTAACTTGAATATACATTGAATGTAGAGGAAGGCATACAGTAAAAACTCTCCTTAAAACGTACGTAATTAAAGTAATTCATTACTGACCACATAAACTAGCGATAAACATTAATCTAGGTAGTAATCTTAAGATAACAGACAATATTTACATTGTGACTTAAAAGGTGCTTGACCTCTTAACATCCACTTTGTAATCTGTTGAATGAAATAACTTGAAAATATATTTTTTAAACATGTAACATTAGAAACATTAACATAGTTCCTTCACATTTTAACATAATTTTTACTAACAATGCAAGGCAAGTATTTTGTGAGGCGAATCATTCATGAACAGTACTTCCATTAATTATGACTGAATTAAACAACCAATTGTTATGTATTTTGGAATGCTTTTTAAAAAATGTTGGCATCTTTAATTTGTATCCTGCAAAGTTATAGTACTTCATAGTAGACAATGTTTTTAGTAAAAATACGTCCATCTTCTAATAAATCACCTTGACTTTCATTGTTTTCAATGTAAACTTTAATAGCCTGTGGATTTTTGCACCGTGACAACGCAACGTACAATTGACCATGTGCAAATACTGGTTCTTCCAAGAAAATACCCACAGATTTGAAAGTTTGACCTTGTGATTTATTAATGGTCATGGCAAATGCCATAATAATGGGAAATTGTCTTCTTTGAAGTATAAAAGGGAGACTACTTTCACTTGGTGCTAAATCTATTCTTGGTATGAAAACTCTCTCTCCTTTATGGGTACCAGTTAAAATTTCAGCATCTATAAAATGGTCCTTTAATTGTTGAACAATTAATCTTGTGCCATTGCATAGGCCTTTTTTTGGGTTCATATTTCGCAGTAACATGATAATTGCACCTTTCTTTAGCTGCAAAATATGTGGTGGCATTCCAGAAGGAGTTAGAGAGTTTATGAATTCAGTTGAAAAGTTTGCCTGACTTTCATTGTCATCAGCAAGTACAGAATCAGCACTGTGATAATTTCTTTGTGGTGCATTATTTTTTTTTAAAGATTTCATTATTGAGTATTAATGCATCTTTATTTTTACACGTCAGTATAACTTGGTTGGCAAGCTCGGAATATTCTTCGTTATTTATGCTCCCTTCAAATATAGCCGATATAATATCTTGTGGACAAATCATATGAGGTGGGATCTCTACAGTGTCGTCAGGTAAATGTAATATTTTTTCTGTTCTGCCTTCTCCAATTTTAATAAGCCAATCATTGAAATCAGTTTGGCCTTCTGATCTCATATTTTGTTTCAGTTGAAGATGGGTAAAATGTTTCCATACTGTGCTTGACTTGATACAGGTTTCGATAATGTCAGTTCGATTTCCATGTACAACGACAGGTAATGTTTGTCTAAAATCGCCACCCAACAACATTACCTTTCCACCAAATGGAAAAATATTATCCATGACTTCACGAAGCAAACTGTCAATACATTGGAGGGCATAGCATGACATCATTGTGGCCTCATCTATTATAATTAATTTACATTTCTTCAATTTCTTTGCTTGTAAGGATGTCATGCGAATATCTGACACAGAATTTTCTAAAATAGGCACTGGCAGTTTAAATCCACTATGAACAGTTCTTCCACCTTCTAATAAAAGTGCAGCAATTCCAGTAGTGGCAAACGCCATTGCTATTTTTCCTTGTGCTCGTACTGAACTCATTAATAAATTGTACAAATATGTTTTTCCTGATCCGCCAGGTCCATCAAGATAGAAATAACGCTCTGTCACCATGTCATCATCTATAGCATTTTTAATGGCATGAAATGCTTGCAATTGTAGTGTATTTAAAGTTGCAAGTCTTTCTTCTGTTCTTTTCTTCTGATCAGGCAAATTAAAACTTGCACAACTTAATCCATGAGTTAAAAATACTTCTTGGATTTCCATTAATGCTTTTAAGTGTGCAATGGGTTCATTTTATCGTCGCATAAAGTCTTCAGCCATATTACTTTAAAAGTCTCCCACAAAGCTAATGCATTTGGAGCATTTGAGAAGATACAAATAAAAGCAAATTGTTCTCTCATCTGTCGTGGCATTTGACATTGTGCTGCTTCTTCTAAACATATTTCCCACTCTGTATCATCAGCGAGTAAGTTTCTATGTGTTGCAGCAAAATGGAAGGATTCATATACAATGTCATTAACAGTTCTTAATTGTTCAAAACTTTGTGCTCCTGGAACATTTAAAAGTAATATCCGTAAGCAAAAACGTTCAACATCTCTTGGACTGACTTTGTAAATTCTTGGAATAATTTTATTGCCTCTGGTTTTTCTTGGTCTCCATAATCCATTCACAAAAACATAGTGATATGGAATTTCAATATATAAGTATTGTGTTGCTTCAGCATCAGTGGAATTTAATGCAAACCATGCAGTTAGTGTAGTGTGACGATCTTCACTTTGGGCCAATGCATTCATTTCATTTCCAGCGTGGAAATAGACTAAATGTCGTTGTGGCAAATGTACTGCTAACCTATATACTGCATGTGATCTATCATGCATTTCAAATTTTAAAAGCCGCCACATAGCTTCTGGCGCACTGACATACCGAGCATCTACATGAGATGCAAGTTCATCATGTACTAACTCACTACTTTCAGGGTTGTCTGCACTTTTGACGACTACAGTAGCTGCATCGTAACCTTTGTAAATATATTTGTAGACATATTTAATGGATTTGATGGAAGTGCAGGCTTCTACGTTGATGTGGGCGTTGTACTTCATGAGTAAATGTGGATTGTAGGGTACTACATATCTATTGTCCACTTTTTTTCCACGAATAATGGCACTATCTTCTTCTCTTCTTTCATAAAGTGGATATCCATCACAATTGGCATATGTTTTGTCTCTATAATTTTTTGGAAATTCTTTGGAACATTTCTTATTTTCCATACATGGTGATTGTGGATTAAGGTCACCACAGGGTCCATGAATCATGCGATGAGTAACAATCTCATATAGTCTACCATATAGTTCTGGATCTGGTAGTTCAGCAACAATGATTGCATCCACTTTGTCCGAAGTATCTAATTTATCTTTTTCTTGAAGTATTATTAGAAGATGTGCATGTGGAAGGCCTCTTTTTTGAAATTCAATGGAATATACATAAGCAAGACATTTGCCAAATAACTGATTTATAGTGAAGTCACGTATTAATTCATTTAATTTAATCTTAAAAACTCTGGCTACTAAATCTAGTCGATCTGAAGCAGTTTGTCAAAGAAGTAGATTTTGTATAATTTCTGACCATTGTGGATTACATGTAAATGTCACAAATAAATCGGGTTTGCCAAATTTAGTGACAATAGCCATAGCATCATTGTATCTTTCTCTCATATTCCGAGGAGATCCTTGAAAGGAAGATGGTAAAATGATGGCTTTGCCAGCTGTCATGTCTCTGCGTGTAGCCACGTCAGCAACATAGTCCATTAATCCAGAATATTGTTCTACACGGAGTTTATCTTGTTGATATTTGATAAAGTTTAAATTATTTGCCTCAACTTGCAAATATGAATCAATAATCCATTGTTGGGTTAGTTTCCCACCACATAAAATTGGATTAAATACATTGTGAATGGCAATTTGAGCTACTTTAAATTCAAGCATAGAAACATTATTTCGGATTTTGGCTTTAGCATTTGGGTAACTGGGAAGAGTTAATTTTGGTTGCCAACCTGCTTCTCCATGTGGGAAAAAATGGGATATGTCATTGGATCTAAATTTGGACTTAAGATACTCATATTAATAAACGGTTGCTCCTCATTTCTGGGATATATTTGAAATGGTGGTTCTCCTTCATCATTCTGAAACCCCATTGCAACCTAATTTGATGTTGGCAAGTTATAACGACGTTTATTAGTATGTCTGTCTCTTTTAAGCACCATATTAACCTTCGGCATTGGTAATTGATGTCTTTGTGCATGAAGTAGTTGTTCATTTTCTACTTCTGACATTTTTTTATAAGCTTTACTGTAGTGATTGTTGTCCATAATGTTATTTAGCTCTATAAAAACACTGTGTAAGCATTTTTTATTTTCTTCCATCTGCATACGTTGTTCAACAGCTTCCATTGTATCTAGGACATATAGTTGAGCGAATTTTCTTTGATTTCCTTCCTCTGGATGTAAATGGGAAGTGCGATGATAAATTTGTCCTTGGACTTTAAAACAGTAAGGACCATGTCCTGGTACATTAGCAGCTAATGTTGCCCCCATGGATGCAAAGGATATGGCACTATTGTAGGATCTTATGTTTGTTTTAAAATTTTTGTAGTTTGGAAAAGTAGGTTTAGTCATAATGTTTTGTAAATAGAGAGGAAATTGTTTCTTTTCTGGAAGTTTGAACTTGCCTTTTTGACAGCAACTAATAAATTGGCCATCTCTGGGTCTCTCCTGTTTAAAATAATAAGCCTCACAAAACTGACATTGAGTAGTCATGTCCCCACAACTATGAACCTCTACTTCTAAAGACTTGAGTAGAGGACAATTTGCAAAGCATATAGGATTTTGACTTTCATATTCATCAGGTGAAATGTCATATAATGTTTCAACAACAGGTTCTAAATGCTTTGTTTTTTTCGTGGCTTTTATTGGTATATGTTGTATTGTTTGAAGTAAAATGTCATGTAATGTTTCATGAAACGGTTCTAAATGCTTTGTTTTTTTTGTTGCTTTTTTTGGTATCTGTTGTATTTTTTCAGGTAAAATGTCATCTGATGTTTGAGCAACAGGTTGTAAATGCTTTATTTTCTTTGTTGCTTTTTTTGACATATCTTTAATTTCTGCAGGTGACAGTCTTTTGCTTGCAATTCTTTTGCGTTCTTTTTCTCGTCGAATTTCCTTCTTCTCCGGAGTCTGCTGGCTGTCTGCTCTCTGTCGTCGTTCTCTAGCTTGGCGTCTTTTCTTTTCTTGTTTACTCTCGTTATCAGCCATGTTAATCTGTAAAAATAAAATAATGTATCATTAGTTTATTTTGAGATGTTAAGTTGTTTTTCATGACAAATTGTTATCAACAGTGTGTTTACATTTTATACTTAATCAATTTCAATGCGGTCAATTGAATAGAGGTCTAAATAAGGCCATCAGATAATTATTTAAAGAAGTTTTTATTTATTAAACATGTATCCAAAAGCAAGTGTTTCAGTAACTAAAAAGGTATTTTCAAAAAGATGTTATGTCCTTATTTACAGCACTATTCAATTTGTCAAATGGCAATTAAATTAGGGTTTAGGACTGGATTGTTACAATGACAAATTGTATAGATTCTGTGTTTTTAGACTTTTTTGGACTATGCAATTTTTTTTTTAAGGTTACATTGAAGTTTGTATTTACTGTTAAAGATTATTGGCCCTAAAAGACAAATAAGAGATATTTGAAAAATGTGATAGTTATATTTTTTCAACAGTTATAGTTACCGGTGGTTTATTTTAAATTTTATTTTCTGTTGACATCGATGCAAAGCTAAGATCTTTATTTTTTTTCTCTTTTTTTACTTGTTATACTGTACCTTGGTTGAAGTTTGATTTCAAGCAAAATTCTTTGTTGGTCCTGTGTTGAAAGCCTTCGTCCGATGGTCTGGTCCTGTGTTGAAAGTCCTCGTCCGATGGTGTAGTCCTCTTTTGAAAGTCCTCGTCCGCTGGTCTGGTCCTCAGTTGAAACTCCTGTTCCGATGTTCTTGACGCAGTATCTGTTATAAAATAAAAATGAAAATGTTATTTTATTTGAATGTATTTGTATTAACTAAAAAATGACATTATTTCTGTGTTTTTCTACAATCCTGTTTGGTGCGCACCACTTTTGGTATGCTTATTTAGGCTTTTTTCTAAGGCTTATAGGTTGTTAAACATTAAATAAGAATATAAATGTAGTTTGGTATGTGTTTGTGTGAGTTTTCGTACAATCCTGTTTGGTGCGCACCACTTTTGGTATGCTTATGTAGGCTTTTTTGTACGTCTTATAGGTTGTTAAACATTGCAAAAGAATATTAATTTAGTTTGCTATGTGTTTATGTGAGTTTTCGTACAATCCTATTTGGTGCGCACCAATGTTGGTATGCTTATTTAGGCTTTTTTGTAAGGCTTATAGGTTGTTAAACATTAAATAAGAATCTAAATGTAGTTTGCTATGTGTTTGTGTGAGTTTTCATACAATCCTGTTTGGTGTGCACCACTGTTGGTATGCTTATTTATGTTTTTTTTTAAATGCTTATAGGTTGTTAAACATTAAATAAGAATCTAAATGTAGTTTGCTATGTGTTTGTGTGAGTTTTCATACAATCCTGTTTGGTGCGCATCACTGTTGGTATGCTTATTTATGTTTTTTTGTAATGCTTATATGTTGTTAAATATTAAATAAGAATATAAATGTATTTGCTATGTGTTTGTGTGAGTTTTCGTACAATCCTGTTTGGTGCGCACCAATGTTGGTATGCTTATTTAGGCTTCTTTCTAAGGCTTATAGGTTGTTAAGCATTAAATAAGAATCTAAATGTAGTTTGCTATGTGTTTGTGTGAGTTTTCATACAATCCTGTTTGGTGCGCACCACTGTTGGTATGCTAATTTATGTTTTTTTGTAATGCTTATAGGTTGTTAAACATAAAATAAGAATATACATGTAGTTTGCTATGTGTTTGTGTGACTTTTCGTACAATCCTGTTTGATGGGCACCACTTTTGTTATACTTATGTAGTGTTTTTTCTAATGCTTATAGGTTGTTAAACATTGAAAAAGAATATGAATTTAGTTTGCTATGTGTTTGTTACAATCCTGTTTTGTGTGTACCACTTTGTGTGTACCATATGTTGCATACTTTGGCCCTCATTCAATTGCAGTTTGGCCAATTTAATAGGGTTCTAAATGTGCTTATTTGGAGCCCTATTGAATTGTCCAAAATATCAATTGAATGAGGGCCTTTGGTTGCTGGATTTGTTATATTGTGAGGGCCTCATTGAATTTCATTTTTCGCAATGGAATTGGGCTCAATATGAGCACAGAGCATCTTTTTTTACAGAAGTTTTTAGTTAGTGAACTTGTATCCAAAAGCAAGGTCTTCACTAACTAAAAACTTCTGTAAAAAAATATGCTCTGTGCTTATATAGGGCCTCATTCAATTGCGATTTGGCCAATTGAATAGGGCTCTAAATAAGCACATAGCATATTTTTTTTAAAGAAGATTTTAGTTAGTGAAAACCTTGCTTTTGGATAGATGCTTACTAACTAAAAACTTCTTTAAAAAATATATGTTATGTGCTTATTTAGACCCCTATTCAATTGGCCAAGTTGCAATTGAATGAGGGCCATAGAGCCCTATTGAAATGGGCAAATCACATTTGAATGAGGCCCTCGGCCATTAAACATATTTAGGTCCTGAATCAATTGCGTTTGGACCAATTGAATAGGGCTCTATATAAGCACATAACATATTTTTTGACAGAAGTTTTTAGTTAGTGAAGACCTTGATTGTGGTTAGAAGTTCAGTAACTAAAAATGTCTGTATAAAAAATCTGTTATGTGCTTATATAGAGCCCTATTCAATTGGCCAACTCGCAATTGAATGAGGCTCATGGTTCGGTTTTTTTTTATACTTAATACTTTACCTTGATTGAAGTGTCGAATGACAGAGGGTCCCCTCCTGCCAATCTTAATCCGCCGGTCTTCTTGTAGTGTCTATTTGAAAGAGTGAATTATATTATTTTTTTATTTTATTTAGCAAAGCATGGCCTTTTCAGCATTTAATGTATTTTTTATTTAGCAAAGCATGGCCTTTTCAGCATTTAATGTATTTTTGTATCTTACCTCTTCTTCTTTGTTGGTGTTCTTTAAAAGGGATTGTGCTTCACAATGCACGGTGCAAATTGTTGAGTGATGCTGTTGATGCAGAGTCTGTTTGAATATTAAAAAAAGTAGAAAGATTAAGCTTTAGGTGATCTATTGAATTGCATTAAATTAATGTCATTTAAATATACTTCTGTAATTATTTTCAATTAACATTATTTTTCGGTGGTGGCTACACACATATGTCACAAACATAAAGCACATTTCCATAGTTGAAAGTAATTTTTTTGTGTGCGTGTGACATCACTATACATGAATCATATTTTAATTGTTAAATGAACCTTATTTTTTTGGGGGGCCTACACACATAAATGTGTTTGGGACATGTGAGTATACCTGATAGACATAAATGTGCGTGTCACATGTCACTACATAAATCTCATTTTCCTATTTAATTTTTTTTTTTGATGTCCTGTCTTGATAATAATATAGTAATATATTATAGCTTACCTTTCAGTTGTAATTTGCACAATGTAAAGTATTAAATTAGGAAAGAATTGTCTTCTCAAGTTTTAGCAGCAGTTATGTCTGAAGTCACTCTGTTCATCACCTGAGTAGAAATGTATTTTTCTCTGTCAAATAGGCAGTATTTATAAACTTGTAGAACATTCTGGAAAGTTAGACCGTTAGAACGCAATACGCATGCGCTATTTGCGTTCCAGCTTACAATTTGCGTTCCATCCGCCATTTTGTGCATAGTAGTGGTTAAAATGGTGTTTAATATGAGTTTGATCCGTTCCGCATAGTATGTGTATCATTATTGCGAGTAAGTGTAGTGTAGTTACGTCTGAAGCCTCGTTTTCGTTTTGTTCGGCGGCCATTTTTTCTCTCGCTTAGCCGATTTTCGGCAGTTTAAACTCTTTGTTTTGGACTTAAATGGACGTGTAAATTAACTTTTGGAGGTGCCGGATGCCCCCCCGTGCTGTAAGTAAGCTTTTTATGTGTTCGTTGTTTTTATTTCTTGTGTTTGTGATGTTTTGATGCGCAGCGGTTGGAATGGGTCTTTCGCGGCTGTATTTTTTTCCGATGCGGCCGTATGTTGTTGCGATGCTGTCATATTTTTTTGCGATAGACGCGGTTAGCTTTTACGTGTACGACGCAGTGTCTTTGTTTCTAAGTCGTGCGTATGTGTGTTAAGAGCATGTGAGGGGCCTTTTCTACTGTTTTTTTGTTAAGTCTTGCGTCTGTGTGTCTTGGTGTAAGCGGGTGTGAGGCGACTTTAAGTTTTTTTTTGTTATGAAGTTGTGTGTATGTGTGTGTTAAGACAGCCGATGTTGGGATGCTCCCACCACCGCAAATGCGGACCCTCGCTTCGCGAGGATCCGCATTTGCGGGGACGTTGTTGGGTTTTTGTTGGCTGGGAGGTTGGGTTTATTTTGTTAAAATGTCGTGTGTGTGTATGTGTGTGTTAACACAGCCGACGTTGAGCCTCCACCTCCGCAAATGAGCACCCTCGCTTCGTGAGGATCCGCATTTGCGGGGACGTTGGGATGCTCCATCACCGCAAATGCGGGCCCTCGCTTCGCAACGGCCCGTACGCTCACAACTATATATGTGATATATATATATATGTATATATATATATATATATATATTGTGAAAAGGATGGCCGTTCAAACCTGTTCATCAGTGGTAATTTGGACACACTACACTGGAGGCTTTCATGTGGTTTTGAAGTTTTACTTCAATATTTGTCATTTACAAACATAATTCAAAACAAAAATAATGAAAATAAAACCTAGCTCTATCTGAGCACTAGCTTTACTGATGTTAGGTCCCTCACTAACCAAGAGCTGCCATTCTGCTAAATCTGAATGGAGCCAAAACATAAACCCAAAGGTCCAAATAATGTAAAGTCACTGGCCTGTATTTCTTCTTACATCCAGTGCTGCAGATCACTCTCTTCCTTTGCTGTAGCACCTTAGCAATCCAAACAGCTCCAATATAGCAGTCCACGTTCCTCTCTGTGTCTTTACTGTTTGCTGCTTTGCTCAGGAAACACTGTTTACTATTCCTCTGGTCACCAGTACTCACAAATCCTCTGCTCCCAAAATCTCTTCTTTTGGTTCTGAAGTTCCACACACACAACTTTCTCTATTTCTTAAAGTTCCGCACCTGCAGCTGTCTGTGACTCCTCCAGTCACACAGACTCTCCTCAAGTGGCAGACTCCATTGCTTCATCAAACTTACTGTGTTGGCCAGCAAGGCTGACAGCAGTGCACAGTTGTAAAGTGGACTAAAAATGGGTGCCGACGAAAGGGCGCAAGTGCTATGGCCTAACACCAGGAATCCTTTTAACCCTAACCCCTGGACCCCGCAGCCTAACCCTAACCCTTACACCCCACAGCCTAACCCTACCACTTACACTCCCTAGCTGAACCCTTAGACCCCTAACCCTAAAATCTGTCAACCTACCACCCCTAAGCCCACCAGCCTACCTTACCTGAAGTCCTGCATGCAGATGTCTGTGGGCGCATGCGTCAGCGCACATTTGTCAGAGCACATTTGTCAGTCGTGCTAAAGTCATGCTACCTATATATATATATATATATATATATATATATATATATATATATATATATACATACTTGGTCTGACACACAAATATTATAAATCCTTTTTTAGAGATCATATTACCTCACCTTTTGAGGGTGGGGAATGCAACAAGAGATGGCCATAAGTTATCATTCCCATTATTAAATGCTCACATTGCTTTGATACCAAAGGAAGGCAAGGAGCCTAGCAGATGTGGAAGTTTAAAACTGATTTATTTAATCAACACATCTGTAAAAGTAATAGCAAATATTTTTTTAAACAGACTAAACAAGTTGGTTCACTCAGACCAAGTGGGCTTCATTCCAGAAATACTAGAAAATGCATAGTCCTTATCTACTACTCAAATGCCAAACAAAAACACTGGCCTTAGTACTGATCAAAGCGGAAAAAGCATTCAATAAAGTCTTATGGCCCTACATGTTTCCTTTTTTATTTAAATATTTTTTATTGAAATATAATATCTATTTATACATTGTAAGTTTGTAACAGTATAATGGTATAGTAAACTTCTCCATATATCTTAAACCTTTTTTCTTCCTTTTTTCTTTCCTTTTCTTCTTTACTTGTTGATTTTGATTAACCATAAAGGCTTAATATTACATGATAACAAAACAATAATAATATATAAAAAAAAAGGTGGGGGGGGGGGGTGAGGGGTTAGGAAAGAGGGAGGTATATTTTGTGGACACTCTCCCTAATGCAGATCGGTCTTCAAGTATTATCAACCTTTTTTTATTTTCAGACTAATTTTAGAGTTTATATGTCCCAGCATGATGTCCATGTTTTTACTATTTTCATCTAGTTCCATTTTTTCTCTTAATTCTTCAAATATGGTAATGATTGTTTTCCATTGTATCTTGTTAGTACACTTCTGGAGGCAAAAAAAAATCTGATTTTTGGGAATTATGATACTTTTGGGAGCTTTGGAATGGGAAGTCCTAGTAATGCTTCCTCTTTTTGGGGGGATTTTGAAGTCCGCACAGTTTTTTTTTTTTAGGTAGAGTATGTTTCTTCTCATATATGAGTGATTTTAGGACATTACCATAAGGCATGTCTCTGTCTACTTGTTTTGTTTTAAAGGCATTTTCTCTTAGAACTATACTGAGAGAGGATCTTGTGGTTTTTAAAAATGTTACCCCTTTGAGGGTCATCAAGCATTATATTTAGTTATTTTTCCCAAAATATATTGTAAGGCAATTTGACTGTGGTTGTTTAGGTAATTATGAAGAATGGAGATTTTGTACTTTCCATTTCAGTTGTAGCTTTCTCAAAAGGCTAAATTCTCTTTGTAGTAAGTGTGGTAACCAGTTTGGGGTTTTCCTTAGGATATCTGCTGTTATGGTTATATTTTGTCTGATCTAGCAAGATAACTGAAAATTATTATCACTCATGGGTCTATTATGAGGTAGCCATAGTGGAGTAAGCCAAGATCCCTCACTAATAAAAAGCCTTATTTTATTGATTTGTTTCCACAAAATGAGGGAGTGTGAAATGCTCTCAGGAAGAATTTTCATATTCATTTTGTGAATAAGGCTTACCCAGAGCACATGTTGTATTAAGACGTTCTATTCTTTGTGTATATAACTTTCAATTTCTACCCACCTAGGAGGTGTTTCTTTGGTGATCCATTAAGACAGTTGTACAAGTCTGGTTGCTTTGTAGTATTTTAGCAATTCCGCTGTTCCTAGACAGACTCTATTTTTTGAGGCTATCATAGTTGCTATATTTACCCTTGTTTTTTTTGTGGTTCCAAAGCTGAGGATTGTCCTTTTAAGTATATCTTTTGTTTTGATTGCTGTTGGAATTTTACTGAAGAGATACATCAGCTTTGGGGGTGTGCTCATCTTTACTGTATGTATTTTGCCTAACTAGGAGCTGTTGTGGAAAGATCAGTCATTTAAGTCTTTAAATATTTTTTAAAGATATTTGGGTAATTTTCAATTTATAGATTAAATTAGTTGATTTGAGTATATATATGCCCAAGTAATTTATGTGGTATTGTGAGCATTTGAAGGAAAAGTTCAGAGATAACAATCTTTCTGTTTGCTTTGGGAGTGATATATTTAGGGCTTAATTTCTATCTGTGTTCACCTTAAAGCCAGAGAGGTTTCCAAATATCTCCAAAAAAATTGCATATTAGGGAGGCTGGTTAGTGACTTTGTGATAATTCGCAGGATGTCATCTGCAAAAACACTCAATTTATTTTCTTTGTCAGCAATTTCAAATCCTTTGATGTTTGGGCACTCTCTTATAGTTATAGATAAAGGTTCTATGCATAGAGCAAAGATCAGCAGAGATAGGGGGCAATCTTGTCTTGTCCTTCTAGAGATCTTAAATGGCTAACAGCAAAAGCCTTGGAAGGAAATGTATGGTTTTGGAACAGAATATATTGTCATAATGCTTTTTAATAAATTATTCCCTAGGCAAAATTTGTGAAAGGTTTCATACATAAAGGCTTAATCTATTCTATCAAAAGCCTGGAATGAAGCCAACTTGATCTGGATGGACCACATGTGGGAGTAAATCTGTCAATCTATATGCCAACATTTTTGAAAATAATTTGATATCACTGTTTATTAATGAAATGGGCCTTGACCCTCCTTTTGTATAACAATAATTTTAGCTTCTAGGAACTCTGCTTTTATTGATTTACCTTACATAAAACAGTTAAATAAAGTTTTGAGATGGGGTAAAAGGATATCCATAAAGTGTTATAATAATTTGTAATGCCATCTGGACCAGGAGCTTTGTGAGGTTTGGCAACTTTTACTGCTGTTTTAATTTCTTTAATAGGGATAGCGACATTAAGAGAATCTAGTATTTCTTTGTCTGTTCAAACAAAATTGATTTCTGATAGAGTATAATTCTGCGTAAAATTTTCCTTTGGTTGATATATAAATGAATTAATTATTTTTAAGATAGTGATGAACGAGTCTGCTCTTTGTTGTTTAAATATTTTAGCTAGCCTTTAATTAAATTTAGAAAAACAAAAAAAATTGATGTGTGCTTTGCATTTTTGTTATAATCCTCCTCCACAGAATTATGTTAAGATTGTGTTTATGTTTAAGAATTTCATTATAGATCTTTTGAGATCTCTGAGAGTTAAAATATTATTGCAGATTTGATTTTTGCGTTATAGTCATTTATTTGAGACAATTCTATTTTTTTAGCGGATGAGCCTAGTTGAACGCAAAAGCCTCTCAGGACCGCTTTTGTGGGCACCCCATTTGCCATCTGATCTACGTCACTGCCAATGTTCAAATAGAAATAATCTATTTAGGCATTATGGATTTTCTCTATTTTGTAGGTATATCGTTGATGAGTGTGGGGGTTAGAGACCTGCCAGGGATACGGACCTTCGGAAGTAATTTGCTCAGTTATGCTAACTAAATCATGGTCTGACCAGGAGAAAGGATAGATAAGGGCTTCAGTTAACTCTAATGCTAAGTTGTCTTGAAGTAAAATGTAATCAATTCATGAATGAGATTTGTGTCTAGCTGAATAAAAAGTGTAGTTTTTCTCATTTTAGTTAATTGCTCTCCAGGCATCAAACAAACAGTAGCTTTTAAGCATTGATTTAAATGTTTTTTTGTGGCTGTGGGACAGAGGAGGATGAAGCATCCTCATTCTTGCCTTTAATGAGGTCTAATACAGTATTCATATTGCCTTTCTAACAACCATGTAGAGTGTTGCCAAGTGTCCATCAGTTCAGAAATTTTGCAGAAAAAGGTTGATTGTCCTGTGTTTGGAGCATATATATTAAGCAACAACAACAGTCTTTCATTGATTGAGTCTTTGTGTTTTTTTTTATTTTATTACATTTTCCAATGATTCATAAAAAAGATACATATAAATAATATAAAAGTATACAATGTGCAAATACAAACCATCTGATAATGGATAACATACCACAACATAACCACATACATAACAACAGGGGATAACAATCCCAGATCTTGCTATTATAAACATTTTAATTCCAATATCTTATTGCATAAGATATTACTTAAAAGTCCCAATTATGCCATTTAGAATTTTTTTTTTCCACCACACATGACGCTTGGTCGTTAGGTACTTCTAGTGCTCTATTCCTCTCCATAATTAGTTTAACTTTGTTCAGCATAGGAATTCTTCTCTGCTTCCAGTTTTTAATTAAAAGCCAATTTGCTACTAAAAGACAGTGGGTAATTAACAACCTTTTCGACTGGCTAATGTTAGGTTCTAATATATGAAAAATAACCACTTTGGGTTCAACAATCAAAATTATCTTTAACATTTCTGCCAAAATGTCTGAACCAAGCCACATTCCCACCAACTATGGGCATGGGTACCCAGAGCCCTGCATTCTCTCTAACACATATTTGAATGAGAATGAATTTATTTAGTTTGGCAGGAACCCAATACCATCTTTGAATCAGCTTAAAGAACAAAACTCTAAATTATACACATTGAGATGCCATTTTAGTGAGCCTAAAACCCTCCCACCATTTATCTTCTGGCCATATCACCCCTAGTTTTTTTCCCATCCAACTATTCTGTCAGTTTTACCTTTATAGTGGATCTCTTACAAAATATTCTGGCATTATGTAATAAATTATCTTTTAGAATAAGTTGTTCAAAACTTGTTAACTTGTGATAAAACACATTTACATAGCCCAACAAAAAATATTTCTTATTTAAATTAAACAAATCTAGCCATGTAAGAGATTCTAATTGCTGGATTCTCTGACAGACTCCCGTAAAGGATTTTTTATCCCTTTTTTTAGATATAATATTACGTTTTCCGCATCTTTGGGTCCAAAGATCTCTATCGGTGAAACCAGTGAAGGAAAACATGAATATTTTAATCTATTTGAATACCAAAATTCTAGGATCGAGTATATACCAGCTGGTAGAGGTTTCAGAGATTTTAAGCTCATCTTAGGCAGCCACAAGTAAAGAATCTTATTTATATTCGGGATTATATAGTACTCAATACCCATCCACTTGGAATTAGTTGACATACTGTTCCACCCTAACAGGTGTGACAAAAGTATAGATTCATAAATGTCCTTGATTGAGGGAAAATTTAAGCTTCCCCTTTCAAAGCTTCTTTTAGAAATGTCCAGTCTTATCCTAGATCGCTTTTTATTATATATATAAATTCATTTAACAAGACCTGGAAATTTTGTAAGATATACTTGGGTACTACTTGCGGGATACATCGCAATATGCTGTATATGTGAATTTCGAAACAATAACCATACTTAGAGTTGAGATTCTCCCCGACAATGATAGGAGTATCCAATACCAATCAAACAAGATATTTCTAATGTCTATGTATCCTTTTTCCAAATTCTTCATCAAAATATGTTTAGTTCTGTAAGATAAATCCAATCCTAAATGAGTAACATATTTACTTTTCTAGTTGAAATCATAGAGACGTTTGAATTTTTCCACGTTTGTTCATATCTAATATTAGAGTATATTATATTAGATTTACCAGTGTTAACTTTGAAGTACGATACTGGACTATAAGCATTAAGAGACCGCTGTAATTCCAAAAGAGAGTTTTCAGGGTCCGTTAATACAAATACTACATCATCTGGAAACATTGATATTTTATACTCCTCTAATCCTATTGTTACTCCCTTTACAGTTTCCGAACTTCTTATCAACTTTGCTAAGGGTTCGATTGTCAAAATTAATATTATATCTTTGTGTTTTTGTGTGTTGAAAGGGAAGTCTTTTGTGGATTAGAATCTTGTGATTGAGTTTATTTTAAAATGTGTTTCCTGCAGGAAAACTATGTCCCACCTATGTGGAGATATTTGTTAAGAGCAATCCCCCTCTTTACTGGATTGTTCAATCCTTGGATGTTATGTGAAGCAATTTGAAAATTCATGCCTCACCTTTTAATGTACCAGTCTATCCACCGTGTTGGTGAGCATAAGATGCTGCAAAATGGAGAATATCTCCTGCTTAACATAGGAAGGGTGAGAAGGGAGGGAAGTGATGGCTAAAGATAAAGAAAAAACAAAACAAAGGAAAACAAACATAAAAAAATGCATAGGACAAGTCAAATAAATCCAATAATAATAAATAAAATAAGTGTAATATAAGTATTATATTCCTGTGAATAAAGGCGGAGCTACCACTGGGGCAAACGGTGCAAGGTACCGAGGCCCCTGGCCTCTGAGGTGCCCTGTGGGCCCCATGTGGGCCCTGCAGCCCTTCCTTGGCCCCTGCAGGTCATCTGAGCACCCACATGCCCTATGTGGCCCCCACAGATCCCCTGTGGCCTTCATGGGTCTCCTATGGTCCCCAGGGGTCCCCCATGAACCCCTGGGGTCCCTGTTGCCCTCAGGACCACCAGTGGCCTCTACAGCCTCTTATGGCCCCTGCAGACCTCCAGTGGGTCCCCTGCTGTCCCTTATGGCCTACTATGCCCCCCAAAGGTCCCAGGGGCCCCCTGTGCCCTGTTCCTTCACAGCCCCACATGGCACCTGCAGAACTCCAGTGTGCCTCCTGCAAGCCCTGTGGCCTCCCACAGCTCCCTGTGTTCTCCCTCAGCCTTCTGTGGCCACCTATGGATCTCTTCAGCCATCCTCAGCACCACTGTGTTCCCCAGCAGACCTCTACAGCCTCCCTCGGCCTTTGTAGCCCCTTCGGTCCTTGCTGGCCCCTGTACACCCATGCAGACTTCTGCGGCCACCCTATGCACTAGCTCCATCACTGCCTTTGAAGTGGATGTAAGGAATAGATTTAAGGGATTAGAGATGTAAGATAGACTCCCAGAAGAACTTCGGACCAAGGTTTGCAACATTATTCAGGAAACAGCAAAAAAGAATATCCATAAAAGAAAGAAAATCAAGATCTGACAAGTCTTTCAAAGTAGCCAAGGAAAGAAGGAAAGCAAAATTTAGTGGAGATAGGAAAAGATTTGTCCAGCTGAATGCAGAATTCCAGAGGAAAGCAAGAAGAGACAAGGAGACATCCTACAATCAGCAATGTAAATAGATAGAAGAAGATAACAGAATGGGTATGTCAAGCGATCTCTTCAAGAAAAGTGGGGTTCTCAAAGGCACCTTTCATGCCAAAGTGGGTGTGACAAATACAAAACTGGTAGGGACTGAACAGAAGATCAGATAAAGAAGAGGTGACAGGAATACACTGAAGTTCTATACAGCAATGATCTTAACAGTAGTGATGACCTCAATAGTTTGACCAATGAGCTTTAGCCAGACATTTTGGAGAGCGAAGTAAGATGGGCCCTAGGATGTCTTACTGATAAGATAATAAGGCTGCAGGAGATTATAGAATCCTAAATGAACTATTCAAAATTCTACAAGATGGTGCTGTGAAAGTGTTACTTGCCTTATGCCAACAACAAGTCAGAGGTGCTCAATTTTGTTTTGTTTATACAAATTACCCTTAGGGATTAGTCTCCCTACGGGTGATAGGGGACTCCAGACTTGGACCCCTTGCTAACTGTGCCTTAGGAAGTTCATGTGCACCTCACTGACAATGCCCAATTAAGGCTGAAACGTACGTTTATGGTTTGCTGTTTCTCCTGTTCAGAGTAGAATTGCCTAGTATTTCGGGACTGGTTCACTCTAGTGAGTTGGATCATACTGATACACTAGAGGATATTTCTCTCTGTGAAGGGCACAAGTGAACAAAAAGAGGTTGTTCTGAGATTGGTTATCATGTCAATAGAACTAATCTATTAAGGTTAATCTGTTCTCTGATTGAGTACCTTTCACTTTGTGGTTTTTCTTATGCCTACACGTTTGGAAAACTCAACAATGACGAATAGACTGGAAAAAGAAAATGGTTCAAGATTGGAAAAGGAATGCAACAAGGATGTATATTGTCACCTTATTTATTTAACTTAAATGCAGAGTACATCATGCGTGAGGCCAGACTGGATGAATCCAAAGCTGGAATCAATATTGCTGGTAATCTCAGTTCCTGGGGAAGAAGAGGGGGCAGTGACAAATTTTAATTTCCTGGCATCCAAGATCTTTGCAGATCTTTCCAAGATCTTTGCAGATGGCGACTGTAGTCCTGAAATTTAAAGATGTTTGCTTCTGGAAGAGAAAGCTATGGCAAGCTTGGGCAAGCTATTAAAAAGTAAAAAGGTTTGCCTAGTTAGAACTATAGTATTCCCAGTAGTAACTTTCGGATGTAAGTGCTGGGCCTTAAAGAAGTCTGAGTGCCGTAGTATTGACACCTATGAATTGTGGTGTTAGTGAAAACTGCTTAGAGTCCCTTGGACTGCAAGAAGATCCAATAAATCAGTACTTCAGGAAATCAAGACAAACTGTGCACTGGAAGGTATAATCATGAGGCTGAAGCTCAAATATTTTGGCCATATCATGACGACACGATTCCCTAGGGATGACTCTAATGCTGCAAAATATTGAAGGCCAAAGAAGTAGGGGACGACAGAGGCAGAGATGGATAGATGAGGTCACTGAAGCGATGAACATGAACTCAGAGGTAAGGTGACTGAGAGATGTACCTGGCGTGCTGCGGTCCATAGGGTCACGGAGAGTCGCACGCGACTGAACGACTAAACAATAAAAGCAAGATAGGTAACTTTCTCAAGTCAAAGTACAAAAAGATCCTATATATATAATAAACTGTTGGAGTTAACTCACTCCATTGTTGAAACACTAAAAGTTTTATGAAGGGTAAATAAAAAAACACACAGAGGAGAGCAATAGATGTCCTCTGATTCATGCGGTGAGCCAGCTTATATCACCTAAACTAGATACAGAGGAAGCTCGCCTATCTAGCTTTGAATTAGGATACAGTGGGGGGAAAAAGTATTTGATCCCCTGCTGATTTTGATCGTTTGTCCACTGACAAAGAAATGACCAGTCTATCATTTTAATGGTCGGTGTATTTTAACAGTGAGAGACAGAATAACAAAAAAAAAAGAACAAGAAAAACCAATGTCAAAAACGTTATAAATTGATTTGCAGGTCAGTGAGGGAAATAGTGATGGATCCCCTATCAATCAGTAAGATTTCTGGCTCCCAGGTGTCTTTTAGACAGGTAACGAGCTGAAAGTAGGAGTATTCTCTTAAAGGAAGTGCTCCTAATCTCAGCTCGTACACCTGTTCACAAAAGCAATCAATCAGATTCCAAACTCTCCACCATGGCCAAGACCAAAGAGCTCTCCAAGGATGTCAGGGACAAGATTGTAGACCTACACAACGCTGAAATGGTCTACAAGACCATCGCCAAGCAGCTTGGTGAGAAGGTGACAACAGTTGGTACGATTATTCGCAAATGGAAGAAACAGAAAATAACTGCCAGTCTCCCTCGGTCTGATGCTCCATGCAATACCTCACCTCGTGGAGTTTCAATGATCATGAGAACGGGGAGAAATCAGCCCAAAACTACATGGGAGGATCTTGTTAATGATCTCAACACATTACGTTGTAAAGGACTTAAATCCTGCAGAGAACTGGGTGAAAGTGTTGTGGTTAAATGAGACCAAATTTGAGGTATTTGGTATCAACTCAACTCACCATTTGGAGGGGCAGGAATGCTGCCTATAACCCCAATAACACCATCCCCACCGTCAAACATGGAGGTGGAACCATTATTCTTTGGGGGGGGGTTTCTGCTAAGGGGACAGGACAACTGCACCGCATCAAAGGGACGATGGACTGGGCCATGTACCATCAAATCTTGGGTTAGAACCTCCTTCCCTCAGCCAGGGCATTGAAAAAGGGTTGTGGATGGGTATTCCAGCAGCACAATGACCCAAAACACACACCCGAGGCAACAAAGGAGTGGCTCAAGAAGAAGTGGCCTAGCATGTCTCCAGACCTTAATCATATAGAAAATCTGTGGAGGGAGCTGAAGGTTCGAGTTGCCAAACATTAGCCTTGAAACCTTAATGACTTGGAGAGAATCTACAAAGAGGAGTGGGACAGAATCCCTCCTGAGATGTGTGCAAACCTGGTGGCCAACTACAAGAAACGTCTGACCTCTGTGATTGCCAACAAGGGTTTTGCCACCAAGTACTAAGTCAAAGGGGTCAAATACTTATTTCCCTCAATGACCTGCAAATCAGTTTATAACTTTTTTGACATGCGTTTTTCTTTTTCTTTTTTTTTAAATTTTGTCTCTCACTGTTAAAATACACCTGCCATTAAAATTAAAGTCTGATCATTTCTTTGTCAGTGGACAAACGTTAAAGATCAGCAGGGGATCAAATACTTTCTCCCCCACTGTATTCCCCAGGAGCATAATTATTAACTAAAATATGTATAACAGTGACATTTTAACCTTTAAGTAAAAGTGGATAAAAGGCCTCTATTTGGCATGTTAAGTGGTATCATTAAGTTGGCCTTACACAGATAACCAGTATAGAAAAACATTATTTTTCTATAATCTCGCAGAAAAAATATATGTACGTAGTTGTATATTAGGCTTATAAATAAACACAGTCAATAGGCTTTATCTCACAACCAAATAATGTCATCAGATCCCTTTCCTAGGTTGGGGCTTTCCTACTCTTTTTCTTGGTTTTGTGCAAGTTATACCATCATAATTTACACATCATTTAATCTAGAGTAAGCGACCCAATATAAGTTCTGACCAAAATAGTTATATTGGGGGGGGGGGGGGGGGGGGGGCTACATTAATTTCTTTGATGGATTCTGTGCTTTTTGTGCTTTTGTTTTCTTTGCGGAAGTTGAGCTTGTTTTTGATCATGACCGAAGTTCTGTAATTGGAATATTCCATAAGTGGAGTAGATCTGCACCTTCCTCAATATTGCGTATAACATGGAGTTTTCCATCTTTGAAATTATTCAGTCTGAAGTGGAAGCACCATGTGTATTTATAGCCATAAGTTATGATTACATCCAAACAGGTTTTTAGAGTTCTTCTTTTATAAAGAGGTCTGAGTAAATACTTGGTTGATTGCCATTTACTTCCAGTATTCCCTGTCTGGCTGCTTTAATGAATAAGTTTGTAGAAAAGTAGTGAAACCTGTCTATTACATATCTTGATCTTTCTGTTGGAGGTGGCTGGCCTCTTAATGCTCTGAGTATCCTGTCTAGCCAATAATCCTTTTCATCTATTTCAGGTAGGAGGGACCTGCATAGCCCTTTTACATACAGGGACAGTTTGTGCACTTATTCTGGTAGGTTGTGGATGCTGATGTTTTGCCTTCTAGATCTGTTCTATTGGTCTTCCTGAAGAGACTTGGTTTTGCTGCTCTTTCAACATAATCATCTCTTGCTCCCTTTCCATGGGTGCTTTGAGGAGGTTTTTATATTTGTCTTCCAATTGTATAATTTTGGTGTCTATTGCTTTGATTTCCATGCTTAAGTCTACGGCAACCTTTTGCACTTCTGCTTTTATCTCTGATCTAGAAGAGGAGATCTTTCAGGTCTTGTATATCCGCCTTGGTGCTTGGGGCAGATGCCTCCACGCCTAACTTTGGTAAATGATTAGCAGAAGTGGAAGGACCATTAAGAGGATTGCATGGTAGATTTCAGAGTGCAATAGTCTTGGATATTTTTTTGTGTTGCGTCTTGTTGAGACTCTGGCCATCTCCTATAACAAGCCTTTTTCCAAAATGTATATTGTTTCTCTTTTGATGTGTTACTTGTGTCAATGATTTCCCCAGTGTAAGGGAGGGTGGGTATTTTTACATATTTGGCTAATGCTTAAGCCAACATTGTAAAATAAATCTATTGAACAGTTTTGGTATTCTCAAGCTCTTAAAAGCTTGTTTAAAATTACTAGCAGCAGAATGGTGTCTTAACAGTTATCAACTTTCCCAGTACCAGATCTTGTACCGGTCCGTGTCACAAATTCATACCAGCAGAGTCCAGCAGTGGCTTGATCAGATCTCCAGGATTATTTTATATAAGATACATTTTTTATTTCATATATAATATTCTGTTTGTATCACAGCTCAAACAGTTTGCGCCCATTTAGTTTTGCCTTATATGTTTTTGACAATATAGGTCTTTATTTTTCGGTGTTGAAATATTTAATTCAGTTAAGAGTTTCTATAATTGCCTACACACATCACCAGCTAACTTTTTTCAGAATAGAATAAGGCAAAAACCATGATCCCCTGCTCCCTCTGGGCATTTGTCTCATGTACTGCAGCGGCCCCTGTGGTGGCTGGGAGTGTACCATTTCTTGGAGTGTTCACTGGTTGAGGAAGACGATTTGAAGGGACATGCAGTGGATATCTATTAGAATATTCACCATTTGAAATTGTCAGTTTGAAAGGAGATGCAATGAAAGAGAGTTTAATTGATAAGAAGTAATAACTAATTGCTTAAAAACTCTCACAGTCCAGTAAAAATGTTCTCTCTCTTTGGAACACATATACACAGTGTGTTTTTATTGAGAGAAAAGTCTGGTATGACCACTACTCTACATCTCATCAGACCATAAGAATGAAGGGATGTCAAACCTTGTTTGAATTGGTGCAGTTACTAGTTCAAAGCCCATGAGAAGACTAGGTCATGACAAACTGATGGCAGCGGTGCCTCGATTGGAACTTCGGTGTTACACGTGTTAGCATGTGTGCCACCTGAGGAGGGATTGTCCCCATCTAACTGGTCGGGCTGATCCTTTTCCTAGTCGATCTCTGAATTATATTGGGCGATTGGGCTGCCCCACCTGTAGAGGAGGATTATCCAGAAGTGGCATCAGTCCAAGGGTAAGTCCATTACCTCCTTCAGTTAATAATTCCCCAAAATGTGTGATTCTGCCTGCTAGAATTGGCACATAGGCTATATGGGTATCAAATGCTCCAGGCACCGACTCTCCTGCATATTTTACTGGCCTGGGATCAACAAAGATATTATTAGATATTTTGATATCTGTGACCAATATCAGCTATTTGAGAATAAGGGAAAAGCACCCTGGGCACCATTGTGGTCTCTGCCCATTATTGATACCCCCTTCCACTGAATTGGCATCGACATTGTCGGTACCATAGCTTGCCCCAGTAGAACAGACAATAAATATATTTTGAAAGTTGTGGACTATGCCACCCACTATCCCAAGGCAGCAGGATTATTGAAAATAACTACCACTTCTGAGGCAGAAGCCCTGATCACTAATTTTCCCAGGGTGGGGTTCCAGTTTTTGGTAGATATGACTGTGGTAAATCTGTGGAATAAGGCATCTGTGTTATTCTCCCTATCACATCCAGAAGAATGGGCTCTGTGCACAATTCAATGGGACCCTAAAAAATATGCTCAGGGCCTTTGTAAAGCAAGAACGAAATTGAGAAAAGCTGCTTCCCCTCGATGCGTGAGGTGCCCCAGGAATCCACTGGTTTCTACCTATTTGAACTCATGTGATGGGTAAGGAGCCCCTTGAATATAGTTTGGGAAGCTTGGGAGGGGAATACAATCAAGGTAGGATGCCTGTAGTCCTAAATGTCCTTGACAAATTGGCTTAACAGGTATGGTTGCAAGCTGGCCAGAGCAAGCAGAAAACAATGATGGATCCTGAACAACACATTCATAAAGTTAACTATATTAATCGTTTCTAAGCAACAAGAATGAGAGGCTGCCATTATGGAGGTTTTCCTGCCCACAAGAAGTGATCTAGAGGGAAAGCTACTGCCTGACCCATTAGAACTCCCTAACCCTACCGGGGCATACATACTGTATATACAGTGTGTTTTTATTGAAAAAAGGAATTGTGTGACTATCCGAGTGAGGGGATACTAAAACCAAATCATAGTCCTAGGAGATAGGATAGAGACAATTATTAGTTCATGCCCTATCAAAAGCTGCCCAAAGACAGTGTTTGCGTGCCTCTAATACTAGAATGGAGGGGCCACTGGCTGGGGTTAGCTACGGAACCGCAATAGCTTATGCTAGAACTGCCCATTACTCAGGCACCAGATGGATGGCACCAGAAAATATCACTAGCCCACTTTGCAACTCCAGCATCCCAGTTCACCCAGAATAAAGCTCAGGCCTGACAATGGGAAACTTGTGCTCCTTATGCTGTATTGACAGGAGGGGAGCAGTTGTCACAAACGGATTTTGGGAGGCACAGGGGGACCCTTTGCCAACCCATTTCTTCATGCCCAGAGCTTTACTGGTCTATTGTGGACTGTGTGTTGGCCCTGGGATTTGGGAACTTCCCCGGGTTAAAATATGATTACAATAATATATGTATTTTATTTATGAGTGTGACCATCCAGGGGTAGTGACTATTACTGCCCGGGGCCACCTGCTATAGACTACAGGATAACTACACACAAGAACCGTTTTTGGTTCTTGGAAATCTTGACACCAGCACCCTGATATCTGGCTTCTGTATCAGCCAGAGTTGCTCCTTCAGGAACCAGGACATCCAGGTGTCTCATTAGCCTTTCTGTGGTAGTGGCCAGGACAGGTTACTTGCAGGATGGAGATAGGATCAGTATCGCAGCCAGCAGAAGTAAAATAAGAGACCATACTATTTCTATATGATTCAGAAGTTAAATGTTTATTTTTTCTTGAAAAGTCAGCAATATTTATAGCAGTTAGATACAAAGGGGGTGTACATAATGTAACAATGAGAGGGTGTGGCAGACAATTACAGGAGATGACCCCACATGGGGTCTAGCAGTAGCTTGAGGGCTGGCACCGGAGAACAATAGGGCTACCTTTTATTACATATCCTGTCACAACCTACACATCCTGTCTAGCACACCAGACATGTACTTAGCTTATCTGGCAAACAATGGGATAAAGCAGATTACAATACAATGGAGTGGGTGGAGCCAAGTCATCTATCCTTTAATGGACTGAGATCCAGGAACTGGAAAAGGGGTCCATGACAATGAGTATACTAGGTTTTGTATGGTTTAGAATGCCAGGGTACCTATGCTACGTGTGGTTATGCCCAGATCCTAGAGTTTGCTAGAGTAATTTGCCTTGGCCTGTGATGACAAGTTCCTGCCCTGTGCAACCAAGTGGGACATATATTGTTTATATTGTGTATGATTGGATATAAATTGTGTTTCATGTTACAGGTATTGCTGTAAATAACATATTATTTATGCTCTAAGTGATTGAAGTGTGGACATGTTAGAAGTAAACCCTAAATTCTGGAGAAATGTACGGAAAAGGTCCCACAAGTGCATTGCGCATTGTGGTTTTACGCACGCATAATCAGGTGCTCTGAGATGTACCCCAGTAAGAGCTATAGTAAAAACTATATAAGATGCTCTTCAGAATATTGCAATTAAACACATAGGGACTCATTCAATTTGAAGGCCGCATCTCACAGTATATAGGCCATATGTCTGCGAGCCTGCTGCGGGCTTGCGGACTGCTACAAATCCGGTGCTATTTAATTGATCAAGCCCGCAAGTTATGGGACGAAAGACAAAACCATAAACCATGCAATCCTATGTAGCCAATAGAAAATCAAACCGTCATCATTACGTCTGTAAAACATGGAGGTTACTTGTCAATCAATTAGCGTTTAGAAGTCCGATATGCGATCAGACTCACAAAACCGCAAAATCCAAAATAATAAAAATGAATGCCTATACTATTCTAGTCCATGTGGGTGGCCTGATATGCATTAACTCATTTATTCCCAAAATTGAAATAAAAAGGAAAAAAAATAATTTTCTGTTACCGATTTGCAAGCTTGAGACTGTTGGGCAATTAATTCTAATGTATTTTATTGCGTTTCCATCATTTACAGTGCAGTATTGATTTTTTATTTGCATTTACAATGCTACGGACAGGGGTTAAACCCCTCTGCGAGTCCTATCTGGTACTCGTAGGATTTTCTTCTACATTTGCTGTTCACGGGTGTGAAAACATTTGCGGGCTTGCACAATTTTAGCAATTGAATAGCGATTTGTGATTTTAGCCATTGTAACTCTTACGGACATCAAAGATGAAAGGCATAGATGGGGTGTAAGTTCCGCAGGGATTTCAAGCCCGTAACACGTAGACTGTTTGCGGCTCACAAAAAGATGCCAATTGAATAGCAGTTTAGTTTGTGGGCTCCAGTACAGGTTCCAGTACAGGTTCCAGGCTCATAGCTCCCACCTGCCCAGCCAGCTGGCTTATCCTTCAGTTGAGTGCTAAGTCAACACTCTTGAGATAGTGACAGAGCAGATGCTGTCTTGTACATATACATGAGATGTTCTGTTTGACATGTAGGCATGGATTCCTAAGGCAACTAAGAATGCACATTTTCCTGATTGGGGAATCCTAATTTACATGTAGGTTTAAACGCATTGTTTATCAAAAATGCACAATTATCTCAATGGTTGTTCTCTACTGCAGAAACTCTATAAATATGTCCATAGTTCATAATAAAAATGATCAGTTCTGGTTTTCACATAAACAAAGGGTGAGACTATTTACTGTGTGTTTGTATCCTGAGTGGGGAGTGGTCTTGTTCTGAGACCACTGATATCCTGCCTGCATTATCATCTGCACATATTCTTGGACGTTGTCTCTTTCCTTAAGCCATCTTTTGTGCCAGAGGTAACAAGAACTACACAATCCTGCTGGGGTAGTTTTGAACTAGGTTCTCATCAAGCAACATTGAGGAAGCAGGCCATGACAACATGTATTAGAGATTAGGAATAAAACCTAAAATAGCAAAATATTTTTTTTTTTACTTTTAATTTCTGTGTTATATGAATCTCAGGAATCAAGGAGTTTATACATATCAGGCCACCCACATGGGCTATAATAGTCTCTTCATTCATTTTTATTGATTTTTAAATCACTGGATTCCAAGCCTGATGGCATTTCTGTCGTCTAAACACCAATTAATTGACGTTTAAACTCCATGTTTTACTGATGTCATTTACTATTGGCTGTTTCTAAATCGTTACTTAAAGGCTTGCTTAATTGATCAGGATCATGCCCTGAAATGCTGCATGGTTACATGGTTTACATATTTGGATTTTGGCCATGTAATTGTGGACTTGTTTAATTATGAAAGCAATCTATTAAGAACACAAATGCCTTTTCAATTACATCTGGCTACCAAAAAAGCAGAGACATAACATACTCATAGAGTGTTGTAACATTTTATAGTGTTTAAAATCTGAATTCTCATAGGGGACAAATGTAAGCTAAGATCCAAAACCTCACCATTGACACCAATTCTCCAAAACAAAGCTTTCTAATCAGAACTGCACTCACAGCACCTTAAAAACATAGAACAAGCTGGTCTGGAAAAATGCATATAAGGAAGAGATAAAGTCCCTTTCAGCAAAGACATCAGCTAAAAACACTTGCTTTTCTCAGATACATTCAAATCCATAATTTTACTCAAAATCAGAGGATTAAAAAAGAAGGTTTACAACCAATGACAGATTTTGAAAAGCTATGTAATGAGTACAGAAATCATAAACATTCTACAATTTATTATATGACAACACACAACCACTCAAGCTCCCATACATGATAAGGTTGGAAAGAGATATTGAACATGAAAGAGATGAAGACTGAATGATATCATAGAAATACATAACAAGCTGACAACTTGTGTGAAATAGAATTAGATTGTAAGTTTGCAAGTTTTCAATCTTGTGTCAGTGCGTTGGAAACAAGCACTATATACATTTGATTTTAAACTCAAAAACAGGGCCCTCCATTCTTTAGAAGGTGTAAATTTTGCCATGTACTTAATCCGTGTATAGTGCTACGGAATATGTTGGCGCGTTACAAGTAAAGATAATAATAATAATAAGGAGCAGGGTTATGAAACCTTATTAAGGTGATACTTCAATCTAGATAATGGGTGATGGATTTTATTATGAAATTGCAGGTTATCTCCAGATATATGTAACATTGATCCACACACCTTTTTATTATCAAAGCCTTTAGAAACGTTACACAAAAACATTCTAATATCCCAAATAACACTGGCTGCAAGGCAATCTGGAACCAATAAACTTCCCCACCATAAAGAAAGTTTTTTTAAAACATTAACAAAATGGCTGCAATGGAAAAACTGACCGGATTATTAATGGGTGATTTAGGTTCATTCTCAAAGAGATGCATTCTTTGGGTCTGTGATCTCATGTAAGATATCTTAAGAGAAACTTTAAATGATACTATAAAATTAAAATTGTTGGGCAATCAAGGTATATTGCAATGCACGTCTGGTTTGATTATGTTATAATGTTGGATACAGTGGTAAAAAAAAATAGCATTTTATTTTATAAAATTATATCATTTACCACTAGGGGCAGATAACATATTACATACCACACCCTTTCACCTCATATGACTTCCTATCAGATCCCTTCCCTCTACCACTAAATGATACACCTTTCTAATTTTGCATACCTTCCTTACCCTTGCAATTCCTTATCAGTTCTTCCCCAGGTCTCTGCCTCTTCCATCCTCTTTATATTGTAAGTAGAGAGTTTCCAATCTTGTAGGGTGTTTTGGAAAAAACACTTTTTCTAAGATTCTAAGCTCAAAACAGGGCCCTCCAATTTCTGCAGTTTGCTAATATTGTTTCTTTCCTTGTTCTTATGCCCTGTACAGTGCTACGGAATATGTTGGTGTGTTACAAATTAAAGTTAATAATAATGATGAAATATTGACTAACAAAAGCAATGGGCCTCATTAAATTCCAAGCCCGTAATTATAATGCCTGAGCTTGTAAGTCTGCAGGCTTGAAAATTGCAACAGTTACAGAGCGATTAAATTGACGCAAGCCTCAAATCGTAAATCATTCTTCTACATGTAGCAGTTCATGGCCTTGTCATGATCAATTGAGTGAGGCCTGTAAGTTACTGCTTAGACAGAGTCAATAGTAAATGAGAACGTCAGCATGACGTCAATAAAACATGGAGGTTAAACCACAAATTATTAGTGTTTAGAAGGACTTGCAATCCAGAAATGTTGAAATGCATAAAACCCAATAAATCCACTGGTCTAGTACATGCTCCATGATATGTATTAACCCAATAATTGCCGGGATCGATATAAAACAGAAATAAAACTTATAAAAAAAATGTCTGCAGATTTGCGAGCTTGAGATTGTTGTGCAATTAATTCTAATGTCTTACATCACTTTCCCCGTAATTTAAACTGCAGTATTGCTTTTTTATTTGCTTTTATAGTTTTATGAACAGGTGTTTAACCCCCCTTGAGACTCCTATCTGGTACTCGTAGGATTTTTGGCTACATTTGCCTTTTACAGGTTTTAAAGCAATTGCGGGCTTGAGGAATTGTAGCAATTTAATAGCGATATGCGATTTTAGCGATTGTAACATTTGTTGGCTTGAAAGATCAAAGGCTTAGATGGGTTGGAGTTATGATTTTGACAGCCCGTAGCTATTTTCAGCCTGTAGCTCGCAAATTGATTGCGGGTAGCTGGAAGAGGCCAATTTAATATCAGTAATTCTTGCGGGCTACATTACGGGCTCCTGTAACTAAAATTTGGACAATTTAATGAGGCCCTATGTCTGTAACATTTATATATTATATGATTTCATTTTGTGGTTCCCATCTATTTCCCCTTGCCTCAATTCTTCCCCTCTACCTTTATAAACAATAGATGGTACTAAAATATTTTTTAAGCAGCCAATATGTAAATACTAATCAGCTGCTGGATAAAAAAGTCCTCTAATTCTGTAAAATATAAGTATGTAAAAAGTCAGAATATAATGGTTGAAAAAACATGAACTGCTAAGAATTCTTATCAAGGATTTATAGTTATATCTTATCTATAACGCATTTTGTCTATGCCACTTCCCTGTTTGATGCAAAACATGTTATTGGTAAGCAATTAATATTTTTTATCATTATCTTTCAATTTCTTACCTGATTATATTTTTGGAATTTGTAGTGTTTGCTGCATTCAGTAGCTTATATTAATGTTTTTACTAATTAATCATATACAGCTAATGGATTTACTTTAATATTATTGTGGTTATCACATATAATAGTTGTCAAACTGCGATTTGTCGTCACGCTTGCGAGCCTCACAAAGCGAGCCATTGAGGCATTGAAGCTTTCCGAGCTTGCCTAAGGCGCTCATTGCTTTGCGATGCAGTTGATGCATTGAAGCACGCGGGACATAGGCTGAAATGAGCAATTAAGCAGCCGCGAAGCACTCTGGCTGCAATGAGTGCATAAGGAAGTCTGGGAGTGAGGTTGCAAGCAATTTGTAGCCTTATTTGACGTGTTTCGTCACTGGAAAATCGGCTAAGCAAGAAAAAAAATGGTGTACGAAAAAACGTAAACATTTCTGAAACTGGATGAAAACGAGGCTGAGCAAAGCCAGACACTCGACACTTACAGGATACAGGTCGGCAAAGACACTAACACTTACACCAACAACGCCAGGCACGCAGGATTTAGAATTGTTTTTTTTAGATTTACTATTTGTGACTGATTTCAAATGTATCATTGTATCAAATATCCCCTGATATCTCTTTTGCAATAATATATATATCCGCACTTGATTTCTAATTTATATTTATGTATCAAACATCCCCAACTGATTTCATTTTAAAACAGTAACTATAAAATCAGCTGTGGATTCCTGATCTTCTGTATGAATGTAAATGAGAGATCAGCTGTGAATGGATAGTAGTTATAATTGTGCTCCATGCTTAGTCAGACTTAGGGCTCCATTCAATGTGGGCATGTAGCAGCAAGATAAGGCTCACTTGTAACAGAGGGAATTTTTTTTCCCTCGCTAGCTAGGAAGCCTTATAGCAATCACATTGCTCCTCTCAAAAACATCCCTTTAACTAGGTGACACACACCAAGGACTGTTGTTTGTTTCTCACTGGCACTAACATGTGCTCGCTGCCTGCTCCCAGGAGTCTCTGAGTCTGAAGCTCAGTAGTTTCCATAGCAATGCTGCAGAATGGTACCCACTATGTTAACACACTACACTAGCCTTAATATCATCTCTTATCCCTATATATCTATATAAGGCCCTTCACACTACAGGGAAGGGGTTAACTAATAATTACAATTATGCAAGACTCTTCTGTCTATGACCCACTATGCCCTATAAAACCAGGAATTCCTGGGAATACTCTCCAATACCTGCTATGAGCAGGGGATCCCCAGGGATTACCCTTTCTCACATGCTGAGAGCCATGGGTTCCTCAGGAATTCATCCTTCCCACATTCTATGAGTTGTGGGATCCCCAGGGGGTTCTCACTTTCCATGAGCTAGCTCCTATGATTCTGGGGATCTCTAGTCTAAAGCATAACTTAAAATTAACCCCTAAACCATGGATGTCTCTAAAGACCCCCATGGTATATATAACTGTAACCGTGGAGTTCCTATTGATACCCATGGTACCTAAAGTTTCACATCAGACCCCTGAAGCAACTATAATCCACCCCACCATGGAGGTTCTTAACAGAACATGACTCCATGACATCTAAAAATTAACCCCATGACACTGAAGTCTTTAAAGGGCCCCTGTGACATCTATTATTAATTCCACGCCATGGAGGTCCTTAACCATGTCATCTTTAATTTACCTCTGTGCCATGGAGGTCCTTAAAGGACCCACATGGCATCTATCATGGAAAAAGGAAAATGAATTGTTTTGATTTCTAATACAGTCCAGTCTAATTCAGTTAACATTTTGAGTTTGGTCAGTACTTAGTCTGATGAGTTTGTTGAGGTACCAATTAATCAACAAGGTGCTATTTAATATATTCACAGTCATCCTGTTGCTAATGCAGGTCCATAAGTAATGTATTTTCTGGATTTAATGATCATAATAAACAAAAAGATCAAGATCATTATTTTGAAATGATCAATCTGTCTAGCTTTGTCTTGAATGAAGCACATAAAGCTGTACCTCAAAAATATTTCTCTTTCATGCCAAGGTCTCATTCTAACCTCTTTAATAATAATATTAAAGACATTTAGCCCTATTAAATTCAAAGCCCGTATCAGCATCGGCAAGCTTGCAAAGGCTGAGGGCTTGAAATTTGTCTGCTTTACAGAGCTATTAAATTCCAACTTGCTGCAAGTCCGTAAACCATTCTTGCGTGTGTTGCATGTGCATCTGTGAGCATGATCAATTAGTCAAACCCGTAGTTACAGGTTTAGATGGAGCCTATAGCAAAAGAGATAGTCATCATTACGTCACTGAAAAATGGAGGTTAGATTTCAAAGCCTTAAGGGTTTTGATCGGACCGCATTCCAGAAATAACGCAATATTAATTAAATCAGTAAATGTCATATTTTAGCCCATGTGAGTTCCATTATATGTATTAACACATTGATTGCCAGGATCGATATAACATGGAAATTAAACAGAAAAAAAGTATTTTATATTGCAGATTTGCAAGCTTGAGAATGTTGTGGATTAACATGGACTAGTATTGCTCTGCTGGCATGAGTTGGTTGATATTAACTGTAGTGTGGTTGTATACTGTATAGCTTATGATTATAATTTCAAGTATGAGAATCCCCATAGCATGTTTAGTGTCTAAATGCTGCATTGTCCCCGGAGAGTTTAATAAAGTGTATTACAGGGGGGTCTCTTAGGAAAGGTCTAGTTATGGGGTTACTTGATTGTGAGGTATAAAGTTTCCAGCAGATTAAGTGTTGGTCCTGTACACAAAGAAAGGGGAAGATGCAAATTATCACCAACGGCCATTTGGCCTCTCCCCGTCGGAGGAGAGACTAACATGACACAGACATGTCAAATATCTCTTCCTAGATAACTGGAGATCAAAAGGCCTAACAATTTAGAGAAAGTTGACAGAGCAAGGGGGAAAGGTGATTAGTAGATTCCCCCTGCCAAGTACAGAAGGACAGGAAAGGAAATTCCTCATAAGGGCCGGGGTTCATTAGAGACTCCTTTTATCCTTGGTATAGGTGGAAAAATAGATCTTGGGGAGTGGCTAAGGGAATGTATGCTGTTTTTGATTGTGACATAAATAGGAGTTGTCATTGCTAATAAACTGTTGTCAGTCTGGATATACATAATTTACATGTATTATTATTCCTGAGGAAGGGATAACGCTATACATTGGGGTTACTGATGATGCATCTGATTGACTAGAGTTACAGTCAGTACCTCTGCAGTCATGCTATCTTGATTCAGGTGGTTCCTTGGTCCTGTGTGGTGATGATATACTGGTCTGGGTGTATCCCTGCTTTCAGGGGTATCTACAATAAATATATATCTGAATATGGAATGGAAGTCCCTAAATGAAATAGAGTAATATAAATATAAGTTCCATAGTTGGACCTTGAATTGGGTCCCAGTAATGGGTACTCAATTCTGGCCAACCCAAGACTCTACTTTAACAAAGTAGTGTAGCAACAAACTAAAGAAAATACAACAACCTTTACTAATAAAAAAGTGAATCAAATCTATTTACATATATTACAAACAGGCTGATAAACTGGGTTAGAACTGCTGGATAAATAAGGGCCCAATAGGGTCCAGTATCAGACCAGCTGATCTAAAGAGACTATAAAATACAGACAGCACAGGTCTAGTTGATAAGGCTGGTGACTCACTGATGTTGCTGTTCTTGTTCAATGAATCTCTAATAATCCCACACATGTAATAGGTCAACAATTTATTAGACCAATATAACCAGTGAATTCGGGGATATAGAGATATAAAAGAGAGGTTGAGAAGCAGAAACACTGTGAACTGCCCTCAAAACCGGCAATAGAAATAGACAGGCTCCTATATAAGTAACATACCTGCCATTATAGTGAAATTGGAATCATAGCTGACTGTATCATATCTCAATAAGTTGAGTTCAGGAGAAGCAGCTAACCCATCAGCCAGGTAGTGATGCCCTTCCCAACGCTCGTTTCCCTGTGGAATTCAAAACTGGTTCATCAGGGGACTGGACACTAATAATTTTGCTGTCTTTTTAAGAGCCAAATAGCATATGCGTGATGACGTCAAGGTGCCGACGCATACGTGATGATGCGATCGCGCATATCACGAGTGTCATGGTGTGCTTACCAGTAAGAATCCAGTAATTTAGATCCTTTAGTATCTACAATAACCCACACGAGCCATCTTCTAGATGAGAATGATGTACATTCTAATTCAGTATCCAGTACAGGGAAGAGTACGTTTACTCCAGTTGAAAGGACTACTCTAATATTGACGTTTTCATTCAACTGGTCACCAAGGGTTTGCAATCATTGTTTGATAACATGTGAGGTTCAAAGAAAAACCTTAACTTATCCAAGCCTAAAAGGAAAGCTCCTAAGGAACGCAAAGAAAATAAATCGATTGTTATCAAACAAGCGGATAAAGGCAGAAATGTGGTCATTATGGAGAATGGTGATACTATGAGGATGTGAATGAAATTATTGGGTGACAAACAAACCTATGAAATTCTTCCAAAGAATTCTACAGCAGAATATCAAAACGAATTGAAAGGAATTCTTTCTCAAGCTAAAAATAAAGGCCTTTTGGAGAAAACTGAATTTAACCTTACCCAGAATATTAATGTTTTTCTTGATTATTATTTAAAAGAATTGATGACTACATTGCCGTCTTATTTGAAAGACACATCAGATGCAATGCTCTCAGACATTTACAGAATACTAATGTGCCCGCTAATACTGTATTAGTAAGTATAGATGTAAAGCAATTCTACACTAATATTCCATACAATCTGGGTTTACAAGCAGTTGTTTTTTTTCGTCAGAAAACAAGAGGAAGCACTGATGCACCTCTGAATGGTTTCATTCTCACACTTTTGATATTTATCTTAACTAGGAACCACTCATTGTTCAATGGCAAATGGTACCAGCAAATTAAAGGTACCTTGTGCACCCAATTACACCAACCTGTTTCTAGGCTGATGGAAGAGGATTACATTCAAAGGAAAATGTATAGTGAGTCACTACGGTGGGTGGTCCTAAGTTATAGGTGTTTGGTATAATACAGAATATGTGTATACATCAATGCAAGGGACCTTCCCACTGGAGAACTACATTTAATGCAAAAGGAGAAAAGACACTCAAAATTGCCAAGGTAACTACCAACTAGGGGAAACCTTATCTGGAGAGTAATTGAGCTGAACACGGAAACTTTTTTAAAACATAACCTTTATTAAAAATGTAAAATTATGACTATTAAAAACATTTAATAAAAATAGCTATTCTATCTACATCAATTATAATCAACTGTACACAATCTAATCTTGTCTCACAATTTCAATGTAGATACATTATAAACAGTGAATAATCTTAGTACCTAGATGGATATAACAGTAAATTATCAATTTAGATATTTAGAGTGTACACACGTACTTTACATTATTAAATAACAGTATGTAATCATCACAGGTTGTTAGTGAATCTATATTCATAAAGTGCATGAAGATAAGTGCTGAACTACATTATTGCCCAAAATATAGTGAATTAAGTACCCGTCTACATATTTCAATATCCTACATCAGTCATATCAAATGTTCAAATTTTTTTTTTACATTCCACATAATATACAGACAATTAAAGTTCATATTGACAAAAAGTGTAATACATTGATTATCCATATACATATTACAATGTCCTATACATTCCACATACCCACATAGTATACAAACAATTTAAAGTGCATATAAGTAAAGTGCTTTCATCCAGTACAATATACTACAATCTGTTGCTCTGCTCGGGGGGAAAAACTATTGTGGCATTGTCGGAGCCCGCCACTAGCACATATCCTCGCTAGCAGAGATCAAAGAACTTGAAAAATCTCTTAGTAAGAAGCCATTTAGCTAAAAAATCAAAAACTAGGAGCTCTCTTCGAGATGGCACTTTCCCCTTTGGGCAATGTATACTATGACTAAGAGTACGGAATTGAGAGACCGACTGGGTAATACAATGAGACTCAGGTTTTTTTAATTGCAGTAGACAGGTCCTAGTATATTGCTTTGAATTCCCCTATATGCTATGTGGGAATTACCAATAGAGAAATACATAACATATTAGGGGAACATGTAGGCAATATAAGGAATAGTTGCTCTGATAACAACAAAGGCAAAGCCCTAACTTCAGTGGCAAAACATTTTAATATACAAACATAAATCTAAACCACAACAAAAGTTTTGGGTTTTGCAGAAAATTAACCTCGGTATCCGCAAGTGTGATATGGAACAAGACCTCCCGAAAGCCGAGACCAAATGGATTACCTTACTTGACACTGTAATGCCCAACGGATTAAATGAGAAATACAATTTTGTAACCTTTTTGTAAATGTCCACTTTCTCAAAAAAAAATTATATTCTCTATTTTTCTAACTGTCATGAAAAAAAAAGTGGGAAATAATAGTCTTCATTACAAAAGAATATTTCTATGAAATCATACCTTGGCTTCTCAGTACATTTCCTTTGCTAAGGATGTTTATTGATGATTTTTTATATAGGGGTGTATATAGGGGTGTCTACAGGTAGCTTTTTATAAAGGGATGTAGAGATATATGCATTTTTTAAACATAAGAACTCATATTTTGTATATAATTGAGGGACATTACAATTGTATATACTGCAATGTTCCTGTTTGTCTGTAAACTAACAGAGATATGATTTAATATAACTTTAGTGCGTTAATAATAACTATGAAGCCTTCAGATATATTCTTAACAATTACTAATAATAATAATATGGTCATCACTAACATAGTATTGTGTCCTTTAAGCACAAAATAAAAAGGGGGTAATATGTATGCCATAGATATTATATGTAATGAACAGCATTAATTAAATACTAGTGAGGATTACAATGGATTATCAATTAATATTTATTCCAGACTCACTAGATTATATTATGATACAATTGGAAGGTACACAGGTAACCTTCTTGAACAATCTGATATGTTCTTTTTGTCAAAATAATTATCTCATTTTACAGCCAGCTATGAGGGTTAATTATTATATGTGATGTATATAATGTATTTTTGATAAGAGAGCTGGTACCTATCTCTTTTAATATATATGTATGTCAATCAATCAATTAACATAAGGTCCATCCATTACCCCAATTTTGAGGGACAAATAGATATGTATATGAGACTCAAGGCATTATATTATAGAGCTATTATATAAATATCTTAATAAAAAATTATAGAAATAGCTGTGTTCATTCTGGTAAATTCTCTTGTGATTGCTTGCTTAAATGTCTTCATGGTCTCTTCATTGTGCACCTGGGTTGGATACAGCCTCTGTAAACACAAATAAACACACAAAGGGTTAATAGAAATGCCAGATGAATCCTTTCCTTCAAAAGCCGCTCCCTCCATCCACATTTTCTGGCCTCAGAGGAAGCAAGGGTGAAATGCAGAGTCAGGCCAGTACTATAGCGATGTCCTCTTCTGAAGATGTAGGACCGGCACTACAGTCGCAGTTCCGTAAGATGTAGAACGCCACACATGGGGCCTCATTCAATTTTAAGGCCTCACCTCACGCATACAGGCTGCATGACTGCGGATTTGCTGTGGGCTTGAACTCTGCTACAATTATGGAGCAAATCAAATGAACAAGCCCCGCAAATTATGGGCCGAAAGCCGAAACTTTAAACTATGCAATCGCATGTAGCATTTCAGAGCGGGAACATAATTGATTAAGTAAGGCCGTAACTACCCATTTTAGAAACAGCCAATAGAAAATGAGACCGTCATCATAACGGCAGTATAAGATGGAGGTTACATGTCAATCAATTAGCATTTAGAGGTTGGATATGAGGTCAGACTCGCAAACCCGCAAAATAATAAAAATGAATGCCAATACAGTTCCAGTCCATATGGGTGGCCTGATATATTATAACTCACTGATTCCTGAGAACAATGTAACCCAGAAATGAAGCATAAAATTTTTTTTTTTTTCATTGGCGATGATTTTAAATGTCTTTTATCTCTTTTCCCGTCATTTACAGTGCAGTATTGATTTTTTATTTGCATTTACAGTGCTAAGGACATATCTTTAATCCCTTTGTGGGTACTATCAGGTACCTATAGGATTTTCTTCTACATTTGCAGTTTATGGGTGTGAAAACATGTGCGGGCTTGCGAAATTATAGCAATTGAATTGAGATTTGCGTTTTTAGCAATCGTAACTCTTGCGGACGTGAGAGATCAAAGACATAGAATGGGCGTTAATTACGGTTGTAACAACCACAGGGATTTTCAGCTGTAACCCGTATGCCACCTTAGTCATATAACTTTGATGTGAACTTAGGTGTCACTAAAATGGTTAGGTTTAATTTGAGATAAAGAATAGGAACTAGTGGCAGGCTCCAAAGCTGCCACAACAGTCTTTGTAAGGGCTAGAGCAACAGATTGTTATTTATTGTACTGGATGAAAGCACTTTACTTATATGCACTTTAAATTGTTTGTATACTATGGGTGTATGTGAAATGTATAGGACATTGTAATATATGGATTGATAATCTACTTATTTTACTTTTTGTCAAATTTCACTTTATTTATATGCACTTTTATTGTCTCTATACTATGTGGACATTTGATATGACTGATATAGGATATTGAAATTTGTGGATTGATAATTCACTATATTTTTGGTAATAAAGTAGTTCAACACTTATCTTTATGCACTTTATGAATATAGATTCACTAAAACAAACTGTGATTATTACATCCTGTTTTTTAATAATGTAAAGTACATATGTTTACTTAATTGTGTTAGTATTTTATTAATTTAATTATTTTTTGTACTAATTATTGATAGCACCCTGTGAGAGCACTCTAAATATATCTAACTTGATAATTTACTATTATATTCATCTTAGTACTAAGATTAATCACTGTTTATAATGTATCTACAATGAAATTGTGAGACAACATTAGATTCTGTACAGTTGATTACAATTGATGTAGATGGGACAGCCTATTGTTATTAATTTTTTTAAATTGTCGTAATTTAAAATTTTAAAATTGTGTTTAGCTCTATTACCAACTAGATAAGGTTTCCCCTGGTAGTTAACTTGGCAATTTTGAGTGCCATTTTTCCTTTGCATAAAATGATGCAATAGAATGCAAGTTTTTGAGGATTTGCATCTGCAATATATTCAACATATTCTAATTTGGTAGCGCTATAAATCGACAACGTGTTACTTTTTCGACTGGCCCTGTTGAAGAACTCAATAGGAACAAATTCACTTATGTTTATGATCCATCTAACTTAATTTTTTTGGATTTGCATATAAGCAAACAGACCAAAACTCATACTAAACCTATAGCTACTAACTCTTTCTTAATATGGTCCAGTATGTATCCTAGACCTCTTAAAAAAGGCATATCGATTGGACATTATTTCAGAGTAAGGAGAAACTGTAGCAACAATATTGATTATTAAAAATACAAGTAGATCTCATAAGAGCTAATTTTAAAGCTAAAGGATGCCCAAATAGGTGCCTCAAAAAGGCCTTCAAATAGACTACATCATAAGATAGAAATGTAATGCTTAACAAAAAGTGTCAAAAGATGATTCTGATCTTATTCGTTGTATTCTTAAGTTTGGTAATAATTTTGATGAAATCCGACAAATTTTGAGCAAACATTGGTCAATCCTCAAGGCAGATGCGGGCTTACAAGATGCTATTTTGGATAAACCTTTGGTTACTTTTTGAAGAAACACCAATTTGAGAGATTTGGTGACTTATAGTTTCTTCCAAAAAGAGGTAAAAAGAGAAAATACCTGGGCCCTCATTCAATTGCAATTTGAACAATTGAATAGGGCCCTAAATAACCACATTACATATATTTTTTAAATAAGTTTTTTTGTTAGCAAGCATCTATTCAAAAGAAAGGTTTTCAATAACTAAAACATTCTTTACAAAATATATGTTATGTGCTTATTTAGGATCCAATTCAATTGGGCAAATTGCAATTGAATGAGGCCCCTGGTGTTTTCCAATGCAGTAGCTGTAGGGCTTGTATATTTGTACCACAAACTAAGGGACATATTCTATTATAAACTCACAAATGTCTTAAAATCAGAAGTTTGGCTGCAGGTGTTTTTATTTTTAAATGTTTAGATGTATTCTACTGACTCCAGCTCGCAAATTTTGAATCGCCTTTTTAAGTTGGATTTCGGGGGGTGCATCATAAGATCTAACAATATTTAAGCAAGTCCATAATTTACTTCATAGACACAGCCAATAGTAAATGAGACATCATGACATCAGTAAAACATGGACGTTACATGTACTCTGCGATCAGTAATAAGTAATATTTGCCTATTGGGCTTGCAACCTAGCAAACTATAAAATGCATTAGATCGTCTGTTTTAGTCCATGTGGGTTTCATGATATGTATTAACTGGCACCCCGGCTTTACCTCGGGTAATGCATGCGCGCCTACGCATGGGCGACGACGCATGCGACACACACCAAAGAGCGCCAGGAAATAGCGCGGCCTGACATCAGCGCAGCCGTCACATCTCTTCCCCCTCTATACAGCAAGTCAGGTCTCCACATCCCAATCTCACTCCATCTTAACCCCACTCCATCTAACCCACCTATTCTATCCTCTAGCTCTCCTTCTCTCCCCTTGTTTATTCCTCCCATTCTCTAGCCTGCTCTATCCTTCCTCTGTTCCTTTTCCCTCTCTATCACCTCTTCTCCGTGAAAATATATATATAAATAATAATATATGCACAGAAGTATGATTTATATAGAGAGGGAAGAGGAACGATAGAGCAGGAGAGAATGAAAATGGACAGAGGATAGAGGTGGAAAGAGAAAAGTAAGAGGCTGGAGAATGAGACAGAATGGTAGGAATAAACAAGGGGAGAGAAGGAGAGATAGCGGATAGAATAGGTGGGTAAGATGGAGTGGGATTAAGATGGAGTGGGAGTGGTAGTGGGATTAGGAGACCTGACCTGCCATATAGAGTGGGAGAGATGTGAGGGCTGTGCTGATGTCGGGCCGCCCTATTTCCGGGCACACTTTGGTGTGTGAGTGCATGCATCACGCGCCATAAAGTCGTGCTACCACCGTATTAACCCCTTGAGTCCCTGGATCAATATTACTCAGAAACAACATTTAAAAATAATATTTTTTTAACCCTTCAGGGGAAATTCATAGCAGTTCAATACAACAGTTACCATCCACTTTGTTAATGCCCCGCTGGTTGTAAAGGGGCTTAAAGGATATTACAATAGGTTGTCTCTTTAATTTTTCCACAGCTTTGCTATGGTATAACGCTTTTTCAGGAAGGGTTAGTTCTCTTTCTGGTGCCTTTAATTAAAATGTAGCCCTCACCTCTTTTCTTTGTGGATGCTTGGGTTGTGTATTGCAGCTCCAGTTATTCTGATTCAGAGAAAAAGTCAGGAAAGGCTGGGAATGATGGAAGCCCAGCCTAGGCTTCGACCACATGTAATTGAAATTGGATGTAGCCCACTGCAGGTCGTTATGGTTCTGTTCAGATGATCTTGGGTCCAAATATGATGATTTTGTCTTTAAAAAGTGATAAAAGAATGGCCCTGTCCTCAGAGCTTACACAAAAACATAGTTGAAATTCTTTTGAGGAGTATGGAATAAAACCTCACCAGGGAGATCTCATGGCCACATCAGTTCCACATCAGCCCCACGTCAGCCCTGCGGCCCTCCCTGCTCTCTGCTCCGATGGCGCGCGCGCACAAGTGGGCCGCGTGTGCACAATCGGGTGGGATGCGTGCACGGGTAGCCGACACAAGCGCATGTGTGCGTACACGAATACGGACGCATATGCGTGCTCGCGAAAACGGGAGCATAATCGTGCACACGCAAAAACGTATGCATAAGTGTGCGAGCGCCCGCAGCATTAAGGTGAGGGAGAAGTTGGGGAGAGACACGGGAAGGAGAGGAGTGGGGGAGAGAGCAGCTCAATAAAATCAAACCCAGTCCAGGGGTAACTTTATTCATATTTGGTAAACTTGTCCAGTAGCCCAAAACCTATTTGAAAAAGTTACCCAATTATCCTCAACTATGTTAAATATAACAACAGTCCTCTCGATTGACATCTGCCTACTAGGCATACACAGACAACTTGTCCTCTTCCCAGAACAGGCTTTTTCAATTTCTCGCTCTGGATACTAAAAATCACATAGCGAAAAATTGGAAATCACCAAACCTTAACATACAGGAAGTCATCAATAAGATGAATTACATTTTGATAAACAAAAAAATTACACACACAATATTAGACTCTTACCTAATCCTTACAAAAATATGGGAAACTTGTACAAACTCCCCAAACAGTATTTCCATATAAAGTCTGGACCTACTTTAATAATTATCTAATAGGCAATGGGACAACATTAAGAGGACTGGGACTCCTGATGCCGACCCCGGAGAAGGAAGCAAAAGGTAAGCAGCAACACTGAGTAAACAACAAACACCACAAGCTTAACAAATTTGAACTTAAACCAGGTCACATTTAGACGTCAGCCTAATGCTTAAAAAAAATTATAATATTTATAATATTTTGTTAAGTGCATATTTGTGGGTTTGAGACTTGTTATATCAATTCTGGGAATCGAGAGGTTAATACATATCATGGAACCCACATGGACTAGAACAGTTGCTTTAATGATTTTTTATTGATTTCTACATTGCTGGATTGTGAGTCCAATTAGAAATTGTACTTCTAAACACTAATTTTAGTTTAAACTCCATGATTTACTTTCTTATGGGGTATCCACTTATAGATTAGATTAGATATACTGTAGAATAGAATTGATATGCATATAATACTTCTTATTCAAATGTACTTTATTTAATTAGTTGATTTTTTATTAAATATTTTATTCTATTTCCCTTCTTGGTGTCCTTCCTACCTCTTGAATTGATCCAGTAGTTCTGTACAGTGTTGATTGGTATTTGCACATCTCTTACAGGGGGTATTTAAACCTGGAAACGCCTCTGTTCATTTAGCCTTTGAAAAAGCCACATATAGGAGCTGCAAAACGTCCATCAGGATGTTGTAAGATACCCTTATGGGCTATCTGTGACTTATTTCTATTGATGTAATATTTTATTTCTATTCAATTTAGTTAAATTACTAAATTAGTGATATAGGTGTATTTTCGCTGCTTCACAAATCATTTGGGGGATAGAGATTGCTTAAGTTGTAGTAATAGTAATCAATCAAGTGTGTTTTTACAAGCAGCACAATTCGCCTGTTTATTTCTTTAACAAGGTTTCAAATAAGCTTTTAATGCTTCTAGCTGTATGGTAACCGACACCTAATTAGGAAAAAATCTCTTGAAAGAAATAACTTTTTCCCCCTGCCTCTCTATTTTATCTTGTGAATTCATATTTGTTAAACACTACCTATTTGGAAGTCATTTAAAATAGACTTTAGCTGTCAAGACAGTTTAGGTCTTTAATTATTTTTATTGGTTTTAACAATTGTAGTACTACTGAGGGTTTCTGCATCTTCTTTTTACTTCTTTAAGTACCTTGGACAGTCTGTTGTTGAGTGGTCAATTTAATCATACATTCTTTTTTGGAATATTATATATATATATATATATATATATATATATATATTCTCCATTTTGGACACTTTTATTTTATTTGGTATATTATTACATAGAAATTAGGGAGAGATGGGTAATGTCACATTAGGTGACAGCCTTCCAAGTAAGAGGTCCCCTTTGAAGGCATTGGGTGCATAACTTATTTTAGATAATGTTCACCTCTATATATACCTTTTTTATACTTACGTTGAAAATACTGTATTTCCTTGTAAAAGCGACGTCTTACACTTTATTACACTTTTCCTTCTTTTTTCTATGATTACAAAGTTCCAATTTTGGATTACTAGTATTATTATTGTCTGTGTCTATTGATCCCCTAATGACAAGTGGAGCAATCTTCCCCAGTATTCTTTTAAAATACCAATTTTAAAAGACAAAAAAATAAAATAGTGGATATCCTGTGGGAACATTTGGACACTGAAAATAGACAAAAATAAATAAATTAATAACATAAGAACCTTAATAACTTTGAATGTAGAGAAAGAGAAAAAAAGAAGAGTAGAAGAAAAGGAAGAAAAAGGAGAAAAAAGGGTAAAAGAGAATAATTTCTTAAATTACCCCACTATCCCTCTTCTTCCCCCCAGTTGTTTTCTTTTTATATAAAAGAACAAAGAAATTTCAGTATTTATGTACATCTACAATATAGTTGTTAATTATTTGTATTTAGTTTTAATTACAATAAAAAAATATTTGGAAAAAAAGAAACTCAGTCAGAAAAACATTAATAAAAGATGTCATAACCTCAACTCTACCCTTAGTTCTACCATACAGATTTAACTAAGGCAGCTTCTTTTTTTTATAGCTAAATCAAAGTCCTCTTCTTTTGGAGTTGTATCTGTAGACCTATGTGATGTGACCTAAACTCCCTGCACATAATGTCACCCATTTACAGGAGCTCTCATTATACAGAAAATAAACAGCCTTATGGACTGATAATGAAGATTTCAATTACATACTCAAACTACTCACTGCAGTAGAACACAATGGTGTAACTATTTTTAACCAGTGACCCATATCCGTATAATTTCTGCATGCTCTGCCATTCGTTGCCAAAAGAGCTCATCATAATTCCACCAAGTTCTGACATAATAACAAAACAAGGTTGAACAGATTTCAGGATACCTCTCTTCACTAATATTTGACATTGTTACATGAGTCTGTAAAGAGTTGGCGAATGTTTTGGGTATTTTTCTGTATCTACCCTTCTCTCCTCATCCTTTTTAGCATCATCTTTTTTGTTATCTTCCTTTTTTAAGCCAATTAAATTATCTAAGGGGAGAAAAAAAATTAAAGGGACATTATCTCCTATCAGACCAATTGGGCAACTGATGGTTTTTGCATAGTCAAATTAGCAACTTTAATATAAGAAGTAAAAGCTGTATTTGCATCCTTAACCACTTCAGAGGCCCCTTCTATGATTCAGTCCCAGCATACCTCCCATAGACTCAGCATTAACGACCAACATTGAATGCCTGATGTATTAACCCCTGACCAACTCATTACCTACTAATTGTTGCCCATAGGCTCCTATGATGTATTATCCTTGATGTATCCTTGCTTGCCTTACATTTCCATGGGATCTATCAACATTACTAAAAAACTTCTTAATCCTGAAAATAAACCTTCAACAAAAATTGACTGTGAACATTGAGATAATGATAGTAACTCAACACAAGGCCTTGATATAACAAACCGGGCCACTACTCCGGATTTAAGGACTGATGGTCCCTGCCCATTGTCTGCAGGAGCTACATTCCTCCTCGGAAGGTGGGGGACCATGAATAGCCCGTGATGCGCAATGTCCAGGAGGATGCTCAACAGAACCCTCTTTGCAAGATGCAGGATGCAGTCTGCTATAAAGGTGTTCTGGAATTAGTTATGGTTGCATGCAATCTGGTGAGTTTAGAGACCGCGATTCCTGGAAGAAGACCAGTATGATGCATGGGCAGTATGATGCATCATTCCCCAAAGACACAATTGCAGTCAAACCCGCAAATGGCAAGTGTAGCCAAATATACTACAGGTTTCAAATAGGACTTGCAAATGGTTTACAGACTAGATCTGAACACTGCAAAAGACAATAATAACACACTACTGGACTCTGAAATATGGGGGAAGCAATGGAGGGTATCAGAATTCATTGCACAACAATTCCCAAGGAACAACTATGCCTTAAAAAATATTTTCTCATAAGTTGTAATGGTTATGCATATGCCAATACAAAAAGTGTTGCTGTAAGATGCATAAAGCAATTAAAGACACACTACTTAATAAATTGTAATACAAAAACTGCCTGCCATATTATACCTTTCTCACTCACAGAGGCTCTAATGTGGACCCTAAAAATACAAAGATATTCTTATATACATCTCACTCATCAGATCTAGATTGGGAAAAGAAATAGTGGCCAAATTACATCGTCACATGACATCTGTCAAGTACCATGGGGAACATACACCACACTAATCTACTCTAACCCATCAGGAAGGGCCGCAAACACATAGTCTAGAATAATCATGATGCATAGCACCTACCAGGGTCACAAGTGGTCACTACAACACTGCAACCGGAATCTGATGAAAAAATGAATAAATGGAGAAATCTGGTTATCATCTGCTCCATTGAACAGAAACATACACATCTGGACTATCTCATCCAAACCAGTTTCACACATACAGTGTGTTCTTCAAACAAAAATCTGAAAATAGGTTGTTAAATAAAAAAAGGCGGAGGGGGATACAAAAAAGAGAAAAAACATGCATGTACAGTACAGTGCTAAATACTGTAACTGTAACAATATACCAACTCACCTGATTTCCCTCTGCAAGCATTACTAACTGATAGCTAGTTCTCAGGGTATCTCACTGGCCATGACCATTAATAATGATGTTTCATCTCACAATAAATGCTTAGCTGTGACCAGCGTCAGTGGTCGAGGTGTACTATCACCTTCTCCAACTGATATTGTTTATCAACATTGATATCACATCCATCAGCTATACAGGTGTTAGCACATGTAAAAGGATACTCCTGATATGACAAAGGTCAGCACCCTGATTCAATGTTCAATTACATCAGTCACAAGGATCTGTTCTCAGACTGATATTGAGGTCAGGATCGCATGCTTCACTAGTGCATATATTAATGCTGGCTGTCATTAACATGCCATTGTGAGACTTTGCAAGTCCACAGCCATAGCGGTATTAGTCTACATTTAAGCTAACAACAATCATGTCTTAGATATCTAGAGATATGATAGCTTTAATATTGTGGGAGCTACATTTTAAGGGGGGTTGTCATTGAAGCAATGTCTACCTGAAAGGCACTGGGTATATCTTACAATTACTTCATTTTTTTACAATGCTCGCAGATGCAGAATATGCCTTCATGGACCTGAATTGTGCTTAAAAAAAAAAAAAAAATGAAAACAATAACCTGCAAAAATAGGCCTCAAAACAAGATAGGGACTGCAGCATTCTCACCAGCATTCCTCAGTGACCATCAGTTTGTGAATTGTTAAACAGAACCCTACGTGTCCACAGAGAAGAGGATCATGGACCATGTGATGGGACGTAGCCATCTGTGTACAAAATATCACCGTCACATAGGCCATGATCTTATACTCTGTAGCAAGGCTAGATTACATTTGGACCAATAGATTATCACTGAGGAGTGCTGTTGAGAAGGCACGAACATATGTGCAGCCCCTACATCCAACTCCGCCTTGCATCAGGGCATCCAGCCCCTGCAGGTGGCCGCAATCTCCCTGGTGGTGGGGGCAGGGGGAGGCATCCCCCTAGGAGGCAGTGACAAATGCAGTGGCAAACACAGTGGCGGTGCTGGTGGCGGAGGCATGGGGTGAGGATAGGAGCGGCCGGGTGCGGGTACAATGGGGAGGCCTCCTGGGTGGAGGAAGTGTGGTTGGGAAAAAGTGAGGCGCATTGCATCTGCAGTAACTTGCTGTATTACGCTCTGGTCCAACCCCATACTGAGCAGCCGGGCAAGGTAGCACTTAGTCATTAGGTGGTGTCTCCTCTCCTTCCTTTTTTGCCTGGCCAGGCTGCTCATGACCTCTGCGTGATTGGCGGAGATGCTGGCCTGGATCCCCTGGAGGCAGTCCAGTATCTGGTGCATGATGGCCAGCATTTCCCCCTGAGCAGCCTGGCTTGCTGGACCCAGGATGGAGGTCCCTGATGGGGGGCCTTTGCTGGGTGAGAAGGTGGTGTTGTGGTGGCCCAGTGGGGAGGGGCTGTGGCACGGCTGGAGCCCGGCTCCATAGGGGTGGTAGTGGTGGGCCTGGTGGTGGGGGTGGGAGCCAGGCTAATGTACTGCTGGGGGAGGAGGATGTGATGGCATGCCGTCATCATCAGTGTAGTAGGCCCTGATGATGGCTGTAGTCATGGAGGATGGAAGATGAGTTATTCACAATATTTTACAAAGATGACAGTAATTCTGAATATTAATGAAAGTTGCACTAATGAGTGGATTTGTGGGTTATACTTAACCTGCATGTGTATAATCTATTTATGTAATTTTATGATACTGCACAATTGCATTTTCAGTATTAGCAGATTATTGCACTTTAATGGTATTTAAATAGTAAATGTTTTTATTCACGTTTTTGCACCATTTGAATAATGTCACACCGCATACCGTAATATGATATTTTTTTATGTTGTTTATTTGGTAGTTTGAATTCCCACCCTTTGCTTCCTCTCTGTTTCTGAAGTATTGGGGTGTGGATTGGCAGCTTCATTTTGATCTTTGATGTGCCTCATTTGTATTGGTTTTGGGTTATCACTTCATATTATGTTCATATAGATGTGGAAAAAAACTATATTTGTATTATTAAATCAATATAATAAAGTTACCCAGTAGTGAAAACTTAAATACTGAGGCGTGCAAATATACTTATTGGATTAAAGAGAGATTACTTAAAATTAAATGCTTTTAGAAAATGTTAATCATAATAATATAACAAACAATTTTAACGTGAACATTTTAATAAATTGAAACACTTAATAACATACAGCCTTATTAAATTGTGATTCGGCCATATAGCATATTTTCTTTTCAGAAGTTTTTAGTTAGTGAAGACCTTGCTTTTGGATAGAAGTTCACTAACTAAAAACTTCTGTAAAAAAATATGCTATGTGCTTATATAGAGCCCTGTTCAATATGCCGAATCACAATTTAATAAGGCTGATAATGACTAAATCCTTGTGGGAAGAGGTATACTAAAGATGTATATGATACTATACAGATGATATTGGTGTTGTGTTACACAGCAATTAATTTGCAAGCTCCATTTCCTGTCTCCGGCTTCTTAATAAATATATATATTAAAGAGAGATTATATGAATATAGAATAGGTTTATATATAACGAATACAGGAAATAATTAGATTGGTAAAATCCATCATCTACCCATGACATGTAATGTTATTTTCATCAACTGGGCGGCATCAAGCCTTTCTATACACAAAGGTATGTCTTGTTTCACAAAGTTGATTAACCAATTGTTTAAAAGTGCAGTATCACATAACAATCTCTGATAGGTTTATTGTTATTACAGCTTATGTTAGTCTTCACCACATGGCTGCCTTACTGTATGGTTTAGTAATGGCTAATTTCCCAGTAAGCATGAAATGTCTTTCCAATGTATCAACTAATGAGTCCCTGCTCTATTTCTTAACAAACTCTTGCTTTGTTGGAGCATTTTGTTTTTCTAAGAAATAACTTTTTGCCCAGTGTATTAAATTAGTCTGTTAAAAAAAATACACAGACTTTAATAGAATAAGGAATGAGCATTAACACAGGTCAATTTATTTACACCATAGATAACGTAAAGGACAATTAGCCACATTAAATTCCAAGTCCGCAACGACTGCGGGCTTGAAATTTGGCAGAGTTACTGAGTTACTAAATTCGGGCATGGCGCGAGCTACAGGCTTGAGACACAAACCCGTAAACCAGGCCGTGAACATGATCAGTTAGTCAAACCTGCAGTTACGGGTTTTGATGGAGCCAATGGCAACAGGGATCATCAGAATTACATCACTGAAAAATGGAGGTGGGACTTCAAAGATATAATGCAATATTGATAATGCCGTAAATATCATATTCTATTACATGCGAGTTCCATTATATGTATTAATACATTGATTGCCGGCATTGATATAACATGGAAATCAAACACAAATAAAACTATTTTATATTGCAGATTTGCGAGCCTGAGAATGTTGTGTTATTAATTGTAATACCTAACATCACTTTCCCTTTAATTATAAGTATAGTAGTGTGTTTATATTTTACATTTACAGTGCAACAGATAGGACTTTTAGCCCCTTGCGGGTCCTCTCTAGCACCTGTTGGCTTCTTGGCTCCATTTGTGGGTTACGGTGTTGAACGCCAGTGGATTCGTTCAATTTAAAAGTGAAATTGGGAACGTAGCAGTTACGGGCTTGACATATCAAAGGATTTGAGGGCGCGTAGTTCAAATTTCCACGTCCTGTGGGGTTTTATCACACCTAACCCGCAAGTTGTTTGCGGGTTAGCTTTAAGAAGGCCAATTTAATAGCCGTTACGGGCTATGGTTTTCAACGTAGAGGGAATTTAATGTGGCTGCATGTTAGGTTAAACATTTTGTTTATATAAAATGTTTTAATTGGGTCTATTTAATTACATTTAGCAACCTCAATGTGCTTTCCATATAAAAGTTATACTCACTTAGTTTTAAGAAAACAATAGAATAACACTTTCTAGGCCCTCCCCCTCTCTCGCTATGTTCTCTCATCTAGGCAACCAGCTTACTTCCATCTATGACTTGTAGTAATGTAAGCTAAGGACACTCCCATTGGGGGGGGGGGGGGTGGAGTTCACACTACCAGTGTCATGCTGTTAGACAATGATATACTGTGTGTTAGAAGTCGCTAATAAGATTTGCAATCTTCATCATGATTTGCCATTTATAATAACACATTGCTGGAATAGATTCTAAAAAGGAGATTAACTCTTCCTTATATATGCATTATTATGGATCCAAATGTGGACTAAGGTGAAAGTTTACACTACCAGTGTCATGCTGTTAGAAAGGAATTTTTCAGATAATCCCTGTGCCTGCTTGAATTACATTCAAAATCATCATACTCCTAATACCTACAAAACCTGCAACAACATTGAACCTTCTACATATCAGACCTAATCTACAGATACTTTGCTCTCTTCACCCATTATCATCTTTTCATACACTTTTTTTGTTTAGCCTCCAACCTATGGATTTACTATCCTGCTCTCTGAGACTCTCTGCTAATATTCATGGCTTCAATTGATCTCTTAAAACCCACATATTTAGATAATCTACCAACTCATTACTTTATATCAGCTAATTAAACATAATGCCTTTACCTGCTTAGATTTAAGCTCTTATGTAAGCATAATCTTCTACGCTTTCTCTACCAGCATGTAACTTTTGTAAAGTCTTATGTATCCACTGTATCCCCTGTATTTTACGATACTGAATATGTTTATGCTTTATATATAAACTAGCGACTTGCCGTCAAAAATGATGGGGCAATAAAATTTGAAGCCATGGCAATGCTGTTTGACACAAAATGTAAACCTTTTCATACTATGAGGACCTTCGGCACTCATTGCGAGCCTCGCGCTGAGCGCCTTCGGTGCTCATTGCGAGCCTCTCCTCTTGTGTACTTTTGCTCCTATGAGCATCTTCGTCACTCATCAGAAAGAGATATATATATTTATGTATATTTAGTTAACTAATAATGAATGAATTAGTTATTGAATAAATGAATATACTTTACCTATTTGTAATTAATATGTCCAGCAATCAATAGCCTGAAGAGCTAACAATCTGTTTGTATTTTCCGGCAGCATACAATGTACAGTTTGAGTGTTTGTGTTCTGATGCTAAAGTGTAATGAATGTCCCAACTGTGCATTAGAAATAGGCTGCATAATAGAGGGAAAGCAGTTGGTTTAGTTGTGTAAAGCGCCATTATAGAGTCGTAATGTTATTAATGTGCTACGCGGCTCGTGAGCATTTTCCGTCTTTTGTAATAGTGTATTTTGTATTTCGTACGTTCCTGTGTGAAAGTGCTATGCGTTTGGCAGTGTTTTGCGCGGTCCGGGGTCGTGCAGCTTCTTTTGAATTTTTTGGGGTGCCCATTTTTTTTTTTTGCTTAAGCGATTTTCGAGTGGAGAAACTCGTTGAAATCGCCTTAAATTCGCGTTCCACCTCAGTCACAGACGTCCTGGCTGTTCCGCCGTGCTGTGTATGATGTTTTTGCATAATGTTTTTGTGTATTTATTGTGTTTTGATTGCTTTTGTGTTTTCATATTTTTTGTATCTCGTATTTTTTTTTTAAAGTTCAGCATCTTGTAATTTTTTTATTCTAAGTCCCGCGTTTGTCAACTGCTGGCAGGCTAAGGTGATCCCACGTTTATTAAGTGTCTGGTGGCTAAGTCCCGTGTGTTATGCCTTTACTGTTCGCTTCGTGAGGTGTGCAGGCAATGAGCACCTTTGGCGCTCATGGCCTTTGTGCTGCGAGTTTTATTGCCTTAATGGCTTGCCTCGATACGCGAGGGTTGCAGGCTCATCGCTTAAGTGCTCCACGTTAACGGCCCATGTTGCTCATGGCCTTTGTGCTACGAGTTTTAGTGCCTTAATGACTCGCCTCGCTACACAAGGTTTGCAGGCAATGAGCGCCTTTGGCGCTTATCGCCTAAGTGCTCCCCTCGTCGTCAACGCGTTAACTGGTCGCCTCGCTTCATCGCCCAAGTGCCCATTGTAAATGGCTCGCCACGCTTTCCGAGGCGCGCCTTTGGAGCTTACTGCCTAACTTGTACGCACCCCACAAAGCGTGACAACGTCTCGTAGTTTGACAACTATTATATGTAATATATAAATAAATAACAACTGAGGCAACTTTAGTTTGTCATTATATGATCATTTTACTTAACTGGAAGTTATTTTTTTAGAATTGTGTATTATCTCTTAGAGAACATTAATGTTATTGTATTATTTTGTATACAGTATATATGACACACATGAGTGTAGGAGCCAAAGAAAATCTGGGGGGATACTGCATATAGTATAAAAATACCACAGAACTACCTCTCTACACATAAAAACACACATTGGAAAATCTGGGGGGATTTTTTCCCACACCCATGATGACACACGTAGGTGTGATTGTCATATATCTGATTTACTACTGTTTATGTTTTAATGGATGTTGCCTGCAGTGGACCTGTTTCTGTGTTTACCATTTCATGTGTGTGGCTGGGTATGTACTATGCATGTCGTTGCTAGCACTAAGAGTGTTCATATTTATCTTGCCTGACTACCTCACCTCTTCTAAGTTTATAGTCTAATTGAATATCCCTACCACTCGCTCACATCTCTGTGGTTAGTTATTTTACAATTTAATCTACTCATTTCCTCTTTCAGAGTCACCCAACATTTTATTGCTCATGGGACCAACTAATTCTTCTTCACCCAGCCTTCAATTTATTATTTTATTTAATTTATCCCATATGTGCTTGTTCAACTTCTTCAATACATAAATAATTTGCCCTGTCAGTACATGTCCCCTGACTCCTACATACCTCGCTTCATTCAGTGCATCATATTCATTTTTCGTATAGTGTCCACGTTCCTATGACATGTTGTCAAGTGATACTCCCCACCATCTCTCATCAATCTCACTTAATCTTGCAAATGCTCAATTTCCATCCTCATCTTTCTTGATTCACCACCGTATTGCATTTAAAAGTAAAGCTCATATGTTTTAGGAACAGTGGCCAAGCACTAAATGTCAAATATAGGTATTTTTGAAGTTACTACACACAAAAACATAACCTTCAATCATACATTAAACATTATTTTATTGTTTTGTCACTTTCACTTTTAAAAAGCCATCTTAGGGCATTCACTTTTTTTTAATTTATTTTTTATATAACGATAGAGGTCAGTTAAGCTGAAAAGTCAGACAGACTTGGGATCCAAATACAAATTGTGGATGTGACTAATAAAGTTAATTTAGTTTAACTTTTCACTTAACAACACACTACAAGGAATCACTCCAGTCTGTTGTTGGGTAAAGTGCCAATCTTTATTTCTCAAATAAGTAAGGAACTAACGTGCTCTGTGGTTTGGTTATTCAGATGTTGGGATCCAGTTGGGTATCCTTCCCCTGCCGACGCTTTATATTGCAGGGGCACGTGACATCATACATAATTCCCTGCTCCTGCAATATAAAGCGCCAACAGGGGAAGGATAAAATATATTATATCTACTTAGTTATTTCTGAACTTGTCTATCTTATCACCCATCGACCTTCTGTCAGTGGATCACAATCTTCTTTAAACTGAGAAAAGTCTTGTTATCTTCTCATAGGGAACACCTTTCACATGTTAAATACTAAACGTCCATCTTGTTTTGTGCCAATTCAAATAAAGTACAATATAATTGCAGATATGCCCATCAATTATCTTTCTATATAACTAGTTTAAATTCCGTTGGTAATGTTTGTTTCTGAGGACCAGCAGATCGGGTCTCAAAGACCAGCCCCGTTCATAGGTTTGGCTTAACTTTTCTTATCTTTCAGACCATTCACCATTTTAGTTACCCTTCTATGAATGGTTTCTAATTTGTTAATATCCTTTTGAATATAAAACGGTATTTCTTATTAACTGAACAATAAAACGCGGATTACATTTTCTGAAAGTGTAATCATGTTTTAAAGCAAATTCTCTTTAAAGGGCAGAGCGAGATTGACCTCTACTGGTCAGATGTATGAATCACAAAATGATTCCTGTAAAATATAGCAAGCAAAGTTTGATACCAAATTTTGGACATAATAAGAGTTTTCTATTTAAACTATTTTACTGCTGCTCCTGTATCCCCAGTGCTAACTGTTCAACCCGCCCTTACCTCTGCTACACTGCCCAGTATCTCTTATATATCCCTTTTCTTCCCTTGGCATTTCCTAGCAGATGCACATAAAGTGTCTTTGGGCTCCATTTCCTGGCTGTGGTGCCATCTGGCATCTCCCCCTACTTCACATACAGCAATCTTAGAAAGCTGTTCATGCACACAGGGCTCTAGTGATTAAACGGTTATAGCCATATGATCATTGAGCAGAAAATGAACAAGAATTCATCAAAGGTGCCATTTGCCAGGCATGAATAAATAGCTGAATGGACAAATGTTTCAATAAAGGCTTCCTGTCACATCATTTAAAGTAAGATTATTCAGACTGTGAACAAGAGTACATCAATGTCATACCTTGTGTGTTTGTTTTAGTCATTCAGTCATGTCCAACTCTCCGTGACCCCCTGGACTGTAGCACGCCAGTCGCATCTTTTGTCTGGTTGTGCTTATTCATAAGATTTTCATGGCAAAGGTACTGGAGTGGGTTGCCAGTTCTTTCTCCAGTGGACCACAATTTGTCTGACCTCTCTGCTATGACCTGACCATCATTGGTGGCACTAAATGGTATTACTCACAGCTTCATTGAAGTATGCAAGCCCATTCACCAAGACAAGATAGAGATCCAGAAGGGGACCATGTAGATTGACCCTTTTATTAATATAGCAAAAATGTGAAATATTCATCAGACCTCCTAATGTATGGGGCTTTAACGAACCCCATTTACCCCACAAATAATGAAATGTGGCTTCCTAATTTGTTGTATTTTCCTAATTTGTTGTATTTTCACTGTGCCTTAGGGAGTACAGCTGCACCTCACTGACGAGGCCCACAGGGGCCAAAATATATACGTCTGGGGTTTGCTCTATCTCCTGTTAAGGGTAGAATTGCTTGGTATTTCGGGTCTGGGTCACTCTAGTGAGTGGGACCAGACTGATATACTACAGGATATTTCTCCTTGTGAAGGGCACAAGTTTGCTAAAAGAGGTTGCTTTCTGAGTAGGTGACCAGACCTATAGGAAAATCTATTTCAGGTATTGTCCATTCTCAGATTGAGCACCTCTAATTTTGTTGTTATAAATGTAAAATAGCATGATCTATACATTACAAGCTTCTTTCTATATGGAAATAACGTATGCTAATTGCAGAAATTGATACTAAAATAAGAGGCAGAAAAAAATAGTGTTTTTGATCAACTTTTATCAAACCAGTGACTTAATGGGAAGTTTAAACAATGACTCACAAATATCCTGTTAATTGAGGTTGATTTTCTGATTGATTTTAAAAGCAATGGGAACAAAAGTACAATATGTTGCAGTTCAGACATACATAAGACTCACTGTCACCTGTAACACACTGTAATTGTTATATACTATGTATTATTTCCCCTTCTGGAGCACTACCCTGTCGTGGTGGAGGGGCTTGTGAGCTGTATCATGTAAGGTCACCCAAGATGGGCAGGTCATAGCAGAGAGCTCAGATAAATTGCGGTCCACTTGAGAAGGAACTGACAACCCACTCCAGTATCATTGCTGTAAAAACCTTATGGATCAGAAGAACCAGTCACAAGATGTGCCTGGCGTGATGTGGTCCATAGGGTCCCGGAGAGTCAAACACAACTGAACAACTGGCCAACAACAGCATACATTGATTATTTCTCATTAAAAAAACACTTTGTAATATTTAACATGTGATCTTTTAAATTCATGTTTGTCCCTTTAAAAAGGAAATTCATGAAACATTATGTGTTATTTATTAATTGCCAGATTCCTGTGGGTATTTCACTCATGGCTATGCAATGAATAGTATCCTAAGGCCTCAGCTTTGTCATCTTATTGCATTATGTTGCCTTTGTATTTCTGCATAGTTTAATATTTGATCTACCTTTGTAATTTGCATTTTCTACCCAATCAACTTTATTGTACCCTTGTAAATAGGTTCCCTGGTGGTCCAGTGGTTAGGATTCAATGCTTTCAGCTATGTCAACCTGGGTTTGATTCCAGTCAGGGAACCAAAGGTCACACCACCCTGAAGCCATGCAGGGTTTGGCCTGGTCAGAACTTGGATGAGAGACCACCTAGGAATACCAGGAGCTATATGCTGTGGCCCACGGGAGAAGGAACTAGCGACCCACTACTGTATCTCTGCCATGAATACCAAATGGATCAGCATTATGTGTCGCGGTCCATGAGGTCATGGAGAGTTGAACATGACTGAGTGACACAAACACAAAACAAATAGCTCCATGAAAATTATTGGTGATTTATATAAGAGTAATAAATAGTAACGCAGATTAAATAATAATTTAGCAACAAAGATCAGTCTACTCACCTTATTATAAGTTGGCTTCTCCAAATTCAGAAAGATGAAAAACAAATGTCATTGCCATTATTGATTTTGCAAATATATTATATAAAGGCAGCATAGAACTGAATAATACATGATTGGCAAACAACATTTCAGAGCTCTGCCCCTCAATGTCATTGTAGTTTTTAAACACTAGGGGCCTCCTTCTATTAATGGCCGTAGGAGATGCGTGGCCACAAGGGATGGCCGCAAGCTACTTAGCTATTCTATTCCCTTGCGGCCAAGGGCTACGCGGGCTTGAATTCAAAACTCAAACCCGGCGAATTGGGGGGTTTGAATTTCCCACCGTTGGTCCTTAAAGGGCCCGCGGCACCCTAATGGTTTCCACCAAGCTGCAGGGGTACAATAAGTACCCCCCGGCACCTAAAATTAACCCCATCACTCATGGGACCCCCATGAGATTAACCCCATCAGTCGAATAGGGGGCTATATGGTCCCCTATAGGACACTATTAACACCTAGGTTAACCCTACAAGTGCCATAAGTGTCATCCAGGACCCTCATGACAAAGTCTAAACACTACACTATTAACCCTAACTATATTACATTAACCCCTTAACCCTAACTATACCCTATTTAACCCTAACTGTACCTATCTAACCCTAACTGGGCCTATTTAACCCCTTCTAGCCCTATTTTACCCCATCACTTATGGGGATCTATACAGTCCCCATAAGCCTCCATCTAAGCCCATGACTTATGGGGGTCTGTACAGATCCCCATAAGCCTCCATCTAAGCCCATGACTTATGGGGGTCTGTACAGAACCCCCATAAGCCTTCATCTAACCCAGGGGTCACCAAACTCGGTCCTGGAGGGCCGACCCAGGCCTGGATTTGTGGATATCCTTGCTGCAAACAGGTGAGAATCTTGTTTCTTCAGCCATCCTGATTGACTCACCTGTTTGCAGCAAGGATATCCACAAATCCAGGCCTGGGTCGGCCCTCCAGGACCAAGTTTGGTGACCCCTGATCTAACCCATCACTTATGGGGGTATATACAGACCCCCATAAGCCTCCATCTAAGCCCATAACTTGTGGGGGTCTATACAGACTCCCATAAGCCTCCATCTAACCCCATCATTTATGGGGGTCCATACAGACCCCCGTAAGTCTCTATTTAACCCAATCAGTCCCATAAGGGTCTATGAAGACCCTCATAGGACAATGATAAATTAATTAACCCCAAAAGTGCCATGAGGGTCCTCTAGGACCTTCATGACACTAAGTACAAACACTACATGATCCCCCCCAATAAACCACTAAATCTAAACTAACCCCCTCTTCCGTAACCTTTTAACCCCTACCTACCTAACACAACCTACCCCCTATCCCACTAATTACAAAAAATAAAAAACCTATGTCACCAAAAATAAAAAAAGTACATTACAACCCCCCACTGCAAAAAATAAAAAAAGGACATTACAAACCCCAACCCAATATAAAAAATAAAAAAAGACATTACAAACCCCAACCAATACAACAAATAGAAAAAGACATCACAAACCCCCCACTACAAAAAATTAAAAAAATACACACCTGCAAAGAAAAGGCATACACAAATATACATAACATTACAGTAATACATATATTATAAATATGCCCCTAACTACAATACATTACCCCCTATCTATACATAACGAGCCTATCTATACATAACCCCCTATCTATACATAACCCCCTATCTAAACATTTCCCTCTATCTAGAATACATTAAACCCTAAATCTAAGCTAAAATAGAATAATGTATACCACTTACCTTTGCAGATGTCCCGTCAGGAAAATAAGTACAAAACACTACATATAACAAATACACATTCTAAATACAGTATTAAACTCACCTTTCCAGCATGTCCCCGTACATCGTCTTCTGTTCCCTGGATTGGCCCCTGGAAAAAAAATACATAACATTAGTCACACATATATACACACAAAACATGATGAACATTACACATAAAATACATTAAACTTACCCGGCCCCGGCCTAGTCATCTTCTGCCTCGGCTGGGCCCTTCAAAAACCTGCGCTCAAAAAAACAAACAAAAAAAAGCTAACTGAGCACCTCCCTGGAGGAGCTCCCCGGTGCTTCTAGGAATGGCGCATTGTGATTGGCTGAAATAGCTGTCAATCAAATTTCAGCCAATCAGAAGGTGCCAAAGTGTGAGCCAAATCAGAATGGGATACACCCCTATATTCCATCCTGATTGGCCATGGGGGTATATCCCATTGTGATTGGCTCCAAGCACATGTGCCTTCTGATTGGCTGTTGTCACTGTCAATCAGATAGTAGCCAATCAGAAGGCACATATGCCTTCAGCCAAACACCCCGTGGAGGTGTTTTCCATTCTGATTGGCTAAAGGCAATAGTGCCTTCTGGTTAAGTCAAAAATAATTGACAGCCCCGTAAGCCAATAAGGATGGAATATAGGGGTGTATTCCATTCTGTTTCACTCACACCTTGAAATTTGATTGACAGCCATTTCAGCCAATCAGAAGGCGCCATTCCGTTTTTTTTTACCAGAAGAAGGCCTAGAAGCCTGATTAGCCAGGGAGCTCCTCCAGGGAGGAGCTCCATTAGTTTTTTTTTGTTTTTTTTAGAGCACTGGTTTTTGGGGGGCCCAGCTGCGCAGAAGATGCCAAGGCTGGGGGCATCGCTGACAGGTAAGTTTAATGTATTTTAGGTGTAATGTTCATCATGTTTTGTGTGTATTTGTGTATGTGTGTGACTAATGTTATGTATCTTTTTTCCAGGGGCCGATCCAGGTACCAGAAGAAGATGAACGGGGACATGCTGGAAAGGCGAGTTTAATACTGTAATTACAATGTGTATTTGTTATATGTAGTGTTTTGTACTAATTAGATGATTCTTTTTTCCTGTGGTTTCCATTTTTCTCAAAGGGACATCTGCAAAGGTAAGTGGTCTAAATTATTCTATTTTAGCTTAGATTTAGGGTTTAATGTATTGTGGATAGGGGGAAATGTATAGATAGGGGGTCATGCATAGATAGGGGTAATGTATTGTAGTTAGGGGTGTATTAGTGTCCTTTAGGGTCTATGTAGACCCCTGTTGGACTGAGGGGGTTAATTTTGATCTCATGGGGGTCTATATTGACCCCCATGATTGCTAGGATTGTTAGGGTTTAGGTGCCAGGGGTACTTATATTACCCCTGCGGCAGGGGTTAATTATTTATTTCTCACGGGTCCTTTAAGGACCTTTAAGGTCCTTTTAGGACCCGCGTGGGCGGGAAATTTGAATTTTTAATGCAGCGGGGTTCCCGATGGGACCCTGCTGCAAGGGTTAATGTGGGGACCCTCCAGGGACCCCGCAGCATGGGGGGTTAATGTTAGTTGCCGCGGGGGTACTTACTGTACCCCCGCAGTTTAGGGTAATCATTAGTGTGGCAGGAGATTTGAGTCCAAGCCCATACTCGGACGGACTTCGATATCTTTAGGGGTTAATAGATATTCAATGCAACACTGTACAGCGCTGTAATTGATAGGGGACACATTGGGGGACATGAGGATGATACGTAGTACATTGGCTATTGGCACATTGCCGCTAGCCAATACTGTCATTTGTGGCTATAAGTCCGCTGGGCTTGGAGAATGGGTTACTGCCTTGGGGTCATCCAAGCCCGTAGTCCCAGGCTTAGATGACCTCCAAGGCAGCAACTCGATCTCTAAACCCAGCGGACTGCAGCCACAAATGACAGTATTGGCTAGCGGCGATGTGCCAGCTAGCCAATGTACTACATGTCATCCTCATGTCCCCCAATGTGTCCCCTATCAATTACAGCACTGTACAGTGCTGCATTGAATTTATATTTGCGTTTTTAGTTTGGCAGGCTTGCACTCTGATCTGCGGGCTAACGCCCGCGATAAGGTCCAAGCCTGCCAAAGCTAACGTCCGATTGCATGGCTTGCGATCGGCCGTAGGAAGAGATGTGCTGCGGCCCCTTTCATTTGAATAGCAATGTAGGCGTAGGGCTACGAGGGGCCGCAGCACATTCGCAAGGAATCACAGCTTTGCGACCATTTTACGGCCGTTAATATAATGAGGCCCTATGTATGACCTCAGTGATATTGCTCCAACAGTAAGCTATTCATAGCTGTATTCTTTTACACTGCTATGTTTAATACAATAATTAAAAGAAGAACTGCTTAATAATCCTAATACTGTTCAAAGGAACAAGAAATGTAAGGTCAGGAATACTGTGCTTATTCATATGGAAATAAGGACAGTCTGTGCCTTTACACACCGCTGATTAGTCTTTGCTATTCAAATATTTCTTGCCTATCTGTCGTTTAATGCAGAACATTTGAGCTATATTTATCCATTAATATATTCTAAAGGTTTACTATACATATCGTTATGTGATCTAAAGGTATAAAAGTGATATATAAATTTGCATTTTCATTGTTATATTTTATTCATATAGTTATTCATGTTTAAACATTTATTTTTATAAGCACATTTTATTTTCACTGTAAAGTCTGCTGCATTTATTTTCCACTATATATTATGTTCAAAGCATGAGTGATTATAAAATAATTAAAAAAAATTGCAAATGGACTCTAATACAATTTATCTGAGCCTTTAAGGGTACTGTATGTTCTGCCTACATATAAAATAGGAACTATCTATGAAAACATAGTTATTCAGTATTATCAAAACATTGCCAATGATCCTTGTTGTTGTTGCTCAGTCCTTTAGTCATGTTCGACTCTCAGTGACCATATGGACGCAGCACGCCAGGCACATATGTTTCTGGTTGTAGTTATCCGTATGATTTTCTTGGCAAATATAGTGGTGTGGGCTGGCAGTTCCATCTCCAGTGAACCATGAGTTGTCAGACCTCTCTACTATGACCTGCCCATCTTGGGTAACCCTACATGTTATAGCTCACAGCTTCATTGAGGTACACAAGCCCCTTCACCATGACAAGGTAGTGATCCAGAAGGGTCTTTTTTAAAGAAATGTAGTGTATCAGTATTTAACTTTACTCCCAGGGCAGCAAGCAGGGGCAGATCTACATCCGGTGCCCTTCTCTTGGGGGGGGCATTTTTGTAGTGCCCCTCAAAAAACTTTATATTCTAAATGCCTCAGTATAACTAAAAATAATATATATATATATATATATATATATATATATATATAAAAAAAATCTTTATATATATATACAGTGGATATAAAAAGTCTACACACCCCTGTTAAAATGTCAGGTTTCTGTGCTGTAAAAAAATTAGACAAAGATAAATAATTTCAGAACTTTTTCCACCTTTAATGTGACCTATAAACTGTACAACTCAATTGAAAAACAAACTGAAATCTTTTAGATAGAGGGAAGAAAAAATATAAATATAAAATAATATGGTTGCATAAGTATGCACACCCTTAAACTAATGCTTTGTTGAAGCACCTTTTGTTTTTATTACAGCACTTAGTCTTTTTGGGTATGAGTCTATCAGCATGGCACATTTTGACTTGGCAAGATTTGCCCACTCTTATTTGCAAAAACACTCCAAATCTGTCAGATTGCGAGGGCATCTCCTGTGCACAACCCTCTTCAGATCAACCACAGATTTTCAATCGGATTTAGGTCTGGGCTATGGCTGGGCCATTCCAAAACTTTAATCTTCTTCTGGTGAAGCCATTCCTTTGTTGATTTGGATGTATGCTTTGGGTCGTTGTCATGCTGGAAGATGAAGTTCCTCTTCATGTTCAGCTTTCTAGCAGAAGCCTGAAGGTTTTGTGCCAATATTGACTGGTATTTGGAACTGTTCATAATTCCCTCTATCTTAACTAAGGCCCCAGTTCCAGCTGAAGAAAAACAGCCCCAAATCATGATGCTGCCACAACTGTAAGTATGGTGTTCTTTTGGTGATGTGCAGTGTTGCTTTTGTGCCAAACATATCTTTTGGAATTATGGCCAAAAAGTTCAACTTTGGTTTCATCAGACCATAACATCTTTTCCCACATGCTTTTGGGAGACTTCAGATGTGTTTTTGCAAAATGTAGCCTGGCTTGGATGTTTTTCTTTCGTAAGAAAAGGCTTTCGTCTTGCCACTCTACCCCATAGCCCAGACATATGAAAAGTACGGGACATTGTTGTCACATGTACCACACAGCCAGTATTTGCCAGATATTCCTGCAGCTCCTTTAATGTTGCTGTAGGCCTCTTGGTAGCCTCCCAGACCAGTTTTCTTCTCGTCTTTTCATCAATTTTGGAGGGAGCTCCAGTTCTTGGTAATGTCGCTGTTGTGCCATATTTTCTCCACTTGATGATGACTGTCTTCATTGTGTTCCATGGTATATCTAATGCCTTGGAAATTATTTTGTACCCTTCTCCTGACTGATACCTTTTAACAATGAGATCCCTCTGATGCTTTGGAAGCTCTCTGTTTATCATGGCTTTTGCTGTGGGATGCGACTAAGAGAATTTCAGGAAAGACCAACTAGAGCAGCTGAACTTTATTTGGGGTTAATCAGAGGCACTTTAAATGATGGCAGGTGTATGCTGACTCCTATTTAACATGATTTGGAATGTGATTGCTTAATTCTGAACACAGCTACATCCCCAGTTATAAGAGGGTGTGCAGACTTATGCAACCACATTATTTTTATTTTTTTATTTTTCTTCCCTCCACCTAAAAGATTTCAGTTTGTTTCTTCAATTGAGTTGTACAGTTTATAGGTCACATTAAAGGTGGAAACAGTTCTGAAATTATTTATCTTTGTCTAATTTTTTTACAGCACAGAAACCTGACATTTTAGGGTGTGTAGACTTTTTATATCCACTGTATATATATATATATATATATATATATATATATATATATATATATATATATATATAATCGCTCAAAGCTTTCATGGGAAAGACACACTGCTCAATCCCTCTAGTGGCCAAATCTGGTAATGCATGGTTAAGTTTAATTTTGCTATTCTGTGTGTCCCCTATTAATTTAATCTGGGGGATTTACACCCCACCCCCCAGTTCCTACACCCCTTGTCTGAGAGGCTTCTTATTAAGACCTTATTTCAACAAGTTCTTGTTGCTAATATTTCCACATGCATAAATTATTGTATAGATTAAAACATGAAAAGAAGAAAGAAAAGTGTAGCCAACTTACAAACTGAACCTGGAAGTACACATAGTGTGTTGATTAACCTCTATATGTATTTACCTGATGATGTCAGATGCTGTCTCCACTTTATCTGCATCTGCTGTTTGTATTCAAACTGAGGGCTCCATCTCATGTTAGTATTGCGTCGAACTTGATAAAGAGAGGTTGAACCTCTCAAAAGCTTGTCAATATAAATAAGACGTTTGTCCAATACAAAAGGTATCAAAGTATACTGCAATACTCATTAGTAATATATATATATATATATATATATATATATATATATATATACATATATATATATATATAGAGAGAGAGAGAGATTATTAATTGCCAAATTACTGTATATATATATATATATATATATATATATATATATATATATCATAGTTTTAAAGTAGTTAACCAATATGTCCTCATAGAGTTACATTAATATTTAAACTTTTATACCTTGATTTTTATGCTTTTGTACAAGGTTTTACCATTAGGTGGCAGTATAGCTTAATGTTTGGCCAGTTTTCCAGGCTTCTATATGCGTGTTAGAAATAATTATTTTCTAAAATATACCATGTTAACATTTTTAATGGTTGAACTATATATTTCTTTTTTTTAAATTCGGTTATGATTCCAATAAAAAATATTGTTGACAGCTACAGATAATTATCCGTTGCCTCCAGTAAGTATGACTTCAAGCTTTGCAGGCAAACCCACAGTGGACCCAATGCACCATTTGCTGAGAGAATATTTTTTCAACTTTATATTCCACAACTTACTATAAAGTAATGACTTCTATTATAAGAATGTTCTATTGACTGATAGTGCGTATAATTAAAACATAATATTTTTATTCTAATTTATAGCATATTTATTATTATTTATCAGGGGGATCCGAGATAGCAAATCTGCTTGGCTTTGCTTACTGTAACTTTACTTTTTAGCAGAAACGAATTACTCCATACTAACACAACATACCCAAAGGATATCCTAAAACTTGGGTCAAAGCAATGTTAAAGGGATATGGAACACAACTGTTTTTTTTTACAAGCATTTAAAAGTGAATGTTTTAAACCTTGCAGAAGTTTTACATGACAAAATATTGAGTAAAAACTATTTAAACTTCATTGAAACTAACAGGAAATGCAGAGAGCATACTGTAGTCTATAGATCTAAAACACACTGTGACACATACAAATACCCTCTTTCTGATTAACGAATAAAAAAAAAAAAACTTCTTACCATGCTATGTCATCCAAACAATAAATTGGTTTAATCTTGCACTACAGTTGCCTATTTATTCAACAAACACTTTTCTTTGCAGTACACCATTCATAAAATACTTTACATTGTTTTGTGGCTCATTTATGCGAATGGGAGGCTCAATATGCTAATTTGTGTCTCAGATTACTTGATATACATGGAAAGTGGATCTAACTGCATGATAACAATGGGGACATTGTTTTAACCACCACTGAGGCAGACTAGCATTTCCAGGCCAATTTTTCATATTCTAGGACCTCTCATTTGCATAAGAGTATCTTTATGATTGTTTATTTGTAAGGTGCCAACATATTCTGTAGCGCTATACATGGGTTACAATCAAGGCAAAACAATAGCAGTATTAAACACACTGCAAAGGATGGAGGGTTATGTCTTTGAGCTTACAATCCAGTGTCCAGAGAGCTTTCTCCAAAGCACCATGTAAGACTGAAAACTCGCAAACTGATCTTCTGAATTGCAAAAACTTGATAAGGGGCAAAACGGCTTTTGAAAGTAAAAAAAACAACAAAACAAAAGAGCCTTTACATGTTTACCTTTATATGCAATTATTATTTAATGCACTCTTCCATCTTCTTGCAGTTTCTGTGCTAATAAGCATTCCATTTCACCCAATGAAATCACTGGCAGTTGTAAATGCCAAATTTCAATTATGCATCTACAAACGTTCTGAGTATTTTAAACACAAAATTAAATGCTATTACACTGAGTCCCCGGTCTCAGTATTTAGCTGAACATCCAAGGTGGCCTTGTGGAAAGCAGGGGAGAGGAGTTCTGATGGCAAGATGTGATCTGCTTCCTCTCTCTAGACACCAGTGAAGTAGTTGGTGATGTTATAAAATAAATAATTAAGTGGAGGTTGCTTGCAATCTGTGGTAATCAGTTATTATAATCAACAAAAAAATTCACAGATTAACCACCCTGACTGTGATGAGCCCTTTTCTTTCTTTAAGGTGGAATCTTTTTACTTCTAACCTCAAAGGATGTCCTCTTGTCAGTTGAAAACCTCTTGGCACAAAAAGCTCCCTTGACAAAGCTTTATACTGACACAGGATGTATTTATATAAGGTAATCATATCTCCTCTTAGACGCCTTCTTTTCTAGAGAAAATACGTTTAATTTAGTTAGTCTTTCTTCATAACTTAGCCCCTCCATTCCCCTTATTAGTTTTGTTGCCCTTCTCTGTACCTTTTCCAGCTCTAAAATTTCCTTTTTATGAAGTGGTGCCCAAAATTGTACTCCTTATTCCAAATGAGGGAGTACTAGGGATTTGTGTAGTGGCAGAATTATATTTGCCTTCCCTTGCTTCTATACCCTTCTTAATACATGCTAAATTCTCCAATATAGACCCCCGTGGTGGCAGAAATGGTGCCATGGGGGTCCTTGAGGAGATCCCTATGGACCGCCATGCTGTTTTATACTATGCATGGCAACTAAAAGTCCCTATGGACCTCCATGGTATATTATACTGTAACATGGCACCTAAAATTAATTATGTTACCCAGTATGATATACAATGGGAGTCCACAGGGACCTCCATAGTATAGGGGTTAGTATTAGGTGGCATTACACTTTTGGTGAAAGAATCTCTGGTGGATATCCAGGCTCTTAGTGGATAGCAGGTATGGTTATTAAGGGGGATGCCGAGTGTCACGATCTGCTACTTCAATTGGACTTGGTAAAGGACCTAGTTCAAACCTATCCAGCATAATCGTGTAGTCCATTTACACCTCTGATAGCAGAAGATGGACCAAACACAGGTACCACGCCCAGGAGCTTGCTTCAAGGATATCAGGAACACCAGGATAGCAGGATCACCATATAATCCCTTAAAATTATGATTAATGCACAGAATCACACTTACACCTTGTCTTATGTAAGTTCAGACACGACTGTCATACCTTTATTAATTGTCACATTTTCTAAAATTGACTGGCACAGAGGCTGGTCAATCACAGCAAACTCTATCCCTAAAAAATAGGCTGCCCCTGCTTACTAGGAAACCCTGTACATCTGATGAGCTCAGGACTTTAATCTCATCCTGGTGATTATATTTAGGCGGGGCTGAGTGAGTTATCACCAGACAACAACACTACAACATAATAGGCTGCCCCTGCCCACTGGGGAACCCTGCACGTCTGATGAACTAAGGCTCCTAATCTTATCCTGATGATTGTATAAATGATAACCCTTTGCTGTAATCTTGAAGTGTGTGTACAAGGATTATCTATGATACTACGGTCATGGGCGTTTGGCTGTTGCAATAGCCTGCAGAATATCTAATATGTTTTTTTTTACAACAATTCCTATAACATGAAACATAATACATAAACCAACATACATACAGTATAACACTGTAATCATATTTTAACCATAAGCACTAAGAAATACATAACCATAATAATAAAAACAGGGTAACTCTGGCCAGTCAAGCCCAGGCCATAGTGTAAAACAGTCCAGTCAGTCCCTGGGCATGACACAGAGGATACCAAGACTAATAGGGGTTAGCGGGTATTAAAGAGGGATCCCAGGGATACCACGACTTATAGGAGGTAGCAAGTATTGAGAGGGCATCTTGGGGGATCATATGGCTCATAAGAGATAGTTTTAATTAACACCTCAGTTGTGTTAAACTTGAGCAATTAAGCTTCAAATACAGCACAGTCAATGTGTTAGCTCCTTTCATAGTGTCAGATGCTTTTTTTGTGGCCTTACAAGGGGTATAAAGTACCCATCAGCTTTTTGAAATGTCATGCACTCAGAGAGTTTTCTGAGTAAACCTGAGTGAAAACATCATTCTGGGAGCAATGTAATAGTGATTGTTAAAATAGTTATGGGGTCAGGCACTCATGACTTAGGATATTAGAGACATTTCAAGGACTTGGATGACATTTCTCAGAGGTTAGGTATATGTGTATGATGTGATAGCTCAGAAATGATTTACGAGTTAATTTGTTTCTTTTCTTACAGGAGCCATGTAATAGAGCACATACAGTATTCCCTATTTTCAGGGATTCAAACGAGATGTGCATATCAAATACGTGTATATAAGAAGGTAAATATTTAAACAAAAATTTCTTATTAAAAGAAAAATTGCAAAAAAAAACTTGCAACTGTAAAGGAGAATTTTTATTTATTACTTGACACCAAAAAGGTTAGTGTAAACAATAAACACATACACCTTTCAAAGTGCTCTTCTATAAAGCTTGACACAGGACCTTAGGTTAACAATACTGTGAATTTGCACATCTACAGAGAGACAGGTGAATCTGAGAATATAAATTTGTGATGAAAATTTAAAAGATGAAAGGCATGGCTTAAATTGTGATATAGGATTCATATCACACATCTTGATTTCTGACTGGATATATAATTATGGAGTATGTTACAGAGACTGTAAGTAATATTAAATTTAGTCTGTTGAGGACTTCTGTACTTCTCAGTCATATATTTCTTACTGCTATTCACTCTTATGACCTTTTATGCACATTTAAAAACATGGTTATCTTTGGCTTTTTAGCTATTAAAGGGTATCTTTAGACATTTTTTATTTATATGAATGATTAACTAGTTTAATTAATTAACTTCATCTTCCTCAATATAATCATGATAATATATTTTCACTTCACTTACTTTTAAGAAGCCCTCAGAGTACTAGTAATTCCTTTTGTCTCAAGGTAGTTCACATCTTGCACAGCTGTGACCTAATACCACACCAATAAGGGAGGAGATGTACACTAACAGTGTCTCATGCTGTTAGGAAGCAGACAGCGACATGTTGTATGTCTGAGCAGCATAATTACAAACATTTATATACAGTATATTACCTATTTATACAATTGAATGTTATGCTGCCAACACCATTTCTGTATTCTAATATACCCCCTATTTGTGAGTATGTTACTTGTCAAGTAGGTGGGAACCATGGGGTCTGAGATTAACTCACTGCCACTCAGTACATTTCTTTTTTGATACCACAGAAATTAACTTTGCTTATCTTCCCTTCAAGCAGAAAGGAGCCCTACTCATTGGTTCCCCTCTTCTGCCATGTGATCAATCCAAGCATCCATTCCACCCCAGGTAATCTGAACCAATAGCAGAGCTGCACACAGCCTATGGGGAAATGCATAGGAAAGCGCCGGAGACTCTGTGCCTGGTCCCTCCTGTCCTAAATGACCCTTGTGTTCATAGTGGACTGGGAAAGGTCCCTGGTCACCTGCTGTGAAGGCTCTGAGCAGTCTATGTGCCTATGTTTCCCTTTTGATATGGCAATGTCCAAAGTACCTCTCTAACCCAAGGAACAGATCACTATGTTTTGGCAGGGAAAAGCGGATGAAAGAAGATCAGGGCAGGTTAAATGGTGATCTTGATTTTTATTATAGTCAATAATTGTCCCCTTAGTCCTCCTCACAATCCTTAGCAATAACACAGGAACCAGAGCCAAGTCAATGACACTTATTGTCCTTCCTTCCCAACCCATTCTCAGTCCCTATTCACATCAAACATGGTGTGAAGAGGGAATCTCTATTTACATATTTTATGACTTTATTGATGAACTTTGATGTACAGTTGTAGTTAACAGCAATGTCAATGGCATTTAAAAAGGAATTTTAAAAGCTCACTAAGTATCATGTAAAGTTAAGTATCATTTAAAGCTGAAGTGTCATAATTATAGCATGTTATTATGCAGAACCGAACTTGACAATGTGCAGAATGTATTTACAATAATAAATAAATAAATAAATGAAGCCTTTCATTTTTGACTGTTTTGCTTTAATCACATCAGATATTTTGTCTTTGTTCCTAACAGTATTAGAAACCTGTGACTAACTGGGGAACCATGGAACTAGATAAGATTTCTATTTTGCTCTGTTGAAAGTCTACTACTTTACATAGCCACTGGACTGTACGCAATAGTACTCTCTAGGTACAGTCAGTCTGGCAGATAAAGATTTAATCCTGCACGTCAAAAGCTAAGTTAACTAAATATACAATTTTCTCTAATTACGTTTTTATGCTTCTAAGATTGCTACGTTGGTCTATATTTCACAAGCATATGATTTTTTTTTTTCAAACTACAGTGGGGTATTTTCCACCTAAAATTATGATGTTTGTTTTATAATAATATTCAATTTTAAAGGATATTAACTATATAAAAGTTATGAAACTTGTCCTAGGTGGTTTACACATATATCTGAAGCTCTATAAGTGAACTAGTTCATATAAGGGCAAATTGTGTTTAGTTTATTTAATTTAGGTTGTTTATCCACTTTTTATAAAGGGCTCTGTATACATACTTTGCACATGTGCCTCCTAGGGAAATATTCATAATTTTATATTTAAATCGGAGCTATTCAATAGAACAAGCCCGAAAGTGACGGGCCGAATGCCGAAACCGTAAACCATGCACTCGTACGTAGCATTTCAGGGCGGAAATATTATCAGTTACGCAAGGCTGTAACTACCCATTCCGAAACAGCAAATTGAAAATGAGACCATCATCATTATGTCAGTCTAAGATGGAGGTTACATGTTAATCAATTAGCGTTTGGAAGTCCGATATGCGATCAGACTCACAAAACCCCCAAATAATAAAAATGAATGACGATACTGTTCTAGTCCATGTGGGTGGCCTGATATGTACTAACTCATTGATTCCCAAGATTAATATAATCCTGAAATAAAACAAAAAATAAAATGATTTTTTATTGCCGATTTGCGAGCTTGAGACTGTTGTGCAATTCATTCTAATGTCTTTCATAGCTTTCTCCATCATTTACAGTGCAGTATTGATTTTTGATTTGCTTTTACAGTTCTACGGAAATGTCTTTAACCACTTTGGGGTCCTTTCTAGTACTCAACATTTGTGGGATTGACGAATTGTAGCAATTGAATAGCGATTTGTGATTGTAACTCTTGCGGATGTGCAAGATCAAAGGCATAGATGGGGTGTAAGTTACGGTTGTAGCAACAGCAAGGATTTCAAGCCTGTAAAACGTAGCCCATTTGCTGCTCGCAAAAAAATGCCAATTGAATAGCAATTAACTTACAGCTTCCATTACGGGCTACTGTAACTTACAATTTCTCAATTGAATGAGGCTCTAAACTGACCATTTAGACATAACAGGTGTAAATACAGTACTCTCCTCCCACCAACCAAGAAAGATATTAGCGTTTGTAGGGGCACATGTTGTACCCATAGCCATGCCCTGGATCTTCAAAAAATATTTGTTTCCAAACAAGAAATAATTATGTGTAAGAACAAATTTACATAGTGTGACTAGTAAATCAATAATGTCATCCTCATAATTGATTTTGTGCTTGAGCATACATCTCACTACTGCACAGCCTAGTTCATGTTCAATGGATGTGTATAGGGATTCAAAGACCAATGACCCTAGAAAAGTGTCTTCCTGTACTATTTCAATGTATCACTATCTAATAGTTCCCTGGTGCCTAACACCTTATTATTATATTCATGTAATTGTAAAAAAAGGGGGGAACAAGAATAGCTTTATGGATGGCTAAATTACTAAACCCCTTATTGCCACAGACTACTATGTGTCATTAAAGCAGACTTGCAATTCAAAAGTAGTCAAAGGATATGCCACCAGTAATAATAATATTATACAATGATACTCCCCCAATGCCAAAATAAACATAACCAGAGTACTTGCGCTTTTGTAGAGATAATCCCGACTGTCCCGTTTCGCCCTTCTTAGGGCTTACTCATGGGCTTCCTGTACTGTCACATTTTGAAGTATTTTTAGAACATGCATAGAAGCTCTAGTACTCTATAGGATCTCAATGAGTATACATTTTTAACTTAGGCTATGATCTAAATACATACTTGCACTTTTACAGAGGGCACCAGTACCAGATACTATGGGACGGCCTGGGGGATTTGTTATATTTTTATGTATCTTTGGAAGGAAGTAAATTGTAGCAGTTCTACTGCTATCCACTTCCAAAAATATTTTCTCTTTTTACCTATCTAGCCCAAAGACATAGCACTATCAATCAAATGATTGTAATTAGATAAAAAAAATCTTTAGCTGGATTACTGCATAACTGTACATAGCATTCAGTATCTGATAACTGACGATATTCCTCTTTTTTATACATATCTTTGGGCTAGATAACAATATTCCCTTCTTGTCTCCAGATTTTATAACCACATCCTCTCTTGATTGAATTTGCTTAAGTGCCAAGAATTCAGCTCTTGTTAGATGAACTTTTTCTTTTTTTGGCTGAATTTGATTAATATCTTTGTAAACCAGGTTCAAAAAGGTAATTGCTGAAGGTGATTTAGTATTAAGTGGGACAAAGAAACTCTTAACCCTCAATTTTTCCAACCAATCTTGACTGTCTATCCCTTCACTCTCATAGAGTAAGGACTCTAAGCTGTTTATAGCTTATAATTTTTCACACTTGAAATTTAGTGATTGATCCATTATTTTTTTAGATTCACATCCTTTATTACGTCAAAAGTATTTATTTTATGAAATGGAACAAATCTTAATCCTTTATTTAATAAAAAGATTTGTATTTCCATCAGATTTCTTTGAGAGAGATTAATAATACTTAGGGCCTTCTCCAATTCCACATACGTTGGTTGTATTTCTGTCTGTATCTTGGCAGCAGATTTCTTTTGTGTTTTTTGACTGTCAAGAAAATGAGGTATAATAATTTGGGAGCGATGTTGCCTTGTTTTTTTGACTCTCTTTATCAGAGAAATCCATTTCAGAGCTTTAAATATCGTTCTGAAAATTTCTCAAGAAAACCATTTTACTGCCTCTCTTTCTATTATAATTGTCCAGCTTAAAATGTTGCCTCTTTGGAAATTATTCATATCTCTACTAAATTTGTTCTTTTTCCCTGTTTCAAGATCTATTGAAGTTTTTGGCAATTTTATCTGCATTGTCTTATATTCATCCTGTAATTCAACAAGATCTTCAAAAGGATTTAACTTTTCACCCAGTTTATCAAGTTGTGAATCTATTTTTAAGAACGTCTCTTTTTCATGTTCCAAAAGTAACTCTATTAATTGTAGGGAACAATTAGTCAATATACTTTCCCACTTCCTCTGTAGGGATCAAGTTCCTTCATGAAAGGAGAGGAATATATTTATGCAAAGACCCCTGGGGATAATTTTCCTAGATAAGTATTGCTCATATGAGGTAATATTGCATCATTTTTTAGACTGTTTAATACACACTCTATGTCAGTGGCATAGCTAGACCTTTTGCCGCCCGGGGCTACCCCTGAGTTTGCTGACCCCCCCCCCCCACCATTGCCCCCATCCAACCCTGCCCTGGACTCCACCGCCAACTCAACGCATATGCCCCAATTCCGACCCCCCTGGCTCTCCTTCACACACACTCTCTCTTTCACACATACTCTCTCTCTCCTTCACATACACACACTCCCTCTCTTTCATACACACACACTCTCTCTTTAACACACACACACACTCTCTCTCTCTTTCACACACACACTCTCTCTTTCACACACACACACACTCTCTCTCTCTTTCACGCACACACACTCTCTCTGTCACACACACTCTCTCTTTCACACACACACACTCTCTCTCTCTTTCACACACACACACACACACACTCTTTCTTTCACACACACACACACTCTCTCTGTCACACACACTCTCTCTTTCACACACACACAAACCCTCTCTCACTCTTTCACACACACACACACACTCTCTCTCTCTCTCTCTTTCACACACACATTCTCTCTTTCACACACACTCTCTCTCTTTCACACACACTCTCTCTCTCATTAACACACACACACACTCTCTCTCTCTTTCACACAAACACACACACATACACTCTCTCTCCCACACACACTCTCTCTCTCTCACATACACTCTCTCTCACACACACTCTCTCTTTCACACACTCTCTCGCTCTTTCACACACACACTCTCACACACACTCTCTCTCTTTCACACACACACACACACACACACACTCTCTCTTTCACACACTCTCTCGCTCTTTCACACACACACTCTCACACACACTCTCTCTCTTTCACACACACACACACACACACACACACTCTCTCTTTCACACACACACACACACCCACGCTCTCTCACACTCTCTCTCTTTCACACACACTCTGTCTCTTTCACACACACACACACACACTCTCACACACATTCTCTCTCTTTCACACACACACACACACACACACACACACACACACACTCTCTCTTTCACACACTCTCTCGCTCTTTCACACACACACTCTCACACACACTCTCTCTCTTTCACACACACACACACACACACACTCTCTCTTTCACACACTCTCTCGCTCTTTCACACACACACTCTCACACACACTCTCTCTCTTTCACACACACACACACACACACACTCTCTCTTTCACACACACACACACACCCACGCTCTCTCACACTCTCTCTCTTTCACACACACTCTGTCTCTTTCACACACACACACACACTCTCACACACATTCTCTCTCTTTCACACACACACACACACACACACACACACACACTCTCTCTCTTTCACACACTCTCTCTTTCACACACACACACACACACTCTCTTCCACACACACACACACTTTCTCGCTCTCTCACACACTTTCTCTCTTTCACACACACACACACACACCCTCTCTCTCTCACACACACACACTCTTACACACATACACACTCTCTTTCTCTCTCACAATCCTCTCTATCGTTCACACACACTCTCTCTCTCTCTCTCACACACACACTCGCTCTATCTTCTGTCTCTCTCCTTCCCCCTCCCTCCCTCTTTGTCTTCCCCTTCCCTTTGTCTCTCCCCCTTCTCTCTGCCCTCTCTCTTACCTCCATGCTGCTGCTGCTCCACATAACCCAGGTCTGGTGGCTCCTACTCTTCCCTGCAGGCAGAGGAGAGAGCTGGGATCTGTGCAGGCAGAGCAGAAAGCAGGGGGATGGAGAGGCACAGGGGAGAGCAGAGGCTGACCATGGGGCATGGGGGAATGGGCAGGAGGGCCATCACAACTTCCTGTGTGATCTGGCTCCTCCAATTTCTAGAGCAAAAAGCAGCCCAGCGCTCTGCCCCTGGTGCCCTCTGTCAGCTATGCTACTGCTCTATGTAATTCCCCCATTAGGTTATGCCAAGCTGATTCACCATGCAACACCTCCCTTTCATTTTCACTGATTTTTTATTTTTATTGTGACATTCCTGGATTTTAACATCCTTAGTTCTGATTTAAGGTCAAAGGTAGCCATTATTTAACCACCTAACTGAAAGTGGATTTGCAACCCCCCAAAAAAAGACTATAATTCTTATACTTATTTAATTTAATTTAGGATGTTTATCCACTTTTTCTAATGGGTTCTATTTACAAACTTTGCACAGGTGCCTCCTAGGGAAATAATCATAGAAACTTTTTATAATTTTAGAGGCAGATTCCCCTTTAAATCGGAGCACTCAAACCCCCAAATTGTGCTAAATGACTATATTATTAATTGCAATAAATGTAAAACTCAAACAGCGCCTAAAAATCATTTTAGGTAATATTTCCCTTTTAAAGTACCGTAAATGCTGATAATTATTCAGTAACAACATACATGAACTTTGCTCCCCTAATTCTACATAAATACTGCAACAGTGGTGTTATAAATATTTCATATATGTTAGATGGTCCTCAGGCCTTCTGTATTCATGTAATTCTAATAAAATGTAACCTTGTCAGGCAGGGAAGTTAATGTGCTTTTTAGTATTGCTTACCATTAGTTCACTGAATGTTAAGTGACGCCTAAACACTCCTATTACAAACCATCATATTAAAAATACTAAATATATTCTAAAACAGTGCTAACATTTATTCCATTACTTTCAGATAAGACACAAAATTAATAACTCTGAGAAATGTTTGCCTGTCATAAAACGGTGCTACAGTTCCGAAATTAATGGGATATCGACTTGTAATGTCACTTGTAAAACATGTGAACATTACTGACATCATATAATTTCAGATTTGCATCTTCAGCATGTTTATACATTACTCTGCCTAGTTCAGCAGTTCTCAAACTACAACTTGTTTCTGTCAAGTACAGTTTGTGTTATGTTAAATGGCTTTTGTAGCTGTTAAGAGAGCAATCAATGACTCAGTCTTTGGAATGAAGAATCTAGAGAAAAGTAATTTGGTACATTTAAAACCAAGTAGTGGGAAGAACTGTGACTAACCTAATGCTCTGTCAGAGTAAGTGCTTATATGTAAAAATATACAATAAAAATAAAGATCTTGTTATGTAAATGAGGAAGCCCATGCAGAAATGTAATTTTGCAAGCATCCCAAAATAGAGGCAACAGGCTAATAAGCACCAAGTAAAGGAATATGAGTATCTAGTTCACCATATGTTAGGTCAAGAAATATGTGTTTATAAAGCCAACATTGTAGCCATTTGTAAATAAAATGTTTCTAAAATGAATGTTTATCCGCCTAAGGTGTTGGGTCCATCTCCACCTTCCTCCTCACATTGTTTGATAGGGATAAAAGTTATCTGGCAGCTGTTTACTTATTTAGGAGTTATGACTTAGGCATGCCTTTCATCTGGTTAATTAATCATCATTTAGAAAAAAAAGCATAAAAAAAACCCAAAACAGTGAGATCACTAAAAACATTGGATGGAGTGTTTTCACACAGCACAGGGATAGGGTAGAGAAGTAAGAACTATTGAATAATAACAACTCCTAGGTTACTTCAATGGCTTCCAAACAAAAATGTGACAGAAGATGGAGACAGTCCCATCACATCAGGAAGGTAACATTGAGCACTCATTGCAGGCGTCGTTCAACCTGCCACTTTTGTGCCTCGCAATGAGCACCTTCGGCGCTCATCGCAAGCCCTGCAATGAGTGCTCATTGCAGGCTTTGGTCAACCCGCCACTTATGTGCCTTGTGCTGAGCACCTTTGGCGCACATCGCGAGCCCAGTGATGAGTGCCTTTGGTGCTCATCGCAAGGTCCACAATGAGTGCCTTCGGCGCTCATTGCAAACCTCTCCCCACTCTGTGACCCCTGTGTCTGTTTCCTCCTCTCCCTTCCATGTGTCTGTATCCCACTCTCCCACCCTCCTCTCCCTACCCTGTGTTTTCCCCTTATTTCTTCCTCTGTGTCTCTTTTGCCTCCTCTCTCCCCCCTGTGTCTCTTTCCACTCTCTCCCCATCTCCCTCACCTGTGTCTTTCTCCTCTCTGTCTCTGTTCAAGTCTTGCGTGCCTCACGATGAGCGCCGTTGCCTTTTTGAAAACATTTACGTCGGCTGCCATTTTGTTCCTTGCTTAGTCAATTTTCAATTTCCGAAAAACGCCAATTAAGCCTCAAATTAACTTGCAACCTCACTCACAGGCTCCCTGGCTCTCCAGCAGTGCTGTGTGTAAGTTCATTTTTTTTGAATTGGCGTCTTTTGGTGGTCTTTCCGACAGCTTCCGAGTTACTGACTTGAAAAAAATATTGTCCGTTAAAGTCGTAATTTTTTCAAAGTCTTGTGTGTCTTGGCCTTCCGCGCTTATTGTGGGCATCGCCATGAGCTCCTTCAATCTGTTTCCATGCTCCATCGGAGGAGAGTCCTTAGGCAAATAACAACTATGACGATAACCCTTAGAGGGACCCTGAAAGGCCACCTTTGGCACTCATTGCTGAAAAGTCATGCGGGTCGACAGGCCTGCAATGAGCTCCTTCGGCGCTCATTGCAGCAAGCATGGCGTGACAGACAAATTACAACAACTGTTATATTTGATTATGGTTTTAGTAGAGAACACTATCCTATAAGCCAACACTAAATGTATCCCCTGGCTCAAAATTCTCCAATAGCCCTGGGCATCTTGGGTACTCTCAGGGAATACTGCATTCACATTCACTCTCGCACACCTAACTCTATTCCTTCTTACACATCTTGTTTCCTGGTGTCTAGCACTCAACATACCTCTTTCCTAGCAGCAGGCTCCCATAAGCACACAACACAATCACATAGCTGTGAGGCTATTATAGGTCCTACTTTGCTTCATGTGCATATGATTGGAACATGGTTATATAGCAGTTTCATTACTGTGGGAAATTTGTGTTGCTTCATTATAGAATTTTACTAGTGTTGCATGATATATTTTGGTGCAGTGACCATGGATTACTATTTGTATGGCTATTCTGGCCTTTTTGATTTGACTATTTGGCCTCTTATTTTATTGTGTACTGTCATTTTAAATGTTTTTTTTGCAGTCATTTGTATTCACCTATTGGCTTATTACAGGCGCTTGGTGATAAGTATCTAGTATGTGTTTTCGTAAGTGTTTTCTCTCCTCTTGTGGGAGGTTGAGTGTACACGTAAGGGTTTGGCACCAGCAGAACCTTCTGAGAACACATAGCTCTAGTTGTATTGGGAATCATGTAATAATACTTTATGTACCACATGTAGAGCAGGGAACAGTTCATGCGCAGTGAACACTCATAAGAGCCTCAGCATTTGGGTTTGTTATGGGCAGCACATAATAGCTACATTAGAGCTTGAGTGAGAGTTGTAAGGTTTCCTATGGGAGAGAGAATGTAAGCATTTGGAGGGATGTTGTAATTTATTGTTCATCATAACCTTAAAGCTTCCAGCTTTTTCCCCTAATACTGTAATGGCAGCTTGTTGAACTGACACTATAAGCAGTAAGATACTTGAAAGGCTTTAAAACAAGCACCACAATATTCAAAACCATTATAAATAGTGAAAAGAGCATCAACTAAATAGATTTTTCTTTTGTGCTTCTCCCCTTGATTTTTGACTACTGTACATAATGGTACAGAACATTATTCATGAGTTCAATCATGAATACTGATTTCAATAGTGTGAAAAAGATATTTTTTTAAAATTGATGCAACTCTGTTACATATTAAAAGGCTGCTAGAATATATAGCAAGAAAAGTTCCTTTAAAGGGACACTGTAAGCTTTAATCTTCCTATATATTTACATTAAAAATCTTGTTTCTTATTATAAAAGAGTATACATATTTTATCTAGACTTGTTGGGGTCTCCATTTCATGCGATTGTCCACTCCCATCATTCCCACGTGCAGTGTTTACTTAATGGGGACAGGTTGCATGGCAGGAGCAGCCAGTCCTGATTCTGCTGAGTAAGAGCTTCCAGTTCTCCACTCACCCCCTACCCGGCTGCATCCTGATGGAGGACCATAGTAGCATTGATAGAGACAACTTTAACAGGAATCTGCCTGTACATGTAATGACTTACAATTATGCAGTGACAACTCGCAATATGACAATTATAATATGTGTTTATTTATGTATTATATATATATATATATATATATGTATATATATATATATATATATATATATATATATATATATATATATACACACATGGTAAGTGTCTATAAATAATAAATACCGACAATCGAAAATTCTCTCTTTACCTCTATCTCAAAGTGGTCCCTGGTGCATTGATATTTTTCAGTTACACTTTTTGTCATTTTTAAAAAAATACACAATAGACATTATATAAAATATTTCTATGAGCTGTGTCGTTCAGCCTGCTTTCTGGCAAGGAGTGGCTTTGTAAATTAATGAGGATTAAACTCAGATTCTAAACTATTAAGACTGCAGTGCCCTCTACAGCTTCTATACAAATATGTCATATTTGTCTTATGTTGTCACTGCTGTTCCCTGTACATAGCAATTTGGGACACGTTTCTGCTTAATAAAAAAAAGGATAATAATTAGCCTTATTAAAATCATTTATATGACACATTTCAATTGTATCAAATAGAAACTTCCTCTGCATTATTATTATTATTTTTTTTGCAAAGACTGTAAAGCAGGGGTGTCCAAACGCGGTCCTGCTGGGCTGCACACAGGCCTGGATTTGTGGATATCCTTGCTGCAAGCAGGTGAGACAATTGCTTCTTCAGTTATCTCGATTGACTCATCTGTGCACAGAAAGGAAATCCTCAAATCCAGGACTGTGTGTGCCCGCCCAGGACCGATTTTGGACACCCCTGCTGTAAAACATTGTGATGAAGGTTACAATGTCTGCTTCCTAGAAGTGAAGTTTGACAGCAGAAATGCACTTAAGAAGCCTGGTAAAGCCAAGTAAATATCCATAATGTCTGTGGAAGACGTAAGCACGAAGCTAAATCTTAGCTTCCACTGCTCCATAAGTGAATATAAAAAGTGGAGGAGCTAATGATTAAACAGCCCGAGTGTAGAATCCTTTTGGAGCTCCTATCTAAAAGGTAGGACCACCTGAGTATCAAAAATAAAGCCAAACAATGCATGTAGGTTTTCTTATTAATTAAAAAAATGGCTTAAAAGAAAATACAGTCATAAAAAGAAGTACCTTTGAGGATTAACAAAAACTGAATTGATTAAAATCTAACTTTTATTAAGCCCTACAAATATAAGATAAAATACTGAATGATTTATAATCAATATGTATTAAATCCAAATGACCAGTATATACCACCAATATATCAGTATTTCCTGACTTATTGCAGGGTTCATTAGCTATATACAGGTTAATAGTTTGTGGATATGATGCTCTGTATGAAAAAGCATCATTTACATAGTAACTTATGTGTGGACTCAAATGTAACCCTTCAACTTGGTGTCCTAAAATAATAACATTGGTTATAACTTTTTCCAGGTGCTCATTTTTGTTGTTTTAAGTTCATTATCCTTCTACTGTCCACAAAATATCCCTGGTATTCAGTATAAAGTTACTTTAAAGATGCACCGTACAAATGTTATTAATGTCTGTTGGTACTGATATTAGTCAAATACCAATACCTCTGGATCCAATAAAAGTAGGCAGAGGACCGGGATCTTGGTACAGCTCTGGGAATCGATTATGAGAGGTAAGCACTTATAGCTTGAAACTATATTGGGTCATAACTGCTGTTAGCCTGAGAATATTGGGCTACCCAGATTCGTGAATACAGATTATAAATTGAAAGGTTAGTCACAATCAGCCTTATTAAATTGCGATTCGGCCAATTGTATAGGGCTCTATATAAGCACATAGCATATTTTTTTTTACAGAAGTCTTAAGTTAGTGAATTCTATCCAAAAGTAAGGTCTTCACTAACTAAAAACTTCTGTAAAAAAGGTATGCTATGTGCTTACATATTGCCCTAATCAATTGGCCAAATCGCAATTTAATAAGGTTGAATGTCATCACTTTACCTGCATGTTTTCTTCTCTTTTTTTATCCGTCACGATTGTAACCTGAGATAAACACAATTGGTACATATTTATACTTAAGCTAAATGATATGTATAATGTATGCTGGCGGGCATCAATCTATACCCAATAAAAAAACTGATTGAGTAAAAGTAGTAATAAGGCTAAGTCTTTCACAATGCTACTTACCTCAAAGGAATCAGATCACCAATCTATAATAAAAAAATATTTGCTCCTCTCCCTTATTAAATAAATATTTCCCTTTTACCCCAGTACGGGCTGGTAGCAGTTGGTCCATAGACTTGCGTTGGCCCTGGTGCTTTGGACCTGCTTTATCAGCAATGGCTGCATTTTTCACTTTCTAAAACAGTTTGTGCAATTCTTTGAATTAACACTATTTATACTATACTGGTTCTTTATGGATTTCAGGAATAGAAAACTGCTGCTATGGTCTTCCCAGAGCGTGTAAAGCTTTATGAATCTTGACTAATGTAATGACACCTTCTGTTACATGCACTAACAGTTTGCTGCTTTATCATTGCGTTATTTAATGAATTGTTTCAGTTCTTAGATATAAAATATATATTTCAGTTTGAGTTAAAATTATATTTCTAAAATCGTTTTTATTGTTGATTAATTACCACTATATTATGTAAAACTAAATCTGTATTTGAAATATGTAAGTCTTACTAAGAGCATAATTAAATGCCATAAAGGTAATTAGGAAGTTGATATCTGTGCTAGTGTCTGGAAACATCCATAATACTTTTTTGAAACCTGCGGGTATGAGAAAGATGTTTAAATTTCTGCAGCAGCAAGACTTGCAACTTACCTTACTTGTCTGTATGTGTGTGGGAAGGGGTAAGTGTCAAATAATAAAAGCACTGATTATATAACAAATCCCTCTTCCTCCTCTCCTATTCCTCCTTTTCCTAATAGATAAGCGCAGCCCCTTAAGCTGGAAGCTATCAGGCCGTGCTGAATACAGACAAGATGGAACTTTCTGTACACAGTCCTCAAAAAATAAGATTTATTTCTTATAAATACTTTTGTTTTTAGTTGCCACTTACCTGTGTTAATTTTTATTTTTTTTTACAAAACTGCAATGATCTTTCAAGCCTCAGTGAATCTCCTACAGTGGTAATAACATACACAATAATGTTTTTCTTTTTACATGCTTTGAATTTTAAAACACCTGGAAGATTAGATACTGCATATTTTTAATAACATTTCTAGAATTAATTAATTCCAATCCATCATCCCACCATACAATTTACTAAATGTCTCTCTTTATGTAATACCTGCATTTAAATATTTCACAGGAAAGTAGTTTCTCGTATGGTTTAGATTAAATGCTTTTGAACCAGAAAATAGTCTTGTTTCATATCCTTGGAAACTGTTTATTATAGTGTTTTTACAAATACAAAATGAAATGTTTTATAGGTAGTCTGTAATTCCCTCAAACTCCCGAGCAGTAACAGTAGCTAACACTAAATCAGTCCCACAAGAAGCCATGTCCATATGCTTTCTCCTCCCTTATCGTTTATAGAGGGGAACCAATTAAAGCTTCTCAGTTAATTACAGGTAATATTCCAGGATGTTATTTCTCCACAATAATTTGTGATTAGCTGGCAATTCAACAAAAGATCCTTACTATAAATGAGAATTTACCTAACTATTCCTTAGTTGGCCTTTAATAGACCCCAAAGATGTCACTTTAATCCTCAGGACAGCCTATGCTTATTTTAGCCTTGTAGTTCTCTACATCTAATATAATCACATATAATATCTTCATCCTTCCAACTTTAAATCATGCCGCCTTGCTCTTGTATTGCTATTTTTCTGCACAATTGCATCATATTAAAGGTTTATGTCATTAAAGGGATGCTGAAGTCATTTACATTTTACAAACTGATTAAGAATTGACTAATATATTGTCACTTTTAGTTACTGTTTGTATAGCTCTCCCACAAGAATCTGTACAGATACTGTAATAAGGTGACACTGTTTTAGCTATATTCTTTTTATACTCCCAACATAGGTTGGAAGCCCATGACTCTTTTTTCACTAAGGTATCTATTTATCCTCACGTATATTAAATTATATTTCTCTCTCTCTCTCTCTCTCTCTCTCTCTCTCTCTCTCTCTCTCTCTATATATATATATATATATATATATATATATATGTATATATATATATATATATATATATATACATATATATATATATATATATATATATGTATATATGTGTAAATAAATAAGTTAGTTAATAAAATGAATATGTTTAAGGCAAGATTTGAACTAATGACTTAGGAATGGAAAATATGTGAGGACTTACGTTTACCACCAAAATCATATGCTAGGTGGAGTATAAATATGTATATATCTATAATAGAATATAATAACGGTATTATCTAAATGTCCTATATTGCTTTTAAATTATTTATTTGAACTAATTTAATTATTTGAACTGTGCAAACACATGCATCTAATATTTAGTTAGTTCAAATAATTAATTTAAACGCACCACATTAACCTTCCCTTTAAATAACATATTTCTTATTTAAAAAAAAAAAAAAAAAAACTGTAGAATTGAACCAGTAACCCCAGTTACATAGACTACAGCTTAACTCACGGTGATAATGTTATGGATGATAATTAGGAAAATGTCTTTTCATGTTATTATGTTTGCATTCCTTACTCACTTATATATTTATAAATGAGAAGAATATTACTGACAATCGAGGTTACTTAAAGATGAAGGATGGAACTACAAACAACATGGCTTCAGAACTACAAATGGGAGTGGCCTGATGATGCATACATCCGTGACCAAATAAGGACAAATGAACGGTTCCTCCCTAAACTGACCAGTATGATGACGACACACTGCAGCAATTTTGAACCAATCAATAAAGCTATTAATTCCTAGACAAAGGAATCATGTGACGTTTGATCAGATAACGTTTTCTACATATAAACGTGTAAACTGCCATTTTAATACAGAGCGCTTTGAGAACTACTATACAGAAACACTGTGTCTGTGTCTTATTTCTCTGGAATGTGCACATTCCACACTAATTGGAAAAGCAACAGATATTTAATACAGACTTTACAGTCTTATCTAATTCAATAACAGCATACTTGATCCTGCAGTAGCTACAGTAAATCACGTACAAATAGGTATCGTATATACTCGAGTATAAGCCGACCCGAGTATAAGCCGAGGCACCTATTTTACCACAAAATACTGGGAAAAATGAGTGACTCGAGTATAAGCTGAGGGTGGGAAATGTGCAGCCCCCTGTGTCCCGCTTGTGCCCTCTGTGCCCCCCTCTTGTGTGCTCTTTTCTTGTGTCCCTCCTCTCTCTCCCCTGTGTCTCTTCTCCCCTCTCCCTCCCCTGTGTCTCTTCACCCCTCTCCCTTCCCTGTGTCTCTTCCCCCTCTCCCTTCCCTGTGTCTCTTCCCCCTCCCTTCCCTGGGTCTCTTCCCCCTCTCCCTTCCCTGTGTCTCTTCCCCCTTCTCCCTTCCCTGTGTCTCTTCCCCCTCTCCCTTCCCTGCGTCTCTTCCCCCCTCCCTTATCAGCCTCCTCAACCCCCCTCCTCATTCTCAACCTCCCTCCTCATTCTCAACCTCCCTCCTCAACCCCCTCCTCATTCTCAACCTCCCTCCTCAACCCCCCTCCTCATCCTCAATCTCCCTCCTCATCCTAAACCCCCCTCCTCACTTTACCCCTCTAAATATCTCCCACTCTCCCTTTCCCCTCACTTACCTTCATCTGTAGCCTCTCCTCTGGCCTCCACTCCTTCCTGCGTCGGCACCCGGTATATGCTAGTGATGTCACATGCGCCCCACGTCATTAGCATATACCGGGTGCCAACGCAGGAAGGAGCGGAGGCCGGAGGAGAAGCTGCAAATGAAGGTAAGTGAGGGGAAAGGGAGAGGGGGAGGTATTTAGAGGGGTAAAGTGAGGAGGGAGGTTTAGAATGAGGAGGGGGGTAATCGAATAAGGAGGGGGGGTTGAGGATGAGGAGGGGGGAGAGGGGGTTGCGTCGGCACCCGGTATATGCTAATGACTTGATGTCACATGTGCACCAAGTCATTAGCATACACCGGGTGCCGATGCAGGAAGGAGCGGAGGCCGGAGGAGAAGCTACAGATGAAGGTAAGTGAGGGGAAAGGGAGAAGGGGAGGTATTTAGAGGGGTAAAGTGAGGAGGGGGGTTTAGAATGAGGAGGGGGATTAGAATGAGGAGGGGGGTTGAGGATGAGGAGGGGGGATGGAAAGAGACACAGGAGTTAGAGAGACACGGGGGAGTAGAGAGACACGGGGGGGTAGAGAGACACGGGGGGTTAGAAAGACACGGGGGTTAGAGAGACACGGGGGGGTTAGAGAGACACGGGGGGGTTAGAGATTCACGGCGGGAGAGTGACTCGAGTATAAGCCGAGGGGGCCCTTTTTAGCCTTTAATAAAGGGCTAAAAAATTGGCTTATACTCGAGTATATACGGTATATATGGCATAGACACTGTTTGAATCAAAGGCTCTACATCTGCTTTTAATTATTATTCATTGTAAACTCATGTTGATATTTTCATTACTAATTCAGGGCAGACCCTGGCTGCAACCACTGGCTGCTATTGATTCTAACTCCATGAATTCAACATTAATTTTAAAAAGGAAAATACTTTTTTCACATGTTTTTTCTTCCTCTGTCTAATGGTCCAGGACACATATGGTGACTTCAGTAGCCCTTTAAATGTTTTCTTTCTAAGTACTATATTTTAGGACATTCACTATTTTTCATTGGATTTATGGGAGCCTTATGTAAATCATGGAATTGATGATGCTACTGGTTTTACTATTGCTATCACAAGACTGGATGTAGCTAACTCACTAATTTACAAAATACAGACATAAAAGCAATAAGAGCGTGTCTATTTAGCAAAAGCCCAGTGTAAAACTCTGATTCAGAGAATAAATAGGTGTCCCAGATAAACTCGTATCCCCTCTATTTGATGTACCTTGGGGCTCGGTTTATTTTCCTGCTCCTCAGCAGCTGTACTTCACATAGTTCTCTTTGCTTGGATCATTTTCAGTGTTCACATTATATGAATCTTTACATTTAACCATTTCTGGTTCTTCTTATTTTATATTATTGAGAGACAGTTTCAGTATGGTTTGGGACCAGAGGAGTTAACACAATTTATCTAATGTGTATTGTTTAAGTTCAAACAGTCAAAGTTAATTATAGGACCTATTCAACTGTAAGATTACACTATTTTACCCAACACTTGGAAACGGTAGCTCCTATACAATATCCTCATTTTTTGTTTTCTATAGTGAGTTGAAATATACCATAAACACTATGAGCCCAATTCAGTTGAGTAATTGTAAGTTACTGAAGCTTGCCATGAAGCACGTAAGCTAATTTGCTATTCAATTGGCGTCTTTTTGCGAGCTACAAACGTGTTACGGGTTACGGCCTTGAAATCCTTGCGGTTGTTAAAACTGAAACTTACAGCCCATCGAAGCCTTTGATTTCTCACATCCACAAGAGTTCCAAGCACTAAAATTGCAAATCGCTATTCAATTGCTACAATTCCCCAATGTTTTCCCACCGTAAACGGTAAATGTAGGAGAAAATCCTACGAGTACCAGATAGGGTTTAAACCCTATCCGTAGCACTGTAAATGCAAATAAAAAAATCAATACTGCACTGTAAATGACAGGGAAAGCGATGAAAGGCATTAGAATTAATTGCACAACAGTCTCAAGCTCACAAATCATCAATAAAAAATGATTTTATGTTTCATTTTCAGGGTTATATCGATCTCGTGAATCAATGGGCTAATACATATCAGGCCACCCACATGGACTAGAACATTATCAGCATTCATTTTTATTATGTTGTGTTTTGCGTTTTGCAAGTTCAATCGCATATCGGACCTCCAAACGCTAATTGATTGAAATGTAACCTCCATGTTTTACTGACCAATTGATAACGGTCTCATTTTCTATTGGCTGTTTCTAAATGGGTAGTTATGGCCTTGCTTAATTGATTATGTTCCCGCCCTGAAATGCTACATGCAAGTGCATAATTTACAGTTTTGGCTTTCGGGCCCCTAACTTGCGTGCTTGTTCAATTGAATAACACAGGAAGTGGAGCAGAGTTCAGACATACGGCCTGTATACCGCCAGATGCAGGCTTCTAATTGAATCAGGCTCTATAGCTGTATCAGGAAGTCTTATATTTCTCATAGCATCAACTTCTATCATAACTCAGAGATTTTTTAATGGGAATTATGGAAAAGTATATCAAATAGTTACAGTATAACAACATTAATGCTGAAAGCTTTCACAAAATATGATATCCCTAGATATGGATTCATCATAAAAGGAAACAGATTCATAACATCCTACTCAAAATTCACACCAAAAATAAAATCCAATAAACCGCACACTATGGGCCTCATTCTATTAGCGGCCGCAGCCGTTGCGGGGCCGCAAGGACCGGCCGCAAGCTATTCGGCTATTCTATTCCCTTACGGCCGGGGGCTCCGGCAGGCTTGCGGCCGGCGCCTTGCGGCCGCTCGCGCCGGAGGAAAGCCTTTGATCTAAAACGGCCGCAAGGAAATCGGCCGTAAGAAAGCCCCGGTTGCTATTCAATTGCTCCGGGAAACCTCTCTGCAAGGCTAAAAACGAGCCGCAGTTACTTGCAGGAAAAAGGTCTCGCTAGCACCAATTAAGCACATAAAATAGCTCAAATAAAGCCATCCTGCACTCTGATGAGACAATAAAGTGATTGTAGGTGTTAGCAAAAATAGCACAACATTCCCCTATACTCAAATCTGCAATTTTTGTATTTTCAAATTCTTGTCAAATATCCGTGGACAAAGTCCCGAGGGCTTGGAGCACCTCAGACCCGCAAAGGCTGCGGGATTAGCCTCCGTCAAGTCCGTAAATGGGTAAAATAGACCTACGGGTCGTAAAGGGCTAACTTACAAGTCGTAGCATAGAAAAGCCATCCTGTACTTTTATTAAAAGTGAAAGTGATGTTTGGTTTCAGAATTAATAGCTCAACATTCCCCTACTCTCAAATGTGCAAATAAAGATATTTAACTTCATCTATCATGCAAGCCCGCACGGGTTTGAATAACGAGCTACGGGCTTGGAGGGCACTCATCCGCCAAACCCGTACGTGCTTCACTAAGAAGCTACGGCCAAGTCTCAAGCCCGTAATCCTAAAATCAAACCTGAAATCAATTAACCAATAGGAAGATGACAATCAAGGGCACAAATAGTTTAAAAGGGAGTGAAATTCTGTAATCTGTGACTGTGTTGTATGCTGTGCAAGTGGACACACAGGTCTTGGAGTTGGAGGTTTTGTGAGAGCAAGAGAGATAGAGGAGGAGAGATGGAGGGAGAAGGCAGTGAAGGGAGAGGTCAGGGAGAGCAGGGCCCCCAGCCACAGGCTGGCCAGCAAGCTGCTGCTGCACGCAAAAGGGCAGCAAACTTTACCAGCCAGGAGATCGAAACACTGGTTAGAGGAGTGCAAGCCCGACACTCCATCCTAACCGGTGGGAGTGAAGTGAGGCCCAGGCAGAGGACAGATGCCTGGAAGGAGATTGCGGCTGAGGTCTCCTCGCTGGGGTATGCGAATCGTACCTGGCAGTCTGTCCAGCACCGGTTCCAAGACTGCCGCATCGATGTAAAAAAGAAGATGGCCGATGAGGCCAAAGCAGCACGTGGAACCGGTGGTGGGCCGCCACAAACCTTCACATACCCCGGTTGGGAGGCCACAGTCCGCGACATGATCCGGCCAGCGTCAGTCGTGGGCCTCCCTAGCCTGGTGGACTCCGGTCGGCCTGAAACCCTGCAATGTGAGTACCATGTACACCGTAACACCCTCATATGTACGCACATGTACCCCACACAGATAGATAACTGACGTTGAATTGCACTGTAAGATATCTGGTTGTGACTACAGATATATGAGGCTGCGAAAATCATGTAAATCCAGTGTAAAGAAATCTACTTGTCAGAATTGTTATCAATGAAATATATGTCCAATACCTCCTCCCACAACTGATTATGATACCGTTTTGCAAATCTATTGATGTTACTGTTATGTTTGCTGTTGGTTCCCAGTGCATATAAAGCATACATGACAACTCTATTGCAATTGATTTTTTATTGTCATGAGTTCCCCTGTCACACTCTACTCCATGTTAAACTGGCCCATCCATAGCTGTTTGGCTTAACCCTCCTACTGCTTAGAATTCATGTACATTTTGAAACTAGGTATAACGGATGTATCCTGTTTTATGTGGGCATTTCAGTATGTGCTGGAAGAGTGCCGCCGCCGACTCTAGGGATGCGGCTGCGCTTGCGTCCCCATGTAGCCGTCAAAAATAGTTGGTACACCCAAAGCCCGTAACCCTCTAACCCTAACCCCCTAAACACCACTTTCTAACTCTAACCCATCCCCCCTAACTGTAGCCAGAACCTGAAACCCATAACCACTTACCTGGCCTGCTGGGCTGGCGTAGCTAGAGTCGTTGGTGGGGCACTTCCAGAGATGCGCACATATGCGCACATACAACAGGATAGGTCCGGTCTAGCTGGTACATCACCATGAGAGTACATGTATGGATGTGCACACTGCAGCATATGCGGATACAGACTCTGATGGACTGTAAGTTTGTGTTGTGTAACAGCATAATCTGGACCATGTTACATTAACATGTTAACTCACATTGCTGAGGATTGGTCACAGATTGGTCTGTCTCACACACTGGCCAACAGATTCAGATGAGCACGTGTTCTAATTAACTGCAGTTGGCACACCGCACCAGCATTACATATAGCCATGGGCCCTTTCCTGTTATCTGACCGTGACTGCTGGTAGCAGCAGTGAGCAGCCTCTACATGTCACAGCATTTTCCTGGAGATTATATAATCATGCAGATTTAGTGGGTTATGGTGTTGTTAAGGTAAGGGGTTCGGATAAGTGTGAGGGCTAGTGCTTTTGGGCTTCTGTGTAAGTTGAAAATGATGTATATAACAGTGGCAGCGCCATCTATCAGCCCCTTGGTCCAACTGCTGCTGCCAGTAGTCGGTGTCACATAACAGGAAAGATCCCAGCCAGGATCCACAATACTAATGATGCAAATCAATTTTGATTGGCGTCAAACATTCACAGCCAATTACAAGTCACTCTGATCTCAGAGATATGGAAACAACAATACTCAAATCAAAATCTTGTCTCATTTCAGTACCAGCCAGGCGTCCCCTGCCTCCTCAGGGACCTGCAACATGTCAAGATGCAGGACCACCAGCAGCCACATCCCCTGCAGCAGGCCCATCGTACCAAAGCCCACCTGGGCCATCCACGAGGTGCCATCAATTGCCTCCAGCCAGGATAATGGTACCGCCTGGCTCCCAGCCAATGTGGGCTGGCCAAATGTTGGGCCACCCAATGTGGTCCCATTCCAGTTGTGCCCCCAATATGGCTTCACAAACAATGCTGCCCTGGAGCATGGGCCCCTGGCAGGGCATGTGGCCCCCGCAGGACCAGCAGGCCACTGTGGCCACTCCGGCCCAACAGGCCCCGCAGGCCCAGACAGCCGCTGTGGCCAATCAAGACCAACAGGCCCCGCAGGCCCAGACAGCCGCTGTGGCCACTCAAGACCAACAGGCCCCGCAGGCCCAGACAGCCGCTGTGGCCACTCAAGACCAACAGGCCCCGCAGGCCCAGACAGCCGCTGTGGCCACTCAAGACCAACAGGCCCCGCAGGCCCAGACAGCCGCTGTGGCCACTCAAGACCAACAGGCCCCGCAGGCCCAGACAGCCGCTGTGGCCACTCAAGACCAACAGGCCCCGCAGGCCCAGACAGCCGCTGTGGCCACTCAAGACCAACAGGCCCCGCAGGCCCAGCCAGCCACTCCGGCCCCGCAGGCCCAGCAGGCGTCTCCCAGGCAGGACACACCAGTAAGCAGTGCCTCCACCCAGAGGACACAGTGGTCTGGGTTGCTGGCAGTTAGTCCTGCGCTGTCAGCGGCCCAGTGCCCGGATTTCCTGGCTCATCTCCAGCATGAGCGTGAGCAAAATCAACAGTTCATGCTGGAGATGAGACGCCATGATGCCAGGCAGCTCGAGGAGAGGAGAAGCAATAACGCCCGGAACTTCCAGGAGAGGAGACGCAACAATGCCCGGAACTTACAGGAGAGGAGACGCAACAATGCCCGGAACTTACAGGAGAGGAGACGCAACAATGCCCTGAATTTACAGGAGAGGAGATGCCATAATGACCAAGTCTTGGCTCAAATGACCCTGCAAAATCAGCGGATGTTCCAGGAGGCGAGGCGTCATAATCAGTTAATGGAGGAGTACGCCCGAAGGCCTGAAATGGCCCGAGAAGGCCAGCACCAAGACCGGGCTACTCCTTCAAACTCGCCTCCGTCAACATCCCACACCCTGTCCCCAGCATCCAGGCCGGAAGAGCCTCCAAACACCCGAAGAGGTCGGGGCCGGCCTAGAGGACCATCTTCCAAAGGCCAGGAGAGCCAGGAAAAACCCAAGCGAAAGCGGAAATAGGTGAGAACATGTTCATGTTGCATATAGAAGCAATTGATGTCCCAGATCTATTGACGTTGAGGTGTTGCAGTCAATGCGTATATTGTTCTAATTGATGTCTTGTTCTTATCTCTTTAGGTTCCATTTTATTGATGTCCATGGATTTCTGCCTCCCGTTTTTTTTGTTGTAAATATTTGTGAAAGCAACATAAGATTAAACATTATGTATTGCTCACATTATCATTGTTTGTTTCGTTTGTACTGTACCATGATTGGTAAACACCACATGAATGCTACACACCAACGTTATTGGATTAGTACATACATCTTCCTTCAATATACCAGCCCTGTGTTAATGTAGGGTTGGGGTAACAGCCACTAGTGCAGCTGAGGGTGGAGGTAATATTCATGAGTTTGATTACAGTAACGGTGATGCATGATATTCATGTTCATGACACATGGATAGATTAATTCAGGGGAAATATCAAAAGTGAGTCCACCCCTAAGTGAAATTGGCGATTATTTTGTGTGGCCACCATTATTTTCCTGCACTGACTTAACCCTCATGGGGATGGAGTTCCCCAGAGTTTCACAGGTTGCCACTGGAGTCCTCTTACACTCCTTCATGATGATATCATGGAGCTGGTGGATGTTAGAGACCTTGCACTCCCTGTAATGGAGTTGGAACACGCAGTCCAATATCTCCGCTGGTATACGGTACAATATCCAAGAAGCACTACAGTCTCACCATTCCCAACCTGCAATATTTGCCCACACTCAATTGGGAGTCAAATGAATACGGACTTTATTTTGTTGCCCAGAAATATATATATATACACATCTCTTCCCACAGGCAATACACACATCCCCCATAGTTGGCCACACAATACACATTGAGGGACAACAGGTGGGTCACACCTCCCGGAGACTACCTGGCTACTTTGATACAATCAGACATTGCTTAGATCATCCTTCTTTGTTATGTCTGATAATGAAAACACTTTATACAATAGACTTCCTTATCCTATGATGAGTCTCTGTACTAGGATTATCTATTATGCCAAGGTCTGCAATAGTCTGGGCTAAGATTTTGCCGAGCAGAAACCAACATACATACAGTATAACAGTATGATCATATTTTAACCATAACCATAAAACAGGGTAAAACAGTGATGGGTTCCGTTACACTCCACATCTTCCATTTGAGGAGTTCCCCACAGATGCTCAATAGGGTTTAGGTCTGGTGACCTACTTGGCCAGTTCATCAACTATTGACCTTCAGCTTCTTTAGCCAGGCAGTGGTCGGCTTGGAGGTGTGTTTGTTGTCGTTAGCATGTTGTAATACTGCCCTGCGGCCTGTTCTCCTATCTGAGGGATCATGCTCTTTCTCAGTTTGTCACAGTACATGTTGGCATTCATGGGTTCCCTCAAAGAACTGTAGCTCCTCAGTGCTGGCAGCATGCATGCAGGCCCAGACCAAACATATATGCATGTGTATAGATGTTTTTGCTAATATGTTGTGTGGCTTCCCACTATATGCATTTACCTAATTATGTCAGATGCTGCCTCCCCTCTCTCTGCATCACTGTTTTGGTTCAAAATGATGGGTACATCTCATATCAATGTTTTTGTGTTCGTTGTGACTTATCCATTTATCTCTGGCACTGGGGAGCTACAGTCCATTGAGGGAACCATGAATGAAAACATGTACTGTGACATACTGAAGCAGAACATGATCCCCTCCCTTGGGAGACTGGGCTGCAGGGCAACATAACATAACGACCCTAAACACACCGCTAAGACGACACTGCCTTGCTAAAGAAGGTAAAGGTGATGGACTGGCCAAGCTTGTCGACAGACCAAAACCATATTGAGCATCTGTGGGGCATCCTCAAACTGACGGTGGGGGAGTGCAAGGTCTCTAGCATCAACCAGCTCTGATGTATCATTAAGGAGTGGAAGAGGACTCCAGTGGCAACCTGGGAAGCTCGGGTGAACTCCCTGGCCATAAGGGTTAATGCAGTTCTGGCAAATAATGGTGGCCACACATAATTGACATTTCATGTCAATTTTGACATTTCAAATTAAGGGTGTACTCACTTTTGGTGACAATGGTTTACACATTAATGGCTGGGTATTGAGTTATTGATGGGTCCGAAAAATTACTTTACATTGTAGCAGAGTGTCATTTCTTCAGTGTTGTCACATGAAAGGATGTACTAAAATGTTAACAACAATGTGACGGGTGTACTCACTTATGTTAGATACTGTGGCCCTCATTTAATTGCAATTTGGCCAATTGAATAGGGCTTGAAATAAGCACATAACATATATTCTCTGAAAAATGTTTGAGTTAGTAAACATCTCTACCAAATCAAGGTTTTCACTAACTAAAATCTGTTTGACACAATATATGTTCTGTGCTTATTTTGAGCCCCATTCAATTGGCAAAATCGCAATTGAATGAGGCCCTGTATGTTCACTATTAGGATGTGAGCCACTTACAGAAACCTGTCTCATTTGTCTGTTTCTGCGTCAGATAGATTGTTAATACCAACCTTCCCTTATGTTTGAAATCAGTAATGCAAACACACTGTGAGAATTCTATTGACACCCCTAACTGATGGTGCAGAGCACAGATGTGGAGTCTGAAGGTCCTTTTATTGATGTTCCGGAAATGCTATGGTATCAACATTGACGAGGCAGACACAAACAACATCGCAGATAAATCATATTTAATATTTAACGAAATTAACAAGGCAAGCTTGCCACAAAGCCACAGGTTGACTAATCAACACAGGTATGCAAAGGATCATGGTGGAGGGGGGTAGGATACAAAATCCAAGTAACACAGGGAAATAGGGATATGAGAGCAGAATGCAGGCATGGAAAATTACATGGATATGGATGATCAGGGGATGTACAGTATATCAACCAACATTAGGCAATATAATAGATCTCATTATTGTTCCGACATATATATAACAGTCAATAAGGAAACACCATAATAATCCAGAATAAGGTGATATACATATGGGGAGAGCAAAATGTATGCTTGGGTGTTAAACGGACACTCTGATGCCACATCAGAAGTATAAGTGCTCAATCAGTGAATGCTATGAGCCCATAACGTCAGTTCTCACGCAACAATAAGCAGCACATAGATAACCTTGGTCAAAAAGATGGTGACCTGACCAGGACCATATCAGTCAGATGTTACTTATTGCAGAGAACTCACAACAAACAAGGCAATATCAGTGATAGTTTGTTCTCTGATTGAGCATCTATACTCACTGTTGTTGAATATGCATAACTGAAGATTAACGTAACCTCCTTAACTGTTAAGTCCCAAGCCTGGATTTACTCTTCCCCATATGCACAGGGAGGGTCACATCAGCACTGAAGAAAAGATCTTGAAGGGTTGGTGCTGCAGGCTTCACAACAGTCCAAGTAGAGGAGAGGATAGAATGTCTAAACCAATAGGTACCGGTGAATCGAGATAGACTATATGAGCATACACATGCTGTGGATATACCAGGAACATCAGCTGACAGATGTCACATCACATCTGCATTGTATAATGAAATTGTCTCGTGACACATATCGGCTATTCAGTCAAGGTCATCAGATATCAAACTGGATCCAACAAAGCAATGAAACGGACACATGCACATACATGAGGACATTGACATGGCCACGGAATGTCAGGATGTTTATCGTCATGCCTTTGTTTATCGTCATGCCTTGTTCTGACCGGGATCTGGAATACAAACACACAAATAATATATTAGTGGAAACCTTACATATGCCATATGAGCAGCCACCAACAGATGTAGGTATGTCGGCACACGTTAGGCATTGGGATCTCGTACAAGCTAACCATCTGTACGATGATAATGATGGCCCAGACTAATTTGTCCTGATGTGGGAATATTAGGATTAGTCGAATTCTCATTTATTTGTATTGTGCAAACATATTCCGTAACGCTGTACTGGGGAGAAGAACACAAAAATATACAGTATGTAATATTGACAACGCAAGAAAATGGAGGGCCCTGTTTGGAGCGTAAAGTCTGTTGATAAATGATTTGTTCACAAAGGCCCACACAAGATTAGAAAATCACCACTTCCAAGTTAAAGGTAATGGACATGGGGAAGAGTAGATAAGGAATAGCAAGGTTAATAAGTAAGTGAGAGATACATAGGAAGGAGGTTGTGTCAAGTAGAAAGATATGCATTAGTCGGAGAGGAAAGGGATCAGATGTAAAGTGCGATGCACTATTTTGTAATAAGGTATCTGCCCCATGTGGACAGATAATGTAATCTGCAGATGGGACAGTCAGGAGACACATAGTTTAACCACAGCTTGAGTAGGATTAGGTGATGGGCGAATAAAAGGAGAGAGGTGGGCATGAGAGTTGAAATGAAAATGATGCAGACAAAAAGGGGAGAAGTAAAGAAGAGTCTGAGGAAAAGGCAGGGGATGTGAGGAAGAAGACAAGAGAAAACATAGTGGAAAGGGTTAATTGGGATAGTTAGCAGAAGACTTGAGTGACTCAATAAATTAAGGGTAAACAGGGGTGGAGAGAGAGAGAGAGAGAGAGACACCAGTGCATCCTGTAATAGAAAGGGAAGATCACAACTATCACACATTGATACATGTTCGGACATCTACATGTGGTTCTCTACCTTGGATAGATCAAGTGGAGTATTCAACGAAGAGATCTGTTCCCCCAGGACACGTCTGCATGGTCCGATAAACATTTCGGACCGCTTCAGCAATACATAGGGGATGTCTTGGGGAAAAAGAAAGTTAGGCCTACATTAATGGAGTTATTAGTCATTTCCTCTCATGCATACATGCACATGTTTCCCGCAAATACTCACTTACAATGTAGACGCCATTGATGTAGCTGATGTTCTGTTGCTGGCAAGGTTGTTTCCCATGTCTGTGTGGGTAAACAATGTGTTGACACACGGCAACAGTTCTGTAATGGCAATATGATGAGATGAGTCACACAATCCATATGATATATTGCACAATGATTCCTAGTTAACACATCCTTGAGACTATTCCTGTTATCTGACTGAGAATGCTTTTAACCAGCATTCGCTGACAAAGAACAGGGGACATCCCCTCTTTGCATCACATGAGGTACATTTCTTATGGTTTACAGTATGCTGTTATGTTCATATATCCAGATTGCTAGGAATTGCATTGACCTCCATGGGATGTGGAATAGCATGATCAGACAATGTGAACATTACTGTTCTGGGCAGATGTTTTCAAATACGATTGTGAGGCCTATATCCATTGACATTGTGGAATACATCAGACCATCCTTTAGCTTAGCTTCTTGAGGTTGGCAGATATCAATATATATGATGTGTATGGGAATGTGCGCATACTTACCAGTAACGGATATCAGAGCAGGCTGTATTTGATCCAGTATGAATAATGCGTCACGAGACATATGTTACATCACAAAGCTATCCTCTACTGTGGACTGTTGGATATTCTGGAAGACAATGGGGAAGGAGAAAAGAGATGTATTAGTAACCATAAGCCATGTACATTTGAGTTGGTTGTAATTAGTTTCAGACTTACATGGGAAGTACTCACGAATGACGTGGGCACGTAGTTGTGACCCCTGAACGTTATCCCCACCATCGGGAGGTACTGGACGCTCCGCCGGTTCAAGCGGAGCATCATCAATGTTCCCCAGACAGTTTGCCTGTACTGCTATATTGTGCAGAATACAGCAGGCCATGATGATGTGACAAACCTTCCCTGGTGTATACTGTAGCGCCCCGCCAGTGGAATGTAAACATCTGAAGCGCATCTTCAGGAGTCCAAAGGTGCGCTCTATTACATTCCGGGTTCTGGCATGGGCCGCATTGTACCTCTCCTCCCCCTCTGTGCGTGGATTGTTCACAGGGGTCAACAACCACGGCAAACACCTATATCCTGCATCACCTGAAGGAAACAAAAATGGGAGATGTAGATATGAATGGGAGTTTGTGCTGCTCGTTAAAGCATCTGTAAATATATGCAATGATTAATGTGACGTTAGTTTAGGGATCTCTGGCTTGGAACTTCATACTCCTATGACCACGTCACATCGGGTTAGGCACAGCAACAAGCTACGATGCAATGGCTCAGTCGGCACACCTTCTTTATGGCGCAACAATGGAATAACATTACAGTGGAACATTATGTATATTTTAGGGGATCCTTTATGGGTACTCACCCAGTAGCCACCCAGGTGGAGCTTCTCCAGACTCAAAATAAAGAGGGGTGGATGACTCACGCAGGATATGGGCATCATGAGTACTTCCCGGGAAGCCGGAAACCACATTTTGTATGCGCATGCCTGCATCACAAACAGCCTGTACATTGATGGAATGATAGTGTTTGCGATTTCGGAACATGGCTTCTTGCTCTCTAGGAGGTATCAACGCTACATGTGTACAATCTATAGCACCGAGCACATTGGGGATACCTCCCATTCGAAAGAAATCTGCTTTCACCTTCAAGATCTCTTCCCCAGTGTGGGGAAAACTGATGTATCTGGCAGCTTTCGGAACGATAGCATGGAGGAATGTGCTCAGGCACCTTGAAAGGCTTGCTTGAGACATTCCTCCTACTATGCTAGCAGTGTTCTGAAAACTACCAGATGATAGGATGTGTATGGCGGCTAACATCCGTGTCATGCCTGGGATGGCTCTATTGGTCCGTGAGGAAGGCTCCATGTCCTCCCTCAGGACCGCATAGAGCTCCTCCAGGCTGGCACGGGTTAGCCTAAAACGCTCATACACTTCCACATCAGTTAACCCCTCTAATGTGACTCTGTCCCTGTACACCCTGGGTGCACGAAGCCTCCTGGCCGGCTCCTGGGCCTGCTCACCCCCCTGTGGGTCTGGCTGTGCAGGAGCCCCCACTTCATGTGCCACACCCTCTAGGGGTCTCTCATCTGGCACCCCCATCAGCTGATCACCCACATCAAGGTCCTCCTCCCTGTCTGCAGGTGCCCTCATATCCCCCTGTCCCTGTGCCACTGGAGCTCTCTCCCCTAACTGACCCCCCACCATGACCCTAGGCATGTCCTGTGATGAGCCACTTGCCTGGCTTGGTTCCGGACCACCATGGATTGCATCAGCACGCTCACCCACATTCACTCCCAGCCGCCCCTCTCTGTCACGCCTCAGCCACTCCACAGTCGCACGCCTGACATCCCGGTTTCCACTCTGCAACATTCGAAACAAATATCCATTCATACGACGCTGCGCTCTCCTCACATACCTATACGCTGTACTCATGTTGCTGCTATCCATGATGGTTCAGACTTGCTAATTCATGGATGATGGTGTGGTTATATAGCTTGCTAATTACCCCAGCTGTGATTATCCGGGTTGATTTCACAAATGGAAAAGCTCACTGGTGTATCTAAGCTTCATCATGTTATGAAGTTCCCTGATTATGGATTGGTTGAGCCATTTTAATTAGTAACCCCTAATATTCTGGCCCACATTTGATTTTGGGCCCATACTCCATGATCTATGTAATGTGGCGTGAAAATATATACAATATTTGTGTTAAAAAATCTAGATGTGATAAAAGAGATGTAAATCAGATAATGTTGATATGTTTAGGGGACACATTCTATTCTTTCTGAGTGCTAAAGGGTTAATTTGGCTGCCATTTTGAGGATGTACATGACACCACAAAAATCTCTTTTATTAACATATTTGATCATTGTGGATTGTTTTTACAGTAATTCGAATGCCTTTTATTGCTTCCTTTACACTTTTAGGGCCCTTTCAGCCCTGTTTCATTACAATGCCGTAAGTGCATCGTGTGGACTTCAACGGATGCGGCCGTAACTTAAATCTAGCCAGGCGTGAATCGCGGCCTTCCGAAGGCCGTGACGTTTAGGCGCGCACGCAAGCTGGAAGGGGGACGGACTAGCCGCGCCCGGCACGAACTATCCAATAGCGGAATCACGCATCGCGCCACAGGTCGCACAGCCAATCACTTACGGGATAGAGCATTTGATTGACAGTGGGAGTGAATAAATAGGAATGACACGCACCCACGCCTCGACTGTGTTGTGATTTCGGACGAAGTAGCACGCGGTTCCAGGAGCTAGGTGGTTGAGAGTAGGTAAGTTGCTTTATTATCAAGTCGCGGTTTTTCTTTTTACGGGAATCCGTTACTACATTTACGGATGCCGATGTAAAGAAGTACAAATGTGTTTTTGGCTTGTTTATAGGTGTTTGGAGGTAGTTTGGAGAGTTTGGGAGTTTATATCCGGCCCATAGGAGTTTGGAGGGAGGTAAGTTGCATTGTACATGCTTTTCATCCTATCAAGCTGTCTTTTATTTGTATGTTTTGCCAATTTCTATATTTACTGAATACACTGGTGAGAGGTACAATTGTGTTTTTTGCTTCTTTATAGGTGTTTGGAGTATTTTTGGTTGTGTGGGAGTTTGGATCCGGCCCATAGGAGTTTGGAGGGAGGTAAGTTGCATTGTACATGCTTTTCATCCTATCAAGCTGTCTTTTATTTGTATGTTTTGCCAATTTCTATATTTACTGAATGCACTGGCGAGAAGTACAATTGTGTTTTTTTTGCTGTTGGCCTATAGGTTTGGCGAGTTTGTTTTTGTGGGGAGAGGAGTTTTGTGGAGGGAGGTAAGTTATTTATATTTTTCTGTTTAATATTAGATCTGTCTCTCTCTCTCAAAATCTCTCTCTATCTCTCTCTCTATATATATATATATATATAGAGAGAGAGAGAGAGATTGATTATGAGTTTGATTATGAGTTTGATTATGAGTTTGATTATGAGTTTGATTATGAGTTTGATTATGAGTTTGATTATGAGTTTGATTATGAGTTTGAGATTGAGTGTGATTGAGTTTGAGATTGAGATTGAGATTGAGATTGAGATTGAGATTGAGTTTGAGATTGAGATTGAGTTTGAGATTGAGTTTGAGATTGAGTTTGAGATTGAGATTGAGATTGAGATTGAGTTTGAGATTGAGATTGAGATTGAGATTGAGTTTGAGATTGAGTTTGAGATTGAGTTTGAGATTGAGTTTGAGATTGAGTTTGAGATTGAGATTGAGATTGAGATTGAGATTGAGATTGAGATTGAGATTGAGTTTGAGATTGAGATTGAGTTTGAGATTGAGTTTGAGATTGAGTTTGAGATTGAGATTGAGATTGAGATTGCGTTTGAGATTGAGATTGAGATTGAGTTTGAGATTGAGTTTGATTCTGAGTTTGAGATTGAGTGTGATTGAGTTTGAGATTGAGTTTGAGATTGAGATTGAGTTTGAGATTGAGTTTGAGATTGAGATTGAGTTTGAGATTGAGTTTGAGATTGAGATTGCGTTTGAGATTGAGATTGAGATTGAGTTTGAGATTGAGTTTGATTCTGAGTTTGAGATTGAGTGTGATTGAGTTTGAGATTGAGTTTGAGATTGAGATTGAGTTTGAGATTGAGTTTGAGATTGAGATTGAGATTGAGTTTGAGATTGAGTTTGAGATTGAGATTGAGATTGAGTTTGAGATTGAGTTTGAGATTGAGTGTGATTGAGTTTGAGATTGAGTTTGAGATTGAGATTGAGTTTGAGATTGAGTTTGAGATTGAGTTTGAGATTGAGATTGAGATTGAGTTTGAGATTGAGTTTGAGATTGAGTTTGAGATTGAGTTTGAGATTGAGTTTGAGATTGAGATTGAGATTGAGATTGAGATTGAGATTGAGTTTGAGATTGAGATTGAGTTTGAGATTGAGTTTGAGATTGAGTTTGAGATTGAGTTTGAGATTGAGATTGAGATTGAGATTGAGTTTGAGATTGAGATTGAGATTGAGATTGAGTTTGAGATTGAGTTTGAGATTGAGTTTGAGATTGAGTTTGAGATTGAGTTTGAGATTGAGATTGAGATTGAGTTTGAGATTGAGTTTGAGATTGAGTTTGAGATTGAGATTGAGATTGAGATTGAGATTGAGATTGAGTTTGAGATTGAGATTGAGTTTGAGATTGAGTTTGAGATTGAGTTTGAGATTGAGATTGAGATTGAGATTGCGTTTGAGATTGAGATTGAGATTGAGTTTGAGATTGAGTTTGATTCTGAGTTTGAGATTGAGTGTGATTGAGTTTGAGATTGAGTTTGAGATTGAGATTGAGTTTGAGATTGAGTTTGAGATTGAGTTTGAGATTGAGTTTGAGATTGAGATTGCGTTTGAGATTGAGATTGAGATTGAGTTTGAGATTGAGTTTGATTCTGAGTTTGAGATTGAGTGTGATTGAGTTTGAGATTGAGTTTGAGATTGAGATTGAGTTTGAGATTGAGTTTGAGATTGAGATTGAGATTGAGTTTGAGATTGAGTTTGAGATTGAGATTGAGTTTGAGATTGAGTTTGAGATTGAGTGTGATTGAGTTTGAGATTGAGTTTGAGATTGAGATTGAGTTTGAGATTGAGTGTGATTGAGTTTGAGATTGAGTTTGAGATTGAGATTGAGATTGAGTTTGAGATTGAGTTTGAGTTTGAGATTGAGTTTGATTCTGAGTTTGAGATTGAGTGTGATTGAGTTTGAGATTGAGTTTGAGATTGAGTTTGAGATTGAGTTTGAGATTGAGATTGAGATTGAGTTTGAGATTGAGTTTGAGATTGAGTTTGAGATTGAGTTTGAGATTGAGTTTGATTCTGAGTTTGAGATTGAGTGTGATTGAGTTTGAGATTGAGTTTGAGATTGAGTTTGAGATTGAGATTGAGATTGAGATTGCGTTTGAGATTGAGATTGAGATTGAGTTTGAGATTGAGTTTGATTCTGAGTTTGAGATTGAGTGTGATTGAGTTTGAGATTGAGTTTGAGATTGAGATTGAGTTTGAGATTGAGTTTGAGATTGAGATTGAGATTGAGTTTGAGATTGAGTTTGAGATTGAGATTGAGATTGAGTTTGAGATTGAGTTTGAGATTGAGTGTGATTGAGTTTGAGATTGAGTTTGAGATTGAGTTTGAGATTGAGATTGAGTTTGAGATTGAGTTTGAGATTGAGTTTGAGTTTGAGATTGAGTTTGATTCTGAGTTTGAGATTGAGTGTGATTGAGTTTGAGATTGAGTTTGAGATTGAGTTTGAGATTGAGTTTGAGATTGAGATTGAGATTGAGTTTGAGATTGAGTTTGATTCTGAGTTTGAGATTGAGTGTGATTGAGTTTGAGATTGAGTTTGAGATTGAGATTGAGTTTGAGATTGAGTTTGAGATTGAGATTGAGATTGAGTTTGAGATTGAGTTTGAGATTGAGATTGAGTTTGAGATTGAGTTTGAGATTGAGTTTGAGATTGAGTTGTAGATTGAGTTTGAGTGAGATTTCTACACATATTTGCAATACACATAGGTGTTCCAAACTGCTTCTTCAATGGGGCTTGACAATAACTTTTTTTTAGCCTAGAACAGCAGGACCATGTAGTTCCTACTACCTCTGGTACAGAGGATGGCTTCAGGATAGGTACCATGCCCATGAATATGTGCAGAATATAATGCAGATAGGATATTAGTGGCCTCAGACATGGTCCACTCCCCACACATGATAGAAGCACACAGTAAATAGCCGCATGCCTTGTATATATGCAAACTGTAACTGACCCTTCCACATTGTTTATGAAAGTATTGATCTAGCGTGTTTCATCAGCGCCTCTCAGGTCCAGAGTGAGAGGTGCTGTACACCCCTCCCACTGCTGTCACAGGCTCTTTCCACTTAAGGTTGATTACTGCAGTTAGTTCCAACATTGATATCCAAGCAGAAATAGTGTTATAGGCGATCAGAATGGGGGACGAGCGTGGAGCAGGCAAACCCACTAAAACATTTCTTTCTTTCTCTTTCTTTTCAGGTGGTGATGGAGGGAGAGGAGCAGAGGGTGGAGGAGTGGCAGGGAGTCCCGGGGCGTGGAGGTGGGGAAGAGGAAGGGAGGAGTGAGGAGGAGGTACTAGTGGAGGAGGGGGAGGTAGTGGAGGAGGAGGTAGTGGAGGAGGAGGTAGTGGAGGAGGAGGTAGTGGAGGAGGGAGGAGAGGAGGAGGAAGGAGGAGGAAGGAGGGAGGAGAGGAGGAGGGAGGAGAGGAGGAGAAGGAGGGAGGAGAGGAGGAGAAGGAGGGAGGAGAGGAGAGGAGGGAGAAGGGAGGAGAGTAGAGGAAGGAGGGAGGAGAGGAGAGGAGGAGGGAGAAGGGAGGAGAGGAGAGGAGGGAGAGAGGAGAGTAGAGGAAGGAGGGAGGAGAGGAGAGGAGGAGGAGGGAGAGAGGAGAGTAGAGGAAGGAGGGAGGAGAGGAGAGGAGGAGGAGGGAGAGAGGAGAGTAGAGGAAGGAGGGAGGAGAGGAGAGGAGGAGGAGGGAGAGAGGAGAGGAGAGGAGGGAGGGAGGAGAGGAGAGGAGGAGGAGGAAGGAGGAGGAGGAGGGAGAGTGGAGAGGGTCCTCATCCCCAGGCAGAAGAGCAAGAGGCTGTCGGCAGGTCCAGGGCCCACAATTATAGCCGGGAGGAAAACAGGGTCCTCCTGGAGGCCATCCGTGCCCGCCCCGTCATCACCTCGGGGGGTAGGGAAGTAAAGGCTGGGCCCCGTGCTACTGCTTGGCAGCAGGTGGTGGATCTGGTCAACGGTGTGGCGGGCCGTGGACGGTGTCTGCGGTCCATTAAGCACCGGTTTGACGACATCAGGGCCGCGGTGAGGAGGAAGATGGTGCAGGAGGCCGAGGGGCGGAGGGTCAAGTACCTTGCCCATGAAGGGATTGCAAGGGCCATGCTTGCACCCTCCGACGCAGCTGGAGCATCAGGCCCGGTGGAGCAGCAGGACCCAGCCTCCATGGCAGGTGAATATGACATACAGCAACATGCCACCACATGTGCATCACACACACTACACATGGCCATGACAATGACATGTCAGCTCCATGAAATAACAAGGGATAGATGGATGCATCGTTAAATTCATGAAGCTGACAAATCACTGTCATTCATGGTCACCACAACAGTAATCAAGCAATAGAGCAGGTGTGTCCAAACGCGGTCCTGGTGGGCCACACACATGGCTGGATTTGATAACCCTGCTGCGCACAGGTGAGTCAATCGCTTCTTCATTCATCCTGATTGACTCACCAGTGCACAGAAAGGATATCTTCCAATCTGGGAAAGAGTTTGGACACCCCTGTAATAGAGAGTCCATGTATTGGTGTGCCCGTTCAGCCTATGCAGTTACAGACAGCAGCCGTAATACAGATAGCGTTGTGAGCCGAGAACCATCCAGAACAGAAACCTAAGAATAGATAACAGCTAGTATAAGATAGCTAATCAGAGTAGCAAAGAGGAGAATCATCCATATTCAAGGCTAGATGTCAGATAATTAGAAATGAACACCTATCAATGAGCTAATCAACATACTAATGACATGTACCTTTCTTCTCTATCTCTCAGCATCCAGGAGGAGCTCTGGGTCCTGTGACCATAGCGAGGAGGCGGGGCCATCAGCCCCGTACCAGGATCCTCCAGCACAGGGGGAGGAGGAAAGGAGATCAGAGGGCTCGGAGTCAGAGGATGGGCTGGTCATTGACCTTGCGGGGTCACCTGCCCCAAGCCCTGGGCCTATGCCCATCCTCGAAAGGCTTGCTCTGGGGCCCTCATCCCCCCAAGGGACAGCACCTCCTTCCCCACAAAGTGTGCTGGCCTGGTCACCACCGGGCACATTCTCCCCACCGGCTCCAGCTGTGGACCTCCCCGCATCACCTCACCACGCCCACCCAGCGGTGTCGTCGCCGCAGAGCCAGGCTGTGCAGGTGGAGACACTGGCCGTCCTGAAGGAGCTGCTGGCCAGCAGCCAGAGGATTGAGGCCAACCAGCTCCGGATGGATGCCAGCATCTCTGCCCTAAGGTCACAGATGACCCACAGCCTGGCCAGGCTGTCCAGGGAGGTGAGGAGGCACCACATGACATCGGAGCACCTTCAGGTCAGGCTGCTCAGACATGCCATGGTCCCCAGCCCAGCATCAACGGGGATCTCACAATCCCCCAGCCAAGAGCAGCCTGGCCCCTCCTCTCCTCCCATGTGTCCGCCACCGCCCAGACCACCGCTGCCTGGCACCGCCCGCCCCCCCCCGCCCTCCCCCCCCACCATCACCACCAGAGGGGAGACGGAGGATGGGCACAGGTGATGTGGGTCCTGGGCCCAAGCGGAGGAGGACATAGGGTCTCATTCAATTGCAATGTGGCCGATTGCTAAGGGATCAATTTGAGCACAGAGCATATTTTCTACAGATGTTTGTAGTTAGTGAACTTCTCTCCAAAAGCAAGGTCTTCACTAACTACAAACGTCTGTAAATAAATATATGCTCTGTGCTTATATAGAGCCCTTTTCAATCGGCCATATCGCAATTGAATGACGCCCATAGGGTCTGCAGACATGTTTTCGCCTTCTCAACAGCACTCCTCAGTGACCATCAATTGGTCACAGGTTAAACACAACACAAAGGGCCTCATTAAAATGTGATTTGGGCAATTGAATAGGGCTCTATATAAGCACATAGCATATTGGTTTTACAGAAGTTTTTAGTTAGTGAAGACCTGGCTCTTGCATAGAAGTTCCCTAACTAAAAACTTGCTTTCAAAAAGATGCTGGGTGCTTATATAGAGCCCTATTCAATTTGTTACATAGCAATTTAATGAGGCTGTTAATTAGTAGTGTGACCAATACATTGTCACTAAGGAGTGCTGTTGAGAAGAGATGCTGCAGGCCCTATGATGTTTTCAGGCCTTATTTTTTAGGTTTTGTCTTTTTTTTTAATTTTTTAATTTTAGGTCCATGAAGGCATCTCCTACATCTGCAAGCATTGTGGAGGAATTATGAGGTGGAGGGTTTTCCCAGTGCCTCTCAGGTAGACATGCCTTCAATGGCAGCCCCCTTAACATGTAGCTCCCACAATCTTAAAGCTATCACATAGCCACATATCTCCAACATGATTGTTGGTAGCTTAAATGTAGACTAATACCGCTATGGCGGTGGACTTGCAAAGTCTCACAATGGCATGTTAATAACAGCCAGCATTAATATATGCACTAGTGACGCATGTGATCCTGACCTCAATAGCAGTCTGAGAACAGATCTTTGGGTCTGATGTAAGAAACAGTGAATCTGGCTGCTGACCTTTGTGTCCTCTCCATAATAATGGCTATTTGCCCATATTTCTGATTATCCACAGACCTAGCTAATGGTTAGTAAAGCTTGCAGATGGGAATCAGGTGAGTTGGTATATTGGTACAGTATTTAGAACTGTACTGTACATACATCGTGATTCTAAATTGTTTTGGATCCTCCTCCGCATTTTTTGATTTGAACACTTCTTTCAGATCTTTGTTTGTTCAACACACTGTATGTGTGAAACTGGATTGGATTACACAGTCCAAAGGTTGAATCATCTGTTTAAATGAGCAGATCTAGTTACAAGTTGTATGTGCTATGCACATAAATGGTTTCTTCAGTTAAATGAAGAGATTTCTGGTTCCGGTTGCAGCATGTGACCCTGGTAGGTGCTATGCATCATGCTTATTCTAGACTATTAGATTGACCCCTGTAGGTTTCCCCTTTTTTCCAGCCTCTTGCTCTTCAAGGACCCGCCCACACCACACCCATGATATTAATGCAGTTTTGACCACTGCTGATTGTGGTCTGTGTATCAAATAAAGCTTTGTTATACTGTTATGTGAATGCACAATCTTGACCACTGCTGATTGTGGTCTGTGTATCAAATAAAGCTTTGTTATACTGTTATGTGAATGCACAATCTTGACCACTGCTGATTGTGGTCTGTGTATCAAATAAAGCTTTGTTATACGGTTATGTGAATGCACAATCTTGACCACTGCTGATTGTGGTCTGTGTAAAAAATAAAGCTTTGTTAGACCTTTCTGACTGCGTCCATGTGTTATGAATATGTTTGGTTCAGGGAAATCCACATGCATTACATTAGTGTCACATTCCTCTAAATGTAAACTGATGAGCCATAGTTAACATGCAATAGATCAATACATCTAAAACTGTTGAGGAGTCAGAATAGCTTGAGATATCATCTGATCCCAAATATCATATCTACTACTAATATAGGGTTAATACCCATGACAAGTCTGATGAGCGATACTGTGGAGTAGGAACATTCCCCTGAGGGCCTACAATGAATAGGACAGGTGACACTGGAGTGCTTTTCCAGTTCCTTCTCTAGTTGATTGGGATTAGTCTGACCTCTCTGATAAGACGTACCCCCCTACACTGGCCCGATGTAGGCTAGCTCACAGCTTCATTGAAGTACACAAACCCCTTCACCCACATCACTTAGCATATGTGTGAATACAGTTAGTTGCCCAATAATGAACATGCATTGGCTAAATATCCTTTGGTTATCATATGTTGTAATGGTCATGCACATGCCAATCTGACAAACCATGCTGCAACATGCATAATATGATTAAAGCCACACTACCCAATTCAATATCAAGAGTAAAACATGAGTCAGGTCATATGAACCCTTTGCCACGCACATGAGCTCTATTGGGATCCCTTAAATCTCTATCTAATTGCATATACATCTAGCTCATCACATCTACATTAGAGAATACAAATAGTGGCCAAATCAGACCGCCACTTGGCATATATCAAGTACCAGGGGAATATTTCATTATATGTGGTTAAGTTCTTCAGTTGTGTCCGACTCTCCGTGACCCTATGGACTGCAGCACATTCAGCTAGGTCTCTGCCTTTGCTGTTCTCCAAAGTTTGAAGGCCAAAGAGATTGGAGTGGGTTGTCAGTTCCTTCTCAAGTGGATTGGACCTTGTCTGATCTCTCTGCTATGACCTGCCCACCTACAGTAGCTCCCAGCTTCATTCAGGTACACAAGCCCCTTCACACTACTTAGCAATGCTGAAGGGGACCAGGGTAACATGCACCACACATATCTACTCTGACCCATCAGGAAGGGCCGCAAGCTCTGGGATCGACAGCAAACTCACCGCCATCAGGCATAATCTCTGCTACGCCCATCCTGGTGGGAGCCATGTGCCAGGTGTCTAGTTATTCCCATTTGGTGAACCTCGAAACTGTTCTGCTATTTATCACTTTACATGGGTGAGGGTTGCTAAGTGGTGGTGGTGGTGGTGAAGCAGCTTGTGTACCTGAATGAAGCTGTGAGCTACTGTAGGTGGGCAGGTCATAGCAGAGAGATCAGACAAATCCCAATCCACTAGAGGAGGAACTGACAACCCACTCCAATCTCTTTGGCCTTCAAACTTTTGAGAACAGCACAGGCAGAGACCTAGCTGAATGTGCTGCAGTCCATAGGGTCACTGAGAGTCAGACACAACTGAAGAACTTAAGCACATATAATGAAATATTCCCCTGGTACTTGATATATGACAAGTGGCGGTCTGATTTGGCCACTATTTGTATTCTCTAATGTAGATGTGATGAGCGAGATGTGTATTCTATCGTTGATCAACCATATAGCGTGCATCGAATGTGCGCTGTCATCTACGCACCGACACATGCGCGCATCATCAACAGCAGGCCCGAGAGGAGGCTAGCGGATCTAATGATTAGGATTAGGCAGTGGGGTGTAAGGATTAGGATTAGGCTGTGGCTACAAGGGTTAGAAGGGTTTATGGCATTAGGTCATATCACTTGCGCCCTTTCATCGACGGCCAACAGTCCAAAATATTAGAACTGCGCAATGATGTGGGACCACTCATGTCAGCTGCATGTTGTCAAAACACATTTGCTGTGCGCGCCAATATTGGGGTGACATATTCTATTATGGGGCTGTTTTAGAGGCTATAATGGAACCTATATGTGTGCTGACCAATCAAACATATGAGGAATATTAAACTAATTTGAAGTCTTGTTAATTTGTAGGCTGTAATGCTTGGGCCTCCATTTTAGGGTTACAGCAGTTCCATGCAGACTGCAAAAACCGTAACAAAATGGATACCTTTAACCTCCAAGCACGTACGGCCTTTAAAAACGAGCTGCGGGCTTGGAGGACAGCCCGCACGGGCTTGAATACGGAGCTACGGGCTTGGTCAGTGAAGTCCGTGGGACTTGTACGGATTTTAAAATCAAAGTACAATTTGGCGATGTGCAAGCTTGAGAATGTTTGGCTAGTAATCCTCATGCCCCCCCATTATGTTCCCCATCATTTACAGTGCTTTGCAGTGCTGGATTGAATATATATTGGCTATTACAATGCTTGGTTTGCGGCCCTCCATCTCCAAACCCGTACGGGTTTGAACAAGGACCAGCCCGCGGAACTACGGGACGTAAAGTAATCCGTGAATAATATATCTGATTTGGGCTGATGTGCAAGCTTGAGAGGGTGTTGCTATTAATCCTCGTGTCCCCCATTATGATGCCTAGCATTTACGGAGCTTTACAGTGCATTCTCGATTTTATATTTGCATTTTCAGTTTTCGGACTTTGCGGCCGGAAAACAAGATTTACGGGCGCTGTGAAAAAGCTTCCGGCCGTTTGCATGATATGCGGCCGGCCGGAAGAGGATATCCTTGCGGCGCCGTATAATTGAATTGCAAGGTAAAAGTAGCTCTACACGGGGCCGTAAGATGGCCGCAAGGAATCGCAGCTTTGCGGCCGTTTTACGGCCGATAATTGAATGAGGCCCTATGAGAACATTTGAAATTGGTCTCCTCATCTGGCCCAACATGCCATATGCCCTAAAAGAAACATTATGCCAAGCTACCATTCTATTTAACTTAAAGTTTTTATAATTTCTAATATATTATTGCCAGAGCAGATGGAAATGCTGTCTAAATCTAGACTTTAACAGCCTTATTAAATTGCGATTCAGCCAATTGAATAGGGCTCTATATAATCACATAGCATATTTTTTCCCCCAGAAGTTTTTAGTTAGTGAAGACCTTGCTTTTGGATAGAAGTTCACTAACTAAAAACTTCTGTAAAAAAATACGCTATGTGCCTATATAGAGCCCTTTAGAATTGGCCGAATCGCAATTTAATAAGGCTGTACATTTTTTACATTTACCGATGGGGAGAAAAGTTTTTGATACTATCTCGCAGTTAGTACAGAAATAGCACAAATATATTGGTTTACATTTTAACTTTATACCTTCTGACCCAAATTCTATTGGTTAACACTGCAGGAAAATCTTAGCTCTATTTAATTCCTATTATCATAATAAATTGTGTCATGGAAATTGCTCTGAACACATGCAGCCTTATTAAATTGCAATTCGGCAAATCTAAAAGGGCTCTATTTAAGCACACAACATATATTTTTACAGAAGTTTTTAGTTAGTGAACTTCTATCCAAAAGCAACTTCACTAACTAAAAACTGATGGTGTGGGTATCGTGAGCAAGTTGAAAAATCTCATTATCTGCTCTGTTTTGATTTAAAATATCATTACCTGCTCTGTTTTGATTATTCTCACACATTCCTACAACAGAAGCATGAAATTGAGACTGCTTTGTGAGACACAAGAAAAAGCGAGAGACCAGTTTCTCAGACATTGAAACTAGGTACATAAAATGGTCCATTAAGAACTTGTTAACTAAATAAACTCTGATTGCTACAACACTAATTGGTGCATAGAGCAAGTTCTCAAAATACATTTCACTGCTATGAACATGTCATACGACCCTTACGAAGAGATCAGCTTTTGTTGTCCTATAGCAGGGATGTCCCACTAATGGGAAGAAAACAAATCAGTGAGTGGCTATAGATTGTGAGGCTGTGGGGAATGAGTATCACGTAGGAATGAAGTGGGGAGGTGAAAGTAAGAAGGTTAAAATAAGTGAGAATTGTTTCCGACATTTCACTCTAGCCAACAAAGCCATTGTACAGTATTTTACTGGAGGTCTTCCTATATAAATATATATATATATATATATATATATATATACACACACACACACACACCCCGTATATACTTGAGTATAAGCCGACCAGAGTATAAGCCGAGGCCCCCTCTTGTGTCCCCCTCTCTCTCCCATGTCTCTTCTCCCCTCTCCCTTCCCTGTGTCTCTTCCCCACTCTCCCTTCCCTGTGTCTCTTCCCCCTCTCCCTTCCCTGTGTCTCTTCCCCCCTCCTCATTCTCAACCTCCCTCCTCAACCCCAGTTCTCATCCTCAACCTCCCTCCTCATCATCCCTCCTCATCCTCAACCTCCCTCCTCAACCCCCTCATCCTCAACTCCCTCCTCCTTAACCCCCTCCTCAACCCCCCTCCTCAATCCCCCATCCTCATCCTCAACCCCCCATCCTCAACCCCCTCCTCAACCACCTCCTCAACCGCAAATGCCCTCCTCATCCTCAACCTCCCTCCTCAACCCCACTCCTCATCCTCAACCCCCTCCTCAACCTCCCTCCTTAACCTCCCTCCTCATCCTCAACCTCCCTCCTCATCCTCAGCCCCCTCCTCATCCTAAACCCCCTCCTCATCCTCAACCCCCTCCCCCTCCTCCTCAACCTCCCTCCTCAACCTCAACCCCCATCCTCAACCCCCCTTCTCATCCTCCCTCCTCATCCTCAACCTCCCTCCTCATCATCCCTCCTCATCCTCAACCTCACTCCTCAACCCCCCCTCAACCCCCCTCCTTAACCCCCCATTCTCATCCTCAACCCCCTCTTCAACCTCAACCCCCCTCCTCATCCACAACCTCCCTCCTCATCCTCAACCCCCTCCTCATCCTCAACCCCCTCCTCAACCTCCCTCCTCAACCTCCCTCCTCAACCCCCCTCCTCATCCTCAACCTCCATCCTCATCCTCAGCCCCCCTCCTCATCCTCAACCCCCTCTTCATCCTCAACCCCCTCCTCAACCTCCCTCCTCAACCTCAACCCCCCATCCTCAACCCCCTCCTCAACCTCCCTCCTCATCCTCAACCCCCCTCATTCTAAACCCCCCTCCTCATTCTAAACCCCCTCCTCATTTTACCCCTCTAAATTCTCTCCCTTTCCCCCCTGCTGCCGGCACTGGGGAGCTACAGTTCATTGAGGGAACCATGAATGCCAACATGTACTGTGACATACTGAAGCAGAGCATGATCCCCTTCCTTCAGAGACTAGGTCGCAGGGCAGTATTCCAACATGATAACGACCCCAAACACACCTCCAAGATGACCACTGCCTTGCTATAGAAGCTGAAGGTAAAGGTGATGGACTGGCCAAGCATGTCTCCAGACCTAAACCCTATTGAGCATCTGTGGGGCATCCTCCAATGGAAGGTGTCGGAGTGCAAGGTCTCTAACATTCACCAGCTCTGTGATGTCATTATGGAGGAGTGGAAGAGGACTCCAGTGGCAACTTGTGAAGCTCTGGTGAACTCCATGCGCATGCCGGTTAAGGCAGTGCTGGAAAATAATGGTGGCCACACAAAATATTGACAGTTTGGCCCCAATTTGTACATTTCCACTTAGGGGTGTACTCACTTCTGTTGCCAATGGTTTAGACATGTTCCTCACAAGGCCCGTAAAGTCGATGGTGGGGTCAGGCTTGCAATGAGCACTGAAGGCACTCATTGCAAGGCTCGGCAAGTTACAGGGGGTAGAGCCTTGCATTTTGTGGCAAACAGCATTGTTAGCCTTCAGATTTTATTGCTGTCATTTTTGACGTTCAAGTCGTTAGTATGTATATATATATATATATATATATATATATATATATATATATATTTTTTTTTTTTTGTGGGTGGAGTTGTGTGATGACCCCGAGGTGAGGGGCGATGTACATCCCAAGATTCTCCCTCTAGGTCATGCCTTTTGTGTTCAATCTCACAGTGCTCAGCAGAACACCTTCTAGGAGAACTCAGGACCTCACAGGTTGCAATCTCAGCCCTAAGGTTACTGACTTATTAAAAATAATAAACTCTTTTTCATCTCTTTGGTTAGGATTAGAACATACAAGAAATAGACTAAGACATCCCGTTGCTTAGAATGTCAAACTCAGACTGAGACTGCCAGTTTATTATTTTTTCCAAAGATATTTTCCACAGCACCCAAAGAATTCAACCACACCCCACACCTTCCTCCCTCGACATTCCTTCCTCTGAGATATCTGATCTGATATGCTACTGTTGTCAATAGGTAGAATAGGGCTAGATTTCTTTTTGTATCCAGATCTTTTTCTACAACCCCAGAGAGGCAATAAACTAACTTCAACCCTTTTGACTATCTGCCCACACACCCAATAATGTTCCCAATTCTACATCCGCACCAGAGGTTTCTGCTCAATGTACCAACCCCCCCCCCCCCACTGCCCCCTGACAGCAGAAACATTCCAGGGGGTAATTAACTGCAACCTCGGAAGTGACGTATCATATTATGTCCTAGAGCCTACTTCTGAGCGCATCTACATTCTTTAAACTTTATACAATTACCCAAATCATCCTACTAAATCAGATAGCTATTGTAAACCTTACTAGATACTTTGGTACTTTTTATAGCTGCTTGGCATAACAGTGTCATGTTCTAACCGTAGCCTGAACACTAAACATAATATAAACAATTCTTAGGAGGCCCCAATACTCACAGGACATGCTCTGTGGGGATCTGTGTAATGGATCTGAGGCCTAACATTTCACAGGTTATTAGAGTCATAACAAAATAGTCCATGATCGAACAAAATAATCTTTGCGTTCACTTACTAAGTTCCTCTTAGGGCCCACCCAGTCCATAGTCCTCAAAAGTCCAGTGGTGGGCCCTCCTGGGCATTACAGGTTCTTTACCTATAGGTAAGACACGTTACGCATACATTATTAGTCCCCCATTAGCAATATGCAGCAGTACTTCTTTTAATAATAAGAATACATAAATTGCTATTAGAATTATGCATTTGTATAACTCAATATATATTCATACATGCAATGCAGTATAAAACTGCAATTACTTTTAGAACAATGTAAGTCAGACTGGCAAAATAACATTTTGTTACATTCTGAAATATTTCATAGCGAGACTTGTGACTTGTGACTAGTGAATTAAAAAATAAATGTATGTCCTTGATTCAGAGAAAGAAAAAGGATGGAAAGGTAGCTTCTGTGGTAAATTGTATAGAGTACAGATTTTCAGCTCTTCTTCTCTAGTCATTATTGATTCAGTATGACAGAAACAATGTATTTTGTATGCTTCCCAAGATAAACAATGTAATTCATGGCAAGATAAACATCCAGTGATTTCCTGTTACGACTTATATCTCCTTGACCCAAACACCACAGAACTTCCCTAAGCATCTAAACACAATGTTAATGTTATTCATACACAGGCCACTAAATGCTGTGTTCTTGTACCTTCTATTTCCAGAGATTCCATATTTTCCAGTGTCTAATATGAGTAACATCTCAACTCTATGGTTATCAGAACTATATCTTGAAATACATTGCATAAAATATTTTCTATAGTTGTCATATGGTATCAAAGTTTAGAGTATTTCATTTTATATGCTTTAAAATTTCAAACAGCTGCAGATTTAAATGCTGTAATATTTTTTTTTCTTTATAAAAACAAGTTTTAGAATAGCATAATTAAAGCAGTTAATTCATTCCAATTTATCAGCCCACCATATAATTATGAAATCTTTCCTTCATGTAATAGATGTGCTGACATTTTTCACTGCAGCAATTTCTCTTTATGTAAAAAAAAATATTTTAATAATGACAGTAATATCAATAACAGTTTTGCTAATAGCAACATATACAGTTCCTTGCAAAAGTATTCATACCACCTTGACTTTTTACCTATCTTGTTACATTACAGCCTTTAATTCAATGTTTTGTTAATCTGAATTGTATGTGATGGATCAGAACACAAAAGTCTAAGTTGGTGAAGTGAAATGAGAAAAATATATACATAAAACTATTTTTTAGAAATAGGAAACAGAAAATTGCATGTGCGTATGTATACAACCCCCTTTGTTATGAAGCCCATAAAAAGCTCTGATGCTACCAATTACCTTCAGAAGTCACATAATTAGTGAAATGATGTCCACCTGTGTGCAATCTAAGTGTCACATGATCTGTCATTACATATACACACCTTTTTTGAAAGGCCCCAGAGGCTGCAACACCTAAGCAAGAGGCACAACTAACCAAACACTGCCATGAAGAACAAGGAACTCTCCAAACAAGTAAGGGACAGTGTTGTTGAGAAGTACAAGTCACAGTTGGGTTATAAAAAAAATATCCAAATCTTTGATGATCCCCAGGAGCATCAAATTCATCATAACCAAATGGAAAGAACATGGCACAACAGCAAACCTGCCAAGAGATGGCTGCCCACCAAAACTCACGGACCGTGCAAGGAGGGCATTAATCAGAGAGGCAGCACAGAGACCTAAGGGAACCTTGGAGGAGCTGCAGAGTTCCACAGCAGAGACTGGAGTATCTGTACATAGGACGACAATAAGCTGTATGCTCCATAGAGTTGGGCTTTATGGCAGAGTGTCCAGAAGAAAGCCATTACTTTCAGCAAAAAACAAAATGGCACGTTTTGAGTTTGCGAAAAGGCATTTGGGAGACTCCCAAAATGTATGGAGAAAGGTGCTCTGGTCTAATGAGACAAAAATGTTACTTTTCAGCCATCAAAGAAAATGCTATGTCTGGCGCAAACCCAACACATCACCCAAAGAACACCATCCCCACAGTGAAACATGGTGGTGGCAGCATCATGCTGTGGGATGTTTTTCAGCAGCAGGCACTGGGAAACTGGTCAGAGTTGAGGGAAAGATGGATGGTGCTAAATACAGGGATATTCTTGAGCAAAACCTCTACCACTCTGTGCGTGATTTGAGGCTAGGACGGAGGTTCACCTTCCAGCAGGACAATGACCCCAAACACACTGCTAAAGCAACACTTGAGTGGTTTAAGGAGAAACATGTAAATGTGTTGGAATGGCCTAGTCAAAGCCCAGACCTCAATCCAATAGAAAATCTGTGGTCAGACTAAAAGATTGCTATTCACAAGCGCAGTGTTGCAAGGTGGAATGGGCAAAAGTCCCAGTGGTAAGATGTGGCAAGCTCATAGAGACTTATCCAAAGAAAATTGGAGCTGATTGCCACAAAGGGTGGCTCTACAATCTATTTTGTCCTATTTGTTGTTTGCTTCACAATAAAAAAATAAAAAAATCATCTTCAAAGTTGTGGGCATATTCTGTAAATTAAATGATGCAAATCCCTTTAAACAATCCATGTTAATTCCAGGTTGTGAGGCAACAAAACACGAAAAATGCCAAGGGGGGTGAATACTTTTGCAAGGCACTGTACATTATCACCATCTATCTCCCACCCATATAAATTAAACTCTTGTCCAAATTGCTTGTCCTATCTATCTACTTGCATGGTAATTTACCTCATTCAATTGCGATTTGGCCAATTGAATAGGGCTCCATATAAGCACAGAACATATTTTCTATAGATGTTTTTAGTTAGTGAAGACCTTACTTTTGGATAGAAGTTCACTAACTAAAAACTTCTGTAAAAAAAAGATGTTCTGTGCTTATATGGAGCCCTATTTAATTGGCCAAATCGCAATTGAATGAGGACCAAAGTATTTGCATATATTTATCCCTTCCATAAAACAGACTCCTCTCCAGAGCTGTCAATTTGCCCAGCCCCTCTCTTCCCTGGATTTATTCCCCTGACCGCTCAAGATGTTGTTTCCCAAATGGCTTCCCAAGCTTCTTTATCTCTGGTTATCCCACAATGGCCTTTCCCACTGTTAGTGTCATTTCACTTCTCTAAACTTATTTTGTCCACATAATTCACTACCGATCCAGTATGAAATTCTTATGGAACCAAACTGATATCTAAGCCATTGCTAGCCAGCCTTTCCCCACAAATTATTTTTCGAATACAATACCAATCAAGTACATTTTTCACCTTTGTTCACTAAAACTAATTGCCTACCTAAAACAACAATACCCTTGTCTGATGCATAATTTTTTTACCCCCACCTCTATCATATTTATTACCCATACCCTCATCTAATCAAATTCTGTGTCACCACATAAATAAAATGTTGTTGTCCTCTCACATAATCAGTAAGTATACCACAGATCCGAAACAATGGACAACAGCAGACCAAGGAGGATGCACACAGAGAGAGCTCCTGTGATCTAGCTTTAAATCCAGCTCTATCTGCCAAGGGGAGAAACAATCAGACAAATAATGATTTCCCAGTAAACCTCTGCTACTATATTCATCATTAAGAGTCTTGGGGCCTCATTCTATTATCGGTCGTAGGAGATGCGGGGCCGCAAGGACCGGCCACAAGCTATTTGCCTATTCTATTCCCTTCCGGCCGGGGACTCCGGCAGGCTTGCGGCCAGCGCCTTGTTATCCCTTGCGGCCGCACGCGCCGGAGGAAAGCCTTTGATCTTAAACGGCCGCAAGAAAATCCTGGTTGCTATTCAATTGCTCAGGGAACCCTCTCTGCAAGGCTAAAACCGAGCCGCAGCTTACTTGCAGCAAAAAGGTCCCGCAGGCACACAAATAAGCACATAATAAATCCATCCTGCACTCTGAGGAGACTATAAAGTGATTGTAGGTGTTAGCATTCATAGCACAACATTCCCCTACACTCAAATCCGTAAATAATTTTTTTTTAAATTTATGTCAAATATCCATGGAAAAAGTCCAGAGGGCTTTGAGCACCTCAGACCCGCCCACGCTGCGGCCGGAAAATAAACAGTTAATGAAATCTCGGATTTGGGCTGATGTGCAAGCTTGAGAGGGGGTTGCTATTAATCCTCATGTCCCCCATTATGATCCCTAGCATTTACAGAGCTTTACAGTGCCGTCTTGAATTTATTTTTGCTTTTAAAGATTTCTGAGCTTACGGCCGGTTGCAAGATATACGGCCGGCCGTAAGGGGATATCCTTGCGGCGCCGTCTGTTTGAATTGCAAGGTAACGGGAGCCCCGCAAGGAATCGCAGCTTTGCGGCCGATTTACGGCCAATAATAGAATGAGGGCCTTGCTCTTTTATCAGCCTGCAGCTACCACAACAACCAACAGGACTTGTCTGCATGCAAAAACATCAAAAAATCTAAAACATATTATCATATCTTTAACAGAAAAAACTTAAAATCCAAAAATTCATAAAGGGCACTGCTTCTCAACATTAACAGCCTTATTAAATTGTGATTCTGTAAATTTAAAAGAGCTCTATTTAAGCACACAGCATATTTTATTTACAGAAGTTTTTAGTTAGTGAAGACCTTGCTTTTGGATAGAAGTTCACTAACTAAAAACTTTGGAAAAAAGAATATGCTGTGTGCTTAAATAGAGCCATTTTAAATTTACTGAATCGCAATTTAATAAGGCTGTAAATCTCTCCTGCACAAATAATCTAATGATGCAATAATTGAGAATTTAATAAGGGCAATACATTCTGGGCCAAAGAATAACAGACATTAACAACATTTACAATTTGTTTAAATGTGTATCTAAGTTTCCCCATTTTGCCTTTTTCTAATCTAACACATGCTGCTTATATCAGAAACACACATTACATGGAGTTATTCTATACACACCCAGAAGTATTTTATAAAAAAAAATATATATACATTTTCCATTCTCTTACAGAGGCACAGTGTACCTATCAGCAGAAATACTGAATTTAGGTACGGATTTTAACCATTAACAAACCTTCATTCCAACAGCAGCACAGTGCAGAAATCTACAGAGCTCCTCCTTGCTTCCTTGTGCAGGGTACGACACATCTCATGATGCCTTCCTGCACAAACTGCAATCACAAAGTGATACAATGTATTAACTGCCTTTGATAGGCCAACATGAATTATGAATGTTATGCTAATCTAGAAAATATTTCTATGGGTGTTAACTGCTTGCAAACTCAAGAGATTTAGCAAACTTTTTTGTAAGTTTAATAATGTTTATTTTGGTATTTTGGATTGCAAAATATTGTCATACCCTACTAATTCTCCTTTATCAGATGCATTCATAATCCATGAAACCTAAATATGCCTTTAACCCTTAACACCAAAAAAGATCACACACTAAAATGCTGCTCAATAAAATTAACAGAGTCAAGACCAAACTAATAGACTCCCCCAGGATCTAGTGAAACATTCAAATACCTGGCTATGTCACTTCTTTTTTGATAAGGGGAATAAACCAAGTAGGTACTTGGCACACAAACTGAAGAGCTTTCTTTATCACACAAAATTCTTTAAAATAAGAACTAAAAGAATTATAATTGTGCTCGACCCATCAATTATCAAAAAAAAAGTTCACTCAATTGTATGAGCAATTATACACATCAACAAATAACCCAAAACCATAGACTATCCAAAAGCATCTGCACAAATGCAAACTTCCACACTTAACACGTTGATACCTTAAACCCTCCTATAACCCTGTGGAAATTAAATGCAAAGGTGGAGTGGAAAAAGCTCACAATCCTTTCAGTAGAACCTACTACAAACACACAGATCATCTTACTGACACACCTACCCTGCGCTATGCCTAAGTTGGGGAAACACACCCAACATCCTATTCCACTGTGGAAATTAAACACACTATTTCTATCCTGAATTTATGAAAATCCAAAATGGATTTACCGCCTTATATTATAAAATTTTTTTGACACAATAACCTCATATTTATGTACACTTTTTTTTCTTCTATCCTGGCTGGCAATTCAATTCCACCAGAACTCACACAGGTCAACATGAGATATTTTTTTTTTTTTTTTTTTAAATTGATTTTTATTAGACAGGTCAGACAACATAGTCCAGCAAAAACATTTGTGATGGTAAGTAGAAATTAACAATAAACGTGTTTCACATATCTGGTTTCTAGTATGTCATCTGCCTGTCCAAAACTCCTCTCTTTTTCCGTTTTTCTGGAAATATAATAGCTGGTATTAGCTTTCAATTAACTTAATACTAATAAAAAAAAAAAAAAACTATATGTAATAAAGTCCCATAACTATGGGAATTTTTTTTTTATGAACTTGGATTCCTGACCATCTGTTGTCTTGAGCTTGGTTGGTTTCCACTAATATGTTGCGAACTCTGTGTTTAGGTTACTGTATGAGGCTAATGGTGTTGGGTAAGTTAAGACAACTCCTGATATGGTTCCCTTAATAGCTCCTTTGGAGGGAAAAAGTGTCACTCACCCTATTCATCTGCCTCGTCTTGTCTCCCAGGCGGCCCAGCAGGAGGCCCAGCGTTTGTAGTTATGGTCAACCTCAGCGGACAAAATGCTCATGGACCGAACAAACTCAATTTTGTTTAAGACTACTTCAAACAATGGGGTGGGTGATTTCCAATGGGCGGCTACTACTATCCTAACTGCTAAGAAAATTTGGTTGGTTAGGAATTGTTCTGAGTTGGACATCCCTTCTACCGGTAAACCCAGAATGGCCTCTTCTGGTCTCATGGGATAGTTTTGACCCCATAAATTCTCCAGGGTTTTGTAAGTGTCCACCCAGGTATGTCTAATCATAGGGCATTCCCATAGTTTATGGATTAGAGTCCCTTTCTGGTTGCAGCCCCTTTTGCAGGTGTCGCTAATCGTCTGGTTTCCTATGTGCATTCTTACTGGAGTTAAGTACCACCTCATGATAACTTTATAGGCGTTTTCCTTCATAATTACGTTAAGTGATGTGATTTTTGCTTGTTTCCGAATGCTGTTCCATTGGTCTCTGTCTAATTGTATGTTGAGGTCAGTTTCCCATGCTGACTCATAGTGTAATTTAGGGGGCGTGAGTAACTCGCTTAAATGGTTGTATATTATGGAGATGTTCCCTTTCCCTCCCGGGAATTTAATGCAACATTTTTCGAATAATGATGTATTTTGCCCTCCTTTATTCTTAGTGATGTGAATTAATCTTTGATTTATAGCGAGTAGGTTAAGCCATTCCCCCGGAGGTAGTAGTTTGTCCTCTAAGAAGGCGGTGGTGGACCATTTTTGGTTAACAACCGGTAAATCTGCCGCTATTGAGCAATTATTATCAATCCACCATCTGTATTGAGCATTAGAGTTTATTTTGGGGTTAGTTGACAGTGGCCATAAGGGCCTGAGCCCTGACTCTGGGCCAAGTAGCCTGTTCCTCTTATTTATATCCTTCCATAAGTTGAGTGCCTCACACTGGATGGGATTGATTGGGGTAACTTGAAGCCCTGCTGAGTTGAGAGCCATAGTAATTGGCGCATGATTAAATCATTGGACCCTAGTATGTGTTTTTCTAATTGAACCCATACCGGGGGGGAGTCCTTGATATACCACTTTACTAGTTGTGCTAATCTAGCTGCTTTAAAGTACCTGGAAATGTCTGGAAATCCAAGCCCACCATCCCTCTTGTTCACAGTGGTTGTTTCTCTGTTAATTCTAGGTTTTTTGTTGTTCCACAGAAAACTCATTAATAATTTTTGTATTTTTTTCAGGTCTATCGCTAATATCGAGATAGGAATAGTTCTAAACAGGTAGAGCAGTTTGGGGAGTATGTTCATTTTGACGGCATGTAGCTTTCCTAACCACGAAATCTTTAGTTCTGACCACCTGTGTAGGTCTCTAGTTAGTTGTTTAATGAGGGTTGGGTAGTTTGCTTCATATAGGGTCTTAGTTGATTTTGTTATTTGTATGCCTAGGTAGTTGATAGAATTCGGGGCCCATTTTATTGGGAAGTTATTGGCCAGTAGTTTTTCCGTGGAGGGAGGAAGTGATATATTAAGGGCTATGCTTTTACTTGTGTTAATTTTGAAACCTGACAGTGGGCCAAACCTAGACAGAAGTTTGAATAGATTGGGGAGACTGATCAGGGGATTGGATATTGTTAGCAGGATGTCATCAGCAAAAAGCCTTATTTTATGATCTATCGTGCCGACTCGTATACCCGATATGTCCGTGTGCTGACGAATGGCAATTGCTAGGGGCTCTATACTAAGGGCGAATAACAGTGGTGATAAAGGGCACCCCTGTCTTGTCCCTCTCGTGATGTGGAATTTTAGTGAGTTGTGTCCTTGGTATGTAACCAGCGCAGTCGGTTCTGAATATAATGATGTTATGCTTCGTAGAAAACCCTCCGGAATTCCGAATTTGTTTAGTGTGGCTTCCATAAATGTCCAATCTAACCTATCAAATGCCTTCTCGGCATCAAGTGCCAACACCATTGCGCGCCCTCCATCACTTTTGGTTATGTCAATAAGGTCAATTATTTTTCTGGTGTTGTCTGGCGCTTCTCTCCCCTTAATGAACCCTACCTGGTCCGGATGTATCACTTCAGGTAACAAGTTCGCTAGTCTGGACGCTAAGATTTTGGTGTATAATTTTAAATCTGTGTTGATCAGAGATATTGGTCTATAGCTAGCACATTGGGCTGGATCTTTGCCCGGTTTAGGAACATGAGATATTTTTTATATTGGCTGAAAGACTAAATATATTTCTACTATCACTAATCCAGCTGAATCATAATATCCGCAAAATCCTGAACATTATACACTACGCTAGAAAATCTAATACAACAACAAGCCTTTTATCTTTAGACTTGGAGAAAAACGTTCGACTCCATGGGGTGGACCTACCTATTTGAGACATTGCAACATGTGGGCATCAACATCCCATTTCTGAATGCTTTTTACTATTATTAGTATTATTATTATTATCATTAATTTTAAAGTGCCAACATATTCCATAGCACTGAACAAGGGTTAAGAACAAGGTAAAACCAAAAATATACATTGCAAGAGTGGAGAGCCCATTCTGCCAGGCCCTGTCTGCCAAGATGACATTGTCATTCAGAGGGGAACTAGACAGGGATGCCCCCTATTGTCCGCATTTTTTGCAATAGCCATCAGCCATTGAACCACTGCAATCAAGGAGCACAGCGATAAATGTGGCCTGGTGGGGGTTCAGACTGAATACAATGTCAGTTTATTTGCCCACAATGTCATGATGACCATCACTTGACTACGTTACCTAACCTATTTGAGCTTGTGACAACCTTTGCCTACCTGTCAGGACTTAAAATCAATGCAGACAGAAGCAATTACTCTAACAATACTTCCCGCAATGCTTAAACTGATACAAATTTTCTTTGTCTTTCAATTGTACCCTAAGTTTATTAAATATCTGGGGCTGAAAAGCCTAACCAGGGTGGGGGAACTATACCAGGTAAACTTTTACCATAACCAGACTAACACAATACATAATTTACTACTCCTTGGGAGAATAGCAATGGATAAATGAACTGTACCTCTTTCAGGTTCTCCCAAACAAAACTAAACATAGCTAGACTACTAAAATATGTTGTTTTTTTTGCTTTTTATGGAGACACTCACATCTTAGGGCAAATAGGAAAATCATGTATACACATAGATATGAGGGAGGCTTCCCAGTACCAAATTTAAAAACATACCTTGAGGCTGCCCAAATGAACCAACTACAGCCCTGACATTGCTCAACAGATAGTCCAGACTCAGCATCAGTGGAAAATCAAAAGCTTCCCTGGAAAAATATCCATAATGTGGTTTTTGAACCTTTGTCCACTGACAAAGAAATGATCAGTCTATAATTTTAATGGTAGGTGTGTTTTAACAGTGAGAGACAGAATAACAAAAAAACAAAACAAAAAGAAAAACGCATGTTGAAAAAGTTATAAATTGATTTGCAGGTCAATGAGTGAAATAAGTATTTGATTCCCGATCAATCAGCAAGACTTTTGGCTCCCAGGTGTCTTTTATACAGGTAACGAGCTGAGATTAGGAACACTCGCTTAAAGGGAGTTCTCCTAATCTCAGCTTGTTACCTGTATAAAAGACACCTGTCCACAGAAGCAATCAATCATTAAGATTCCAAACTCTCCACCATGGCCAAGACCAAAGAGTTGTCCAAGAATATCAGGCACAAGATTGTAGACCTACACAAGGCTGGAATGGGCTACAAGACCATCACCAAGCAGCTTGGTGAGTAGGTGACAACAGTTGGTCCGATTATTTGCAAATGGAAGAAACACAAAATAAATCAGTTTCCCTTGGACTGGTGCTCCATGCAAGATCTCAACACGTGGAGTTTCAATGATCATGAGAACGGTGAGGAATCAGTCCAGGTCTTCACAAGAGGATCTTGTTAATGATTTCAAGGCAGTTGGGACCATAGCCACCAAGAAAAGAATTGCATTACGCTGTGAAGGACTGAAATCCTGAGGTGCCCGAAAGGTCCCCCTGCTCAAGAAAGCACATGTACAGACCTGTTTGGAGTTTGCTAATGAACATCTGAATGATTCAGAGGAGAACTGGGTAAAAATGTTGTGGTCAGATTAGATCAAAATCGAGCTCTTTGGCATCAACTCAACTCACCATGTTTAGAGGAGGAGGAATGCTGCCTATGACTCCAAGAACATCATCCCCACCTTCAAACATGGAGGTGGAAACATTATGCTTTGGGGGTGTTTTACTGCTAAGGGGACAGTACCGCACCACTAAGGGGACAACTGCACCACATAAAAGGGATGATGGACAGGGCCATGTACCTTCAAATCTTGGGTGAGAACCTCCTTCCCTCAGCCAGGGCATTGAAAATGGGTCGTGGATGGGTATTCTAGCATTACAATGACCTAAAACACACAGCTAAGGCAACAAAGGAGTGGCTCAAGAAGAATCACATTAAGGTCCTGGAGTGGCCTAGCCAGTCTCCAGACATTAATCCCATAGAAAATCTGTGGAGGGAGCTGAAGGTTTGAGTTGCCAAACATCAGCCTTGAAAACAATGACTTGTGGAGAGGATCTGCAACGAGGAGTGAGACAAAATCCCTCCTGAGATGTGTGCAAACCTGGTGGCCAACTACATGAAACGTCTGACCTCTGTGATTGCCAACAAGGGTTTTGGCTTTTCTTTTTTTTTTTGTTATTCTGTCTCTCACTGTTAAAATACACCTACCATTAAAATTATAGACTGGTCATTTCTTTGTCACTGGACAAACGTTCAAAATCAGCAGGAGATCAAATACTTTTTTCCTTCACTGTATGCCAAACACCTATGCTACATGACCTACACTTCCCACCAGGTAATAATATAGGACAGTTTAAACCATGGATAGACAACGAGAATATGTAATTTCCTTTACAGGGGCAACCTAATCCCTTTTTAAAGACTGTTGAACCACACAGTTGTAAGAGCTAAGGATTATTATACATACCCCCCTCACATTTTTGTAAATATTTTATTATATATTTTCATGTGACAACACTGAAGAAATGACACTCTGCTACAATGTAAAGTAAGTGTACAGCCTGTATAACAGTGAAAATTTGCTGTCAACATAACTCAGCACACAGCCATTAATGTCTAAACCGTTGGCAACAAAAGTGAGTACACCCCTAAGTGGAAATGTCCAAAGTGTGGCCACCGTTATTTTCCAGCACTGCATTAACCCTCATGGGCATGGAGTTTACCAGAGCTTCACAGGTTGCCAGTGGAGTCCTCTTCACTCCTCCATCTTGACATCACAGAGCTGTAGGATGTTAGAGACCATTCACTCCCCCAATTTCCGTTTGAGGATGCCTCCTGGATGCTCAATAGGGTTTACAGGTAGGTCTGCTTGGCCAGTCCATCACCTTTACCTTCAGCTTCTTTATCCAGGCAGTGGTCGTCTTAGAGGTGTGTTTGGGGTCATTATCATGTTGGAATATTGCCCTGTGGCCCAGTCTCTGAAGGGAGTGGATCATGCTCTTCTTCTGTTGTCACAGTACATGTTGGCATTCATGGTTCCCACAATGAACTGTAGCTCCTGAGTGCCGACAGCAGATCTGATAAGAAACGAAAATAGAAGAAGGGAGGGTAGGAGAAGGTGCACCAACACCTAGTGCAGATAATTTCAACGCATTGATAATTGGAATATTGGAGTTCTCAACTCTCACCTGGGACAACCTCAAAGAGTTATGAGGTATTTCAAAGCAAAGGTATATTATACAGGGGAAAATCCCAAGTGGTATGATGGTCAAGTCTTCTTTCCAGTTATAGAAAAAGTAGTGAAGTGGTTCTTGGTTTGTTAGTCACTTATGATCAAATCGATACATGTTTAAAAAGCTTACTCTTAGTAGAAATAAGTGATATGGAAGCAAAAAGATGATAATGATTCCAATAAAAACAGTTTTATTTCTACAAAGCTTTTTACATAAAATTACAAATTGTAAAATCATTTCTGTGAGTCATAGTGCGACTAAAGAATATGTGTATGCAGTCCAGCCAAAAACAGCATTTTTTTGATGTTACAAATAGTTATTTATATTATGACAATCATACATGCTCTTCAGTATCTTATTCCCTGAAAGAAAGCACATATTTATATATTTTTGCTTAAAAAACGAAAATAAAATTCTACATAAACATACTGACTGACATATGGGAACCCCCTGCCTAGCCCTGTGCAGCTTATCTGCTACAGGTGAAAAACAAGACACAGCGCTGTCTTCTGGTAGGAACTCAAACTCCTTTTTTACTGTGCACTCCAGACTCTCTCTCTCAGGTTTCTGGTATTCGGCAGGACCTGGTATACGCAGCTCCAGGAGACAAGTTCAGCACTAATCCACAGATTCTGACAAGCAGCTCACCCTCTCCCTGGCAGGGGCTCCCTAGACTTTAAATAGTGTAGCTCCTGGACCGGGTGCAGTTCATTGTTTTAACTCCCTGAGTGCCGGACACAATAGTTCATGTCACAGTATAATAATATTAATCATAGCAATTTTAAACAGAAAAAGCGAACAAAAGAAAACCAAACATGGATATAAACATCACCATTTAAAACAATATTAATAACAATAATAATGATGAATAGAAATCATAATAATTATAATAGACTTCTAAAAGTGACATGAAAAAGACATAACTGCATGGATAATGAATATGTGCATTTGTCTTCTAGATGGAGATGAATCAAAGTATAGATACAATAAAAATGGATACTTATGTGAAAATTGAATTCAAACATTGTATTTAATTAAAACCTTAAACATTAATTCTTAAATAATAAATTAATGACCACAGGAGGTGTATATAGAAATGGTACAATGTGAAGTGGATGGCTAGCCAAATAAGGGTACATAAAGTTGTTAATCACTAAACTCGTTAGCTGGGGTGTAGAGACACGTTAATGTCTCAAGCCAAAGAAAGTGGTATACCAGGAAAGAAGCACAGTTCTTGGAGGTTGGATTCCCTAAACGGGCAATAATTTACCATCTGCCCAAGGTGCATAAGAATCAAAGTAATTCACCAGGCAGACACATCATCTCAGGGATTGGTCCCTCACCAAAAAGCTGTCCGATTATGTGGACCAGTTCCTTAAGCCTATGGTAGCAAATGTAAGATCTTAAATTAGAGACACACCTCATGTATTAAAGACCATGAAGTCTCTGACCTGGAACAGTTCTTACCACTGGATGACATTGGACGTAACATCCTTATACACATCCATTCCCCATGATTTAGGAGCGACAGCATCCAAAAGATGGCTGGATATGGAAGGACAGATGGATCCCATTCAGTCTGAAATAATTATAGATGCTATTCTATTAATCCTTAATCATAATTATTTTCTATTCAAGGGCAAGTATTTTTTACAAAAAACAGCCTCAGCAATGGGGACAAAATTTGCCCCAAGTTTTGCCAATCTCTACATGGTGGTTGTTTGAGGACATGTTCATTTGGGACAACAACCCATACAGATCTAACATAATTTACTGGAGGAGGTTCATTGATGACATCATTGTCATCTGGCAAGAAAAAGCTGAAGGAGACAAGGATTCATTCCTTAAATACGTCAACAACATTAACATGAATCTTCAGTTCACTATAAACTACGATAAGGTGTCCATTCCCTTTCTCAATATAATCCTTGAAGGGAGAGATAATAAAATAATCACAGACACCAACGGATACCTACACGCGATGAGTGGCCACAATCTTCTTTGGATCAAAAACATTCCATCAGGACAGTTCCGAAGAGTCCATAGAAATTGCACAGATACACAGGACTATGACCGCGAAAGTGAGGTTCTTGTCCAGAAGTTTTTAGAAAAAGGCTATAAGGCCCATATTGTCCAAGGAGCACAAATACATTCTTGAGAACTCAACAGAACAGAGCTTATCCAAAAGAAAGTCAAGAAAACAGATCAACGAACAACTAATCAATGCAAATTCCTCACACGATACAATAGAGCCGCTCAATCGATTAGAACTAGCATCCGTAAATTCTGGCCTATAATTATGGAATTCTAATACTTATAAGATTCTAATTCACTCTCTTATCATTTCTCGTCTTGACTATTGCAACTCGCTCCTTGTTGGCCTGCCCATCACTCGCCTCTCCCCACTTCAATCTATAATAAATGCCTCCGCCAGACTCATCTTCAGTACACATCGTTCAGTATCGGCAGCTCCTCTTTGTCAATCACTCCACTGGCTTCCCTTAGCCTCCAGAATAAAGTTTAAAATCTTGACCCTAACTTATAAAGCCCTCAACAACAGCGCACCCCCATACATCTCTGCTCTCATCTCCAAATACTCCCCCACACGCCCTCTTCGTTCTGCTAACAACCTTCTTCTTTCTACCACTCTTGTCACCTCCTCTCACTCCCGCCTCCAGGACTTTTCTCGCACTGCCCCTATTCTCTGGAACTCCTTGCCTCGCTTCACCAGACTATCCTCCTGCCTGAAATCCTTCAAAACATCAATAAAAACGCACCTCTTTAAAGAAGCCTATAACCTTCCTCCCTAACATGCTCAGCACTGCTCAGCACTACTCTCTCCCTACTGTACCACATACAAACTTTAACCTTTAGATTGTAAGTCTGCGAGTTTCAATCCTGCGCAGTGCTTTAGGGAAAGCGCTATGGACACTGGACTCCAAGCTCAAAGACAGGGCCATACACTCTTTGCAATGTATGAATCTTTAACTTGTCATTGCCTGTAGCTTAACTTATGTATAGCGCTACGGAATATGTTGGCGCGTTACAAATAAACGATAATAATAATAATAATGGAAGATGGGATTTTAAAAGAAGTTCTACCTGAAAAACCTATAGTCACATTAAAAGAAATCTGAACCTAAAGAATATCCTTGCACCAAGTGAACTGCAATCAACAGTGAAGAAAACCAATGGACTTTTGTGCCCTCTGGGGTGTGCGTTTAAATGTGGAACTAAGGGATGCAGAACTTGCACCCACCTAAAGAGAAAAAATAAAAACAAGATCCAATCCACATCTGAAAAGAAATACTTAAGATTCGGGATCTAACCAACTGTAAAACTGTATATACCGTATATGTCATCACATGGTTTTGTGGGCTCCAGCATGTGGGGAGAACCAAAAGATCCCTAAAGACAAGATTTAGGGAACATCTATATAATGTTAATAAAGGAATTCTAACCAACGGATTATCTGCACATATGAATATACAACATAACAAAACCATCAAAGGAGTCACCATACAAGCAGTTGAACATACCAAACAGGCAAAGAGAGGTGGAGATAGAATGTTGAGACTAAGACAAGTGGAGACCAGATGGATGCACAAACTTGGAACGTTAGAACCAGAGGGTCTCAACTGGGGCATGACTTGGCTGCATTTTATCTATGTGACCTTCCTTACATGTTATTTACATATGTTACCTCAATGCAAGTCCATCTAGCGCCGTCCATGAGATACATATTCTACCAGCCTAGTCAATGTGTTTTAGCATATACACAACACATATTAGTAATTCATATTTACATATATTTATTCTTTATTTTTATATTTTATTAAAATCGGATTAGATTGTTATTCTATTATATCTAAACCAATGCATTATGCATATTTTATCATGTATACTATTTTTCTATATATCAATTACACTTATCTTTCCTTTCCACTCATAACTGCCTGCACTGTAGCCCTTTCATTATATTCCACTTAGCAAATTTCACCAGGTAGCGTGGGATGCATATATTCAACACCACTATCTGTTACGCATGGGAGACTTACTCTGATCCCAGTGTAAATGCTGTAATTGGCTAAATGGTTTCCTGGGCAACCGAGATGCGCTCTGACATCATTACGACGCACATACTCATCGGCAGAAACGCTGATTGGGGATTTAAAAACATCTAAGTTGGCACCATTAACACTCAAAATAGAGTGCTATCTATGCCTGTTTGAACTTGCTCCCCAAGGTAAGTTTTGAAGTGGAAATATCAAGGGAATATACTATACCCCAGCTAACGAGTGTAGTTGTTAACATCTTTATGTACCCTTATTTGGCAAGCCATCCACTTCAATTAGCTAGTTCCATTTATGGTGTTATTCACATATGTTAGTACCTATCCCTCAACGCGTACCATTATCTATTTAACATCTACTTAATATGTTTTAAATAATGAATTTATTAAATATACGCTATGGGTCTTATTAAGTTGAATTTCATACTAGGACATATGCTTTTACATTTTGTATCTATGTTTATCAATTTTAACATTGTACCATTTCTGTCTATACCCCCTGTGGTCATTTATTTATTATTTAAGAATTCATGTTTAAGGTTTAAATTAAATACCATTTTTGAATTAAAATTTCACATAATAAGCCATTTTTATCCTATCTATACTTCGATTCATCTCCATATGGAAGACAAATATTTATCACCCATGCAATCATATCGTGCACTTTTAGAAGTCTATTATAATTATTATGTTCACTATTCATAAAACTATTATAGAAAAAATGGTGATCTATATTACTGGTATCCTAGGTGCTTAACACCCCTTATGATATGAAAAAATCACAGTTTTTTAATTATAGGACCTTGATATATGTCCCGCCCTTATTCATTATACAACAATCAACACTTTCAGCACATTAGATTACTTGGAGATTTCTATTTTCTATATTTACTTATTCACCGATTTAGTTTAGTTTAGCTCACATATATATACACGGTAACATATATTTTCTTAATAGTTCTAATAATTTTACATTCAACCACTCACTTTATTAGTAAATCCATTTTACATCACTTATTCACAACATCACACATTAACATGGGGAAATATGTTTTTTAGTGGCCATTTTGGTAGACTGCAATTTCTTTATATCTTGACATAAATTAATATGTCATCACTTCACATTCATGTGAAATAAAATATATATCTTTCTTTGGGAAATTTTATCCTCAAAGTCTATAATTTATCGATAGTATATGTAGACCTCTGAAATATTTGCACATTCCTTGTATTCTTGGTTCTCCTTTGTGCTATTTTGTGCTTATCTACACTAATTTGTACTCTTTGTCCAGGATTGTCTAAATAAAGTTCGGCAGGGGTTGAATGAGGGTTTTGACGTCATTACGTTGGCGTTCTGGTGCCGATTCAACCTCTGTTGAGACAAACAAAGCTGATCTAACTTTGAAGAACGTCATTACGTCATCACGCTACGTACCACTACGTCTCAACGTAATTGAATCTCGGAAGCGATTTTCAGGCCTTAAATAGGCCTAAAAAGCCAGTTAAAGTTAAAAGCCTTAGAGGAAGTCCCCGTGGAGGGACGAAACGGCCCGTTGGCAACCTCTTTTTCATTCTCATCTGAACCAAAGACTACTGAAAGCTAAGTTTAACACTTTTTTTAGTGTAACCTCATAGTGACTCTATTGTTTTACTCTTTTACTCTTTCACTCTACTATATTATGCTCTATCAATGGAGAGTTAATGGAGAGCTTTATTATTGAACAGCAAGTATACTGCTATTATTTTTTTGATACTGTTATACTGCTACATGTATTTTGCACTGATCCAGTAGCGTGATCTCTCCTTTATATAGATATTTGAGACATTGAAATAGAGCAATAAATAAGAGACTATAATGACTTTCAGTAAGACTTAAAACATCTATGGTATCAGATTTTTTCTATTGTATATTTGTTTTTATATATATGTATATAGATACACGTGATTTTATATATATTTTTTGGTAACAATCCTGTGATTATCAGTATATCCTGTATGCAACAGGAGAATCAGTATATTCTGATTAATGAGGATTGTGCATAATAAATCACGTAATGATCAAGGAATATGAAAATATTCCATAATTTATATACATCATAGATTATAGTATCTCTATACAGTCTATTTTACAAATTTTAAGAGGCGTAGTTTTCGGATCCAGAGTATCCAATTAAAGTTTTTTGTATATTTGTTGACTATTCATCATTATTATTGTTATTAAGATTGTTGGAAATGGTGATGTATATATCCATGTTTGGTTTTCTTTTGTTAGCGCTTTCTGTTTAAAATTGCTATGATTAATATTATTATACTGTGACATGAACTATTCAACTATCCCTGTGATAACATGTGTATATATACACACACATGTATATTTATATATATATATATATATATATATATTTATTTATATATATATATATATATATATATATATATATTTGCTTTCTTTCGGAGATAAGATCCTGATGAAGCGGCTAAGAGCGACGAAACTTATTTTCCTGATTGTCATAATAAGAACCTATTTAAGTACCTATTTGTAACCTCAAAAAAAGGTTGCAGTCACACTATCACTCACAGAAGTAATTTTATGTAAAAACCTTTGTAGAAATAAAATTGTTCATTGGAATCATTATCATCTATGTGCTTCCATATCACTTATTTCTACTAAAAGTAACCTTTACACATACATATATTTTTTTAACATTTATCTATTTTATCACAAATGACTAACATACAAAGAACCACTTCACTACTTTTTCTATACCTGTAAAGAAGACTTGACCATTATACCACTTGGGATATACACTGGATAATATATCTATGCTTTGAAAAACCTCATAACTCTATGAGGATGTCCCAGATGAGAGTCGAGAACTCCAATATTCCTTATTCTCTATTATCAATGTGTTGAATGATCTGCACTAGGTGTTGGTGCACCTTCTTCTACCATCCATTCTTCAATATGCAAAATGTTCTAACAATTTTAAAATAAATAAACACCATCCTTAATTTTTTAATTCTTTATTTAGTTTTGTTTTAATGATCACAGTTTTATGAGCTAATTCAGTTCTGTTGAAAGCCATGTTAATTAACTGCACAATTGATAATAATTGTCAGTGGAAGAGAAAGCCCCCAATAGGATAGCTCTACCCCTCTAGCTACAGACAATCTTTTATGAGACAAGCAAAGTCAGATAAATATAAGATTTGCTCTAAAATGCAATGTGCTCCTGTCTTGCATATCTGTTTGTTTGTTGCACACTACACATGTATGTGGTATATAAATTGCTGTTGCCTTTTAACTATTCAAGGGGAGGGTTTAATATTTTAATGTATTTTATAGGCATTTGACCAGTATGAGAGTACAGTCATGAACGATGCACATGGTTGACTCAGGGACCTACCCATGCAGTCAATAGAGTGGCTGGCACCCAAAGGCTTTAAGTGACATGTAATTTAAAATATCATATTTTAACAAAAAATGATTTGATGCATTAACAAAACTAAGTGAAACCTGTTTAAACATAACACAAAGTAACAGGAAATGCAGAGAGCATACTGTAGTCTGTAGAACTAATTTCCGGTTAGAGGGCAATTTCCCAAAAGAAGTTAAAAATCTAAGTACGTTTTTCATTTAAAAAAAGAAAACACACTGTGATATTAAGTTCAATCAGTATTATTTTCCATTCTCAGGAGAATGATAGGCTGAACCACACACTAAATGTATATGAGTAACTTAACAAAAAGAAAATCACACATACAATGAGACTCTGCCATGATTCTAAAAATGGATTCAATCAAAGCAACTAAATAGGTAAAAGTACCAGTGTTCCCTGAAGCTACATCACAAGAAAGCCAGGTCCCTGTCTGTTCTTATTTTCATCCAGTCATACCACCCATAGCAATGAATGTTTAGGCCCGAAGACTAATGCTGTTTTTAAACTCAATTAGTATTATTCATTTATTTCTATTGCCTGAAGAAAAAGCCTGTATACATGGTCTGAGCAACATGTAGCTATATAAAGTAAATACAGTCTGTTATAGTCTTTAAATTATATCACCTGTCACAACAAACATTTCGCTTTATAAATGTATCTGTACTGTTATTTTGCTGCTGGCGTTTACATCTTGTGTTAGCAGCCTGGAGTCTGCCCATTCAACTGTTATGGAATAAAATACAATCTTGCATTGCAAGATGTAATGATGAATGAAATAAAAGAATCCAAGTGATTTGACACTTTGGCAAACATTTGATGCATATTAGAGAAAGCATGTGCACTGATACATTGTGGGTATGTATTTTTCTTTGTTGCTTATGAAAGATGGTACTGTATTTTATAATGTACCACTGTGTTTATTATTTTTTAAATAGAGTTTCAAAACTGATAAAATATTTAACTGATATTGGGACTTGCCCCTGTCAGCCAGTGAGCTGTAATCTAGCATTCCCTGTTGGTTTCAACCAAGTTTAAACATGTTTTACTAAATATGGCCTCCATGTAAACCAAATACTCTGTTAGGGCTCTGCCATGAATAGGCTGCAGGAGCTTTTTCCCATAAGTTCTACACTAATATAAATTATTTCCTCCCCCAGTTTAGGGCACTCAGTGCACAGCCGTAAATCCTGCCTTAGATTTCTGTGCAGGGAGTAGCCAAAGCAAGCTTTACGGATGAGACACGGCTCTAGCAGCCAAAAGGAAATGCGAACAATCATGAATATTATAATGAGTGGGAAGAGCCGTAATATGTGCTCAATCTGCTGCAGCAAGGAAACATTAGAGATATATATAAAGTAATTGTTTTTTATTTATTTATATATTTTGATATTAAAATTATGTGACAACTGTATTTATAGCTTCGATAAATAAATATGTGTTTATTTTGTTAAAATATGATATATTTATAGACAATGCGTTAGCGCATTTGTTCCTAGGCAATGTGGTTTAGTGATGTGTATTAACCCGTTGAGTACTGGGTTATATTTTACCCTGGATTTTGTATCATAAAACTGGCTTAAAGCGTAGTCTTTGGTACGCATAAATCTTTCTTCTGCTTTCTGCAGTTAGGGGAGTGTCCTAATTTGCGAGTGATCCATAAAATCTTATTAGCATAGGGTTTGGGTGTCAAAGTGTAAGTGAGTAACTTGTAATTTATTGTCAGTGCAAAAATCAATGGAGATTTTTTCCTTGCTTTCGGCTTTGTTATGAAGTTCACTCATAGCAGTGACTTGTAGCAGTTCTCTTGCAATGTTTTAGGGATGGGGAATTAACATAGCTTGGTAGGATTTACTATGCTGCGACAGCACTCATAATTTATTTTGCCGGGATTAGTATATGGTACTATGTTTGTTCTTGCAAAATACAACTTCGGCAATATTTAATACATGCTCTTTTTAATGCAGTAATTATGTTCCATGTCCCTGGACTAAGACTTTCTGGTCACTGTGTTTTTTATCTTGATTATATATCTCATTCCCCCCTCTCCCTCCCTTGTGTCTCATTTCACCCCTCTTCCTCCCTCGTGTCTCCACCCCCTCCTCTCCCTCCCTTGTGAGGTAATTGGAGGGAGAGGAGGGGGTAAATAGAGATTGGGAATGAGAGGAGGAGGATAAGAAGGGAGGAGGAGGGGAAGGAGGGAGGAGACACAGTGGGCCTGCAGCTGGGGTGATGCAGCCCCCGTCGGAGTGAGGAGCCTTGGGGAGGAGGATGACCTGTGTAGAGGAGGAAGAGGGCCCCGCAATGATCGGCTTGGCCGCTCATTGCGCATGTGCAAAGTGCAATGAGTGCCTTTGGCGCTCATTGCGCATGCGCCACAGCATGATTAACATTTCAGCGTTCTTGAACATTAGTGAGATCCACAACTATATATGTGATTATTATATTCCAATGTTTCATATCAATTTGAGTTTAGTTACTTTAAAATAAATGTAATTCGTATTATGCCACCTTAAAGATAAGATGCCATTTATTTTTGTACATGTAGTATGAACAATTACATTACAGTAACGTTTATGTAATCATACTTTCTTATGCAAACAATAAGAATACATTAATTCATATAAACACATAAATCCTATACCTTACATTTTAAAAGATCCCTGCACAATGGGAACAAAAACATATATTTGCCAGGTCCCAATTTTCTTGAAGAGATCTCCTGACTTTCTCATTCCGTTACCTTCCTCTAACCACTTTTCATTGCTCTTTATAGAATGTCTCCTTGTCTCTTCTTGCTATCCCATGGAAATATTCTTTCAGTAGGGCAAATATTTTCTTGTCTCCACTACCTTTCATTATCATTCTTTCCTTGAATATTTTCAAAGAATCAGCAAACAGCAAATTTGCCTTCTTAATTTTCTTTTTTTTGGAGATAATGTCACAAAAATCTATCCAAAGTTTCTCTGGCATTCTATCCCCTTTGTAAAGTCCCTTATATCTGTTCTTTGCATATTCACTGAGGATATTGTTTATTTCATATCTGCCTTGTCTGATGATATTCCCTCTTTTCTTTAGTTTACTTCTGAACTTTGCAATAGGAAGCTCAGGGTCTGATCTACAATCAGCTCCAGGTCTTGTTTTTGCCTCCATCATTGGCGACAATATAGAAATCAAAAACAAATTTATTTCTATATTGTCTATCTGGTGATATCCATATGTAAAGTCATCTCTGAGGCTGTTGGAAGAGGGTTTTTAGTATGACCAGATAATTATTATGACAGAATTCTACTAATCTCTGACCGAAGGCTAACCTTGCCTGGAATTCAAGATATCTTATAGTTCCCTACTTGAGCATTCCAATCTCCCATGAGATGAGAGTAACATAATTTCTTGGTTTTATATCTGTGAAGTGTTGAATATGCTCTAGAACTGGACAACGTCAGCCTCTTCAGTATCCATGGTTTGTGCATAGACTTGGATCGCTGTGCTGTTAAATGGCTTGTCTCAAATTTGAATTTAAATTATTCTGTTATTTATTGGATTGTAACAGAGCACTGCATTGGATGCTTATGAGCTACTCTATTTCTTCTGTGGGATTTTTGTCCACAGTAGAAGATCTAGTGGTTGCCTGATGTGAAATGTCCCATTCCAGTTTATTTGAGTTCATTGTTTTCCAGGATATCAATGTTTAACCTTGTCATCTCATTCTTAACCTTAGTTTGCCTTAGTTCATAGTTCTAACATTCCAGGTTCCAATGCTGAATTGTTCTTTGCAGCAGCAGACTTTCCTTTCCCCTCCAGATACATCCGCTTCTGGGTGTCCTCTCGACTTTGGCCCAACCACTTTTGGCCCAACCAATTATATCTGGTGTTACTTGATCTTGCCCTCTGCCCCTTCTCAGTAATGTGGTAGGCACCTTCTGACCTGAGGGGCTCATCTTCCAATATCATATCATTATGTGTCTGGTTGTGCTTAACCATACAGTTCCCTTGGCAAAGATACTGGAGCGGGTTGCCATTTCTTTCTCCTGTGGACTGTGGTTTGTCTGGCCTTTCTGCTATGACCTGCCCATCTTGGGTGACTGTAACGGATCTACTGGCACCCCGACCGGGTACCTCCGTTGATAGACGCGTCCTAGTTTGCGCCGAGGCCTACAAGCACCGCACCGGACACCTCTACCACCACAGACTCCACAACCGCCGCAGTTTAGCTGGAGCCGCGCCGTCTTCCTTCCACCCTGTATGAATCTCCAGCATCCAGGACCGTGTGGGGAAGACCTCTCCTCCAAGGAGGACACATCAGGAACAAGCGTTCAGTAGTTACAGCTCAAGGGAGTATGCAAAAGCATAGCAATCCCCAGTATGATAGAGCCATCCCCTCCAATAACGAGATGAGACTACGTTTTGAAGAGTCAAGTAGAACTATTCTTTAATGACAGGGAATCTCCTTTTATGCAATGGTGCCCTCTGAAGGGCTACACCCACATAATTATCACAGCCAATTAGATACATGGTTCAACCCCCACGTCTCCTCCCCTCAGATAACAGGTAACACAATTAAAACACACAATTTTAACCACATTCTGGATGTACCCCAAAAACAGGGGGTACACCTTTAAGTCCAGCACCGTTCAATAGCTCTCACCCAGGGGAACAACATATTAAAAAATGGCATGAATCAGACCAGGGGTTCAAAAGTTAGTAAAAGTATCTTACTGGCAGCATGGCAATCCACATCCCCCATAGTTGGCCACACAATACACATAAAGAGAACAATAGGTGTGGTCACCCCTCCCTGAGGCTCCTTGATATAATCAGACAATGATTAAATCAGCTGTCTTTGTTCTTATGTTTGAGAATGAATAGATGTCCTTATCTGTAACAGGATTATCTCTCCTGCCAAGGTCTGCACTAGCCTGGGGCCAATATTCTGCAGAGCATAAACCAACATACATACAGTATATTACTAGGATCATATTTTAACCAAGAATTAAATAACCATAAACAGGGTAAAACAGTGATGGGTTCCGTTACAGCTGGGATCTGAGCGCACAAAACTACCGAATAGCGCTCAGATCATCTTCACACAGTTCAATTGCCATGTAGCTAAAGTCTTTCCCATAGTCTTTCATTGTATGAATGGGCTCCATGGCATAGCTATCTGTGGTATCATGGTTCACACAGGGCAAGTACCGAATGACCCCCCTGTATGTAAAGGGCCAGAGTGAGTGACATACACTCTGGTATGGCCGAATACTGTGTTTGAAGGGCAATATGTACCAGGGCCATAGTCGCACGGCAGGAGGCTGGCAAACAGTCCTCTCCAAGACAAAGTGGCGAAGGACACTTCGTCACAGTGACCATACATTGTATACCCCTACTTGATCTCTACCTTATCGTGGTCAGAAAAATTGCGGCCCATTGGAGAAGGAACTGGCAACCTGCTCCAGTATCTTTGCCGCAAAAACCTTGTGAATGAACACAGCCAGAGACACAATGATAGGTGTGCCAGGCATGCTGCGGTTCATTGGGTCATGGAGAGTCGTACATGACTGAACGACTAAACAAACAAACATGGTATTGCTTACAGCTTCATTGAAGTGCAGAAGCCCCTTCACCACCACAAGGTAGCAACCAGTTAATGAAATATCAATTTCATTTAAAGTGCTAAAACAAAGAGTTGCTAGTAAATGGCTATATCAATGAAAACCTCTGTTTTGTCTAGTTTTAGCAAATATCTTTAAAGGGTCACCATAGGTTTCTAATTGCTTATTTATATTTGATTGGTAATAAAACAGTATTTAAAGCAAAACAAGAAACAAGCCAGTGAAACTTTAAAATTTACATTTGTCCTTAATAGGAACAATATTAACTTTTATTTATTCTAAGCTGCATACTAGTTTAATAGTTTATGCTCAACAAACACATTTATGAGCTTTACTTGTAAATGTACTACAGTGGGTTTTTAATATAACTTAAAGTTCAAACATCTTGTTCTATAAATATCCTAGACTATAGATGATATTAAAGTCATATTTAATGTGTTTCATGTTAACAGCTGGAAGATTAAATTCTTCAATATTTTATTATAAGGAAAGTTTTAGAACAATGTAACTTAAACTGTTAATTCTTTCAAAATCATAAGCCCACCACATGTTTTACTAAAGCTGATTTTTTAAATATCTCACAGCAATATAGTTTCTAATAAGTAGGAATTAAAGACAATCCAAGTCTGAGCTTCTGAATTAATAAAATACATTGTAACTTCTTGATATGTGTTGAATGGTTTTGCTATCTTGCAAAGAAAATGGAGATTAAAAGAGTTGGGGGGAACAACGAATAATTTGGGTTAAATTACAACGCACAAGAGAAAAGCAGGTTCCTTTAAAGCACTCCTCAAAGCATATGTAAAATATTACAGTTATTACTCTTTACAATAATTTAATATATGATCTGAAACTAGATGAACGATGGTAGTGAAATGCTTGTAGTTGGCCAATAAGTTTAGAGCCAAAATAAATAACAGATTCCCATCTTTTATATATTGGTCTTCGGTCTTACAGGAAAGAGCCATGGCAGTGTGACTACTAAACTTTTTTTTTTACAATTTTCCGGAGCCGATATCAAACCCTACATCATGATAAAATTAAATTGGAGTAACGCTAAGTGGACTTGGATAGAAGATCAATGTGGGGTCCTGGTTACCCTGGATCACTACTACATACCTCCCAATACAGCCCACACTCTGCACCTATTGTACTCACTTGCCATTCACTTGTACAGGAATGGGTAACTAGGAGATCTATGGGGAATCACCAAAACTTCCCTCCTATAAGACTCCAATCTGGTACACCAAGTACTGATGTCACCGGCAGTGGCGGAGCTAGAGATCGGAGGGCCCTGGTACAAAAAAAGTTAGGCCCCCCTCAGATGTTGTAAAAAATGTTTTATGCGGGGTCCTCTACTGATCTGCTCTTTTTTAAACAAGCACACACAAATATCAGGCTGGGGGGGGGGTGGCCAAGGAGGCACAGGGGGCTTCCAGAGGGTCCCAGTGGGGCCTTAGTAGGTTGAGCTAGGGTGGGAGGCCCCCAATTTTTTTTAAAATTTTACACAGCACCCCCCAGAGGAGGGCCCTGGTGCACTGTACCACTTGCACTACTGGTAGATCCGCCTCTAATCCCGGGCCAACAATACTGTGCTCAGACTTCATCATTCCCACTCTACTTTGTGTTCTAGTTCTGGGGAAAAGAAGATGAAAATAATTGCTGTCATTTATTAAAAAGACAATTTGAATTAAACTGCTATCAGAAAGTTGATAGTACAAAAATGCCTATTATTTTTCTTTGACAGAGTAATTTATAGCTGCTAATTAATGACTGTATATCAATGAAAACCTCAGTTTTGTTTAGTTTGAGCTAATATCTGTGGGGTGCTATTTGCTTGTTTAATATTTGATTAGTAATAAAAACAATATGTAAAGCAAAACAAGAAATAAGCCACTGTAACTTAAAAACTTAAATTTGAACGTTAAAGTTACAGGGCCTTATTCAATTATAAGCCCACAGATTATTATATAGAGCCCTTATATCTGCGGGCTTGAAATATGCTACAATTCCAGAGAGATTCAATTGAACAAGCCTGCAATTTAAGGGCCGAAAGAAGAAACCGTAAACCATGCAATTATAAGTAGCATTTCAGAGCGTGATCATGATCAATTAAGCAAGGCTGTAAATATTGATTTAGAAACAGCCAATAGTAAATGAGACCGTCATCATGACGTCAGTAAAACATGGAGGTTACAGGTCAATCAATTAGCGTTTAGAGGTCCGATATGCGATCAGACTCGCAATTCAGCAAAGTACAAAATAATAAAATGAATGGCGATACTGTTTCAGTCCATGTGGGTGGCCTGATATGCAGTGGCGGCTGGTGAACTTTCAAGTTGGAGGAGCGCCAGGGCGAAACATAGCCACTCCCCCTTTTTCAAACCACACCCATTTTTATAACTCCTCCCCCTGGCGTCATAATGACCTTTATAAGCCCCGCCCAATGACCTTATACTTGTAAAGCCCATTGAAATACATGATCAGCAATGCAGAAATGTCAAGAAGTAAAGTAACAATGTGTTAAATTCATTGGTGTGACAAGACTACAGCAATATCATAATTGCACCTATACGCATTAACAGAAAAATTAAAGCAGTGACACCTACCATTAGTCGCTCTTCTTCTCAGGGTATTCACGTTCAGTAAGTTGACCAACGAGCACAAACAAATCTGCTGCCACATAGTGTTTGCACCTGGGGTTGAAAGAAAACAAGCAAATCAATCAGACCATTCAAGAACAAAACCATACTTAAAAAACATTAAAAGACCAAGTGGAACCATATAGGCCTCAAACATATCTTAGAAGACCAAGTGGAACCATATAGGCCTCAAACATACCTTAGAAGACCAAGTGTGACCATAGGCCCCAAACATACCTTAGAAGACCAAGTGTGACCATAGGTCCCAAACATACCTTAGAAGACCAAGTGTTACCATATAGGCCCCAAACATACCTTAGAAGACCAAGTGTGACCATATAGGCCCCAAACATACCTTAGAAGACCAAGTGTGACCATCGGCACCAAACATACCTTAGAAGACCAAGTGTGACCATATAGGCCCCAAACATACCTTAGAAGACCAAGTGTGACCATAGGCCCCAAACATACCTTAGAAGACCAAGTGTGACCATAGGCCCCAAACATACCTTAGAAGACCAAGTGTGACCATAGGCCCCAAACATACCTTAGAAGACCAAGTGGGACCATATAGGCCTCAAACATACCTTAGAAGACCAAGTGTGACCATATAGGCCTCAAACATACCTTAGAAGACCAAGTGTGACCATATAGGCCCCAAACATACCTTAGAAGACCAATCAGCACTGTATAGGCCCAAACCAGTGGATCTTGGGATTCAAGAAAACAACAACATTTCACTTCTGTTTAGACAACACAATAATCAATGTCAAACAAACACGTTGAATTAGCATATGGATAACCATATGAGCAGTAACGCCACACCAAGGCTTCAACAATTGTTACTGACCATTCACACACCTTTCATAGCTCCTTCCATATGCACACCCACACACCATTCATACTTTACTTACCACTAGTTATTTTTGGTAGTTCGGTGGTGCCATTTCTGAGAACTTTACGTACCCTTGAAGGTGCCTCCAATTCCTTTAAACCAATGCATTCAACCGCTCCAGGGCCATGGTGCTTCTTAAATACCTTTTTATCCTCTTCAATGTGGAGAAGCATCTTTCTGATTCTGCATTCGTCTTCGGTGTTGTAAGGAGCATTCCTTATAACTTCACTGTCTCTGTGAAATCATTATGCAGATTAAATTGATGGTAAAGATGGTGCAGATCAACAGCACTCATACAAACATGAAATTCCGGCTTCCCGTACAGAAGTGATTGCTATCCTTGGAAGTGCCTCCAATTCCTTCAAACCACGCCAAGGCTTCAACAATTGTTATTGACCATGCACACACCTTTCATAGCTCCTTCCATATGCACACCCACACACCGTTCATACTTTACTTACCACTAGTTATGTTTGGTAGTGAGGTGGTGCTGCTTAACGCAGTTTATCTTTGCACACCCTGGGGGTATGCATTCTTCTTTGCTTCAATCACTTGTATTTACATTTTGCACGGCGATCTTTCAAAGAACAAAACTTCTCAATGGTTTTTTCATTGAAGTCTGGGATCTTGGAAATCAGTTGCTTTTCCATTGAGAGCTTCGCCAATGCATTCAACCGCTCCAGGGACATGGTGCTTCTTAAAAAGGTTTTTATCCTCTTCAATGTGGAGAAGCATCTTTCTGATTCTGCAGTGGTCATCGGTGTTGTAATCAGGATTATTAATAATTTCACTGTAATTTTCACTGAAATCATTCTGCAGATTAAATTGATGTAAAAGTTTGTGCAGAGCAACAGCACTTGTACAAGCATGAAAATCTGTCTTCCCATACAGAAGTGACAGCTCAGTGCGTAATTGTTCCTTCTTCAGTATTGGATATGCTTGCTCGGTGTCTTCCAGAGCTTGGGTCACTTTGAACAAGTTTGGCACTGACTAGGTGATTTGAAAATGAAAAACGTTCTTTTGCATGAACCACCACTATGTCACATACCTCTCTTGAAAGTTGTCTCAAGGTTGAGATCTCCGCACTCCGTCTGTGGACTGTTACATCGCTCAGCAAACTTGCTTCTATCTCGTCAACAGAATTACGGATTTTCTGGATGCTGGCGACAAAGTCTTCTGTGACTTTTTGGATATAAACAGTATCTGTGTCTTGCTTCTGAAGCTGACTATAGAGGATGTCAACATGTGGCATTATTAAATTAAATAATTTAAGGAAGTAAAGGAACTCCCTGACTTCCAGCATTCCAATGAAACCGGCGGCTTCACGTATAGATGTTGGATCAAAGTTTAGACATGCTTCAATTGTCTGGAAACACTCAAGTAGCGCATCTCTGTTCTCGTAGATGACGTTCACGGTCCTAACGTTGAAGTTCCATCGTGTCGGTGCACCTCTTGGAAGTCTTCTACCAACTACCTCATCCAGAACTCCAGTCCTTTTTGGAGAGCGTGAAAAAAAAGATGGTATGCCGCCTATGTTGGAAAAAAAAACTCAAACTCTTCCAATCCTTGAAACTGCTTTCTCCATTATTAGGTTCAGTTGGTGAGCATAGCAATGGATGTAGTGTGCGTTCGGGTACACGTCTTTTATTTTTCTTTGAACTCCTCCTTGATCTCCACGCATCACACTGGCACCATCGTAGCTTTGAGCTATGAGTTTCTTCTTGTCTTCTGGCTCTGGGAGAAAAGTATTAAGACTTTCCAGCACAACAGCAGCAATCGAGTCTGCATCCGTTGCTTTCATTTCCGTGAAGCCATCAAATCTTTCCACCACTTGATGCTTCTTGTCAATGTAGCGATAGACTACAACGCACTGTGTCCTAGCGGAAATATCGGTTGTTTAATCCGCTTGGATTGACACAAACTGGGCTTCCTTAAGCTCTTGGTGAATCACTTCCTTAATAACTTCATGCATGCAGTCCAGTAGCTCATTCTGCACGGTTTTGGACGTGCCCTTAAACACAGTTGCAGTCTTCAAATGCTGTTCCATTGCACTATCGATACTCCCAACCAAATCCACCAGGCCTCGAAACACTCCTGGATTTAGCGATCTTTCACTGTCGTCGTGTCCTCTTAATGCCAGTTCAAAAGCGCCACAAAAGTGAACACAATCAATTATCTTGGAAAGGATGTACCGGTTCTTAGCCACTTCTTCGTTGTGTTTTTGAATACTGACTTGGTATCCTTGGTCCAGTTGAACTGAAATGTTCACCTGTCCAAGCATCTCAAACTTGATCCTGTTATCCAAGTGAGCTTTAGAACTTTTGTGTTTCGCCAATTTATCAGCTAGATGTTTGACGTCAGTCACTCCAGTTTTGGTTCAAGCAGCGTCACCACCAAATAGGATGCATGGGAAACAATATAAGGACTTCCTAGAAACGCTTCCACAAAGCCAGTCGTTCTTCTTGTACCATTCAGTATTGAAAGTATGGATATATTGCTTCCCTCTATCTCTTGCGATTTGCTGCAGATTTATCTCTGGTTTATAAGGTCCTAACCATTTTTCTTCCACCTTCTCCTCATAGGTTAGGGTGCCGAAAGGCTTCACAAGTAGAGAGTCAATAGTATTCATTTCTGATACCAATAGAAGAAAGAGATCAAGGTATATTAATTTATATTATGTCACAAAATTACTTTAAAATAACAGTGTGTTGAATTAATTGGTATACATTACAGATTGCAAACCCTCATGTGACAAGACTACATCAACATCAAATTTGCACCTATACGCATGGACAGAAAATTAAAAGCAATGATACTCACCTACAGTTGACTCTCCTTCTCGGGGTATTCACGTCCAGTAAGTCAACCAACGAGTCCAAACAAATCTGCTTCCACAGATAGTTTGCACCTGGGGGGTGAAAGAAAACAACAAAAAAAACATTAGAAAGTTCAAGACCCAAACCGTAACTTTTAAAACCTTAAAAGACCAAGTGTGACCATATAGGGCCCAACCGCACCTTAAAACCCTAAATAACAAAGTGTGACCATATAGGGCCCAACCGCACCTTAAAAACCATAAATAATCAAGTGTGACCATATAGGCCCCAACCGCACCTTAAAAACCCTAAGTAACCAATCAAAACCATATAGGCCCAAACTGTACATGAAAAAAAATGAAATAAAAAAAAACAATCAATATATATCAATATATCAATATATATCAATATATATCAATATATATATATATATATATATATATATATATATATATATATATATCAATATATATCAATCTATACAGTATATATATATATATCAATATATATATATATATATATATATATATACTAGCGAATTGCCCGTCAAAAAATGACGGCAATGAAATTGTAAGGTAGCTTATGATGTTTGGTGTATAATAAATATGTAATACATTACTAAATGAATATACTGTACCTATTTTGAAGCATTGTGATGAAGAGCTGGCAATGTGTGTTGATGTTGCTGCAGCATTAGTGGTGTGGAGCTGCTGTGTAAGCGTGCTGAATGTGTGCACTGTGTGGTATGAATATCCGTATGTCGTTTGTGGCGTTTTGCGAGTTTCTTGTGGTGTTTTGCGAGTTTCTTGTGGTGTTTTGCGAGTTTAGAGTGCTGTAGCCTCGTTTTCGTTTTGTTCGGCGGCCATTTTTTCTCTCGCTTAGATTTTTTTTTAGTCTCTAAACTCTTTTATTTGGAGTAAAATCGAGGTCTAAGTTGCATTTTTGAGGTTCTGGGTGCTCCCTCTTGGTGTAGGTAATGTTTTTATGTATGTGCTGTGTGCATGTATTGTGTTTTACATTTTGTAATGTTCGCGAGTTGCGTCCGAGTGTTGCGAGGCCGTAATGTGTGTGAACGTGTGTCGTATGTTGTTTGCGAGTGTCGTAATGTGTGTGTCGTACTGTTTGGGTTGCGACGTGAACTTTGCGAGGGTCGCAGTTGCTGGCATGGAGCGCCTTCGGCGCTCCATGCCAGCAACTCAGACCCTCGGGCAGTGCCCTCGCTTCGCGTAGCGAGCCCGCAGCGTTAGCAACAACTCGTACGCTCACAACTATATATGTGATATATATATATATATCAATCATTATATATATATATATATCAATAATCAATATATAAATCAATCAATATATATATATATATATATATATCAATATATATATATATATCAATATATATATATATATATATATATATATATATCAATCAATAATCAATATATAATAATCAATAATCAATATATAAATCAATCAATATATAAATATATATATATATATATATATGTATATCTCAATATATATATATATATATATCTATCAATCAATATATCAATCAATATATATATATATATATATATATATCAATCAATATATATATATCAATATATATATATATCAATATATATATATATAAATATATATATATATATATATATATATCAATATATATATATATATATATATATATCAATCACACACACACACATAAAAAATATACATAAATATACATAAACATATACATAAAAAAATATATATTAATTGATATTTATTAATTGATTAATTGATGTACTTTATTAATTATTTGATTATATTGCTCATGTATTTCTATTAGACATTATTTTTTATACATATTACAGTGCTATTTATTTGCTATACATGTTACAGGATATTATCCTGTAACATGTATATCACATAAATAGCCCTGTAATATGTATAATACATACAGGGTCACACAAGTTCACACTAAACTTTTTTTCCCTTACAGGCTTCCATACCTGCTTTGCTGATTTGCTAATTTTTTAAAGACTCTCATTGGTTGAAATCAATGTCAATCAAAAATTTCAGCCAATCAGAGTCCTTCAAAAGGTAGTATATAAGGCGGAGCATGGGAAAAAAACAATTACTCGCAGGTGGAGCTCCTTGTAGGAGGAGCTTCGTTAGTTTGTTGTTTTTTTTTTTTTTTAGAGCGTCGTTTTTTTTTGGGTGGAGGCCTCTTGCAATGGGCCAGAATGGATGGACAATGGCTTCAATCAAGATTGGATTATTTTTTGACATGGGCTTCAATCAAGATTGGATTATTTTGACATGGGCTTCAATCAAGATTGGATTATTTTGACATGGGCTTCAATCAAGATTGGATTTTATGACATGGGCTTCAATCAAAATTGGATTATCATGCCTGACGACTATCCAGGGCAGAAGGCCAACGCTGGAGGGGTCAATTTGACAGGTAAGTATGTGCTGTTGTTTACTTTATTTTTATTATTGTTTGTTTAGTATGTATGTGCTGTTTACTTTATTTTTCTTATTGTTTTTCCCTTACCTTATTTTTATTTTATCTTTAAAAGTGACAGGCACATGCATTGCCTGTTACTTCTAAAAATGGAATAAAAACAGGGGGGGGGGGTTGGTAGTTGGGTCAGGGTGGGGTCACGCGGCCATGGGTCGGTCAGTGGGTCGGTCGGTGGCCGCGTAGGCCACATGGAGGCCATGATCAGGGGTGGCACAGGCCTCATGGGGGTGATCCACCCACATGTGGCCTGTGCCACCCCGCTCACCGCCCAATTACCCCGATCACAGTGATCGGGGTAATCGGCCGGTGGCGTAGCATAGGCCACATCGGGGTGGTGATGATCGGGCCTCGGGGGTGGCACAGGCCACATGGAGGTGAACAGGGGTGGCAGTGGCACAGGCCTCAGTCATGGGGGTGAACCGATCATGTGGCTGGCAGCCCCGCTTACCGCCCGATTACCCCGATCACCGTGATCAGGGTAATCGGGCGGTGGCATAGCATAGGGCAGGCCACATCAGGGTGATCGGGGGTGGCACAGGCCACAGACATGGTGGCGATGGCTGTGGCGGGGGTGGCACCATTGCAGGCCAGGCCTAGGTCGGTCGTAGGTGGTAGGTAAGTTGGTGGGTGGCTGGGTAAGTGGCAGGCCAGGCACTGGGCAGGCATAGTGGGGTAACTGGGGGGACCCTACCTTTTATTAGGGGCACTAGGGGTTTGGTTTGGCCAGGGGCAGGGCAGGTGCCAGGTAGACTTACTGTTAGGTAGGGCAGAGCAGATGTAAGTAGTTTCAGCCAGGGAGGTCTCTCTCAGTCTCAGCGTGAGCAGGGTCAGGAAACAGAAAGAGGGAAGGGACAGGCAACTGGTGGTTTTATTGACTGTAGATGTCAATCAAAAAGTTAACTCGAGGCCCTATTAGCTGGCGGGCGCTAGGAGCTAACGGTCTGGGTGGGTTTAGATTGTTCTCTTGACAACTGTACAGCCTTCCATCATTGATTGGTCAATGATGGAAGACTGTCAGTCATGAAATTGATACATTTATCACCGCCCATGCATATCGTCATTGTGCTGGTGGGCGGAATGCATTAACGGTCAGGGGGCCAGGCCTCATTGATTCATAGAGTCTAAAGGTTAGTGTACTTAGTGTAATATGATCACACAGGGATGCAGGGAAAGCTACAATAGATAATACACAGCAGTTAATATATACACACATGGGCAAGGGGTTATCTTAAAGTGACAGTGTCCCAGGGAATAGTTTGCTTCATTTATTACTGTAATAACACTTGAATGATGATGTACACATTATATTTAATTGTTTTTGGGTTATTAATAATAAATTATTGTGTTTTTTTATTGCAGGGTCACGAAAATATTTGGGGGGGGGCTTTTGCCCTGACGCCCCAATAGACGGGCCGCCCCTGCTGATATGTATTAACTCATTAATTCCCGAGACTGATGTAACACCGAAATGAAACCTAAAAAAAATTATTTTGTATTGCAGATTTGCGAGCTTGAGACTGTTGTGCAATTAATTTTAATGTCTTTCATCACTTTCCCCATCTTTAAAAGTGAAGTATTGATTTTTGGATTTGCATTTACAGTGCTATGAACAGGTGTTTAACCCCCTTGTGAGTCCTATCTGGTACTCATAGGATTTTCTTCTACATTTGCCATTTACAGGTGTGAAAACATTTGCGGGCTGGTGGAATTGTAGCAATTGAATAGCAATTTGCTATTCAAACTATTTTACGGGCTACATTACGGGCTCCAGTAACTAACATTTGCTAAATTGAATGGAGGCCATATTCTTGTATACTATACCTTATTAAACTTTCTAAAAGCTTCCCAACTACAGATGTGAGACTTACAGGTCTATAATTCGGCAGATTTGCTCTTGCTTCCTTTTTAAATATAGGTATCACATGTGCTTTTCTCTTGTCATCTGGTAGAGACCTTGGGGTGAGTGAGCCTTGAAAGTTTAGATACTCAGTTACAGAGCCCAGTTCCCTCAGTACCCTTGGATGTATTCCATCAGGACCTGGGGCTTTATTAACATTTATTTTTTTCAACCTCTTTTGGATTCCTTTCTGCGTTAACCAATTATTTAGTGATGGTAGTGTAGCCTCATTATGTTGCAGTGTTCTAACCACTGGTACCTCTCTTGTGTATACCGAAGAAAATAACTTTTTTAGCTCATCTGCCTTTTCCTGGTATTTTTTTCACATTGCAATGTTCCTTTAGCTTCCTTCTTGTCATTTATATATTTAAAAAATATTTTAGGGTTTGTCTTACTCTCCTTTGCAACTCATTTTTCATTTTCTATTTTAGCCAGTCTAATAGCCCTTTTGCAAGCCTTGTTGATTTCCTTGTACTCAAATAAAGCAGCCTCTGTTCCCTCTTTCTTGTATAATTGAAATGCCTGCTTTTTTTTCCTTATCATGATCTTATGTCATTGTCAAGCCACAGAAGATGTGATTTAATCCTATTCTTTATTTTCACATGGTATATGCCAATGTGTATTTATATTTAGTAATGATTTGAATGTTGTCCATTTATTTTCAGTATTTTTATCGGTAAGTTATTTATCCCAGTCTATACGTTGCTTTCTTGCCCTTAGCCCATTAAAATATCCCCTTTTAAAATTAAGAATTTCTGTTGGTCTCTTCCAACTTTGTTTTTTTAATACAATCCCACGAGACTGTGATGTGATCACTATTCCCGAAGGGTTCCCCGATTTCAATATTTGATATTATATCAAAGATACCCTCATTTCTAGTAGGTTCTTGTATAACCTAGGTCAAATAATGATCCCTGAGTGCACTCAAGAACCTGCTCCCCTTAGCTGAACTGCTGGTCTCATTCATCCAGTTAATGTTAGGGTAGTTAAAATCTCCCATTATTAAAACTTTACCATGCTTAGCTGCATTTTCAATCTGTAGCAATAATTGCAATTCCTCACATTCAATTATATTTGGGGTTTTTATAGCATATTCCTACCAATAGTTTTTTAGGATTTGTACCTGCACTTTTTAACTCAACTCACAAGAATCTACCATTATCACTAGTTCCAGCATACATATATTCTCTGGCTATAGGCTTAAAATAGGGCTTAACATACAGACAAATCCCTACTCCTCTTCTACTATTACCCCTATCTTTCCTAAATAGGTTATAACCATCCATAATTAACTGTCCAATCATGAGATTCATCCTACCATGTTTCAGTAATGCCTATCAAGTTCAATGTTTCATGTACCGCAAATAGCTTGCCCATTTTCCCTGATACGTTTCTGGCATTAGCAAGCATACACCTTATGTTGCTATAACTCTAAATTGTTGAATTGTTTGCCACTGTATTTTAGTTACTTAGCAAAACCTCTCTATTGTCTATAGTAACCCTCCCTTTTTCTCCTCCCCCATAGGTAATAAATTCATCCCTTTCCCACTCTACACTTTCTACCACATTACTTTTATCTCCCCCACCCGTTCTTTCCCCTAGCACACAAACTCCCTTATCATTAAGATGCAATCCATTACTGGTAAATAGATTGTACCCAAGTGAGAAGTCAGCCCAGTGCTCTAAAACCCAAACCCCTCCTTAATGCACCACTTTTTTTAGCCACACATTAACCTCCCTAAGCTCATTCTGTCTCCCTGGGCTAGCACATGGCACTGGTAGTATCTCACAAAATACTACCTTGGAGATCCTTGCCTTAAGCTTATTTCCTAGTTCCCTAAAATCATTCTTTAGGACACTCCATCTTACATAGTTACATACTAATTAAGGTTGAAAAAAGACTTTCAGTCCATCAAGTTCAACCTTTTAAGATCTCCTCTGATCTGCAATATGCAGATTAGTTATTAATTAATTAGTTGTTAATTAATTATTAATCAACTATTTTTTTTTTTTTTTAATTATTAATTAATCCAGAGGAAGGCAAACAGATAAAAAAAAACAAGTGAAACTTAGCCAATCGTCTCAAAGGGGAAAAAAATGAATTCCTTCCTGACCCCAGATATTGGCGATCGGATTTCTCCCTGCAACAATACTCTCTCTCTTATTATCCAGGATAACCATGAATTACTTTTTTAATTAGAAAAAAAATCCAGTCCCCTTTTAAAGTTATCTATCGAATCTACTGTCACCACCTCCTCTGGTAGAGAATTCCATAGATTAACCACCCTAACTGTGAAGAACCCTTTTCTTTATTTAAGGTGGAATCTTTTTACTTCTAACCTTAAGGGATGTCCTCTTGTCAGTTGAAAACCTCTTGGCACAAAAAGTTCCTTTGACAAATTTTTATACTGACCCTGGATGTATTTATATAAGGTAATCATATCTCCTCTTAGACGCCTTTTTTCTAGAGAAAATACGTTTCCTTTAGTTAGTCTTTCTTTATAACTTAGCCCCTCCATTACCTTTAGTAGTTTTGTTGCCCTCCTCTGTACCTCTTCCAGCTCTAAAATGTCCTTTTCATGAAGTGGTGCCCAAAATTGTACTCCATATTCCAAATGAGGGTGTACTAGAGATTTGTATAGTGGCAGAATTATATTTGCTTCCCTTGCTTCTATACCCTTCTTAATACATGCGAATAATTTATTTGCCTTTGCAGCTGCTGCTTGGCTTTGAGCACTGTTACCTAGGTGGTTGTTTACAAGCACTCCCGAATCCCTTTCGATATCTGATACCCCTAGATTTGCTCCATTAAGATTATACATTTCATGGCTATTTTTCCTTCCCAGATGCATAACTTTGCAATTATTCGTATTAAATCTCATCTGCCATTTAGATGCCCATTCCTCAATTTTATGTAAATTCCTTTGGAGGGAAAGCACATCATTATCTGATTTAATTACCTTGCACAACTTCGTGTCATCAGCAAAAATGGAGACACTACTTTCCAGTCCCACCTCTAAGTCTTTTATAAATGTGTTAAAAAGGCGAGGACCTAATGCTGAACCCTGAGGAACCCCACTTACCACATTAGTCCAATCGGAGTATGTTCCATTTACAACAACCCTTTGCTGCCTGTCTTTTAGCCAGCTCTCAATCCATGAGCAGATATTTACTGCAATTTCTTTATCTCTTAGTTTGCACAAAAGTCTCCCATGTGGCACCATATCAAAAGCCTTTGCAAAATCCAAAAAGACTACATCCACTGAGTTGCCTTGATCCAGGTTCCTTCTAACCTCCTCATAGAAACTAATGAGGTTTGTTTGACATGACGTATCCCTCATAAATCCATGTTGACTCCTACTTATAATCCTGTTTAAATAGACATATTCTTGTATATTATCCCTTATTAACCCTTCTAAAAGCTTCCCCACTACAGAAGTGAGGCTCACTGGTCTATAATTCCCCGGATTTGCTCTTGCTCCCTTTTTAAATATAGGTATCACATCAGCTTTTCTCCAGTCATCTGGTAGAGACCCTGTGTTGAATGAGTCTAGAAAAATTAAATATAATGGTTTGGCTATTACAGAACCCAGTTCCCTCAATACCCATGGATGTATTCCATCAGGACCCGGGGCTTTATTAACATTTATATTTTCCAACCTCTTTTGGATTACTTCCTGCGTTAACCAATTATTCGGCAAAGGTAGTGTAGTCCCATTATGTTGCAATGTCCCAACCACTGGTACCTCCCTTTTGTATACCGAAGAAAAGAACCTATTTAGCTTATCTGCCATTTCCTGGTCACTCATTTTCGGCCTGTGTCACAATGTAATGTTCCTATAGCTTACTT